>CM056561.1:10522500-11122500 GCA_029721515.1 Synanceia verrucosa | reverse complement strand
GTTCATAAGTAGTCACTAGTACGCGTAAAAAAGGCTTGAACTAGTTAACTAGTTAGGGCAGCACGGTGGTGTAGTGGTTAGCACTGTCGTCTCACAGCAAGAAATCGTTCGAACCGGGTTCGAATCCCCGGCCCGGGACCTTTCTGTGTGGAGTTTGCATGTTCTCCCCTTGTCTGCGTGGGTTCTCTCCGGCTTCCTCCCACCATCCAAAAACATGCATGGGGATTAGGTTAATTGGCTAATTTAAATTGACCGTAGGTGTGAATGTGAGTGTGAGTGGTTGTCTGTCTCTATGTGTCCTGCGATGAGGTGGCGACTCGTCCAGGGTGTACCCTGCCTTCCGCCCTAAGACAGCTGGGATAGGCTCCAGCCCCCCCGCGACCCTATGAGGATAAGCGGTAGATAATGGATGGATGGATAGTTAACTAGTAATCATGTTGGCCCTCACTTATTAACTAGTGAGCATTTTGGCCTTCATTAGTGAACTAGTAACATACAATTGTATGCAATAGTTAACTAGTGACCTTAATTCATGATTGACTAGTTAACATGTCAGTTTTTTTGCAGCTCACTAGTGAACTAGAGGGTATTTTTGACATATGATATCAAGGATATCGAATAAACACTCACTCTGATTTCCATATACCAGGGCACCCCAAGATCACTTTTATACAAACACATTTTTCACACCAACCAGCTGAACCTGTCCTCCTTCTTTGAGGGCGTGATCCTGTAACTAAATTTAGGCTCAGCTCAAGTGATTACTGTAAGTAAATAATTTAATGACAGCATTCACTGGGGGTGTGGAGCCTATCCCAGCTGTCTTAGGGCGAAAGGCGGGATTCATCGGAGGGCACATAAAGACACACACCTACGGGCAATTTAAATTAGCCAACTGACCTAATCCACATACATGTTTTTGGATGGTGGGAGGAAGCCGGAGTACCCGGAGCGAACCCATGCAGACACGGAGAGAACATGCAAACTCCACACAGAAAGGCCCCGGACTGGGAATCCAACCCGGTACCTTATTGCTGAGAGGCAACCGTGTTAACCACTACACCATTATGCTGCCCTTATGTACGTATTATTTTGTTTAATTTTTTTTTTAATATGACTTTCCTCTTCCCCCAGCCTCTGTGTACAGATTATATTATTATTATATATTTACATTTTTATACTATTGGTTAGATAGTTCCTGAAACCCAGTTCCATTTGTGGCTGCCTCTTGCTTTTATTCAAATTTATTCATGTTTACCAAATACACAGTTGCAAATGCACATTTCATTTCATGTCTGTACAATTATACATGTGACAAATCTCTTGAATCTTGAATCTCAATGATTATTTGATTAAAACTGCATTGTGGTGATGCAAAACCATCATGCAGCATGTGTTTTAAATTGAGGATAACTCTTTGTGTGACGATACGTTCAAGAGATGCGTGACTGTACCTGTGCAGTGAGGACCGGAACAGTCTCCAGGGAGCCTTTCTGTTGCTCCACCTCCTCCTTCAGTTTATCTATCAGGTCCTGCTTCAGGGCCAGCGCTCTCTCTGCCTCCTCTAGTCGGCTGCACAGATCTCCTCCCTGGATATTAAAGTTCAACATGAATCCAAACAACAAACGGCAAAACTAAGGAGAGTAAATAGTTAAATGTGACTGTACCTCACTCTTCAGCTTCGAATCATAGTCTCTAAAAAGACACGTGTAGGCATGCTGCAATTGTGTCAGTTTCTTCCTGAGAAGAAAAACAACAGGAAACAGGACAGTTTTATATCAAATCTCAGATGCCGTGCTGGTAACAGTAGTAACAGCAGAGTCTCTGGGCAGCTGTCACTATCGCTGCTCACAGACAAGTCCAATCAATTAAAAAAAAATAATCACTAAATTAGGCTGTAAAATGGCAACAGGTCATAAACTTTGTCATTTTACAGCTGAGTTCATGTCTTTTGGTTGTTTTTGTTTGGGTGCAGTGAAATCTTACAAATACCATTATGAGTAAAGTAGGAGGAACATGATTTTTTTTCCCGCAGATTATCTGTCTCATGCTCTACTATGAGGATACAGTGATATTTTTAGATTTAATTATCACAGTGATTAATTTAATGTCATAGCATAGAAAATTAAGCATTACAAATGAATAGCATTGTTTCTTGCTAGCCTGATCCAATTCAATTTCAATTCAAATGTGTTCGCTTTTGTGAACAGCTTACTAACTTGTTTTCACAGGATCAATTAAATATTATTTGCACCATAATGGTCCACCACTTTTGTAGCACCGACCGAAAAGCTCAGATCCTATCGGGTATCAAAAAATGAATCATCTTTTGGGGTCAAATTCCGATACCCAAGTGTTTGTGAGCCACGCTGCAGATGGCACTAGTGTGACAGTGTAAGGCAACAAACATCAATGTCATTACAGCAGCAGTGGGAAACCCAGCATTTGTGTGTTTAGGCTCATAGTGCGTTCCAGTTGTACACAAATGTCAGAATTTCCAAGCTCCAAGTCACAATTTAAATAAGAACCCAACATGAAGTCGGATCTCCAACTTGGAAAGTCTGATAAATCTCACCAACCCGACACAGAATTCTTGCTATCTGCTACTGATGTAAACAGTAGCTACATGTCTTGTTGTACGCCTGTAAGGCTAGAAGAGCTGGGAAAAATAAACTTTGGGATTACGTTGACCTGAGTTCCAAGTTCAGACTTCCAGTGAGGCAAACTCTCACTCCCCAGGGTCCTAAAGCGTAACTGGTATAGTCTGTGTCTGCTGATCATCATCAGACCATTGTCTAGAATGTCTACGAAAACTACACAAAATTGACCTACTGAGTTGAAATCAATAAAATGACAATAATAATAATAATAATAACAATAATAATAATAATAAATTGATGACTATGATTAAAGCCAAAATTACACAAAAATAACTTATTAAGTTATCGAAAAAAGTATCATTCTGGAACTGGTATCGAAAGGTACCAAAATTGGCACTGTATTAAAAAATTTCTAATGATACCCAGCCCTATACATCCCTCACTGAAATAAATATTTCTAAATATATTAGGAATTACTTCTCCTCTGTGACCACGTGTCTCTCTGTCTTCAGGGCTTGCTCCAGGCTCTGGGTCTGCAGCAGCAGCTTGTCCATGGCTACATGATGCTGCTTCTTCTGCTGCTCCAGCTCTCGCTCTGCCACCTGCAGGGCCTTCATCTTACTGCACAGCCTACACACAAGCACAGAGCACGCACGCACACGCACGCACGCACGCACGCACGCACGCACGCACGCACGCACGCACGCACGCACACACACACACACACACAGGTGAGCACCGCATGATCTCTGCATATGCACGTACACCGACGTGTCGTGGCGGCTTACTTTTCTTCCAACATCTTGCGTTCGTGCTCGCTTTTGTCCAGGCAGCTCTGCCTCTCATTCAGCTCTCCTAACAGGGAAGTTGCTTGAGCTTTCAGAGCCTCGCAGTCCTTTGCCAGCTGTAAAAATACAAAGAGCTGTAAGCTTTCCGGGTTACAGTTGATATTTTATGGCTGTTTGCTACAACGCCATCATCTAGATATGGAAAAAACACAACCACAGCTGCTTATAGTTCACACCTGGGCACAGTCTTTGTCCTTTTGTTTGAGTAGAGCTTCAGTTCTGTCCCGCTGAGCTGAGCTCTTCTGCAGGTAATCGAGCTTCTCCTCTAAATCACGATACCTACGGACACAACAGATTTATAAGTAAACTGTGGTGAATTCCAATATATACACATACATGTATTATTACGAAATGTATCGCATCAATAAAGAAGGGTGATATGACTTATGAATCTGCAATTTTAACCCTTGTGCCTCACTTTACAAAGTTGCTCTGAAAAGACAAGGACACACAATAGAATAGAATAGTTTTTTTACTCATCACCCACAGGGGGAAATTCACCCGCCACAGCAGCAGAGACGAATTAGGGTAAACAGAAATGAAATAATATAAGTACTAATAATATTAATAAATATTTATAATACAGAATGTACTAAATAAAAAGGAAGAAAATATATTTTTAATTGCAAATGAAATGTTAATTAAACACAATTATTAGATAAATAAATATATTTTTACAATTAGTAATGTGGATGTGACTTGTAGAAATAGACATAAGATAAAAATAAAATAAAATAAAATTATAGACCACAAACACAAGCCTTTCATTTCATTTATAGAAAATTATAATCTAAATCAATATTCAGATATTGGTCAATATTTGGTTTAATGTAAAGATAGGAATTGCAAGTTTGATGACAACTAAATCTTCAATCATCAATCAAAAAATAATAAATTGTTGTGATAGTATACGTAATAAAACATATGACAGAAAAAAGCAAATCTAAAACATGCCTTTTTTGCAAGTGAGCAAACGATAACAAACACAAGCACAAATAGGTGGGTGTAACAGACACAGCGGTGAAGAAACAGAACAGTAGAATGGAGGCATGCACACAGTGAGAAAGAGAAAGCCACACAGAGCTGTGGGCTCACCTGCCCTGTGTGGCCTGTAGCTGCTCTGTGAGTTTAGCCAGACTAGAGCTAGAAAAGGGAACAAAAAGAGAGGGCGGAAGGGGTCGACATCTCAAAAGTCAGCCTTTTATTAAGAGGAAAAAATACAGAGATAAAAAAGGCATGCTAATGTCTTAATGCCATACAGGAGAACTGTCTGCAGCACTCAGTGCAGAAGCTGCTAATGTCAACAAGTTCAAAAGAGAAAGTCAGTTTAGTGTTGTTAGTTTCAAACAATGCAGTGAAACAGTTTATACCAGGAGGGGAAATGTGTCATACCAGTCAGAGGAGTGCTGTGCCTCAGAGCGATGCTGAACAACGTCCTCGGAAACATGGCTTGCCTGTAAAACATCCATATCAAGCATCTCTCATGCACATGTAGACATCATGATTTCACGTGATCATGTTTTGAAATACCACTGTACTTGTGCACAATCTGATATCACCATGTAATTAACAGTCCTGGACAACTACCACAATAGTCTTGGACCACTAACCCTAATCCTTACCCTAAGTCTAAAAACTTTAACATTTGTCCAGGACTGTTAAGTACTTGGTTATATCAAATCATCTGTTGTTGTTGGGCATATTACTCTGTTGTATTTTCTGATTACTGCAACTGTGTGTTTTAAGTCTACAGTTGAACCTTTGTTCGTTTGGAAAGTGCTGTATTGTATATCCATCCATCCATCCATCCATCTTCTATTGCTTATCCTCACATAGAGTCGCAGGGGCCTGGAGCCTATTCCAGCTGTCTACAACATCAACGAAGAGTTTAAAATAGCCAATTAACCTAATCCCTATGCATGTTTTGGATGGTGGGAGGAAGCCGGAGTACCTGGAGAGAACCCACACAAACACAGGGAGAACATGCAAACTTCACACAGAAATTTAATCAAACCTGCACTGTGCCGCCCTTGTATTGTATAATGAATAATGATAATTAACTGCTATTGATCCTGACATGGCTTTGTGCACTGCAAAGGGGTGCTTAAAAACAAGATAAAAACACTAAATCTGAGGGAAAAGGTGCTCAACACAAGTGAAATTATCTGAAAAATGCGGCAAGATAATTTTACTTTTACTTTACTTTAAGATTATACTATACTAACTAATCCAGATCTACTTTCTGTGTTTACTACTTTTGCACGCTGACACAAGACCCAACTAAAATGGATTACTAAAATTTAGATTTATCTGTAATGCTTAAGGAGGCTCGCAAGACCCATGTTGAAAAAAATATGACTTTTGCTAAATGGCTTGTGAACAATCATAAGAGTAAGAATGCAATACAAAAATGTTTGTGTATGGGCCACCTCATCCGGGATAGTTTGGATTCACTATACATGTAACAGGGTTGTGTGAGTTTTTGTCTTTTTTATTTCATTTAAATTTTCAGTGTCACTGTATTATACAACACAGTTTTTAGAGTTCATCTGTCCAGTGTAGAGTCCATGTTTGTATATACTGTATACACACTATACAAATACATGAACTTCATTAGCCCCACTTAGACCACGGTGTTACCTGTGCCAGTTTGGCTCGCAGTTGGTCAATGCAGCGCCGCATTCGCTCTCTCTCTTTCTCTCCCTCCTCCCTCTCTCTCTCCAGCTCTTCATTCTTCCTCCTCAGCTCTCTCATCCCTTCCTCCAGTTTTTCTTTGTGGCTCTTCAGCAGCTGCAGGAACTCATTTGCACCTTCCACAGGCTGCACAGAGAGATATAAAAGTGGGAGAACCATGAATGAATGGACGCAAGGGGAAAGTTAGGACAGGAGGGAACTGGACAGAGACAGACCATGTTCACCCTGAGCTGAACTGACTGACTGATGGACACCAAGCATTAAGTAAAAACACACCAAGATGTGAGAGAACGGAGGCTTACAAAAGGTGACAAAGAGGGATTTTTAAAAGCGATAAGTCAGTGGATTAGAGTTGCATGCTTATACTGTGCTCCATTCAGAGTAAGATGCAGAGAAATTTCCAACTACCATACAGTGCTCCTGCTTAACATTAGAAGAAAAAACATAGAGGACCTCAGAGTTCATATTGCCCCATATAAAACACAGTTCCCCATAAAATAGCTGGCACTGGTTTAAAACATTTCTTCCGAAAGGCCAGGTTTTGTATTTACAGTTCTGATTTCACAGGCCATATCATGTTATTTTTCCATAAGAAGTCAGGATTTCCACCCTCTGAATGCAATGAAAGTTACAGTGAGAAAAAAAGCGGTTAACTGAAGGTAGGACAGCCACGGAGTAAGGGTCAGGGATCTGATTGGGGACGTGGGACACAGTGAGCAGGCTCACCTGGCCATTTTCCCTGCCCACCATCTCCCCCCATACCCCTGAAAGTGAGGTGGAGGGAGAGGGGAGGGCGCTACTCAAGGAGCTATGCACACTTGCATCTCCCTAGACACACAAACACACCAGTTAGATGAAAAACAAGCAAAGACATCAAAACTGCAATCGGAATCGGTCTCAGCAGTGTCATACACCTTACCAGGCTGCGAGGTGGCGTGGTCTGTGTGTGTTGATCCGTCTCTTCGACTCTCTTCTTCTCCCGTTGATCTAGTGTCTGAAACAAGACACTACTTCAGGAGACATAACTTGAATGTTTCAAGTTGTTTTACCCACATTCTGCATTTTATAAATGCATACTAAAAGGGTTTGTGATGCTTTGTGGCTCAAATCTCCATGAAAACGATTTGTTACTAACTTCCTCTGTGATCATTCATTTTAAGGCTATGTTTTGTTGTTTACCAACTGAAAAAAGGGTGAAAAAGAAATATAGTCACCGGAAAACCCATTTTTCTATTGTGCCATTGCAGCTGTTAGCAGCAGGCTAACTTATGTATAAACCTGACTTACTACAAAAAGACAAAAGACAAATGCTGGCTGAACATCAGCATCGGGCTACACTTTTTGGAGAGTGTTGTCGTCAGTGCTGTGGTCATAACAACTTACACCTGACAATGAGAGCAGATCACTGATCACTAGCTAACCTGTGGTCCATCCAGTGGTCTGCTCCTGCCTGGGCGCCCCTGCTGGTCTTCCGTTGGGCTGGAGCTACAGCAGTGGTTAGAGGAGGAGAGGTTAGAGGCTGGGCCGTTCACCAAGCCCTGTAAGGAGTGGTTTTCCTGGGCCAGCCTCTCCACCAGGGCCCTGGCCTCCTGGAAACGGCAACTGAGAAATTCCCGTTCCTCTCTTGTTCTTTGCTGCCATCCCTCCATCTCCTCACAGCGCTGACGTAAGGCGAGGTTGCTCCGCCGCAAGGCCTCTGACGGGCAGGAAAAGATGTAGAAAATTGATAAGTAAAAAAAAAAAGAGTTTCCCACAGGATTTTGGAGACTGTAGGTGGTGGACACTTGGCCTTCTGGGGAGGGGGGGGGTTGTCCTTGTGTCCACATATCATAGTGTCCTTGAGCAAGACCCCAACTGAACCCCAAGCGGCATTAAATGGTAGCTAGCTGCCATGGATGTGAGCACATTGTAAATTGTCAGCACTTTGTATAAAAGTGGTACACAAATACAGTCAATCAACTATTTAAAGGCTGCTTTATGAAATGTATGCCTATACCTTTGCATAAGTTGTATAATCACAAATTCTCTCTTTGAATTTCCTTTGAAATCACCAAATTCCAACATTTTGACCGTGCTTTGTACCAGCCTTTTGTTGTGATGTGCCATTTCATTCAATCACTAATACCCAGCTCTAACATCAAATACAGAGATATGATATAGTCCGAGTGGCGTAAATATTGCTGTTTTTCTTTAAATACATCGCACCTCTAAGTTGTTGGTTGTCACCCAGCAACCTGGTCACAATTTCATTGGCAGCCAGCTCTGGTGGGACCCTGAGGATCCCACCACTGTCTCCCTCAGACATGTCCCACTGCATTGGGCCATCAGGTTGGGGCTGCACCATCCCTGTAGAAAACAAACATGCAAATTCTTATCTATATTATACAGTACACACCCTGTTAGTCCATTATTAATGTGGAACATCATTGCATAAATAACATAGCATTTCATTTTACCAGAATTTGAATCCAACCATATTCTCAACCCCAAACAGTCATTTTCTGACTTGTCCCTTAACCTCTGACCTAAAGATATATTTATAAAAATTAGGGGTATCCCCGAAACAGTATCGGATTATCAGCCTGCATCCAAAATCTCCGATATCAACACACTGATACAAGCAGTCTATTACAGACTTTATACTATTCAACTGTAGAATATGTGTATGTTTCAGTTAAACTAGTGGTCATTTTGTTCTTTAAAATATGTTTACTTTTTTGATTTCATTGGATTTATTGAGGTTATTTTTCAGTCTTCTAATTTATTTTTTTCATTTTATTCAAGTGTACAATATTCTCATGCTTGAGGCTTAAAGGGTTGTAAATTTGATGTAACCCACTGGTTAATAATAAATGGGTCACTTTTTCTCAGACCTACTGTTGCTGACTATTGTTCTCTGTTTGAGTAATATCACTTGATAAATTATTTTCTATCATTTTATACTACAAAATAAGTATGCATGATTAGTGCTGATATTGTATCAGATCAATATCGGTACCAGCCAATACTCAACGTTGCAATATTGGTATTGTTTTTACCAAAACTACTCAGTAACTTTTAAACAGTGTTCGTTTTTTTTCATTGTTGTTACTGTTGTAACATTTAATCTATTACACATCTATCCATCCTGGAAGAGGGCTCCCTCCTCTGTTGCTCTTCTTGAGGTTTCTACCATTTCTTTAACCCTGTAAAAAGTGTTTTGGGGGAGTTCCTTAGTAGGTGTGAAAATTGTTTGTCAAGGACAGAGGGTGTCATATTATGTACAGATTGTAAGCCAAGTAATTTGTGATATTGGGCTATACAAATAAAAATATTTGACTTGACTAATCCCATGCGTTTTTGGCCAAGAAACAATATGACATCACTGTATAAAATAGCCTGTTGTGTCCTCAAAATTAATATTCAGGGTACCAGTTTTCAAATTAAGTACACCACATTTATGTACACACACACACGCACACACACACACACACACCAAAAATAGAAAAAAACCGGCTCTATTGTGGGTTTCATAGGGTTAACCTGACCTCAACCTTACCCAAACAAGCAGTCTGTGCTACGTCTAACCAACCTAATAATCCCAACTGTAGAGGAAAAACTACAATTCCACGGAACGGAAACAGATTTAGACACAAGCTTTGATCAACCCTAGTGACACATGGCATACCACGCCTCACTGCCTCATTGACTTTCTCTTTCATTTTAATCCCACATCAAAATCCAGGCCCATTTTACATGAGGGCACCTTCTAGCCTGCTAACAGGCTTTCATCAAAACAGAAGAGTCAATACTCTTCTTTGTACCCTATTATCTACATACAGGTATCGGCGAGCAGGACGAAAACATTACGTCATTCAAAATACCATGAGGCAAATATCTTGACTGTAACATAGGTGTTCTTAAGTATTCGTTCACATCATGAAAAGACACAAATCCACGGATGTGACCACAAGCACGCAACGTTACTTGTAACCAACACGTTTATTACAGCTAACGTTGCAAAGCTGTTTTCTTACCCGTACTAAGACGGGGTCATTTGTGTTCTACACACTTCTACGTAATGTACATACGAAAATCATCTTACCCTCTTGTTTTTTTTCTGATTTGTTGTCCGGAGTTGCAGGTAATGAAGCTGTCACTCACTTACAAACTATTAGTAAGCGTATCGTTATCGATATAGCCACCCTGAAAGAGCTGTGTGATGCTCGATAGCTTGCAATGTAGCTTAAGAGCTAAAGTTAGCTTGGGTAATTTAGCAACCAGTAGCTGGGTTATACGAGGCAATTGTTGACTGACATAAACAGCGACCTACATTAACGAACTATATAGCTCCCGAAAGGCATTTTACCCAGTTTTGTAATGTTATGCCAATACAATGTGCGTGTTTAAGGTGAGTTGAGGTTATCTGTCAAAGCCGAGGCGAGTGTTGTTAGCGCAGGAAATGAGAGTAAGTTTTTATCCCTGAGTTCAGTCTCTTAGGCAGCACTTCCTCCCGGTGTGTAAACAACCTCCAGTCTGTGGGTTTACTACACACAGTTTTGCTCAATGATGCGTAGCATTCAAGTTTAAACCATGAATAGACAAAACACGCATTCAAAACACTGATCGAAAACAATATTCTGCTATTTTGTGCATTTGCTTTCTTCATGTTACAATTTTCTAATCCAAAATTGTTACCTTTTCTTACAAAAAATATTTATCCTGTCATTCACGTGATGATGTGTGTAAGCAAAAACAAATGTGGTATCTATTATTTAGTTGGTGCTGCCTGAAATGCCCAGCTCAGGGCTAAAGACGATCTGCAGGAAATCCCCTTCCTTCTTCCGCAGTGAGAGATGACGTCAGCTGGCTGCAGCATTTCAGCTTCCTTTGCTGATGTTCGCGAAGTGACAGGCGCTATAAGATGCTCTCTACACCTGCTGTTGGAGTTATTCTAATATTAGCTTGGATTTATCCAAGCGACGCGCTCTATTTTCACATAGGAGAGACGGAGAAAAAATGCTTCATTGAAGAAATTCCAGACGAGACCATGGTTATAGGTAAGACGATGTACATTCGCTAGCATGACGTTGCTAACTAGCAAAAGGGAACAGCTGGCTCTAGCAAAGATGCTGCATTAAATATGACAATAGTAACGTAGAAAGCTGTGAGGCATTTATAATGGAACTTTTTCACAACAGCTGTTAGCTGTAATAGATGGCAGGAATTCATAAACTAGAATTCATAACTTAATGGAAATAAGCAGTATTTTCCTCCTGCAAACAGTTATATTTGTACACCCTATTTATGATAATAATATTGTAAGAAATTTGGAATACAGATCTTACAGTTACCATCAACTTATGTTAGTCTCAGAACAGCCAACACTGCACATCCTGTTTTAGCCAATCTTCAACCTGCGCAACAGGTTATGTTAAACTTGTTATGGCATTTCTGTTTGAAGAGTAGGCTCCAGTACTGAAGTAAGGTGCATACATTGTAAATTGTAATGAGAATTTTGTATCATATTTATTTGTAGTATTTTTTCTGGTACAGTAGGTTACATTATGTTGAGTGTCCCCATCTTCTATATTAATATTTTTACAAATCATAGAAAGTTTTAATTATGTTGCTATGATGCAACAGTTCTGCTCCTTTGAATAATTACTGACCTGATGTACCAGTGTGGTTTTGCCTATTTGACAGGAAAGTACAAAACTCAAATGTGGGACAAGCAGACAAATTCTTTCCTCCCGCCTGGCCTTGGAATGCATGTTGAGATCAAGGATCCCGATACAAAGGTAAGGATAGAGGAGGTGATATTATAAAACACACCCACAATGCTATAAATAGAATCTAAAGAATTTTCATTTCCAACTATACCAGATTATCCTCTCTCGTCAATATGGGTCAGATGGACGGTTCACTTTCACCTCCCACACTCCTGGAGAGCATCAGATCTGTTTGCACTCCAACTCTACTAAGATGGCGCTGTTCGCAGGAGGAAAACTGGTATGAATGTGGATAATTCATTTATTAATCCCTGAGAGAGGGGAATCACAGTTTTCACTCTGTTAATATTTTTCTGTTGCACATCATACACAGGTTATGAAACACATGCACATGCATTAGTGGAGAGGTATCAGAGGGGGCTGCCCCATATCCAAGCGCCCCAAGCAGTTGGGGGTTCGGTGCCTTGCTCAAGGGCACATTGGCAGTGCCCAGGGGGAGGAACTGGCACCTCTCCAGCTACCAGTCTACTCCCAGCCCAAGTCACTACAGACTGAGTCACTGCTGCCTCCACTACTTTCATCCCCGCTACTTTCACTCTGAATACAGTAAAACCTTTTTGACAATTTTCACCCAGCGCTGAAGCCTGCTTATAATTAACATTTTCTCTTTAATGGTCCTGCACAGTTACACAGGTGTTTCCAGTTAGTCTGACAGAATAAGAATAATAAAGGTGCAATTGGCTCTGCCTTACCAAGTTTGCTATACAACTCATCCTATGCCTATGTTTGAATGGGTATTGAATAATTCCATTGTGTAGCTGTTCCAGACTTTCCATGTTACTGGACTGAATTTATGAAATTCTGACAGTGATGCAGCGTTCAATAACTTGCCCAAGGGCAACTGGCAGATTACCTATCCCAGATTTTAAGGAAGTTTATATCACATTTACATAAACCTTGAGACATGTCTTCATGTAGAAATTAAAACAAAACAGCAATGTTGAAACCAGAAGCCTTGACAATAAATGCCCCACTTTCTCCAAAAAAGACATTTTCACTAATTTAAAATAGTATATAATTGTGATCCCTATTAGTACTATTAGGGATCACTGTCCACATAACATAAGAATGTAAATTTCAATCTGTGTGTCTCCGAATGTTGCAGAGAGTGCATCTGGATATTCAGGTGGGAGAACATACCAACAACTACCCCGAAATAGCAGCTAAGGACAAACTTACCGAGCTACAGCTGCGAGTCCGACAGCTGCTGGACCAAGTCGAACAGATCCAGAAAGAACAAAACTACCAGAGGGTCAGTACACCAAGTAATGCATGAGATGACATGTTAACTCCTAACCTAATTTTGTACTGATGCTGTTTATGACCACTTTAGTGACTTCTTTGAGTCTTCTACAGTATCGCGAGGAGCGGTTCCGCATGACGAGTGAGAGCACCAACCAGCGTGTTCTCTGGTGGTCCATCGCTCAGACACTCATCCTCATTGTCACCGGCATTTGGCAGATGAAGCACCTCAAAAGCTTCTTTGAGGCTAAGAAACTGGTGTAATGTCTGTTATTAAACTGTGTACTTACACAAAGACAGACTTGACCGACCGGAATGAAGAGACGCCCCACCCTACAGTGCAGAAGCATCCAGGAGAGACGCATGATATCAGCCGTAAAGTGGTACGAGCAAATTTACAGAGGCACTTTTCAGTCCTGGGCAATGTGTTTTTCATTGTTAATGTTATTTTACACCACATTAGTACAACACTAAAATTGCCTTTTTTTGTTGTGTTCTCTTGATAAAACTGGACATATACATTTTTCTACCCTCCTGTTTCAAAAAAAGAAGAGGATGTTTTTATGGTCAAACAGGACTACTGCAATAGATACGTACGGATGAGAATGTTAAAGCTGTTACAAGTAATTCAGCAGTTAAGTGGGTATTTTTTGTCATTGTTATTGTTAGACATGGTTTTATTTCCAGGTATTTTATATTAATATATTTTATTTTCCAGATTTGTTAAATAACAAAATCAATATATACCAGATATAATACATTAAAGCCCCTTAAAGACATTTGAAAGCATGATTACAAGTAATGGGTGGTGGAAAGTAAACCATCAGGTATTGTGTGACACACAAGTATTAAGAATAAATCATTCACAGACGAAGATTCAAATCTCATGAAGACATGTTGAGCTTTGAGGTTCATTCTTGATTTCAGAATAAGTTGCTTGACAGTTCCTAACTTATGGTCCTCTTAGTAGTGTTTCCTCCAGAGAGCTTTCAGCTTCATCTCATGTCCACTGGAGTAGGCTCACTTGTGATAGGGGGGTGAAGAAGATATATCCATAAATAAATACTCCATTAATAAATACAGAAAGTGTATCCTTAGTGATTTGATAATAAATCTTTACAAAACAGTCACAAACTTTGCAGGAGAAGTTCTCATTATTGGCAAAAATAAACACATAAATGCTTATAATGCTAAGTGGAGGGTCTGAATGAAGTGTTGACATCCATTCATCCTTCCTGACTGTATATAGTTTTTAGCTAGAGTTCAGTTTCCTGTACATTTTCTCAGAGCTAGGACTGTAGATACAGTTTGTGATACGCAGCTATTAATAACAAGATTCTGCTGTATGTTGTAAATAGCAGCTCTAGTGTATTGACTGTTTTCTAATGCCTTTTACACTGATTGAATGTCTTTTTTCCCCAATTGTGTCACCAGGTTTTTGTCTCTTTAGTGTCCTAGTAGAAAGTATTTATTGAGTATTCTCAGTTGGTGTTTTATTGCTGAACTTCCACCAAATTTGCTCTAATTTAGTCATCTTTATGAGCTCTTTGGAGTTATTAAAATTGGTTCATTTAAATTCATGATGGGTCATTCAGTGAGTCAGCGGGAGAGTCATAATTTTTTACATGCAAACTTTAGATACGAGTCCAATTCTTGAGATGCAATTCGAATATTTAATTGTTTTTGTCCTTGAATTATCACTCTAAAAATATTCTCTCCGAGGACCAGATGCACTCTCTGTGCTTAATAAAGAAACTCTGGCCAAATTACTTACTGTCTTGGATATTATTTGTACCACTTTGTTCCAACTATAAAGAATACACAGTAAATGATAGACAAGATTCCAGATGATAGGCAGATTCCAAACCCAACAATGCTGAAATGTCTCATTAAAGGGGACAGATCATGAAAAAATTCTGTCTTTTCTGGCTTGTGCTCATACATTTTGCTATCTTGAGTGCCCACTAACCCATAAACTGTGGATTAAGACAACCCAGTCAGTTATTGTGGGCTGGTCTGGATCAGAAAACGTGATTCAACATTCATATTTAGCTCTCCTTCCTATGTCACATGCCGACTCACTAGAATAAACCACCCAATTTGAGAACTACCTTTGCAAAGGTGAACCATATTTTCCTTTCAAGCCAATCAGAGCAAATTCTGCCTGTTTTCAGGAGGAGAATTGGTAATAATGCATTTATACCTCTGTGCCCTTGACTACGGAAGCCCTAAACAGCCATGCATTCATACATTTTATTTCCTTTGTTTTCCCGTGATAACAAGTTAATTTCTTTTGTTTTCTCGTGACAACGATATAATTATCTTGTGATCTTGAGAAAACAAAACATTATTGGAGTATATTAAATCATTGCAGGAAACATCATTCAGTATAGCAATGTCAGAGGAGCAGGAGCATATTGATAACCGTGTCACATATCTTTTCAATCAAGGCCTGACACAGGCTGAATTAGCATTATGCCTTGCTATTACAGACAATAATCACATAAATGAGCGTAATCTAAGAAAACTGTTGGCAAGGCTGCAGCTATATCGGCAGTGCAATCTGAGTGAGCCTGAATGATGTCTCCTGCAAACATTTAATATACTCCAATATTGTTTTGTTTTCTCGAGATCACGGATTAATTATATAGTTATCACGGGAAAACAAATGAAATTAACTCGTTATCACGGGAAAAACAAAATATACGAATGCATGGCCTTCCGTACTTGACAGATGGAGGCTTCATGTTTTCAGGTCGACCATAGGTGTCCACTTGGATTTAAGGATTAGATATTGGTGGTCAAAGATCACTGTGACCTTATAAAATGTTTTAGCCAATAGTTAATTATAATATTTTCACACAAATTATTAAGTAACTACATTTTGGACAGAAATGGATGTAAACTTAATATGTTGGCAAGCAAATGGCTGCCAGGTGGTAATTGATAGTTTGAACCTAGAAAGCATCATGTCCCCTTTAAGACAGCAAGCACACATTTAACCACACCTTAATCAATCTTTCTTTTTAATCACTTACAATGAAAGCACTTTTCATGGAGACAGGAAAAACACACCAACCTTGTGACATCTTTGAAGAGACCATTTCAACAGCAGTGTAAAAATCTACTCGAAAACAAAATCACCACTTGCATAGATTCACTCTCTGTCATCTCCAACAATTCATCACACACCAGAGCACGGACATACAACTGTTACACAGAAAAACCGACACTTTCTTCAGGTTTACTGTTGTTAATATCAAGAATAGAGTTCCAACACATTTGGCAACACCATAAGAAACAATATCAAACGCACAATACTATGTGTGATTATAAAGGGATAAATGATTTATTAAATCAAGTCTTTAGTTTCGTCTGTACAACAAAAACGGTACATCGCACTGTGTGGAGTTCCTGATCTCTGGGACACTGTACACAAGCAAGTACACTTCAGCATTGTCACATGTCGGGTTGGAAAGGTAGAAAATATCACATCAGTACAACAAATCTCAACAATTGCCTGTGAAATCATTCTCCACATGTCACCCTGTTTTCAGTAGTTGTACATTTGTCTTGTAGGAGTGTCCCATGGGAAGGAAGTCAAAGCACTACAGGTTAGTAACACACTAATTTAAAAAAAAGGCATGACTAGTACCAAATGCCACTTTTTAATGCTTAAAAGAGCAAGACGGGCACACAAGTACACACCTAAGTGAAGAGGATTAGGTAATTACACTTATGCAACAACTTGCAATCCTAACTCCACATGGCTCAGTGGACATTATATGCTTCACTGCTCTATTCAGTTTGCATGTAAAGACTTTTTTTTTTCTTATTTTCTTTCTTAAAGGTATTTCAGAGGGTGGGAAGCTCTCCTTAGTGTTCCGATACAGTGAGGAGCTGCATCTTCTTAGCGGCCTCTTCTGACACGTTCTTGGCTGTTTTCTCCGGGCTAGGTGCTGGGCTTGGATTTGGAGTGTTTGCTGCACTGTTGGGGTACTCTCTGTTGCCAAATATGATACTACCCACTCGCACGTTGGTGGCACCAACCTCGATCTTCAATACATAGGAGTACACATATGTCAATGCAAGGAAAAAGCATTAGTGAGAACATGACACAGCAACAAGAGTATGATATAAAATTGAATAAAACAATGAGATGTATAGGTATAGACAGATTAAATTCCTCTCAGTCCTCACTATGACCCACACTGAGCAGAGTGGCAAAATCTGGCAATTTTTTTTGAGGGAAATCCACTTGAATAATCCTTATTTCAATTATCAGGTCTTAAAAGGAGTGCACTAATAGCCAAACCCAGAGTTACTTCCTCCTTCCACTTATGTGAATGACCTCAAGACTGATAAAGGAAATGCTTTCTCTCCGCTCACAGTGGATGTGGAGTATCTCCGGATGGTCCCGGTACTTTACCACTTGGCAGTCGAGCCATTTTGGCTTCATGTGCCACTGAGCGACTATTAAGGGAATGAATGGGAAGATGCCTAGAATGCTGTATCAAGTGTTCTTTATACATCCATGTTTTGGCCACTATATCAGGTTTGCTTCAAAGCCCGGCCCACTTCCTGGGGACTCGGTGAACACACAGTCATGTCAAATGTCGGCTCAGGTCATTCGCCAGATCATCACAGCACATTCGGCAGGCGGCTAGTTAGCTGCTCCGCCATGCTTTCATGCTACAATTACAGAGCATAAAAAAACTCCACATGAACTGCTTTGCTTGGTAAAGGGTATTCTTCACAGGGCAGTCACTATGCATATATCAGTCGTTGCTGCTACGCTGGTGTTATTTGTAGTACATTGTTCTTGTGTATTATTTATTTATTTATCTACTTTATCTAATTAATCACATACCTATGGTTCATCACTATTGTGCCTGTGAGAATCCGAGCCTTTTACTGACTGTCTTGGTATAGAAATATTCTTGTTTTTTTATGTTTTTCCTTGTATTTTAGCCTGGGTGTCTGCTACTAAACTGAATTGCCCCTTGGGGATAAATTAAGTTGTCTGAATCTGAATCATATTTACACAATATGTGTAACTCAAATGGTTTACAGACCGGTATCAAGGTTTGGACTGGATTAGGAGTTTAGGGGTATAGATACACTTTAAATAGAGTTTATAAGGAGTGATACTCACCGCATGTTCAAAATCTGTAGACATTCCCATGCTGAGCTCTACATCCTCCAGAGGCAGCTTCAGACCGTCACACACCTCTTGTCTCTGACTCAGCAGCATCTACGAGATGAGAGACACACAGCTGAGATTATGGCCGACCAACACTGGACTTTTGAGGCAATAATAATTATTAGTGTTTAACTATTCAATTGTTGATAGTATTTGTGAAATATGTGAACATATAACAAACAATCTTGACAAGGATCCCTCAGTTTTTGTTTCCAATAGGAATGACAATGGTATGCTAATGTATATATAAGCAGGACAGTTTCTAGTATAAACTTGTCTACTTGTCAGTTCTCTGTGATCGATGAACTATGTCAGGGAAACTGTTCCTAAATGATCTGAAATCTAATTTCTATACTGACTTTTCTCGTTAGGGCGGTACGGTGATGCAGTGGTTAGGATTAGATTAATTGGCTAATTTAAATTGTCCGTAGGTGTGAAAGTGAGTGTGAATGGTTGTCTGTCTCTATGTGTCCTGTGATGAACTGGAGACTTGTCCCGGGTGTACCCTGCCTTTCACCCTAAGACAGCTGGGATAGACTCCAGCCCCCCCGCGATGTGAGGATAAGCGGTAGAAAATGGATGGATGGATGGACTTTTCTTGTTAATCATCAGTCAATAAAAACATGCATACTGATATATCTGCAGTAAGTTGATATTGACCTGGTAGATTCATCTAGTCTAATGTTTTTACTGTTTTCTATAAGAACAAGAATTGATAATCAGGTCTGAAAGAGCATATACTGAATAGTGTAAGGTATGCCTGCGATCACTTGCATCCTCAATCTTTATTTAGGATTTTTTTCCACCTTTGTGTCTCACTTTAATGTTTACATTAAAATGTGCTAAATAATCTTTAAAAAAGTGCTGACAGTGCTAACGGTGTTTGCCTGGGGATTCATCATCATCATATTTATTCATTTTCAGAATTTTACTCTGTGCAGTTTTTTCCACAGTCTGGGTTATATCAGTAATTAGCAACCACACTGATGTTGATGCAGTTCCATTTTGTGTGAAAACAAAACAAAAAAAAAAACAGTACAACAGTAAACAGTAAAATATTATGCAAATAAAGAAACATAGAAAATAGTAAAAACTACAGTTTTGAAGCCAGGGCTCCAGATTGAAAGCCAGTTAAAACAAAATACATGATTTTATTCTGTCTATATTTTTGGCTATGCAATTTATTACAGACTTATTATAAGAACTGAGGTTGAAGTTTGAAAATTCAAGAAAAAAAAAAACCCTCACACCCGTGGTAAAATGTATATCATGTCATATTAACACAGCCAAAAGAATTGGAAAATAGCATAGCATAAGTGTTAATACACTAAAATATTGTTTTATTTAATTATATTTATCTAATGTACCCTGCCTTCCACCCTAAGACAGCTGGGATAGACTCCAGCCCCCTCCGCGACCCTATGAGGATAAGCGGTAGAAAATGGATGGATGGATATTTATCTAATGTAGTTTATCAGAGTATGATTGGTGCACACAGACAAAAATTAGAACACAAACTGTATAACTCATTCTTCTCAAATTCTCGTTGTTTTAATGAGAATTTTCTACCTGAAAGTCCGGGTTGGGGCCCAGGGTGAGGTCGTAGCCGTAGCGCCCAATGGTCATGAGACCTGAGAAGTGCAGGGCAGAGCACTGGGTCACGATGTGTTTCACCGTGTTCACCGTTTCCTCTGGTGGCAGGCCATGTTTACCTGCGACAAACATGTGAAACAACCGACTTTATTCACATGGTATGAGTTTGTGATGAGCTCACGAAACAATAGCAGTGAAAAAAACAAGGTGATGAAATCAACACTAACTATGCTCTCCGCTGGTGTTGAGCTGCACCATGACCTTTAACCTCTGTGTGCTGGCTCCTCTGACACGCTGCCATGAACTGTTGACTTTGTCTGCCAGTTTCACCGAATCAACTGTCTCCACAAGGAACAGGTTTGGCACGCCTAGGAACAAAAAACAAGCCTCAGTGGTTGTTTAAGAAAAAAAAAAAAAAAAAAAATCGAGACAGAGTTGACAATCACTCACCCAAAAGTTTGTTGACATTATTCTTCTGTAGATGACCTATAAAATGCCACTTGATATCTGGACATGAGCCTAAAATCTTGATGAAGAAAGAAGAATAACTGTACAAACATGTAACACAATAGTCATAGTTAGTTCTGCATTATAAAATATGTAATCCTACCAGAGGATCTGACGCTTTGTCCACAAGTTCATTAACCTGAAGTGGAAAAAAGGATGAGGTCAATCTCCACAATATTTCCCACCTTTAATCCCTTCAGAGCTTTATATTTGTGACAACGTGAAGGTTTGCACACCACCACCATTTTATACTCACATAATTTTCTCCAAAGTTGCGCTGCCCTTGTTTGTAGGCCTCAACAACCATCTCTGGGGGTTTTGTCTTGCTGACAGCTATGAGGCGGGGCGGCACGGCTGGTAGTGTCTGAAAAGGACAAGACATCTATTTTTCATCTGTATCAGTAGACAGGATCAGTGTGTGATGCTGCATGATGGCTGATGTTTTAGGGCTGGAGCAGAACACACTCAGCCCTTTCAGAATCATACAAAACAATGTTGAAACCAGTTGTTTCTCTCTGATTGTAAACTTCTATATGAATAATATGATTCTATAAAGTATGTTCAGATGCTGCTACAAGTCATGCACTCATTGGAAATATAATGTGCATTCCTATATGATTTGACCTAGATGCCAACCTTGGTGCTGCTTTAATAGAAAAGCAGTTCATAAAAGAAATGTCATTCACAAGTGGCCATCTGTCACAAAGCTGTAGTGTGAGGAGAAGCTGATCATGCGCATGGTCGTGCAACTGACTAGCCTACAAACATGGCAAGTGCCAATTATAAACCTGTGATTACAGACATTATTTCTATGCAGCAACGTGCATGTAGCTAGTAACATCCACGCATCAACCATACATGGTGTTATGACAGTGCTGCCACAAGCACGTCTATGAACTCCCATCCAAAGGTTGAGGTGTTTGGCAGCCTTACATAACGAGTCGTGCTGCAGCAGCACGACTTTTTCGGTCCCCTGAGTGAGGAGCGATGGCAGCGGTACTCCGGAGCGGAGCCGTCCGGGCTGCAGTTACCTTGGGCCGCCGTGCCGCCGCCTGGTTCACCCGCTCCACGACCGACCGTAGCGCGCTCCCAATCTCCTCCGACATTGCTACTTTCCACATAGGGTCAAACTGCTACGACAGAGAGCGTAAAGAAACGCGTCCGCAGTGACGACAATCGGCTTTCAAAATAAAAGTCCAAGCAGGGAGGAAGTGCGTTTTTCAGACAGCGACCCCTACAGTTCCTGGTTCAGCATTTCAGTCTGTCAAACACAGGAGATTTAGTTACGTATATTTTCCATGTTGAAAACAATAAAAAAATATAATAATTACATCATCTTTTGAGAGAAATTAACTTGCTACACCTACAAAAAACAACAAAACAATGATGAAAAAATATAATAGGTAATAATAACAATAATCATACTTACAGTATGTACGAAAAAGAAAAAAAAAACATATTTTTAATGCCAAATAATGGCAATGCTCCCATGTCATTTATTTAATGATTAAATGTAATTGTAGGATTCCTGCTGATATTACAAACATAAGTCAGTGTAAACAATTTGCTTGTAGACATTCACGAGCTGAGCTTTGAGATACAAGTGCCTTGATTCTTGTTGGCATTGATTCAACAAGGTGCTGGGAACATTCCTCCGAGATTTTTCTCCATATTGACATGATAGCACGACACAGTTACTGCAAACCTGTCGGCTGCACACCCATGATGCCAAAGTCCACCACGTACCAAAGGTGCTCTATTGGACTGAAATCTAGTGAGTGTGGAGTCCATTGGTGTACAGTGAACTCAGTCATGATTTGACATGATTTGAGTTTTGTGACACAGTGTGTTACCTTGCTGGAAGTAGCCACCAGAAGATGGTCCACAGTGGTGATAAAAGGATGGATATGTAGTGTTTAAATGATGCCCAAAGTGTGCCAGGAATATATTGTGATAGTTTGTTTGAGTTTCAATCTAATATCTACATGCATAAATACATTGGGCTAAGTGATTGTCTGATTAGTTTGGGCTTAATACATTTTAGTGTGATATAAATATACAGTACAAAACAGTACTGTTGCATCACACTAATTCAAAGAAAATCATATTAAGATTCAAATACTGCTAGAAAAGAAGTATTGTTACTGGGTTTGCAATATTACCTAAAACAATCAGGTACTGTATTACAGTATAACTTGTATGGTAAAGTTTCTGATAACTAAACTCTATTATTTTATGACATACATTGTCACATTCTGTATAATATAATGCCAAAACTAAGGAGTACCCACCCCATGGGCCACAGCCAGCACTACTCAAACAAAAGTGCCATCAATTGAAGATCTGCTGTTCTGGAGCTGACCCTGAGACTTAAAAAAAATAGTTTGGTGAAAGGGTGCTCCATGGGAAGTACACAGAATGATTAATCTGCCTGCTGTTACAAAAACAAACCATGGGCCGCTACAGTAACATGAGGACAGAACATCTGTCAGTAGCTTCAGGACATAACCGGTCTAGTGGTGATGATACACTGTGCAAACAGAAACCAAAAATAGGAAGAAATAATGGTTTATTCACAATTCAAAATATGTCAAAACAAAACAACCTGGTCAATGGAAATAAGAACCAAACATGTTACAACTCAAAGACACCCAATTGCTTTGCCTCTTTCAAACAAAGAGCTGAAAAGGGATAACAGAATGTAAAAAGTGGGGATCAATCTCTTCTCCATGTGCAGCCATCTTCTGTCATACTCTCTCCAAGGCCTCCAACATGATGATGCTGTTTCCTCTGATGACCTACAGAGTGAACACACAGCCTTTTAGGTCAATTCATAAGAGGTTAAGCTATAAATTTGATTTGAATGCAAAATAGTTAAAATAAACTTGTGATTATTTGGCCTGATATTGCAATATTTTCAGGAATGACAGTTTTTTTTTCCATTGAAAAAAACATTTTAAATGGTATTTTGCCATGAACAAATAGCATCAGATTTCCATCTATTGTGCAGCTTTACCAGCTTTACCATATCACCAGGCTGGATAGTGTGCATCCCAGCGCAAGACATAACTAGTTTTGTCATATAGAACATTTCATAAGAAGGAGCCAGTAATCCCTTCATTCAATAATTCTTGAACAGAAAACAGAATGAAATTGTGATCTTTCATACAGAACAGTCATTGTAGAAGTCAACTCAGAATTTGAACCACCAAATAAAATGGCAGAGAATATTTAAAGGTTACTGTATTATAAAAACACATCCGTTCTCTGTATGGCATTTCTTGACAGTAAGAAAAATAAATGATAACACCAGTCAAGGTACTGACCACCATTCCGATAGAGTTTTGTTGTCCTCCTGGGCCCATCTCCAGAGAGTCATCCACCACCAGGTTCATGAAGGGGTCAAACCCTCGCAGGATTCCCTGCACGTGTCTGCCTCCATTCAACTTCACTAAAATGGCAAAAGAAATCACTGATGAATCTTGCATGTTGTTCATTCTCAGTTTATAAGGCCCCCTTCCTTTCATAGTATGTGCAGCTGATATTCCAGTCAGGAACCTGTTTTTACTGCAATATTTGCAGGAAAACACTAACGATACACTGACATCAAGAAGCAAACCTTCACTAAATGCTTCAGAATCTGATGACCTGGTTGCTATTTGGTCTGTAAGTGGTTGTTGCGGGGTCAGTTTTAAATCTAATGGAAACTAAAGAGCATCTACATACAACTGAGGACTTTCTGCAATCTAAAAGCAGGAGAGTCCTCTCAGACACCTGATCTGTGGCAGAGGATAACAGCAACGTACTTTATAATAGTGGTACAACGTAGTTTATACATGTACACAGAGGTGTGGCTGAAGAATTACATGAAAACTCCATTTAAATTTGCACTACAGGTTTGGTGTCCTTTTGCTGTTATCTTGTGTACTTTACTGAGTGTTAGACAAACACAGAAACTTATTTCAAGTGTGGATTAACGACTATCAGTTGGACTGAAGGAGAGACTTTAACATCAAGGTTTAGATCAAGGTTACTCACATGAAAGCTTCTTGTCCATGAACCTGAAGAAAGTAAAATAACACCGAGTTACATTACAGAGCTTACAGATGCTAACGACAGAGCTACCGGTCAGAGAGGCTAGCTAATGTTAGCTATTTTCCGCTGAAAACAATACAACGTTAGCTAGCAGTGTTGTCGTGCGAGTACGATTTCCTCTTAGAATATAAACAAATGTACATGTTCACCGAATACAGTATAAGACCATCAACTTACTTCTTCAACTCTGGTGGATGTGCTTTGCTCATTTTGTATTTCTTATCTAAAAGACGACAGATGCTCGTAAGCTTATCGTTTCACAAACCCGCGGAAGGAAAACGTGCACTAACGGACCGGAAGTCTTTCTTCTTCGGTTCCGGCAGACTAGACGCATCCGAGGCGTAATGCTGCCCTCTGCTGTTTCCATGCGGTATCTGTTAGTGCTTCATCATATTCTGTTATAGCATCTCTCCTGCTGCATGCAAAGCAATTATTACTTTCCCCAATGCTTTTTTGTATACTATACTATAACATATCCTACCTTTGCCTTCCTTATCCAATGAGTCCTGCCACATTTCCTTTACTGCCTGGTTTATTGCAAATGAGTATTCTGGTGGTCTATATTCCAATTCCAATTTAACTTTTTCATGCTTTAATTTTCATTTCCCTGTATACCCACTTGGGCTGGTATCCAGATGAACCCCATTTTGTTGATTCTATATATTATTAAGGACATAAGGTCTGGATTTGGATCGTGCCTCGTCTGTATAGTTGATGCTGAATCACTACATATGACTGCACACCTTGGTATGTTGTCCTTCACCCACTGGAGAGCCTTCAAAACTTCCATCATCTCTGCTGTGTATACTGACATGTGAGCTGATATCCTATAGCCTTCTCTTATTGCCACCCTCCCACTTTCTGGTTCTTTTGAGCCATCATCATGTTTCTTTCCCTCCCCTCAAATTCCTGGGACTGGTCTAACAGAGTTTTATTCTAAAAAGACTCGTCTTGCCCTTTTGTCTTCATCAGATATCTAAGCTTAACCCTCCTTATTTCTTAAGGTTTTTGCTTGCACAATATCCACTGCTTTCAGAGTTGCGTGTGCTGCTGACCCATACACCATACATTCAGAGTCTAAGCAAGATCGAATCATTGCTCTCTAAATCATCAGCAAGGTTTCTCTGTCAGCCCCCCCAATCAGTTCCTGCCAGACATCTTAAAACTTTTTTTTACTTTTCCACATTTCACCAGTTTACTCTATATGTGATTTCCATGTCACTTTTTCATCCATCCACAATCCAGATATTTAAAACTCTGCACTCCCTTTATCTGACATTTTCTTTTTTTTTTTATACCTAAACACTTTGTTTTGTCTATCCCCATTTTTTGGTTCACTCATCCACTTTATCCAGAATTTCTTGCATTTTGTTGAAGATATGACTGAGATTCATTCCTCGCTTTCACATAGCTCCATCATCTGAAATAATAACAAACCAAAATCCTTGCTCACTGTACTAAATATGCCATTGATTAACATGTTGAAGAGTGCAGGGCTGATCAAACATTCTCCACTTCTACCTCTTCAGATAACACACTGTCTACTTTCACCTGCATTGTCCCGTTGAATAGAAAAACCTACTGGACTGCTATGTGGGACATGAGATGGAAAAAAAGTAAAAAGTAAGTAATCACCTATATCCTATTTCCTAAATGTGTGTCCTTTAAATATTTCATTAAAACACCTAATCCTTTTTGTGATGTATTCCCTATTTTACTTAATGTTTCATTGAGTCCTGTGTGTCCCATCCTGAGAGTCGTGTGATGAAAATTTCTTCCCTCCTGTTCCTGTCCCATATTTCACTATTTTTAATTTGTGGTTGTATGCTGTATAAATGCCTTCCTGTTGTGTTCTTGTTGTCCCAATTTTTTTGCCAGATTCTGTACATGTGTTTCCCAATAATAGATTTAACTTCATCCTTGCTAAGCAGTATCTTAATATATATTGTGTTTGCTTTAAGTGACTGTTTGGCCAATATGTGACTCAACTCCTACATGGGCAGTAACCCAGAGGAAAGTAATATCCTTTGTTATGTACTCTGTATATTTGATGAGATATTTCCAATAAAAGATCTTGCCTACACGACTTCCCTGATTGAATACTTGCAAGTGCTGAGATACTATCTGTTGCTATTGTTATGTTGCATTGTCTGTTATCCTCCACCCACTGTAAGGCCAGTATCATCCCCATCATTTCTACTGTAAACACTGTAGATGATGCAATGTCCTCTTTTTGATGTCCTGTTTCTGGGTCTTTACTTTTTATATTTTTGATTGATATAGTTTTGTACTATTGTCCACACCGGTATTGCGATCTACTGCTGTAGTACTGAATTCCCATGGAGGTATGACTGATATTGGGACGGTTTCACTAATGTTTAATCCTGTTAATCCTAACTATTGTGTTTGTTCTTTGCTTCTCCACCCAAATTTCTGGCTCTGATTTTCCTGTTCCCAGCACTCCTGTAGGACAGCTTTCGTTGGATGTGATACCCTGTGCTCTTCTAAACTGACCCAATATGCCAACATGATGTTATTTCTTGAGGCATTTCACCCACTTCTACTTGCAGTGCAGATACTGGGGATGTCTTAAATGCTTCAATGTATGTATGAATGGCTTGGGATTGGTCTATGTCCAATTTTTTAAAATTTATTTCTGACATGTATGCTAAGCAGCTGTAGTCCAAGACATCTTAACAAGTTATTGATCTTTTTGCATTTATTTCTTAATTTCTCAATATGTTGCCTCCAAATGAGCTTTGCATCAAAAATACATATATAATTCCCAGAAATCTGACCTCCTTTACCCGTTCCAGTACCTGGACGTATACCTTCATAGAAATGTGTTTATGCCGCTTAGCAAAGCATATTACCTGGGATTTTGCCACTGATAGTTTAGATTTTTTTCAACTTGCAGACTGGGTGTATGCCATAGATATTACAACTGTTCACCTGCTGACAGGTTTTATGAGCTCTCACAATCCAGTAGAATTCTTCTCAGTCCTAGCTATTTCTTTCACCAAATTTTCATCTCATGTTTTTGGTGAATTTTTCAAGTGAAAGTAAAGATTGAAAGTAAATACTGAGAAAGAATAAGGTTCAGCTTCCACCAGGCCAGGCCCAGGCTCTGGTTTATTTAAGCGAGATTATAAGGACTACCATGCCACAAAAAAACAAAAACAAAAAAACCAGCCCAGAGGACGACTTAATCTCGCTCTCGGTTCCCCATGAATTGCTTGACCAACAAAAACTCTTTTACAAAGACTTGTTGGAACAACAGTTTCAGCAGTGAACTTGGTTGGATGACGCAGAGCCTATGTCATCCCTGATGCAAAAATGAAACATAGCAGGAGTCTGAGAGCAAAGTGAAAAAAACTAATATCTGAACACGTAAAGATGGACCCCACACTCACTGAGTTGGAGAGGGCCCACAGGATAGGGAAGTACAATGCTGCGGCTCAACCTAGATCTGTGGTGGTCAGACTCCTGCATTTCAAAGACAAACACGAAATATTAAAAAGAGCCAAAAACCTGAAGGGCACAAAGTTCTATATATAAACTCAGAAAAGGTACGGTTAGAAGGAAGAGCTTCTCTCCCAGCTCAGAGTCACGTAACCAAGGAAACGTAGCCTATCTGAAATATGACCAGCTGGTTGTGCATTCCCCTGCTCAGCTGCATCCAGGAAATAGTCTAATGTTGTTTTCATTTCATTCTGTTTTTTTGATGCCTAATGAACTTTTTTTTTTAACCTTATGGACATGGCCACCTCACGCTGAATTCAGTCTACTGCCTTGCTTTTTGCCATGACATATTATCAGAGCTGTGGACATTTACAAATGTTTTTGCCAATACTTCTGCCTTTTCCATATTGCTTATTGCATTATTGTTTGTGCTGCATAGCACTGGTATCTCAAACTTGCTCTTAATGCCACTCATTTTTCAAATGGTTCTTCAGACCTCTGACAATGGCGTCTCTCTCCCAATTTTATTGCAGTATCTCCTCCAGAACTGCTTGCAGTCTTTTATACTGAACTACAGTTTCTAAATTATATTACTTTTCAGTTTGGCTATATCACAGTCTCTGTGTCACCACGGCAAACTCTTTTTCTTACTCTTCCCTGTACTTTTTGGAATAGTTTCCTCTGCTTTTTGAATAATAAAAGTAACTATCTTTTGATTTATCTTCCCAACATCTGCTATTCTTTCTTTAAATACTGTGTATGCGCTTGTTTCTGCCCAAAACTAGCTAAACATTATATTTTAAATATGGAGAGAAATGCCTTTATTACTCGTTGTGCTGCCCCACTAGTCAGCCATCCCCCCGTGGTATATGACAGTTTAAGCATGTCAGTTAATGCAGCAAGCAAACAAAGAGTGTAGTGAACTAGATGGTATATTTACCAGAAAAATAAATTTCACATCAAGTGCTCAACTTAATGACCAACCAGTTGAAAAAAGACTGTATTCACAAAATCAGTATAAAGAACCCAGACGAATACGCATCATGATAATTATTTTTTATCACATTATCTATAAAGAATCGTAACTATTTATTTTTACAAAACCTCGAAAAAGTGGAAGCATGAAACCTATTAAATCATTTTCACAGTAGAAATTTGAAAAGAGTCACTGAAAATCCTTCACCAACCCCCAGAAAAAAAAAAACAAAAAAAAACAATACCGTCCCGTTGATTCTTGTTCATTCACCAAAGCCCACATTTCAAGCATTGCAGACATAGTGACTAACTACTGTCAGTCTACCTGTTTGCATGGCTATGAAACATGATACAAGCACATGCCAGAAAAAAAAGACAGGCCATGATGAAAGGCATTGTATTGAGTTTAACTACCAAGAACAGCAATTTAACATTTGATCATTCTGTTGATTATGACAATAACTACTACATGTTGAAACCCCATAAAACAGCACATGAAAAAGCTCAAAACATATTAACATTTCATCCCTTGGTAAGCTCTTGCCAATAATTTGCAGTCGTGACCAAAACAATACATTTCTCACCAATACACACCTATTTTTTTTTTTGCCAATTTTGTGAGAAGAATAACTAAAATACAGCAGGAGAGGAGACATATCTGACCTTACTTAGCTAAAGCACGCCAGGCATCTCTGTAAAAAACAGACTCGAGCAAATATGATATCTCTGACAGTGCTTTGGCTAGAACATTGTATGATTGTGCAGATGGCCTCGTTTCTCTAAAAGCACCTTAAGTCTGAGATTACCTTTTGTGCCATTGTTAGTCCATGAACTAAGACCATCTTAGTTTTAAGATGTTTTAAGGAAATGTAGACTTGATCTCTGTACGACATACATATATGTATATATATGTGTGTGTGTATATATACACACACACACACACACATATATATATACACATATACATACACTACCGGTCAAATGTTTGTGATCACTTTGAAATTTTCTTGCTTTCCATAGAAACACACATGAAATTAGTCTGAATAGGAAGGGGCATGCTGACATTGTCAGAGTTAGAAATAATGATTTCAATGGAGATGATGAATATGTTCTTCAAACTTTGCCTTCATCAAAAAAAAAAACAAAAACAAAAGAAAAACAAAACACCTTTTGCAGCAATTACAGCCTGGCAGACTTAAGGCATTCTATCTGTCAGTTTGTCAAGATAATGTGATGAGATTTCACCCCATGCTTCCTGGAGCATCTCCCACAAGATGGATTGGCTTGATGGAGTCTTCCTCTGTACCATACGGTCAAGCTGCTTCCCCAACAGCTCAATAGGTTCAGATCAGGAGACTGTGCCGGCCACTCCATTACAGTCAGAATTCTGGCTGACTGTTTATTCCTTAAATATTGCTGACACATTTTGAAGGTGTGTTTAGGGTCATTATACTGTTGGAGAATAAAATTGACCCCAATCAAGTGCTGTCCACAGGGTATGGCATGGCATTGCTAAACCTTGTGATAGCTTTCCTTCCTCAAGGTCCCTTCCACTCTGTACAAATCTCCTATTTTACCACCTCCAAAGCCTCCCCAGACCATCACAGTGCCTCCACCATGCTTGACTGATAGTATTAATCACTGTTCTTGCATCTTTTTCATATGTTCTGTCCCCCAAATGTTCTTCTGTGTGATCCGAAAACCTCAAACTTAGACTCGTCTGTCCACAACACCTTCTTCCAGTCTTCCAGTGTCCAATGTCTGTGCTCTTTTGCCCATCTCAGTCTTTTCTTTTTATTGGCCAGTCTGAGATACGTCTTTTTCTTGGCAATTCCGCCATGAAGTCCAGCATCCTGAAGTCTCCTCTTCACTGTTGATGCTGACACTGGTGTTTGATGGGTACTATTTAGTGCAGCTGCTAATTGAGGACCTGTGAGGTGTCTTTAACTACACACTCTCAGATATTTGTCTTCTTGCACAGTTGCATCGGGGCCTCCCACTCCTTTTCCTGTCCTTGTTAGGGCCAGTTTGTGCTGCTCTCAGAAGGGAGTAGTTAACAGCATGGTAAGAAATCTTAAGTTTTTTGCAATTTCTCACATTGACTTGAATTGTTTGTGAATTGCATGAAAATATGTTTTTCTTTGGAAAAGAAAAATTGCAAGTGGTCCCAAACTTTTGAGTACACATACACACAAAAATTAAAGGAGCATACTGGTGTTTCTGCATGTTTTCTTTACTTTCAACGTTTGACTGCCACAAGTTTCAATACATTTCATTTAAATGAAAATCAACACACTGTATGTAGTTAATCCATCACAGTGCACCTGCTGTTTAGTCAAAGTTACGTTATCGTTCTTTACATTTTGTAATACCCACATTTGCTACTTGTTTCATTCGCTTTCTCAACAATTTAACTTTTTAATGTAGCGTTGTGCTGAAATCTGAGATGGTGGAACATCACATAAGCACATTAACATGCTGAAATAATGGGTTTTAAATGTATGGCCATGCAGAGATAACATTTAACGTTAACTGCCTTAATAGTGACTGTAATGGACCTCAACACAAAAAGTGATTTACATGCTCTACTGAAAAAGAAACCAATGACTCAAATGATTTTAGATTGTGGAAAATCAGGAAAGAGCAAATATACTGTCAGTAATGTATATGTTAGCTTTAGTAAAAGGCCTAAATAAAACATGCAAAAACATTTGTATGACCCTTTAACCCTTCTTTCGTTTTAACCCCTGATATGATGATGGACAGCATTAAACCAACAGCTAATATTAAAAAAAAGAGATGTTCTGAATGCTCAGTGAATGAACTGGTTAATCTACTGTACTACATAGAGACTTCATCACTCTCAGCTCTCTAACCCTTCAAGGTTTATTAAAAAAAAAAAAAAAAAAAAAAAAATATTTGCTGATAATATTCAAACTGGATGTCAGGCCTTGCTGGCCTGATGTGTGGAGCCCTCCGTAATATTGTCCTCCTCCACTCGGACTCGCAGATGCTCCTGACAGTGTTCTAGGAAAGAGTTCAGCGCTGAGAAACCCTGCTGGCAAGGCACACAGTGATACAGCCTCTGCCTCTTCGAGCCCAGAAATTTGCAGGTGTCCATCTCCTGTGTGCACACACTGCACTGCCTCCTCTTCACCGAGGACTGGTGGAGCTCCACATGCTCCCTGAGCTGCGACTGCAAAGAGAATACCTCAGCGCAGGAGGGGCAGGGGAACTCTCTCTCCTCTTCCTCTTCAACCTCCTCCTCCTCCTCCTCCACTTCAAGAATTTCTCTGCATTTCACTGGATCTGTGAGCTTATTCTTTAATCTAGCTACTTTCCTGGGCCTCCCTGGACCGGCCTTGACAGTCTTGTTTTCTGCTATGCTGGTTTTTACTTCATTTTGCCTATTTTCTGATAACTTAGAGTCTTGTGTGGTATAGTCTACAGAATGACTGTTATTTTTGAATGTGGTAAAGTTTGAGGCTGCATGTTGTCTGTAATGTGCCTTAAGTGATAAATGATGCAAGAGGACTTTGCCGCAGATCTGACATGGATACATACCCGGTCTCCTGAGCCTGCGGATTTCTGGCATTGGTTCATTCCCAATACTTTTTTCTCTGCTGTGCTTCTCTTTTCTATGCATGTACAGTTTAGAGGTGTTCCTGAAAACCATGTCGCATGAGCGACACTCCAGAAGCTTCATTTTGGACTTTGGCATTTTAATTAGATTTCCATTCACCTTAGTATTCACTCCTTTCCTTGCTTCTGCACTTGGATCTTCTCCTTTGGTCTTTTGTCCCTGTAGAGCCATCAGCTGCTCCTCTGTGTGGTTGGTCTGATAATGGCGTTGCAGCCCAGCTTCTGTGTGGAACATTTTTGAACAGAATTGGCACACACTAACAGCTCTGCTGCTGAGCCCTGAGGTGTCTGAACAGTCACCCTCAGAAACTAGCGAAGAATCATCTGGGAGGCTACTTGCATCAACTCTATTTGATGGGGATGGTGGTTCACTACAACCTGCTTGCTGATGGTGCAGTAGAGCCTGCTTATGGCTGAAGCCTCTCCCACACGGGGCACATGCATAAGGGCTTCCATCCAGGTGATGAGGCGACTTGTCCTGCAGCCTGCCAGGATCTGAGGTGTGACTCATACACGCAGGACATGGAGAAGCCAGCTGGGACTGTCCATGACAAAGGTCACACGGGGAAGAGTCACGATTGCATGCATGCAGCTGTAAGGACGACTTCAGGGAGAACTCCTGCCCACAAGACGAACACCGGTGAGGCTTGGGTAATGTGTGTTTTAATTCCTGGTGATGCAACAAGTCTGCCGCATAAGGGAAACCCTTACCACATTCTTGACATATATATGTAGCCAAGTGGGATGGCTGCTGCCTCTTGTTGCCTGTGTGCTGTTTTGTAGCAATAAAGCTGGCGAGCCTGGACAGTGTTTCTGTGGCTGATTTGGTGCGGCTGAACGACTCCTGGGCCCTGGTGGTGCTCCAGCTGACTCCATCCATCCTCTTTCACCAAGGTTCTCCCCTGCTTTGGAGGATACATTTGAAGTTTAAATGGTGAGATTTGAAATCAGACAACAATAAAAGGCTCTATCACCCAACGGTGTTTTAAGAAAGACACAAAGCTGCTCTTCCTTGACAAGTGAAGTGCAGTCAACGGCTAACGTTAATCAAGTGTGAGTATGTAAAGGGGAAGCGTGTTTTCCATTTAGCTTACTGCTCTATCTCATTAACGCTAGCGCTAATATGTAGCAAGGTTAAAATTTACAAACAAGCAAGAAATAAATTCGGCAAAAATGCCAAGAGAACAGCAAGAGGAAAAAAACTGCGATAAGTTTACATATAAATGCCACAATGGTAGCAGCGCGACCACAGGCTAGCTGCGTGTTTGCTACCGTTAGCTCGCTGCTAGCTGCACTAACATGTTAGAAATACAGTTTCCGTCACCCGAAACAGTTTACCTTGGCACTCAAACAGATGCAGTTCGACGCGTATCTTGATAAAACGTTAAATTCAGACGGTTTGGAGGAATAACATACGATTTCATTAGCGAAAACAACACTGGCATGGTAGCACAACTGAAAGTTTACTGTATGTTACTTCTCTCTCAAGTTGTCGGCATCACTTCCGTCACGTCACTTACCCGTTTCAAAACACAGTTTGGGCTTCGACAATAATGTTATTGAACTGATATAATTAATTTGTTGCCATCGCAAGTATACTTAATTTGTTTCGAGCAGGCCTAAATTATCTTAATTGATACATGAAAACGTATAAAATGAAAAATGAATTGTAATTACAGTATTTAAAATTTAATTAAAAATCGAAATCAGCCCTGAATATTGAAGTCCAATATATTGTAGATTTAAGATAAAAGTCTACTAATCCCAAAGGAAATTATTTCACAACAGTTGCTATACACAGTAGTTAAACGTAAGATTTTCAAATATTTAAAAAAATATTTTAAAAGTATATACAGTGCAAATAGTGCAAAAATCAATATAATTTGCAGGCAATATAAGTATTGCATTATTGTAATGCAATATATTTGTCATTGAAACAGCAAGGACACCTCTGTCAACAAGTTTTTATTTTGTCAGCCTTTAGTTTTCAACATTATATGTTATAATAATGACCTCAAGATAAAACAGCATGGAGTGAACAATCTGTTGGTGCACCTGAATGAGAAAAAAACAACACAACTTTAAGGCTAAAGGCATACATTCAACATCATTCACAAAAATTATTTGAAATTGGTAAAATGTGGTTGAACACAATGAAGTAAAAAAAAAATAAAAACTGGGAATGAATAAATCATAAATAAAAATACAACAGTGTTACATGTTCCAGAAAATCATGATGAGAAATGATCAATTTAATCGGCTCAAGTTTAGTACCATGGTATCCGCAGAATATAATATGCCATAAAGTAGCTCAAACCTCAGGCTGTATTTGAACTGTCATATATGGGAAGGACTGAATAATTCCTGAATATGAATGAAGACCCAATCTAACCAGGAAATTTAGTTGTAGTCAACAATCACCAGAGTAACAACCAGGAATGTGGTGCCCAATACAGTATATCCTGATTTTAAACCTTGCTACAGCCAACAAAGCTTCAAAATGATATAAGGAAAAACTCATCTAATGGTAGAGAAATGAAAGTATGAAAGGCAAATGATTGTCATATCTTTCAAACATACATTGTGTAATAATTATCACTGGTAATGAAGGTAGATGAATCGTAACATACACACATATTAACACCCCAAATGGTCACAGATACAAGAGCAACCTAACCTGAACATTAGACAAATACAAAATACAAGCATGAATGATAACATGGCATTTATCCATGTTACTGTACACTTTAAAATACAGGAGAACATTACAAATACTCATAAAAAGGCATCGTCATATATTGTGAGCTGCACTGTGTCCTCAGGACTGTCTCAAGTAGGATGTGTGGCTAAGTGTATTTCAATACTAAACAAGCATTGACAAGGCATTTCTTCCATTTTAAAATATACATATTGTTTATAACATAAACAATTACTGAAATGATGCTAAATTGAGGAAAGAAAACAGTGACTACTTATATGTAGTTTTTACATTTGCCACAGGTATCTAATTAGATACTTCATAGATTATCATACGATCATTTACTCCCATCGTTATGCATAAAGAGTCTGAAAAGTTTCAAAACAGACCGTTTGTTTACTCATTTCATTTTATGTCAGTTAGCAGTGTTACTATGTGCCACAATCTCTAACTACAATTAACAGTCAAAAATATAATAAAATAGTGATTTATCATTGTCAGTTCTAAAATTAAATAACTGGGCTGACACATGAACAAGGAATTTCAAAGCTACATTAACCAGAGGAGCTCCATTGTTCCTGGTCTGGTCAGGTCAGGCAGTAAAATTAAAATCTTACTGATGTTGGTATAAACTATACCCAAGAGCCTAAGTCTTTTAACACCAAAACACTAATTGAAATAAAAAAAAAAAATAGTACCAAATATTTGCTACTAGGTCTAATACCGAATACAATCCAAAATCTGTACTGGCAACCAATTAATGTGAATCACAGAAGTCCCAAATAAGGACTTTTATAAGTTGATTGTACTGTGCAAATTTGGTAACCCTGAACCAAAAGTCTACTTGCAAATTCTTAACTGTTAAAGGGGGAGTCCATCATAATTAAAACAGCTCTTTAACTTAAACACAAGTTTTGAAAGAGGAAAATAAAGTACTGTAGTTGCCTGGTTTATATTAGAATTTTTTTCTAAATAACTGCCAAAAACATACTGTATCTTGAAAAAATACAATCTTTAAATGCCATCTTTCACTAAAATCATCATCCCTTTATATTACAGTGTGTTCCTCTGAGGGTACATTTCACTTGAGAGGCAATTAATGTTGCATGACCAAAAAGAAAACCAAGGAGGCATAGCCGTGGTTATTCATACTGTAACAGTCCACTGACTGCAAATAGTCTCATATTCACTGAGCTCTATGCACCACAAAGCAAAATCCAATGTGACATTCACTGGACTTCATTTTCACAGGATACATTTTGTGTGTCCGTCAGTTTCTTCCATTGCGCCTCAAAAACAACACTGGAGCTTCTCAGATACTGTGGGACTTTCCAGTCACAGACGGATTTCACTTTAGAGTGGACTGTGCTTGCTGCGAGGTGGCCCCGCGCCTATCTCTTATAGTGGCTTGGTGCGTCTGCGAACATGTATTTCAGTCTATAAGCTTCAGCCAGGAGGAGGCCCACTTCCTCATTACCCCAGTGGATTGTAGGAAGGTTCTGTAGTAGCATAAGAAGACCCTGGAAAGCAACATAAATAACTCTAAAAATGACAATATTTTTGAACGTAGCATCACAAGTGGCAAGTTTAAGTCGAAGATGGTGATTAGTCCATGACCCATTGATGTGTAGTGTGATATTTACATATGTGTCTGTGGTGTCATTTCAGGGAAAAAAAATGACTGAAAATTGACCTATGGAAACAATTCTGAAAATGTGAAGCTTGTCAACAAAAAGACTCCAGATAGAAATTTTAAATTGACTAGGATTAAAACTGTATGGATTGCTACTTCAATAACACAGTCCATATAGCATTTCCAAAATAAATTATGTATGTGGGTTCATATGGATAAAACTTACAAGTCTGCAAGCAATGGAATCTGGTGTGCATGCACACACATACATAAAACTTACTACTAACTTATATTACAACCTACATGGAAGCAAAGAGGAAAAAATATAACATATTTCAACCATTTATCTGCATGTAGGACTGTAGCGAACTCAGATTTCATTTAGTCTATAAAATGTTGTAGGATCACCAAAGTTATAACACTTCAAGGAGACTGACACTGTCATCGCATATTCAGCTGCTTATAATATTAAAATGATCACATCCTTTCTTTTTGCTTCCACAGACCTGTCTTTACAGTACGCCATGCAACCGTCTGATGGTATTTCTCAGTTAAGTGTGGAAGAATGCATAGATGATGGATTGGTACCTGAAAATCAACCATAGACAGGATTTCTTTGCGCCACTCAAGAAGGAAAGCAGAACAGACGTACAGGTGGAAGTGGGAGAAACCCTCTGCTTCAGCCTGAGAAAAACAAAACAATTAATGGAGAAAAGACATTGTGATCAAAGACTGTATATAAAGAGTGGATGGAGCTATCGTGACGCTAATAACTAAATTTGCATTCTCTCTACCAGTGAGCAAGTTTTTGGTCTGAATGGTTAGTTTGAAAAATGTTTTAACACATCAGAGTGTTTATTTAATGAATTATGGTCAAATATATGGTGAAAATAACACATAAAGCTTTGGGGTGTGGCTACCATGTGATTGACAGGTCAGCGCTAAAGGTCTGAGCTCTTAGCTCATGTTTTCTCTTCACCATTCCTAGCATTACGGAGGTCGCTAGTTCTAGCATTAGCTGATAACTTAGCGGTTGCTATGCTAACGGTACTGGCGTAATACTGTATATATCTCTGTCTTTGTCTACCTTCCTGTCTGTGAAGAATTGATCCTCCTCAAAGTAGTGTTACTGTACGTTGTGATGTTTGTTCCCATTTACTTTTTCATGATGAGTGTGGAGCTAATGTTACCATCACATAAACACATACAACACAGGTTAGGGAGCCTCAGCCTGGTAATGGTACCAGTACCGCTAGCACAAGCCTCCATAATATTAACTGGAATGTTAATTATGGCTCAACATAACGTCAATTATAGGTAAACGGTGCCAGTGTCTCCTCAAAATAAGGAAACATGAGTTCAGACTGTCAGCGCTACTCCTCTTCAGGATGTAATGACAACAGACACTCACCATACATTTGATCATAATTCATTAAATCGACATTCTAATGTATTAAAACATTATTCAAATTAACCATTCAGACCAAAACTTGTATTTATAGTGTTTACAGAGATAATACAGCAGGAGAGAAAATGGTCATTTCCCCGGTGCTGCCCACTGATTCTGATGCAGTCCACTTAACAAATCTGCATAATGAGCCATGCTTGCATCAGTGTGATTTATATAGTAGTTTTTCAGACTGCAGAATGTGCTGCTGAAGTACTGGACTACTTTCTAGTTGTTGGTTGTGTGCACTCTGCTCTACCTGGTAGGTGTCCCAGAGACGAATAGTGCAACGAAGTGGCAGCTCCCTCATCAGCAGATTGTTCATCCACCGGAAAGCAAACTGGAGGTACTCCACTTCATACCTCTTAAAATGATTGTGAACGTCCTCTGGAGATGCATGCAAACACAGACAATTGTACTAGCTTGTATTTGGAATCAGCTGTGCAGACTTCCTTCGCTTTCTCCATGTATGAGCTCAGAAATCCAAAAGAAAAATTGTCAGTGCAATGTACTGTACATCTGGGCTATCCTCAACTGAAGAAATTCTGATTCTGACGAACACTGATTTGATTTTGTCGACCAATCGATGAGTTAATTTTAGGGCTGTCAAAATAAGCGAATTAACTTGATTAACTCTACTTGGACAAACTGCCCGTTGGAGATGTGCTGGCTAATGATCAAAAATGCTGATAAAATTATATTAACCAATTTTGAATCTGTCCAAGAGACAAATCTGTGAAACTGTGTCTCCATAGAGAATGACAATTTATAAGCTAGTGAGTTTAAAAAACACAATTACAAATCAACTCAACTAATGTTCGATGACTGAGCCAAAAATGACAGATCGGAAACTAATTGATTAAGAGAGGGCGGCCCTGAACAAAATGCAACCTAAAGCCTATTTGGACACATATAGCTCCTAATGGACCGACAGGAGTCCACTTACCATCTATCCTGCTGACCAGCTCCTCTAAAGCTTTCACTTTGTTTTGGATACCAGGCTGGGCAAAGGTGTAGTTGTCCTGAAACGATAATATTTTCAAAAAACTGGCTCATTTCTATACATTTTACATGGTTCCAAACAAGCATTTATTAAGCTGTATAAATGTCTATGTGTGAGACCAGACCTGTATTCCGTCCAGCAGCTTGCTCATGCACCAGAAGCTGTCAGCTTCAATGTTTCTCTGGGTGTCCAGAGGAAGCGCTGCCACCTCAAAGTTCTCCACATCCTCTGCTGGAACAATAAATAAAAACACCAACGGTCTCACACCGACACGACACTTTGCATACAGAGATGAAGCTAAAAAACACAAGCCATGCAGGAGCAACAGCATGGCAGACTGTGAACCTTACAACCGAGTCAAACATGTAGGGTTTAGTGTGGGATGGCTACCTGGACAGAGGAGAGTATCTGTAGGTATTGAAGTAATGTTCAAGTCTACATAACACAGACAAGAAATAGTGCAAACCAGAAATGAAAACTGACATGAGTCCTTTTGGTCCAGTGTAATGAGGCTCTATGAAGGAAACCAGTAACTTACTGACAAACTCAGAGAGGAAGACAACAAAGAAAGGCGTGACCAGATCATTGATTCCCTGGACGTAACCACTGGCTGGGTGACGAATGGCCCAGATAAAGAGAATACGCTCAAACACCTGAGGAGAGAAATCAACAGTAAAATGGTTGATTATTGTTACAATGCAAACATCAACCAATAATTTTCATTATGATTCTCGAATTTCTCGACCTGCCTATTGTGTCCTGAAATACTACAAATGATCTGATCTAATCTTTAAAAAAAATAAAACTCCCTACAGGGCTGGTAGCGCTGTATCAACTCGAAGCTCAGAGGCTCAGGGGAGCAATGGACAGAGAATCCTTTCTGGGTGACTGGGGTCAGGTGCTTTACACAGTCTCACTGCCATGAGAAACCACTCAATTATTGCCCTGCTCTAAATAAATTCTCAGTATTCTACTATTCATAATCTCTGTATGAAGATTATGACAAGCCAATTTCCTTATACAGTTAAGGTCCTCTGTGATATAGATTCAGGTTCCTCCACATTTACAGCACAGTATCAATCACAGGGTCATGAGTTACCAATGGTAGATAAGTGTATCTAACGTCAGAGCAACTCTATTCTCATTTTTCAATACTTGACATGAAAGTTTTTCCAAAGTGAGCATCGTGGTTCAAGTTCATCCTGGCTCTTTTTTCCCAGGCTTCATTACGCCCAACATTTGTAATCCAGCCTGTATCAGAAAGTGGGAAATTCTAAAAATACTCAGAGCAAAAAAGGTCTAAAGGGAAGAAATTCTTTTATAACTTATTGAGCTCATGAACAATGCACAGATTTGTATTTTCTAATAAAAATCAATAGTGGTTATAGCTTCTGCTTCAAATCAGTATCTCAGTATTTTAGCCCAATTTTCCAATGTTTTTGTGTCTGACTAATGGCAACATTTTCTGAAACTGTTTTGAGGGAAAGCGCTATAGACAGCAGCTGTTATATGACAAATACACACACTTGTAAAGGAAGTTATACTACTCATCACTACTCATCACCACGGGAGCAGCCCAAGACACCAACTGATCCTGCTTCATGTTAAATGCTTCTACCATGCTTTTATTCTGACAGATGAACCATTAACAGACTCAACACAAATAACCCATGATTATGAAGTACACAGATCTTACCTCCTGTACTACGGGCTGCTGGAACAAGGGAATCAGAGGGTTGGTTCTTGGAATATCAATGTGAATCTAACAGGAAGAAACGTAAGAGTGGATAGTATAGTATAATAGTCAGTTGAAGCAACAAATTCCTTAGTTAATACCAATATTGAAAACTGAGCCAGAGTTCTCTTGCTTGGAGCTGTGCAGCCAGTGCCTACATGTTCCAGGATGCATTGTGACACCTGGAGGATCCCCACCAGCCACACTCATTCTTTCATTATTGTATCTGGAATTACTGACTTATTAATTGATTCATGTGCAGTTATTTTAAGAACCGTATATCCTGGAACATACAGCTCTGGAAAAACTTAAGAAACCACTGTCACAAATGTAAACATCTCTACATCTATGGCAGCCAGTCCATTCCAGTGTTTGTTCGATTCCAACACAATCTCATTCTACTTAATGAGACACTGATCAGGCGATCACCTGAACTAAATCTTATTTTATGAGGAAGATTATAAAAATCACTGCTGTGATTAAACACGGCATCTTTTTTGTTATTTTGACCAGTTGTCATTTTCTACCAATAGATGCTCTAAATGGCAATATTTATATTTCAAATTTGAGAGAAATGTTGTCAGCTCTTATAGAATGAAATAAAAATGTTCATACTCAAAGTCATACCTATAAATATTAAAACCAGCAAAACTATTGATTTTGCAGTGGTTTCTTAATTTTTTCCAGAGCTGTATTTCCCTGTATTTTGTTTTCTATATTTTTATTCTTCCTCTACTTCCTATTTTATGTGAGTACTGTAAGCAAGTACACTAGACAAAAAAAGCTCTTTTTGATTCTTGATATCTAGCTAATGCGTTATCAGCCTTTCTGCTGCATTTCCTCATCCATACTGAATATCAGTGTCAGCAAAAACACTGTAAAAAAACTGCAATCATAATTTGGGATGCCATTTCCACTTCCACTGGAAAGAAAGCTAGTTTTCAATACAAGCAGCACATAGATATGCCACAGGATGACTCAGCTTTCTGAGTCAATATAGCATAATTGCCATCAACACTGATTAAACATCCATGTCAAAGGTGGCAATTTGTCCCCTTTATTGTTAATGTAATATTACCTGTCTGTATGTGTCTTTATAGTGCTCATCTGTTCTGGAGTGGTAATACTGCTCTATAAAGCCAAAGTATTCTTCTCGTTTCCTTTTTAGCACCAGCTCTCTGCGCTCTTTGTTGGCCGGCAGGTAGCCCTGTCAGAGGGTGAAAAGAGGAGAGAAAAGGACAGGAGAGTTTCAGTGGAACAGTGCTAACTAGCACTAAAACAGGAGATGAGGTTTCTTTTGATATCAAGTGAGCATTTTCTAAGAAGGAATGCAACTAGCTCCACAGACACCAAAACAAAATTAACTTGGACTCTTTAACTTAATTTGAGACAGCATTGAGAAATGCTGCAACACGCCAAGGTGATATTGCAAAACTGAAGGTCATGAAACTTACAGAGAGCAGCCTCCACGTGATTGGCCGTACTTCTCTTGGTATGCCTGACCAGCTGTGCTTTCGGAGTTCCTCTGTAACAGCACAGACCAAGACATAAAAAAAGATACATCAACAGCAAAGACAGACAGCATATTCAGCTGGCTGTAAACAACGTAGCCTGGCCGCAATCACCAATTACTACACTATGACAGTGTGTTGCTCTCCTACCTAGGTCAGTGTTGGGACTAGCCAGCAACTGCTTGAATTTGTCCAGCCGGCTCTTCTCCCGCACCGTCATGGGTGGTGCGCCCGACGCATTCTGGTCCGACATCCGAGCCACCAGTGGGATGATGGGACGAACTGGGAGAGACTGCTGTTTCTGCAGTGTGGCGCGAACTGTCGTGGGTAGGAAAATGAAGATCTAATAGCATAGTGAAAACAACTTTGTGTAGATTTTACAAAATACTTGATCATAACAAGAAAAAACCCACAGCGGAACACCCTTCCTTATTAAGTTGGGCCAAAACAGTGGAACACCCTTCCTTATTAAGTTGGGCCAAAACATGTGTACTGTATAATCTTTTTCATTCGTCCCATCAATCTAGTGTTTAATTCCCTGCCTTGCCTTCTTGGGTAAATACCATTTATCATTTAAATGCCAAGGTACTCGGTGTGGACTATTTATATTACTTATACATTATTCCAATATGAAACTGAGTAAAAATCTTTTCATCATAAATATTATATGATGGGTATCCATAAGCTGAGGGATCACTTTCATTACTTCCGCCAAGGAGGTTATGTTTTCACCGGGGTTTGTTTATTTATTTGTTGGTTTGCAAAATAACTCAAAAGTTGCGGATGGAGTTTGACAAAATTTTCAGGGTTGGTAAGAAGTGGCCACACGGTGGTCAACGGCACCACCAAAAATTAATCAATTTTAAGTTAGGCCACTTCCGGCAAATCCTGAAAATTTCATCAGAAACCGTCCATAACTTTTGGAGTCACTTTGCAAACCGACAAACCACCAATCTAAAAAACAAACAGGCAAGCCCCGGTGAAAACATAACCTCCTTACTAAAAATCAGGTTTCTTGCACCATTTTAAAAGACGAATTTAATACTTTTTAAGACCTCAACATATATAATTTGAAATCTCTGAAAATATTTTTTATGAAATTTTTGTACACACACACACACACACACACACACACACACACACACACACTTATTTTTGTTTATCGTGTGTATGCATTCTCTTTGTCTGACATCAAATATGCTGTTCTTCCTGTTGGCTTGACAACCAACAAGGAACATTGATTTAAAAGACAACAGTATTTACGAGCCCCTCAGGCTACTTTGCCTGGAACCAATGTGGCCCTGATGGGTCAAGCTCAGTGGGTGACTTGGGAATGGCTTGAATATTCAGAAGCCATATGACTTCTGTGATGTCCAGGTGACCAGTGAATAAACTGATTAGTCACAGCACGTCAGCTGGAGTGACGCACAGCCACATACCGTGCCAGAGGATCTGAGGCAACACACTGACTAGCTGACTGGGCAAACATAATTGAGCACTTTTGAAACTGGTTTACATTTATAGTGTTACATTATGGAAACATATTCTTCCAGTTATCTGGTACATTCTTTCAGCTCATGCACCAGTATGATATTTCTTATCCTATATCTGGGGATGCATTTTTTTGCCTGGATGTTGTCCATGTTTGTACAGTTGCAGGTCTGAATTGCACAGCTTAAGTAAAGATACTTAGGATACACAGTCTCATTCATTTGTGATTTGTGCGAGGAAATATTTCAGGACTGCACACTAAGTCTCCCATAGCTTCACTATGAATGACCTGATAATCTGATCAGTAGGTCTTAATGCTTCTGCAGCGTATTAGCCACATACCTGAGGACGTGCTGAGATGGACATCACTATTCGATTTGACAATCTTGCTGTTAACGTGCTCGCACTCTGCATCCTTCTGCATATCCTGAGGGTTTTGAGCGTCTGTTCTTGGAGGTGTGTCCTCGGCCTGATTCTGCTGCTGCTGAGTTTAAACGCATCACAATATCTCTGTTTATGTCACACCCACTCAATGTCCATAACTTAGGGATAAAAATAATATATACAAATATGATGTCTTGTAGCTACCTGGTTCTGTATGGGTGTGGAATGGAGACATGACGGTAGGGATGAAGTTGGGATGGAGGTTCCGAGGAAATCGTCGTCCTCCTCTTCATCGATATCCCAAGCATCGTTAGTGCTGCAAGCAAACTCATGGAAACTAGAGGCCTTTTTAGACTTGATATTGTTGAATTTGGGCTTTGTGTCTTTGGGATACCTGCAGAAAGACAGATTGAGAGAACAAACAGAAAAAATAAACACTTGGCGGTATCTGGCGCATAATTTACACTGAAAATTAGACTTTTATATTGACACAAGGAACATTAAAAAACTGCATATGTAACAAAAAAGGATGATAGATAAAGAGAAAAAAAACACTGGGTCACACTGGTACAGTGCTGGTGCATGCAATCCGCACATGTTCAAGAAAATGGGAGACACAAATAACACCCATAAATAAAATGCATCCATGTGGGAAACATGATACCATGCATTCCAGTTGGTTTAGCACTTACGTGCGTCGCAATCGGGGATCAAGGGGTGGATGCTGTGCTCCATAAACTGGTTGTACGCTGTAGGAGATGACATATGAACTGCTGTCACCTCTGCAGAAATGCAGCTTCCCAGTCTTTGACCTACAGCATCTAATGCTAAGCATTATCTACTCATCAACAGACACACATCCTCTTCTTTTATGTCCTGCTCTCTGCAAACAGATTTTCTTGTTTCCTAGTTGCCGCAAGTTGCTCAATCAAGACCTAAAGTTGAGGGCACACTGGGTGCAACTACCACATGTGGTTTCCTGCTGATATTCAAAAAAGGACATATGGTGGACATATCAGCTTTCAAAAGAAAATCCCTGAGATTGAAGGAAAAGACCAATTTGTGGGGGAGGGGTGTCTCTGAATATGTGTTTTTATTTGGGATGTGTCTCACAGAGCTAATATTTTTGAGTGATTCTGCATATCCTGAAACTCCATTGGAAGGATTTGGTGAAGCACAGACACAGTTAATTCAGCCTGGCATTCTGCCTTAGCTCACTTCATCATTTAGATAACACTCACCCCATCTTACTCGATCGTGCTGTTTGTAGTGTGTAATGAACAAAACCAGGGGACAGCTTGCACAGCCCCGTATGTTCCTCACCACCCTGTGGTGGTATGTTTGGTGGATGCGAATCTCAGCTCAGCTTCGTTCAAACTCTCTGGCGACCCAAAGCAGACACAGTTAAGAGTCGTAGGGTGAGATCTGGGCCAGAACAACAACACTCCTTTCCTTATCTCTGTGCCTTCAAAGCCAAGGGCAGCAGACTCCTCCTCCCCATTCAAAATCCGCTATTCAGTGTTTAGGCTTTGAAAACATAAAAACAACAAAAAAAAATCTACTGAATTTGTAATGCAGTGAAATGCCAGTTCTAATTGTGGTTACATAGGGTACTGAGGCAATTGGTCATATATGTGTCTGTTAGCAGTATTTCTACAGCAGGCATCTTATGGTCAAAGTTACTGAGGTTGTTTTGGTGAAAACAGCTCTCTAAATAATAAGACAATGGGGGCATTTATTAACTCATTGAGTGCCAGCTGTTTTATAAAACAGAAAGTGTCTTGTGCCAGCATTTTTGCCCATTTTGAGTCATATTTCAAGACCCACAGAATATTTTGTATTGTGTCTCTGAAAACACTGAATAGCTCAAATGAAAGAAGAGACTCTTTATTTCATCAGGGGAAAAAAAACATTTGTTTGTACATTGTTCCATTCTTGTTTTATCAGAGCTAGTGTAGTGCTACTCCCACCAAAAACATCACTTTTTGTCCAGAATCCGGCCGTTTTGCTCTCTAATCTCGATCGTCTCCACTTCCTGCTTTGATGTCTGTGGCGTATACCATCTCTTTATGCTCTGACTACATCACCCAGAAGCCCCAACATTACTCACAGGCTGCGGGAGACTGCTATCGGCGACCCGCTGCTGAAAAGACACTTTGACATATTATTACATTAATGGCACTCAAGCGTCGGATTTTAAATGACGTAAAAATAAGTCAATGGCACTCAACGAGTTAATAACTTAGGGTCTTAAACTGTTACATTAGATATAGTGTATACTAAATGTCAAGAAATTTCACCAACAATAAGTGTTTTATTCGAGGTAGCGCAGAGGCTTTTGTGTGAATATCACAAAGCAACAGATATTTCTACAAGTATTATAGATTCTGTCAAACTCCCATGCCTGCGGCTTAACAATGTCAACCTAATTCATGGCATTTGCATGAATAAACTGACAGTAATCCTTGTGGCTGAGAACTGGGCCTGCTGATTATCTGGTAGTGCAAGAGTCTCTTTTTTTATCTGCCTCAAACTTGTTTTATCAGGAGCGGCTCAAGGACGGGCAGTAAGACAAGCAGCTGGCTTGCTTTCCTGTCCAAACGTGTTTGTGTTTAGGTTTCCAGCCTTCCACCCACCACAGTTTGAGAAAGATCAGTGTGTGTGACAGCAACGCCCTCTCCTTTGGGATCCTCTCTTCTCCAACCCCTCCTCTACTTCACCCTCTCTACCAGGCAGTGTGAGAAGCCAGGGCAGGATAACCTCCTCATAGTCATAAAGACACACAGGCCAATACAGATATTAAACAAGTAATTAGCTATGTTTTACCAAAGATGTCTGATAAAGTTTCTATTTACACAAGAGTGCAGGGAGAAAAAAAGAAAATACCTGCAGGGACTCTATGCCCATAGGGACGACATGATATTACCAAGTACTCAACAGTCCTGGACAAATGTCAAAGGTTTTAGACTTAGTGCAAGGATTAGGGTTAGTGGTACAGGACTATTGTGGTAGCTGTTATTTACTTGATGATATCAGATCGTGCATACCCATATAACCCATTACCATTAACGATTGAGCCAGCTGTACAGGATGGGCCTAGCCTAATGCTCGGGCCTAAATTAAAAACAATGGTCTAAATTATTACTCCTTCTTAAATACTCAGCATACTAAATTTTTCCCCATAACACATCATGTAGTCTGTAAATAATAATAGTGTGTAAATCAATAATGGCTATCAATATATAGACTGCCACACAAAGAGGATTATTACATTTAACTTCACCCATGTATGTTTTTTTAATGAAACCAACCAAGATATTTCAAAATAAGAGATGGGGATTGCAGCAATGACCATCATTAAGACAACGTAGTCTCCTTCACTGTCTATTCTCTACAGTTAGCCTATAGTGAGTGTCATCACAACCTCAAGAATATGGCAGACATGACACCTCCACTCTGACCGTTAGAAACCGCAGAGAAGAATGACACGGAGGTCTGTCTATTATAAAGATACACATTCACAACGGACAGTGGGAAGGGCTGAATGAATGAATGAGTGAATTGAAACTCACTAACGTTACTTCAACTATTGAGATAACATTATTTACTGTACAATGACAACCTTGCGTTAAATTCAGGGCTCCGTTTTAAGCTAGTGTTCTTGTATATACTTGATTATTAGTAGATTCAAGCTAAACTGTGATATTCTTATTTAGTATAACATGTCTTTGTACTGATATTTGCACCAATATAGCCTACAACAATTTTCGTCTGAGACGTATTAACGCCAGCTTCATGTAGCAACGTTGTTAAAGAGAGTTACAGAAACCCACCTTCCGGGAACCTTTGCGTTTCTCCTCCAAAAATTGATCCTGTTCTCGGTGGCCATAGTCGGATAACACAACCCCCTTCAGACCGACACCGTCTCTTCACACGACCAAACCATAGGGAAACAGTTTCTGCGTTTCACTCGTGACGACTCAGCCCCACTCTGCTTCTTCTGGTCTGCCTTTTCATAGGTTTAAACAACCGGCATATAGTAATATTTCGCTGTCAAATGCGATGATGTCTGATACGGAGCACTGGAAGTCGCCATCTTGGAGCACACCGACGGAAGCGTGTGATTGGCTGGTGAGCAGAGCAGGTGCAGTGAATGTGGCCAATAGGATGAGAAGCTGGAGTGACGGTCGGAGATGCTCGTTTAGATAAACACTTGAAAAAGCGAGACGTTTACGTTTGGAGCCAAATGATGGTAGAGAGAAGTTTGTTGTTGGTCTAAAGTAACATACAAAGACATAGGACGTTGGTGGGAAACGTTGACACCTACATGTTGTTAATTGGTTTGAAATTCCTTCAGCTGGAGACATGTCAAACTTGCTAAACCAGAAGCTACACTGTGCAAGCAAACCTCTCAGTGACAGCTGGTATATCACATTCTGTGACTCATACATAGGTATGCTTGTGCTTTGCTCTGCAAAGTTTAGGCGTTTACACTTTTTCTATACAAATGATCAATCGAGGTCACATATTTTGACAGCTGTTAACCAAAAATGTTGAACCCTTAATGTTACTATATGAACCTGTAGCATACACTTCTCTCTGACCTTACTGGTGGAAAAAACACTTTCCCGAAATAGAGTAAAAAAATCTAATCTTGTAGTACTCTGAAATACAGGTCTCCACAATAACTAATGACTTACATTAAGTTTAAAAGGAATAAATAATAAACCACTGTGATAGCTTCTTCAGCTATTACAAGCTATGCAAATCACAAACCAGCACACAAATCAAAATACTTCCTATATTCCTTCTGCATTTTGACCCGTATCTTCTTGACACAAAGTACTTCTCTTTTTTTTCCCCAGATGCTGCATCGAGATCATCTGTCCACATGAGGGCAGACATTTTCTTCCCCAATGATAGAGCTTGAGCCAAAATGGAACCAGTCGAACCACTTTCTCTTTACTGTAAATACTGCAAAAAGTGAGTTCAGTAACAGACAGTTTGTAGCACAGATGACATCACAGCCATGTTTTGCCTGAGTGATGTGTAGCCCGTTAAATGAAATCAACTGCCATCAATTTGTTGTTGAACAAAGTCATTTTATTTTCATCATTCTTCATTAGATTCAAGGACCCCAGTGACTTACAGTACACAGAACATTTTGAAATCCTTTTGTATTCAAATGTAGGCAAATATAAGCTTTCGTGACAGAGTTTCATTTTACATTCCAGTGTGTTTTTGAATTGCAGGTGCTCTCTCATGTCTGTTTGTTTAGGGAAATCACTGTAGTTCCCCACCTGTCTTCACCTCCTCCAGCGTCCAACGAACTTCAACTGACAAAATCCAGGTGAGAGTTTGTATTTAGGTTACTTGCTGTAGGCCTTCTGCTGTATGATTTTACCGGCTGGGAACAAATACATGCTGTGGATCTCATGCCAATGAGAATACCTCCATTCACACTTTTTCTGGGATTATCCATTTGTAAGGACTTTTTATTTTGAGAAAGAGAGATTTTAAAGCGTGCCTCAAGCAGGTCTTGTGACTTTTTACCACTGTGTTACTTTTTGTGTGGTCAGCTCCCTGAAGACAACAGTGATGTGAAAGTAGTAGGCTGAGAGGACACACACTAATACAGTCACAAGGCAGAACAATTGGGGACTGTGTGTGAGACTACTGGAGTTGCCCGGGGCTATTTTGAACTTTTTCTTCGCAGACCACTGAACATTTATATCTTTTAGATGGGATAGATTTCTTCTGTAGGTATAAACTAAGTGTAAATGTGACTTTTTTTAATCTTTATTTTAACCTCAATGTCTGTTTTTACAGAATACACTGACAAAAACTTTTTTTTTCAAAATAAATGTGTAAAATACTTAATAACATTTTCGCCCCCAAGCTATAGTTTTATTTGTGTGACCCCCTTGTTTTGCTCACCCACTCACCCCTGAAAGAATCACATTGTCACTTGTCTTTTCCTGAATGCTCAAGTGTCAAAAACACTCCAGCAACATTCTTTAAGAAGAGAGGAACCTTTTTTCCCCCATCTCAGTTGTCCTGTGGGTGTTCGACTACATTTATTTTCAAAGTAGATGTTTTTAAACTTAGATTGTAAATTTTAAGTGGGAGTTCAAAAAATTGTCAGAAGAGGTAAGTGTTTTTTCTTCATTCCACTTAATATAAACTTCTCACTAAATTTCATTTAAATTCCACTTTTTCCAATATAGTAGTGTTACAGTATATCCATATTATTAAATAAGCCTAATCAAAGCAGATACAAGGGCATTTAAGTGTGTATTAATGTACAGCATCAACTGTGTTTTACTACATTAACAATCATTTTATGTTCATACAGCAACCTCTGTATATGTATGGTTACTTTCAGCAGAAGTTTTAGTTGTTGACAGAGGATTTAATAAACAATTAAATTTCCTTACAAATACATTAGTGTGTCATACACCATTTATGAAATGGTTGTATACTGATCATAAATGCTAGGTGGACTGAATATAAAATAAAGTGTTGTCGATAATTCTCACCAAGTTATGAACAGTTTAACACTTTTTGCATTAAAAGTTTGTTCATCTGCTTTGTGTAATGACATAGCCAGAGAAATGACATTTAAATTTATCAATAAGATGGCTTAAGATAACTGAATCCCTGATTTGTTTTTAGTTTCCTCTTCAGGCACTTGGTGATGTATAGCCAAATTCTTTATCTCAAGGTCAGTAGGTCATCAATAGCTGTGCTTCCCCACTCTGACTGTGACCAGGCCATGAAGGATGGTGATTTCTCTGAGAAAGGTAAGACAAAAATCAAAAATGTGTGTTTGAGGCGCTGTGTGTTTATGCCTCCCTCATCTTTCCTTTTGAACTTAATATAACACCATATTGCTGTAGAACCACAACATATAAATTAATCTACACCAATTCCCACACGTATACATCATACACTTGTACATTTTCTAACTAAATAGGTGTTAGGTGTAATGATCTACTCCTGAAAAAACATCAGTTCTGGAGGATGCAGCTATAATTACCAGTTGACAGCAACTATATATATTTTTTTCACATTGCCTGTTGCGGGAACTACCTCACAGGAGGTTTGGAGTATTTTGCCAGGTGCTTATACTGTTTGTCTATCGGCCTGTGGACAGATTTTGTCTCAGTAATAGTGTTACAGCTGTGTAAGACGCAGTGACAAAACTTTGCAGGTGGATAGCTATTTTGAAGATGGGTCTGGTGCGAGCAAGGGACCCTGGGAGTCAAGGCATAGGACATGGGTAAGGGGCTCCCCCACTTTATGCCCCTGGCCCCCTTTGTGTGAATTCAGTCTGATGTGAAGCAACTATGACATAGCGCCATCTCCTGGAAGTTTGTTTAATTTCTGTCAGTCACTAGAGTTGATGGAAATTAATGATCTCCATTTTCTGCAGTGACATATTATAGCTAAAGACCCAAAATAAAGTCACTTTCATTTTTTTCTAAAATATTTTTATGCAGTATTGTTTAATTTTTAATATTGTTTGTATTTTTGTTTCAGTTTATTAAAACATATTTGTCACTGCTTTGTCTTTTTGTTTCAGGTTTAGCTTCCTAGAATAAACCGGCATGAAACATGTCACAACTATTGCCACAGATTTCTCTCCATATTATTCTTCTGCAGTGACTCACAGCCCAGGTGTTAGTGCAAGCTCACACATGGCTGATTTTACACCCCCAGTGCCTGACTATGGCACATTAATCCTCAGATAGCACATTCTAACATGGCGTATAACTCTGTGAAGGAGAAGGCTGACCCATGGCCTCCTTCAACACCAGGTGTTACTCAGTGTGTGAAATGTGAATGTGACAAACCACAAGAAAGCTCAATGTTATCTTCAAAGAGTTTCTTTAATGTTGCCTTTGTGCTGTCATATGTCACGTAACTTGTGAATTCTAAATCTAGCAAGGGTATAAATATTTTTGTCTGTAGAACTGAGTCAGTATGGATTCTACTTTTTTCTTCATTAATTATATCATACATGTACAGTATATTGTGTTATATAATAGTATGATGTTTTCATAAATGCATAGAGGAAAGAAGTTGTTGGTAATGGCAGGAGCAATTATAGTATGGCTGTGAAGAAATGTAGCCAAGAGTTTATGTGTATCTACAATATGCAGTAGATTTGCACTGAATCTGCATATGTTTTGTGTATTTGTGCCATGCTGAAAGAGAGAGAGGATGAAGAAGAGAGGATATAGTAGTATGCATTTTGTGTTGTGCACTTATCGTAAAATAACCCTTGGACAAAGTGTGGCGGTGTTTACTGCTGCTGTGCTTTTAGCAAATATCCATCTCTACCCATGTCGTTATCACCCTTCTTATTATGGATTCACAAACGACACACACATACACACACACAGGAAACCACCCCCTATAGTCATTCCAATTGACACACTCAGTTTAGCTTTGCGAGAAATTGTGTGTTTGTATGTGCATTTATAGGTGTGTGTGTGTTAGCACGCCTGTGTGTGTGCCCAGTGGGCTGAGTTATGAGCGTGAATGGAGTGAATGGTATTTGACCATGTGCATTGTGTTTTATGAGATGAGCAGGCTTTAATGACTCTGTCACCAGTAAATGGGCTCTGATTTGTGGCGCAGCTGTCGCTCCTCACTCTGATCAACTCGGGCCTTCTGGAGACACACACACACACACACACACACACACACACACACTAACAGAGCAAAAAAATTCAGCACATATCCCACACCTAAACATCTGTTTAAAGCCATATAGGCTCACAGTGCAGTTCATGCAGTTTGGTATTCTGGCACAAACAGACTCATTAACAGGTGTCGTTGTTACAGAAAATAATTGCAATCTGAAGTCTCATCAGAGAGAAATTACTGTTGTTCAGATGCAGGCAGCAGTCTCACATTAGATCTCATGTCCAATCAATGCAGCTATTCCTCAGAGGTACCATTGATCTATAACGTGGAACTGGTTGCATGGCTTTGATCCCATTTTAGCGGATACAGTGCAAGTGGAATTATGAGATTCACTGACAAACTGTGCAGATGGAGGGGGGAGGCTCTGGCTGGGGCAGCAGGGTGGTGTTGTTGGTTGTGGTGGGGGATTTCTTAGATGAAAGGGCTGACAGTAGTGATATGTATAATAACATAGGGAATCTTAAAATACATTCCTCTACCTGGACTACAAAGGATTACTCCTATAGAGAGGGTAATCCAGTTTGGTGCTCTTCTCTTGTTTCTGTCGGCTGAGATTAAAGCAAATCTCTACTTGATTTATATAACATTTAAAACACAATTTGCACTTTGTACTCCTGATCTTATTCTATACCTTGTTTTAACCTTAATAACCTTAATTTAATTTTGTTAGCCTGTTTTGCTCATGATGTATGAAATACTTATCCAGTGTATCACTATAGTCAATGGCATGCTTGCATTTTGGAGAATCAGACAGAAAGAGCATCACAACAACAAAACAATGTGCTGCTGTGGATGGGGGATGCACCTAAAATAATATCCCTATTGTTTTAATAGGAACCTGCTTTCTTCAAAGCCACCCTTTAATGTTTTCAGTTTCAATTTAGTATTACAGACCCATAAAATTGTCAGACATACCCATTAAATTAATCCACACTAGATTTTTGAGACAAGGAATAGCTGAGTTGAAGATTGAAGATTTTATATCACTTGAAATGTTGATTGTCAGTGCAGTACAATGGATTGGCAAGGTCTTACATGTGTATATATATATATATATATATATATATATATATATATATATATATACGTCTATATATATATATATATATATAGACGTATATATATATACGTGTATATACGTGTATATATATATATATATATACGTCTATATATATATATATATATATATATATATATATATATATATATACGTCTATATATATATAGCTAAATTGTAACTATTTTATATGTTAGGTAGAATTGTTAGTTCTGTAAGGTGTTCGCTGCTGAAAGCTGGAATACAGTGTTGTTGTTATGACTGCTTACCAGCAGATGTCAGTATTGCAAAGTATTTAGTGAGTTTAACAAGGGTTTTGCTGTGTTTTGTCTTCCAGCAGTCGCCCGCTCTTCCTCACTTCAGTGCATCAACTTATAGTCATTCAAATGGTTGCACTGATATCGCCATCTGTCTTGTTTACTCTGCAGACTCAGAGCTTACTGACAGTGTAACAGGTGTGCCCTTTTCATTTCATGGAAATGTCAGTGCAATCTTATGATGATGTGTATGATGTGTATGAAGTGTGTGTGTGTGTGTGTGTGTGTGTGTGTGTGTGTGTGTGTGTGTGTGAGAGAGTGAGAGAGAGAGAGAGAACTCATGGTAGCCCCATACTGTATCAAGTTTTAAATGATTTCCTATGTTATGCTCCCCCTTCAGTAACATGTCCTTTGTGTCTTTCACTTTCATATACTTCTCCCTGTTCATTTAGCAGTGAGCAGCAGCAGCAGTTCCACTTATGTGTGCTACACCTTGTTGACTTTGGCCTCATTAGAAGGCCAAATGAATATGACGAGTTGTGACATTAGGCTACAGCTGGAACAAATGTGCCAGCCGCTCACTCTCCAGGCCAGCCAATTTCTTTTTCCTCTCTATTTTTCACACACATACACAAACATTTGCCCACTTATTTTTCAGGGCAGGGCTTGGTGGGGTTGATGGGTTTGCAACAATATTGGAAATGTAGATGGGCCTGTGTTTTGAATTGGATTGCACGCTTTGATGCAGAGACAGATTGTAAACTGTGATTTTATTAAATCCTTCATTAGGATTCATCAGTGAGATTGGATCAGAAAAAGGTCACTGTGCAGATGCGCCCCCCACCTCTCTCCTTTTTGCTCCATCCCCCTTATATATACCCTCCCCTCTCCCCCCATCCCCCTCCACTCAAGACTTGCTCTCACCCACCATCCTTCCCTCATGCTCTCTCTCTTCCCTTACTAGCCCTTGCCCGAAACAAATTTGCGATGAAAATGGGAAAAAATGATCATCATGGGCCTGCTAGAGAAACACAAGGTGAAAGTGACATTATCCCCCCCCACCCACCTCCTCATAGCCATCTAGGCTGGCGCCAGTGGGGACGCCTGTGCCACAAATCATTTGTATACTCTCATTTCTGCAAGCGGCCCGCGATGTTGCTTACTGCTTAGCGAGCAGATGACTTTCAGAAAAAGGAGTGAATTGGGAGGGGGGTTGAAAAGAGGGGGAGATGAGGAAAGAAGAACAGGATGGGGGGGGTCAATTTGCCAGCATGCAAGTACGTCTGTGGGAGTTGGATCTGAAATTGGGAGGGAATTTGTGTGCGCCATATGTCAAGTTCTGCAAAGGAGGTTTTCATTGTGCACCTATATTATGTGTGTACATGTTTGTGTGTGTGTGTGTTTTTGGTTTCAGAATAAGGCATCTGGGTTGTTTATTGAATCACCTTATTATCACTGAAAGAGCTGCAGCCCCCCTTAACAACAAGGAAATTGGAAATGTGGCGCACATATTGTCTGTAGCTAGTGTTTGGTCATCTTTGTCTCTCTCACATGTACGCACACACACACACACACACACACACACACACACACACACACACACCCTTCCCCCACCCCTGCCCAGTGTGAGACATCATGATTCTTCTGGTACACTGAATACATTCTCCATGCAGTCTGAGCATTTGTCCGTGCAGGCAAACATGTGACATTACAAGGAAAAGAGTATTATTTCACCTCTAACACACGCACACAGACGTGATTCCCCAGGTTCATAAAAACAACCATAAACACACCTATAAGTGCATGCATAGATACATGTTCACCTTCATGTGCACACAAGCACTCACCCCCCATACACACATAAACATGCACACGCCCAGATTGTCACATGAACACATAAATATGCGCATACACACGCTCATACACACAAACATCACCCTCCTGCATACAAACATAAACACTCTTTCACTGCTTCTCTCTCACCCAGCCCACACACACTCCCACACACACATACACACCCACAGTCAGGTTCATGTAGAGTAAATATAGAGCAGAGACAGTGTGGCACAGTGACCTGCAGAGGAACCTGTACACTTTGCTTGCTGGTTCCACAGGGCCTTGCTTTCAGGAAAGCCATGCAGTATTCATGGCTCAGTCACAGAGATCCATGAGGCAGAATGGTGGAAGCAGCAAACATGCTGCAAGTAGCTCAGCAGGGTACTGTTGGTGTTACACAATATGCATCGTAGATCCGTTTTGTGTTTGCTGTGTGATCTATGATGTGGAACGGCTTCCTTATCCAAAGTGCATATCAATTTGATAGTCAAGGATTCAGATTAAGTTTGTGGGGATGTGTCTTTAAACACTTTTACACGTGTGTGTGTGTGTGTGTGTGTGTGTGTGTGTGTGTGTGTGTGAGACTGCCTATTTCATGCTCATGTGTGGCTGGGTGTTCATCTTCCACGTGTTTTTATGCGTTCTCTTTATGCTCCACTGTCTGCTTTGAGAAGTAGTCCATTCCTCATTATTACCCCAAAGGCTGTCTGAATATGGACTGTCTCAAACACAGACACACACACACACACACACACACACACACATGCACACACATACTCATACACACACATACAGACGGAGCTCCCTGTGACCCACATTCATCAGATCCAACCCTGTGGGGTCTCCAGGGAGCTTCAGGGGAGTCGTACCCCCAGCATGTTGCACCGTGGCATGCACACTTAGGCAGAGAGATAGGCAGCCTCTGAACCCGGATGCTTCTATCCAGAGGAACATGCTCAGTTTGGGTTCACTCCTAAAGGATAAGTTCCCATTTTTCAAGTCTGCCATAATACAATACTGACATTCCCAAATGGACATGGAAACTAGTTTTAGTTGTTGTAATATGTTCATCCTGCCGATATTGCATGATGAAAAATATCGCTTTGACCCGATTGCAATATAAATAGAAATAATAGAGAGGAGACAGCGTCACTAATTCCATACAAAAATGAATTAGTGAAGCCAAAGTTAAAGTTGAGATGAAACAGCATGCACACACTGTACTGCATTTATTTTCTTGGCGAACCAGTTTTTGAACAATGTGAATGGCAGAAAAAGCAGAAAAAAAAGTAGAATTAATTCTCTGGAAACCATAAATGTCAGTACAGAAGTTTATACAATTACACTGTACTTTTAACCAGGAGACTGGTGTCAACAACAGTATTTTGTTTGGGAAGGTAAGTTCATGATGTTAGTCCTCTTTGGTGACATTTGTGATGTGTTTTTTCCACAGTTGTGTTACATTGCTTTCTGTGTATATTTTTCTTAGTTTACACACTTACTTTAAGCCCAACTATGATGTTTTTCCTCACCATAACTATGTGGATTTCTTGCCTGAACCTAAGTTACTTGATTTCTTGCCTGAACCTAGCTGCTGATGTTGTGTGGCATACAAATAACACACAAAAATGCATAAATGCATACTTCTGACATGGAGAATGTCCACATAAGTTCATGCTATTTGTATGCCTCCCCATGAGACCAGGTTGGCTGACAATGAGGACTGTAGCTTCTACAGCACAATCATCTAACCGCAGAATCTTTCTTCTTAAAGTAATTTAAATGCAAAAATGAGAGATAATGAGTGTTTTATGTGCAGAATCATCTCTTCATGAAATGCTGTTTCCTGGAAAAAGTGTTGTTTCCGAACTTTCTCAAAGTCTCAGAGAACCAAAAGACATGAAACAAAACTTGTTTATCTCCTCATCATGGATGTGAAATGCATCTCCCACCAGCACACAGTGTTTTAACAGCCGCTTTGTATGAGCTCAGGTGTCACACAAAAATGTCTTGTTTTGCAACAGAGCTCCACTTGTGACAAACTGCAAACTTTTCAACCAAGTCAGAGAATAGACACTTTGATTCTTGAATCTTTAGTTTGCTGCCTTCCTTTCTCAGGCCAGGTGGGCGCTATTGAGAGGGAAATCTCCTCTTGGAGGGTGTAAGTTTGGGGTTGTAACTCATGAGCAGGATGACTTTGAAAACACACAGGCTGCTGAGTGAGTGAGTTTTGTAGACACTGAGCTCCTTTGCGGTTGCGTTCTTCAGCCCTCATGAATAATTCGGCAGCGCTGCTTGTCACTGTCGTTGTTGTTGTTGTTGTTGTCGGCTGTGGTGTCACTCCTGTCTGAGAGAGACGGAGGAGACAGAGGACTCTTTACACTTCAGTCTCCTCTGCACTTCCTCTTTCATTCACAAGGAGAGGAAGCAGCCGAGCTGTGTGCTGTGTGTTTGTATGAGAGGGGAGATAGGGATAGGCATGTCTGCCTGTCTGGCATAATGGCCTGTTTGTGCCCCAGTAATGGTTTGAAGGAAGAAAGAGATAGAGGAGAAGTAGGCAAGGAAGGAGCAATGAGGTCCTAAGTACAGAAATAGCTGCTCACTTATTTTGTATCCGCTTGTTTTTTTTTTCTTCAATTTTTCAATTTTAGTTTGATATTGCTCCTCCTTGAGCCGTCACCTTATCGTGGTGAAGGTGTTTGTGTGTCCCATTGAACCTAGGACCTATGCTGTTGGGGGCTTTATGCTCCAGGTAGAGTCACCTAAGGCACACAGGTCCTAGGTGAGGGACCAGATGAAGGACGGCTCATGACCCCCCCCCCATATAAGGAAAACCATCTTTGGGCATTCCCTTGCCTTGATGCGGGCTCCCCTCTGGAGCCAGGCCTGGAGGTGGGCCTTGTGGGCAAGCGGTGGCCGGGTCTACACCCATGGGGCCCGGCCAGGCACAGCCTGAAAAGGAAACGTGGGTCACCCCTTGCATGGGCTCACCACTGAGGGGGGAAGGCATTGGGTGCATTGTGAGTTGGCGGCCCAATACCCGGCTGCAGAAGCTAGCTCTAGGGAAATGGAATGTCACCTCTCTGGCAGGGAAGGAGCCTGAGTTGGTGTGCGAAGTTGAGAAGTTCCAACTAGATATAGTCGGACTCACCTAGACAAACAGTTTGGGCTCCGGTACCAGTCCTCTCGAGAGGGATTGGACTCTATTGTGAGCTTCATCAACCACTACCACTAAAACATGTATCGGCCCCAGAAATTGCATCAAAGAAGACATGCGGCATAAATACCTATGCCAAATCAATATACAGTTTAATGATAACATTAATTATGGTCCTGATCCATTGGCCATTTCTGTGGGCCAGCATGCAGGACCCTGGCCCACTGAAATGGCTTTGACACTTAATAGAACAGGTGTAATTTCATAAATTACACCTGTATTTACCCAGCAATATCATGTCAAAATGACTGCTGTGAAAAGGGCCTATTTTAGGATTAAGCTAGCCTGGCCATAGCCCTCTGTAATCTTCCACTCAGTTATCATTTCCCTATACAGACTATGTCTGGGTGTGCTCCCCTTGGACTCGATTTCTTCGGTTGAATTCCAAACGGGCCAATCAGCGAATGGTGGGGACGGGGGAGGCGGGTGTTAACGATGACATCGATTGCGCAGCATTTGCGTTGTAGTCTCGCTAGTTGTAGTTTGGCAACAATTCAAAGCAGAGACAAAAGTGAAGGAAGCCATTCAATCCGGGGTTCGGGAAAAGTCTTATTTTTCAGTTAGCTCCGTTAATAGCCACCTGTCTGTTTTGGGTTGGGTTCAATAACCAATGACGAACTTGGAACCATGAAGAACTTGACTAAAGAATATAGAACTGAAAAAGCCTCTTGGATGAGAGGTGAAACATCTTTAACCAAACTCAAGCAAGTCCAGCTGACTCTTTTCTTTTTTTGATTTACCTCGACCTGGATGACTGAGAACCTACATCAACAATAAATCTGAATACTCCATTTTTGCTGTTTGGTAAAGTTGTAATTTTAAAAACATGGCATTGTGTAATTATTGTGGGTGAAAGTCGGTGAAATTAACTCTTTGAGTGCCATTGACGGCTTTCAACATCATTCAAAATCCAACACTTGAATGCCATTGATGTAATAATCCATCAAAGTGTGTTTTGTGTCGCGGGTTGCTGATGACAGTCTCCTGCAGCCTGTGAATAATTTTGGGGCTTCTGGTATTTCTAGTCGGGACATAAAGAGACGGTACATGGCATGGAGATCAAAACAGAAAGTGGAGACAAGAGCGGAACAAGGTAAAAAAACCCCCCTTTTTTTCATGATGAAATAGAGATTCTCTTCTTTCATTTGAGCTAATATGTGTTTCAGATACATGGTACAAAATATACTGTGAGTCTTGAAATATGACTCAAAATAGGCAAAATAGGCACAAGGCACGTTTTAAAAAAATGGCTGGCACTCAAAGAGTGAATTGCAAAAAGTAAATTTAATCCATTTAGAATTGCATCTATAAAACAATACAAATATCTGAGTACTTTCCAAAGCCACTGTAAGTATGATAATACATATGTTACAATGTAGTGATGGTGGGTTGTCTCATTATTCAGTGTAGTATAATGTGGCTACAGTCTGGGGGAACCCCTTAATACTCTCTCCACACACACACACACACACACACACACTAGTAAATACACCTCTGAAATAAAGTGAACACAATGCAGGACAAAATAAATGAGAGTAGAGAGGAGGGTGAAGGTGTGTGTGTGTGTGTGTGTGTGTGGGATGTAGGGGGGTGGGCCTCTATTTGCATGCAAATAGCCAAATGCACCAGTCCAGCAGTGATGACAAAGAGCATTCTGGGATTGCCTGGGCTTGTTTGTCATCCATCAGTGGCGATGAGGAGAGGATAGCAGTCAGCATGGTCAACAGAAACCATGTGTGAGAGAGAGAGAGAGGGAGAGAGAGAGAGAGAGGAAGAAGGGAGTGTTGGAAAATGGATTCCCCATCTTCAACAACAAAACACAGATCAAGGACAAAGGATAGACAGTGAGCTCACTTTCACTTCCTGGCCTCTCGCTCTCTTTCTCTCACTCACTCACCCACCCACCCCACGTTTCCCACCATCGCCATCTCGATCTCCTCCATCTTTCTGTGTACTTTGCCTTCCATCCTATGCTATTTCCCATAACTCCGTTTTACCCCCCCCCCCACCCTTTTCTCTTTCTGTCTCTTCTTCGATTTCCCTGGTGGACTCTTACAGTAAACTGCCTACGTAATTTAAATGCGATGCCTTCCTTTTCAAATGGATGATGTGCAGGACATAAGGAGGGAGAGGAGTAAAAAGGGGAAAGGGGAGGGGAAGCAATGAATCCCATTATCACATACTGGAAAGGCTTAGATCATGGGCTTTATGCACACAGCCACAATAAGCCAAAGAAACCACTGGATCATGTTGTCAAACCTACAGAACAGAATGCATCTAGGGAGTGGCACGTGCCACCCCTGAAATGTGTTTGGCCACCCCAGGTGCCACCCTGAATGATAGACTAGCTGATCGGCAGACGTGACTTAGTTTGCAATTCGACCTCCGACCTGAGGGGCAGTATTACACCAGAATGCTGTTCAGCTTGACATACACTGAGAGGAGTGAGAGGTTAAGAAGAAGACAATGCTAATTCCAAAGATCTGCAAATGTGATTTGTAAAGTCAACCTTTTGAAGTTTTTATTTTTTATTTAGTTTGATTTGGTTGGCACGTTATCTTATGATTTATATTTTTGCGTTGTCTTTATTTGCTTATTCCATAAAAAAATTAAAGATAAAGATAAAAGATAATTAAAGATATCTTTTTATTACACTTGTATTGTCCCATTCTCTTGTGTCATGTTTACAAGTTCTGTTTCTATTCTATTCTATTCTATTCTATTTCAATTCATACCGACATTTAAGATTTAAGATAATTTTAATGGTCAAAATTAATCATAAAAGACAAAAAATGATGAATAATGATGGACCTCCCTGCATAACTTAGTGCCCCACTTGGGCCACCCCTGCAAAAAAAGTGTGGACACGCCACTGCTCCAGAAATATTTTGAGACTCCTATTTGATTTGAAAAATTTTCTTTTTATTTACATGTTCATTCGTGCAAGATTTGTTGCTCTGCATTTATCCATTTAAATGTGTGTATATGTGCATCCATACCTGTGTCTCTCATCATGGCAGTAATGCTTTACCTTCCTTTCCAAACTAATCCCAGGTGTCAAGAGTCTGGACAAGCACAGCCACATATAGATACTAGAACTATAGCAGTTTAGTACGAGAAGAAATCCTAAACACTGAATCTTCTAACTGAACTGACTACACTGAGTCACATTGTTACTGAACGAATCACATTGCATTTGAACAACGTTCACCTACTGTTCATATTGAACGACATTTGGATGGTGGTACAATCATTTACATGCGTTCACTTACACTGTGTCTACACAGGAAGTGCAAGCAGCACATGGCTTCGCTGCTCTCTCTGTGTCAACACAGGATGTGTTCAGGCACAATATTTAGTTGTTGGTTGCATGTGTTTTGGCAGCGTTCAGTGACCAATACACACTCACTGTGTACAATTTGTATAAAACAGAAGAAAATAACTCAAAAATATGCCCAGGCTGCATTTATGAGCCTCCTATTAGACATCTTGTTTTATTGTGTTTACTGGAGTGTACTGGAGTGGTGATGGGATCACTTAGGGTCAGAAAAAAATAACAAACTACATACTCAGTGGCCATGAATCTTTAAACTGAACTGAATAAATTCTGCACCAAATGTCACAGCAGTTTGAAGGGTAATGTCTTACTGCTGTACATACAGAAGTGCATTTGAACAGTGATGCATTCACTGATGGTATTGCTTACTGAAGTGGGCTTGAACCACGAATCGATTGATTAACTAAGGAAATGCTTAATGAAAACAGGACATAGTGTCTATGAATTTTTGAACTGAAAACTATTTGTAATATAGCAGTAACAGTTAATGTGCCTGCTTGCCATCACAAGAAGTCAACAGCACAATTTACTTTTTCTTTTCTTGGCCTTAAAGGCATCATTAATGGGCCTCTGTGGGTGTGTGTGTTGGAGTCAGCGACCTCTCTTCCATTATTGATCTGGATTCCCTATCTTGCCTTTCTGCATCTGTTTCTCTTCACTTCTGCTTTCTTTGACGTAAATGATGCCAGTCAATAGCTCACATCTAGCAAATGAAGAGGACTTTGCCATTTACTGTAAATAACTGCTTCTTGTTGTTTTTTCTATCTCTCTCTGAAGTGCATTAGCCACTGTTGCATCAATTTTTGTTGTTTTGATCAGTTCGCTCTTTTTCTCCTCTGTTATCACTCCATTGTACTTGTGCAGGACCATTCATTTTCTTCTCAAAATATGATTTTCTCCCTCAAGGACTAATTAGCCTCACTGCAATGGCAGATCATCACAAGGGTTTACTGCAATGTTTCTGCCTTGCTTTATCTTGCCAAAGGAGATGATGCTGTATATCAGTTAGACTGTGAAAGAATAACCTCTTGTTTGGTATTAGTGCAGATTTAAACACAGTCGACAATAGCTTGAACTTGTAAGAACATCCACCAAGATACATTCAAGGCTAGACCTGGGGTATTTAAGAATTCCCCTAAACCTAACCATCACTGGTGTTGTCAGTATTTCACTGCGTGTTGTAATGTTACGGTTCCAGGTGACAGTGAAAGGAACGTCTGGCATTTTTAAGGCTGTCGCTTCCGGGTTCTCTACGGGGCTGGTGCATGCGCTGATCGGTCATGTTGCCGATCATTCGTAAGATACGCACGAAAATCTGTGCCTTACTTTTCGTATGATATCATACGAATATTTCATGAGACTACGTTGCACACACAGGTAATGTAGATGCTGACCGAATGATTAAATCCTCTTTCAGCCATGGAATATGTAACTTTACTGGCGTTCTCTGTCTCTTATAATTGCTGTGGCAGGTATCTGGGATGGTCTGGGCAAAGACATTCTTCCAAGTGAATCCAAAAATATAGTTCTCACTCATTTAATCATTTATTAGTTTGGAATTTCTGCTGTTTCTTTTGCCTTGCTACCTGCTTTCCTGGAGCCTCCGCAGACGTCTTCCTTCCCACAAGACCTTTATGCACCATGAGTAGCAGGGAGATGAGGGAGAGAGATGTCCTTTGGTGGTTTCGACACCATCCAGCCTTGCGTCCTATTATAAGACAGTCATACACCACGGCATATCGATTGTTGGAGGTAGGAATCGAACCACCAAGATTCCGACCAACCTGCTCAACCAATAAGCCACAGCCACTGGTACCATTCATCTTCACACTTTATACCTGACATTTCCAATTTAACATAGTGCAACAACATAATGTCACCTGCTCAGTATCAGCAACACCAAACAGCTAGTGGAAGACTATGAACAGATCATAGTTACCCATCCTAGTTACCATCCAGGGAGAGGAATTGGAGAATCTAATAGCCAGGTAGCCAGTGCTCTGTTCTTTGCTATGGTGTGTGGAGGCAGTGGCAGATGGCAGAAGATGAAAGACAAAGATTAAAAGTTGACTGTCATGTGAACAGTAAGGAAACATGTTTCTCTGCACAATAAAATACTTCCTTTGCTATCCACAATGAAGAAATATTTAAAATAGATAAAAGGCAGATTAAAAGGGAAATTAAAGGCAGCAATATGAAAACTAAAATACATTAAAAAAAATCAATATTAAAATCACATACTGCTTATTCTGTCCTTGTGCTGCAGGTGATTGAGTGGGTGGGTAGTCAGGTGAGGAAACATGGTTACTAGAGGGCAGGATGAAGTCGCTGGATGTGGAATGACATGTGAGTCATTAAGTAACATACCACAAAACATCTTGAATGAATGATCTGTCTGCAGTTGTGACACCTACAATGCTCTGTGGAAGCCAGTCTCCTCAACAAGCCATATGGTTCAATCTTAATCTGAGTCTCATCCTGTTGATAGCACTGAGTTTTACTTCTGTAATTAAATCTGGTCTTGGCCTACTGGTCAAACTGAGGGAAAACAAATTGTGGAGGTGGATTTGGGTGACTGACAGCACTTGGGAGGACAATGGGAGGATGATGTGTAAGTTTCTGAACCACAAATTTGCACCCATGTATGAATTTTTTGAACGCGTCTTTGGATAATTGGCAAAGCAAAAGCTAATGCGTCCAAATTAGCACATTTCAATTTAGCAAGTGAAGATAGTGGTAAATTAAATTTGATCTCCTTAAGCTTCACATACAATATTGATAATTGAGGCCCCTTGTTGAGCCTCCACAGTTCTCATTCAGAGCTTATATTGTAATGCCTTACTGCTCCATGGCAGTAAACCTTTCCTCTCATGTGTCATGACCATGGAGTGATCTCTCCCATCCCTCCGGTCATCTTTTCATTGTTTCTCCATCTTGATTGTTTCTCCATCTTTCCAACCTCTGCAGTGGACAGATATAGCTGTGCTCTTGGGGTCTCTTCTCCGTCTCTTTTTTTTTTAAAAATCTGTCTTTTCTTCACAGTGTTTCTCGGACTCTGCACAGCTGAACTGTACTGCCATTGTCTTTGTCACTCTTTCTACATCTACCTCCTCTTTTCCACACTGTCTTGTATTCCCTGCTCACCCCCTCTTCTCTTCCCAGTATTTCTTCCAGAAGGGAAGTGCCTTTCTAATTACTCTAACCCTTTTGTTGTAAACTTTAGCCACGGCCACTCTGAGGGGGGTCTGTTGTCCCTGGATGGAGTTGCTTTCAGGGCCTCGTAATGGCTTTTACCTCTGTTTGTGTGTGTGTGAGTGTGTGTCACTGCCACAGATTGATCAGATACACACACACACACACACACACACACACACACACACACACACACACACACACATCTACTTGGCAGAGATTCTCCAGGCATACAAGGAACATGTGGACATGGAGGGATGGGTGGGTGTTGAATTGAATGAAGAGGAGAAAGGTGGTGGGGGGCAGGGCTGTCAGTCCTTATCTCCCCTGCCTGCCTCTCTTTCTCTGTCCCCCAAGGGTGGGTGAGGATGATGATTGTGACGCTCGATCTGTGTGTGTGTGTGTGTGTGTGTGTGTGTGTGTGTGTGTTCAGGGGTATGATATGTTGCTGTCCATGTCAAAAGTCACCTCACCCCCTGGGGGCTTCCTCACAGCAATCCCCTGCGTCCCTCTGGAAGTTTTGTGAGTGCGCTGATGCGTGCTTATGTGGCATTGTTTGAAGTCAGCTCCTGGTTTTTCCCTGTGTTTGAGAGATAACGACCCCCCGGGTCATAAAACCACAACAAGAAAAAAAAAAACAACACCCACAACAACAAAAAAAACTTTGCTTCTCATTTTTCAGGGCTGGCTCTAACAAGAACAGACCCAGAGAGAGTTGCGGCTTTTGCCACTTGGCTTTATTGTGTTTTAGGGATATTTAAGCGCCCCTCTCTCAAGCTCTGAGGTTTCATCCAGAAAGACATCTCTGATTCTCTAATACAATCAGGAGACCCACAGCTGCACCACCGTGATGGCTAATTGCATCATGGAGTCAGTGATAAAGTCTGGAGTGGCCTGCTGTTCCTTTCTGGGAAGATGAAGCACTTTTGTGGCCTTTTAACATGCTTTTTTCATCTTAAAGTTTGGTGGAAGAGCCATTAATGGGTTTACAGTCAATATGTAGGTCTAAATTAGGTTTGTAAAGAGGAAAGGATGATTTATCTTTGAAATATACACAGATTGTCAAAGGATCTGTTAATGTCATCTATGGTGTGTTTAATGTTAAAATATATTTGTATATACGTATCTATTATATCATAGAGTGTACAGTGGAGGAATAAATAATCTGTCACAAACAGTGAAGCAACAGTGAAGAAATTGACTTATGATTCTACAAGATTATTATGGTTATGGTTTCTCAATGGCTTAAGCCAATGATTTCCATTTTTTTTTATTTAAAGCAAATAATTGTGAACCATAAATGTGTAAATGAGCCATGATTGATTAATTCAAAGAGCCTGGAGAGCTGAAAGTATAAGTTATTTCTCAAGGAAGAAGAAAAGATTAAGTCAAATTTAATTCTAATAATTTTATAGATAGACATGGGACACTGCTTATCATTACCTGTTTCATCAACAGTCAGTGTGGGTTATTTTAGAAGTTAACGTCAACCAAACCACAACCATTGTCACATCACAAGATTGATTTATTTGACTTTTAACTTTTTGCGTTTTAACATTTTTTTAAAAGGTCATCATCTTGTGACGTCTGAGATTTATCTTGAGACCTATTGGGTTTCCAAGTTAGGAACTACTGGCTCACAGTCAGTTTAATTCAGTTGCAGAGAGAATATTTTATGAAACACAATAATAACACTTAATTTGCATAGCAAAAGAACGTCAGTCACTCAAAACCTCAAACTAAGGTCTATTCCTCTAAACAAACCACCAAATAAACTTTCACATCTTCCACTTAATATGGGCAGCCTGTTGTCTTGAATGTCTGACTGGTCCATATTCAGTAACTGTGGTACCCGTGTAAAAGTTAATTGAATCCCCTGTCATAAAAATAGCTGCGCTTGTAAACCTAAGTTGACAACATTTACATAAGATTCACATGCTGTCAATTATTTTATGGTAATTCCCCAAAAAATCGTTGATACCTTTAAGCTGGAATTTTTTGAGTTTAGGAAAAAGCAACGACCACAAAGAGATTTCCTGGAGGAAAGCCTTGTGCTTAGTGTGCTGGTATCACACGGCATTGGGCTGATAATTTACCCCCTGGGTATGAGAACGAGCTGGTGTCTTCAGACTGCATCACTCTGTTAATTGAAAGTATTTATACTTATATATGTAACTGTTTATATTTTGTATGAAAGCAACAACCACTGATGTGAGAAAATGAACAATGGAAGTTTTCAGATATTTCATTCATAAACATGTCATTGCCATATTATAGACAGTTTGATGTGTAAAATCACTGGAGTTGCCCTCAAAGTAAAGGTTTGCAATAACTAGTAATAGTTAAACTTATTTTGTAATTTTACCAAATTTTAAGTAAGTCTAAAAATGATGGTGTATGCAGGAAAAAGACTTATTTAATAGATTATTATTACTGGATTATTATGCAATAACGTGTTGGCAGCTCTATACTGTTTTAGCTGATCAAGGTTGTGATAATTTGAAATGTTGAAATACCGTTGGGTAGTATAACCTGTAGCAATGCTGCAACATTTATAAATTCATCATACATTTATGTAGAAACTTACTACTTACTGCTAACTGTATGTGCCGGCTAAATGTTGTGGCATGAAAAGTACAGTGTTTTCCTTTAAGGTACAGTAGAGTAGAAGTATAAAGTACCATAAAAAGAAAATATAAAATTTTGTTTTGCATTTGTTTCAACAATTGAAACTATACATTTAATAGCTGGGTTTCTGAGCTATGCAAAAACATGTACATTGCAGTGGATAAAATTCAACAAAAAAGTAGTTTTGGAATGTTGGGGTTGTTTAGCGTACCCTATTTTGGGTTTTGTAGCTTCGATGACAATTATATCCAAAATGTCCACTTTTTGAAACTAGATAAAGACAAATAAAATAGTACGGACAGTAGGCTACTTGTAGTTGTGACGAGGAGTGGGAAGAGCTCCTCTCTGACCCTTGCTAGTGAATAATGAGGTTGAGTGTTGTCGGAGGCAGTGATATTCTATCCTGAGCTGATTTTCCTCTGAGGCTAACTGACAGGATCAAATCAGGAGATGTATTGATTTGGTCAGGAGGGACAAGATCTGGTCTCCTTTTAAGCTTTGAGAAAGGAGGAAAATGCTCTAGCCCAAAGAGCTTGGGGAGGGGTTGGGGTTGGGGGGGGCAATCTAATATGAAATTCATCTTTAATCTTTATGAATTATGAATTGAATTCTGCACTGGAAAAATGCATTTACATAACCCCTCTGACCAGTGTTACATGTTTTATATGTGGTTTTTTTCCCTCTCACACCACATTTTACTACAGGAATCATTTTTCAAGCATTCATTTGCATTTCTCTCCTTATGCATACGTAATCAACACAATCATTGTGTGGACAGTATTGTGTGTGTGTGTGTGTGTGTGTTTATTATATATAGTAAAGTAAATATAAAGACACGTTTGATTGCTATATCCGTTTATGCATATGTATTGTGTATGAAATACATTCTATATTATTGATGTAAGTTGTTATACAGAGTGTGTACAAATGTATGCACGTTTCCCTTCCATTATAGTTGCTCATCCCTGTTGAATCATGTAAATCGGCAGGGCGAACTGAAGTCTTCTCCCTTTGGGCAGTATTTATGGCAGCGTGTGTAAAGGTATTTTCAGACTCTGAAAAAAGTGCTTTAAATTTCAAATGGGATTCTAAAGTGGGGTTGAAAAGGAGAAGAAGCAAATCTGTGCAGGGCTTCACTCCACTTTCCTCCCCTCCTCCTCCTCCTCCTCCTCCATCTCTTCTCTCACTCTCTCTTTCTCTCTTGTCAACCTTTTCAAAAAGCATCTATATTCTCACACCAGGCTGTAGGGGCATGTTGTCATGTTGCTATGCTACCTGAATGTCAAGCAGAATGTCAGAGTAATGGCAGAGTGCGAATGTACAATAAAGATGGAGCTTCCTCTGACCAGAGAGCCTGCCAGAGAAAGAAAAAGTATATGGTGGTGAAAAAACAGGCCATAATATTGAGACTATTTTAATCACAGAATAGTACACAAATGTGAAAAATAAACATTACAGAATTTATAAAATTGGAATATTTTATTTACAATTTTATTTAATTTTTGGTGTGATTATCAAAAGTTCACAAATTCAGGAAATTTGTGTCATGTCTGAATGTTAGTGTGAATGTAGTGTAAATGCGAACCAACTTATGACTTGTGAAGTTTGTTTTTTTTTCAATATTGGACACTTATTGGAATATTGGAATTCAGACTACATAAAGCCAGACATGGATTTTAATATACAGGTGGGTTCACTTCAGGGGCAGTTGTGGCTCAAGGGTAGAGCAGGTCAGCCACCAATTGGAAGGTCGGTGGTTCGATTCCCGCCCCCAGTAGTCATGTGCCGTGGTGTCCTTAAACAAGATACCTAGCCTCAAGCTCTCGATGCTGTCCATCAGTGTATGAATGTGAAAGAAACTTGATATGATATGAATGTCCATTTACATATAAAGTTCCTGAAACAAAACAATCAGTTTCCATCTGTTTGCACTCACAAAAGCAAAACTCCAGAGCAAAGTCCAGATATTGTTATATACTGTATATGACAACCAACAGAGGGCTGTGGTTGTAGATCTTATCAAACTTGACAACATAAATACTGTTTTGTTAACATAGTAGCTGACAGAAAGTAAACTTGAACCAAAGCTGTGAATGGCAGGGTTGTTTTAATTTTAATAGGTATTCCGTTGCTCATACATTTCCATAAAATTCGATGCATTGAGAACTGGAAATAGTGCTGCTGCTCTGTTTAAAAATATTAAATATCACATTCAAATGTGTGCTATGCCAGGAATGGTAGTTACATTTTAAAATCAGTCCAGCTCTCCATCAAAATACATTTGTGATAATTTGATGGTGATGATACTTATTATGCTGACATTAATGCTGACAATTATTACCTTAACTTTGATTCAGTTCTCCTTAAGCCATGCAAGCCTACACAGTGCCCATAACATTACCCACATTTCATTTGGATTAATTGAAAAATTACCATAACCCAAGACCATTACTGTCATTACAGTTCAGTGAAATGGCCCTCAGAGAGGTTTGGGGATTGAGACCCTCTAAGCCCATGGTGACACCACCCCACTTCCTGTTTCACCCCTCCTCCTAAACTACATACCCCTCTCTCAACCTCCCCCATCTATTCCTTTAGCCTGTGCCCTTGCCAGATCTGGCAGAGCAAAGCAGAAGTGTAGATAATCGAGATGGTTTACGAAGATGTAGTAGGCTATGTCAGAAGCCAGATGACAATATAGGGAGAGGAAGCAAGGATTAACTGTTAAAATGATGGATTAGATGTTGGTGTTGGGGTGTGCAGGAGATCTGTTGTTGATTCCTGTGGACGTCTGACACACTGCTGGATGCCTGCAGAAAGCTAGTGGAATATATACATAGGAATAGCCGGACCCACAACATTTATAGAAAGACAGGTTTGTAGAGACATTTGACACTGGTGTGGCCTGAATGGCCTTCTTTATTGCACATACCTGGAGGAACCAGAATGAACTGGATCATCATGATGAAGTACACTGAATGCTAACCTCTTCTGGAGTGTCCTAAATCCCCAAAGGAAAATGTAGAAACCTGCAAAATGGATTCATGACACTATTTTTCACACCCATGCTTCATGGAGTTATATAAACACATACAGTACCACACAACACTATAGACTCCTGCAGCTGTGTTAAATTGGATGGCTAGAGGAATGGATTGAAAACTGATTCTGCTGTGTATCTGTAACATCACCCTCTTATCCCAGACTAATTATCAACTCCTATTTCGCCTCATGGACAAAATTAGAAATTTGTTTTTCCATCTTGTCTCGGCCATCACATTGTCATGTTCTTTTGGGTGGGGATGTGTTTTTCTGTAGCATCAAGGATCCCAATCTCATTTTCTGCTCTGAATTACTGTCTAATGAATGTAAGGTTTTGGATTTGGAGACAGCCAGACTAGCTAATGGGTTTGTTAGTTTGTTGAGTAGCATGCCACACTCATTATTGCTTTCAGTGCTGTGATTAACTTGATTTGCAGGGCAAAGAGAAGATGATGTGCTCACATATATAAATGCACGCATGCCTGTAATGTAATAATCCGATTTAATAAGTTATTAATATAGTTTAGTGCTTAGTTGGAAATAGAAAAGTGGATGACTGAAAACACTATGGCAACTGAGGATCATGTTTTGATTGATTTAATTTCATTTAGTAAGGGAACATGATGTTACAACGGTGACTAACAGGATGAGAAAGTCACTCAGGGGCACCTCTGGTAAAAAAAAAAAAAGAGTTATATTATTGCCTCCCTTTTAAAAGTCTCCATACAATTTCTCATTATTTTTTAAAGAATATTTATATGGCATTTTTGCTTTACTGGGATAGTTATAAAAGAGAAAGACAGGAATGATGAAGAAAATACATACCAGCTCACATAGCATAGTGGGGCTCAAGGACATTGAATATTGCATCATTATTCTAGGACACTTTTTTTTTTGAAAAAAGTGAGAATGTGGCATAACAAAAGCTCCTGAGAGTCCTATAAAACATGCATGAACAGCAAATCTATTCTGGGATGGTGCTTTTGGGGTGAAGAGAAACACATGAAATGAGTAAGATGTGAGTAACAGAGAGGATGAAGTCACTCAAGAATGTTTGGCTGGGAAAAAGATAGCACAATGTGCCAGTCATAGCTGTTAGTCACTGTGTTGTTTGGAAATACAATGATGCTACCCTAACCATCATACTGTCAGTGACCACAAGGAAGCAGCTTTAAAATGACACTTAGCTGCCAAGATGAAACAATGATGTGGGTTTTCACTCATCGCTTTCATCTTCAGATATATGTCTAAGGGAGGTCCCTAAATGTCTCCTTAATGGTGTCACCATGACGATTATCAAGCCTCCCTGCTTCTTCGTCAAGCTCGAGGCTGTCACTAGAAATGTCAGATGCGTCCCGTGTTACTAGTCATCAGGAGAGTTACGACAGAGAGGACAGCTGTAGAGTGCTGTCTTTAAGGTTAGCCATCTGGACACAGACCAAGTCACTCTGCCGGCTCATGCATTGACATATCATGCTTATTTCAAGGTTCATACTTGTATTTGGGGTTTCTACCAAAACAAATCCCAGTATCTGTCGAAACAATTTGTTTTAGCACTTTGTCTCTTTAAAACACCCTCCTGATTAAGCCCAGTCTGCTGTGATTGGCTTGAGAAAAAAATATGGTGCACCTTTATAAAGGTAGTTGTCAATCTCTTGGCGATGTATTGTAATGAGCTTGCATATGACATAGGAAGGAGAGACAAATCTGAATGTTAAATCACATTTCTGGTTGTAGACATCTTGATGTTCTTCTTCATGAAATGACTCTTGGGTAGAAGAATTTTGAAATGTATTCGATTTTGTAGGATGCCTCTTAACTCAAGATGAAAATCAAGACACCAGCTTTGAATGTGGTGCTCCAAGATGGTGCCTTGTTCATTTCAGTGTTGGTGGTATATGCTGAAAAATGTTCTTTATGTTTCCTTGTTATTAAGAACACAGCACATTGCACGTTGGAGTCCTTCTATGGCTCGTGAACGTGCCCCGAGAGACTACTCTGACACAGTTTTTGACCTCAAAAAGAGATGACTACATGTAATTTCAGTTTGGCTCCATTGAATCATTGAATAGAACACACAGCACATTCTACTACCACTGTCTGAACTGAAACACTGCGATGAGTTACCCGCAGTGATCAGAATCATTTACAATGCCTGGACATGCTGATAAATAACACAACACCATCTCCTGTTGGCCACTCAACTCAACCCCTACAGCCTTAACACCTGCCTGCCAGGAAGTACATGAAGGTCACACAGAGGGCATTGTATGTCTATGTGTGTGTGTGTGTGCATAGTATATGGATATGATTCAGAAATACGTGTGCGCACACAGAAACACACAAATACTCCCTAAAAATGCAAGTTTAATGGTTAAAGTGTGGAGCGTGTCTTCTCACCTGTCACCTCTCATTAGGCTGCAACATGGCGACTGACCTTGGTCGTCTTTCCTAGGGCCGCTGTGCTGAGTGGTGTGTGTGTGTGTATGAGTGTGTGTCTGTGTGTGTTCATTCAGGGGCCGAGACTACCTCACCCTAATGATGTGACTGTGAAATCGGGCCAGAGCCCAGCGCCGTCTCTCATTACGCCCCTCCAAATTCATTTGCTATGTCGGTTCCGCCTGTTCATGTATGCGCCGCACGCCACTCTGCACATGTGGCTTTACTTGTACCTGCTGTTAGTCTACAACTAATACATACATAGCCAAGACAGTTAGTCTGAAGAACAGAAACACACATGTCAAATCACACACGGTGAGTGTTATTTAAATTACAACATGACCTGAACATACAGGTTAGATACTGAATTCCTCATTAAGGTCCTGACCCATAACACAGGGTTAATGCAGAGTCTCCAGGTCTGTGTGTTTCCAGTAAAAAGTCAACCTGACCCTGTTAGATGATTTGTTTCACAGAACAATCTGAGGAACTTACTTACTTAAATACTTGGCAGGTGATTGGGTGAAATCTGTCAATCAATCTAAAACGAACTGAAGGAGAAAACACTGCCGTACTTCACGTGTCGTTCTTTGCTCTTCTTTCAATGAAGAAATACCCTCCGGTGCTGATATAACTGATGCTGTTGCAGCACCTACGCAAACCTCTTCAGGAGCTGCCACTGTTGTTTAGAACCAACAGACACTTCTCTGTGTTGTAGCTTTATATTTACTGTACACAGGCATGACACTTCTCTCAATGTCCTAATCTAACTCTCGGTAATGGAACTATAGTAGAAAAAAACATTTTTCCTGATATGTAAAACTTTTCCTTTAAGGACAAATACCCTTCCAAAAACAAGAGATGGAGAAAAGCAGATATTTGGTCAAAACACAGCTGCAGAAAACACAGATTTTTGTCAATAATCCCCCAAAAAACACATGACAAGTCCTGTTTTGGAAAGCAGCCATTATAGTGAATGAGAAATAGAGCAAGTCTACATGCACACACCAACTTGCCTTGTATGAAATAGCATAGTAATCAGGTTGCAGCTAATCTTACTTGACATCCTTCATTCTCCTCTGTCATATATAGGAAGTATCCCAAGCTGGCCTCAACAGTAAATGACAAAGGTGTAAAAAATTGTAGCGGGGGGAAGGCAGTGTCCTTGTCTAGATGGGGGATGGGATTGACAGGCGTCCGCATCAAGCATCTCCCCTCATGACCTTGACAGATGTGGTGTTTTAGTAAGGTATTTACAGCATGTAGTCTTAGGACAGCAAAAGAAACCATTCTGTCCTCTCACTGCACAGAAACTGATTCCCCACTCGGATATGAAGTCCAAAGCTGCCTGAAGTGTGTAAACAATCACCTTTACACTTTACAATAAGCCTGTATTAAACATGCAGCAGGAATCTGACAGGGGAATGGCTTACATACAGTGCGCTGTGCAAATGTCATAGGTTCCCCCCCTTTACGTTTTATCTGATTCACGGCTATCTTGTGCATGTTTGTGTGTGTGTGTACTGCCATTGCAGCAAACAGATGGTATCATAATGACATCATTGCACACTGGGGTTATGTTCTCTAAGGCTCAGAGCAGGAGGAAGAAATTAGGCATCAGATGAGTGTTTGTCAATTAATCTAAAAGAGACACGCACAAAAACCCAGAGAGCTTTTAGCTCATAACATTTTGCTTCAGTTTGCCCTACTAAACGCCACCCTGCTTTTCACCTCGCCTGTTCAGCTGTTAGAAATGTCAGCGCTCCCCGTTAACTGGACTTGAAATGATATGCCCCACTCTTTCCCTGCTTCTCTCTATGTCATGTTCTCCTTCATTTGTTAAGGGTGCCTTGAGCACCTGAGTTTCTTTTTAAGAGCATCTCTTTTCCCCCTCCTTTTTTTTCTCCCATCTCTGTTCTCAAGCTCTCTCATCTTTCTGAGCAGGGAGTAACCTGTCACCACACAGCATTAGTATGCTCTTTTCATATCTGTGCCGCTTGCCTTCTTCTTTTTCCTCTCTTTTCCTCCCCCTCCTTCTCTTTCCCTACAAACATAAAAATAGTTTATGCCTCTGACAAGAAAATGCCTCTAATCCTGAGGTTTGTTGGAGAGCAAACAGACGCAATTGGCCACTTATTATTCTGTGTAGAATTTTCTATGTGGGGTGTTTGTGGTATCCATGGCAACAAAGTAGGGTGCACATATCCCCTCTGTCACTGAGCAGAATGGGAGGAGAGAGGATGAAAAGAGGCAATGAAATAACACACTTCGTGAAATGCACAGGGCAAGCTATAACCTGTTAGCTCAGGAGCTGGTGTGTGTTGTAAATCTGTTCTGAAGTGTGTTTCAATGTGTGTGTGTGTGTGTGTGTGTGTGTGTGTGTGCGTGTGTGTGTGTGTCTTACCGCATATGATAGTAGTTGTGCACCTGCATATGGCTGTTAGCTGTCACACAATTAGATTTGCATTTCGCTGATTACATACTTGTTTGTGTGTGTGTGTGTGTGTGTGTGATTGGCGGAGCTTGTGAGACCTGGAATTATTAGAGAGAGTGCAAGAAACAGGTGTACATTTGTGTCTTAATGCATGTGTATTCACATATGGATTGAGGTGCCGCTACAGCTGAGGCTTCTCTTCAGATGAGGTGCATGGCTTGTGCGTGTGCCACACAGGGAGATAATCTTTGCCATAACGAGTCTTGCACATGTGCACGGCCACCTTCTTTTCACTGGCCTACACAGACCCCACCACTCTCTAATGCCATGGAAATCAATGAGAGCCAGTCAGAGAGGTGTGAAGATTGAGCTGCTGTCAAAGTACTTTGCATGCTGAAAACTAAAGAGAGCAGGGGGACGGGAAATTGTTGTGTTGCTGGGGAGGATTTGCATCGTGACTTCATGTATGTGAATATCGTGTGCCACTTTTCTTTATGTGTGTGTGTGCAGATACATATTTAACTGACGCCTCTGTTCCATTTTCCTGCCACTATTCTGCTTGTTTTTCCTCTTTTCTTCACCTCATTCTTTTCTCTTTTCTTCTGTTTTCTACTTTATCTTTCCTGTACTCTTCTTTCTTTGTCCCTTTCTTTTGTCTTTTCTTTGCCTCTGTTTTCTTTTTCTCCTCTTGACTTTTCTTTCTTCACTATTTTATTGTTCCTCTCTTTTCATTTATGTATTTTTTTCTTCATGATTCTTTTACTTTCTTTTTCTTCTCATCTTTTCCTCTTTTCTTTTTGATTTCTTTTCTTTTATTTCTTCTCAACTATTCTCCTCTGTCACTGTTTCTTCTTTCTTCTTACTTTCTTTTAGTTCCTTCTCTTCCACTATTATTTTTTTATTTTTCCTTCTTTTCTCTTTCTTTTTTCTCCTCTTCTCTTCTCCTATGATTTTCTCTTTTGCGGTTGATTGCTTGATTCTCTTTTGAACCTGTCTATTTTTGTTTTTTTTAATCCTTCTGTCAAGAGGAATAAAACAAGATATTAGTTTTACGAACAGCAACATGAAATATAATTCTTTCATCGTCTATTCTTTTCTCTTCCTGTTAATCTGTCTTTGTGGCACGTGCTTGATCAATAAGATGATGACTGTTGAGGGGTTGGACTCTGAGGTCAGAGGTCACAGGGCTCAGAGGTCATGCTGTGTGTGTGAAAGCTGAGGTCCAGGCTATGACCTCATCCTGCTGGACACTGTCCTCGATGCACTACCTTCATTTAAAGCCAACAAGTCTGTGTCCAATGGTAGATGGTGTGTGGGGTCACTTAATCTGAGATTATACTACTAAACAGGAACAATATCTGTTGGAATCAATTGGTCTTTTAGTGGTGATGCCTCTTTTTATGTAGAATTTAATTGGCTTCTTTTTCAGTTCTTTTAGGTGTCACCTAAATCTTAATAAACCTCCTAATCTTGACATAAAAATACATTTATTGTACATCCTGATGCTCCCTGTAGAGTCATTTTACAAATATATTCAGCATTTAAGTTCATGTCAAACAAAGTGCATCAAGTTTCAGCTTTCAGTCTCAATAAGGATAAATAATCATTGTTTGTTTTTTAAGCACTAGATGGGAATAGACTGAAGTCAGTGAAGAGAGGCTTAATTGTGAGCAGGGAATGTGGTTGTTTTATAAACCAATAGCTTAATATGATTATTTTATTGGCAAACCAGCAGCATGTACACTCAGAAATCTATAGGTAAAATTGGATCAAATATAAACAAATATCTGAAGGTTTCTGATCTCAGTGCTGCGAACACATCACATAGCCTTTGCATCTGGAGTCACAAAAACATCAGGAGACAGCTTTGCGTTCATGTTCCCAGGTGATTTCTCCAGCTGTGTCTCTTATCCAGTCGCTGCACAGCATGTTTCTTTCAGTTTCCTGCTCTTCTCCTCTGTCATCCTTTCAGCATTGTAACTGAAGATTAATAGAGCCACGAGTCCTGTATCTCGTAACTAGTGTGTATTGTACAACACTGATTTGTAATCTCTGATCTCCATTGTTTGCCCGCTGCCCATGTCAGCAGACTGTAAAGGGTTAAAGGATATGTCTAGTATTTTTCTTCTTACTGATATTCCCACTGTTGTCCAAAAACTATAATAACACATCAATGAGGCACTCTGTTGCTCATGGCAAAATGTTCCTTCTTACCATGAACAAACACACTGTAGTATTTTGCCAGATACACCCTCATACATACCCATAAGATACTCACTTGTGCAAACTTCAGTAAATCATTAAGCAGAATAAATATAACACAGGGCACAAAGACAGGAATGCAAACTTGTTTTGACCCATTTGCAATCACTGCATCTGGTGGCCCTGTTACCCTTATTTTCACCCCTGTACTCATCCCAAAGCCACCCACCGATTAAAGCTGTGAAGTATCCTGGAACACAGGACAGGAATCAATAAGTGAATTAGACTCCATTTTCAGCTTCCTCTTCAACCAGCCGGCCCCAAAACCAGCTGTCCGGGATAATGGGGCCTAGATATGGGGGAGTGTGGGCGTGAGTGGAGGAGGCTGCGGGACAAAGAAGCTTTAAGGTAGTGTAATATACCGCTGTGGCACATTATCACTACACACTAGTATACATCCGACAGTATGTGACACTCCAGGGGTGTAGCTCATGTTTCACATTTCCTTTAAAATAGGGAGAGATACTACAAATATACATGTACCAGACTCAGCAGGTGTTGCTTATTTGCCAGTGAGAAAACCACTTTGTCCTGATGTGGTCATTATTTTTATGTTTATTTTAGTCTATTGTGGTGACGTATTTGTCACAAAGCACTTAATACTACAGACCCTCCCAGGAATCATTTGCCAAGCAGTGATATGTTCACTGTGACATCACTGTCTGTGGACTTTCTGCCCTCTTGTCTCAGATGGTTCACTTATGGAGGTAGCACTGCTCATGCCAACTGCCCCTTCTTGGTGTTTTCACAGCTTGTTATAGTAGGAACAGTCATCATTCAATTTGCGCTCATGTGTTTCCTACTGTGACATGTTAAAATGTCTCAAAAAAACCCTTCATCATGAATTTCCACATACATTTTTAACATCCAGAGACATCCAAAGGGAACTATAACTCCCAAATGATATAAGTGTTTGAATAAACAGTAAACCACATTAAGGAAATACTCAAAATGATCATTTGTATTCATTTACCCTGTACAACCTTAAATTCTTTGCTCCTTCACGTGGAGACATATGAGAACAAAATCTTAAAGAATACAAGGTGACTCAGTGTGACTTATTGTTACAAATGATCATTTTATGGGTGAAGTATTCCTTTAAGAAAGACACTAAAGGTTTCATGGAATCAACAAATGTTGATTCCATATGTTCATATATGAATAATTAGTGAACATCACTGAACAGTTGAATGTTGTGAAAGATAAAATAAGGTAAACATTATAAATGTAATTAATTGTAAATATACTCAAACTCCATTAATGAGGATGAAATAACAAGTTGCTATGATAGCTTTAGTATATATATAGTACCATTGTTATTATTATTTATCATTGCACAAAGTACTTCAAACTTCCAGGCTCTGTAGACTCATTCTGACATGATAATAAACTAAACTACTAAAAAAAACAACTTACAAAACAAGTTTATATTTAGACTTCATGTATTAGTTATCTAGAAGAAGAAGTATACTTTTTCTTTTGGGCAACCTGTTACTTCGTTTGTCCTCCTGCTTAATCTCACACTTTTGCACACATTTTTATGGCAGGAAATTAAATACTTGAGACAATGGCTGGTCTCGACAGATAGATCCTGAATCCTGCCTTTTCTTAGCCCCTCTGATTTCGCCAGGAACAGTCATTGCTTCTTACGTTGTGTTTGTGTTAGTGCCATGTTTCTCCCTCTGTTTGGCAGTGGACTGGTTGTGTTTGTGCCACACTCTTAGCGGGGGTGTGATGTCATATCACAGTGCCATGTTCTGCTACCACAGCGGTGCATCTGCTGTTGATCTTGGTTTAACTAAGGAACATCACGCCAAAACAGGCCTGAATTTACAGGATCATCATCAGCAGTAATCATGGGAATGCTATATGTACATGTTAGGAAGTATTATAATTTTCAGATTTTGAGTTTGAATACTATACATATGTTATTTTTGAGGCCCAGAAGAGGATACAGTCTATAAAAAACACAAATAATCACTGTAGTTTCTTCACATTGTACTTTGTTTGATGTTTTCCACTGTGAGCTCATGAAAACATCAATCCATCTCATACATTTTCTCTGTGGCTCAGGGTCGACCAAAGCTCTGACATAGTCCTTGGGTTACACGCTTTGAGTTTCAGAGCGCAGCAGGCAGTGGAGAATGCATAGCACATTTTCACTTCTGTTGTCTTTCATCCTGTCAATTCATTTAGTCAGTTCTTCATTCAGTTTTGACTTCACAGTGATGACATATAAAAGCGGTGGCATGGCTTACATTTTGCAACATGCAAACTGCTGATGATTTTCTTGTGATCTCTCAAGCAACAAATGCAAAATGCAGAGAGAAGGCAGTGAAGAAATGCTGTTCTGGTTATATATGAGTAATTATATTTGAAGAATGTTGAAGGTGAACACAACAATGAAACGGTTTTTGAATAAAAGGGTGCTTGCTAACACTGTTCCTAACTTTTCTTTTAAAGGGCAACTTAGGTATTTTTCAACCTGGACTCTGTGTTTCCATGTATTTGTGTCTAAGAGAGACAACAATTTCTGGAATTGGTCCAGTATTGATGGAAGGGAGAGTACTGCAGATGGCAGCTGTTCACAGGCTGCAATATTATTGGGGCAATTTGGCACCATAACATACGTCCACTAAAAGTGTTTGGTTTTGCCGTGACGGGCTCTGATTGTTTTTAGAAGACAACCGTGCAATAGTGAAACACATCCATGGTGGAATCAAGAGTGCCAGCTGTGCAGAGTTTGTTGGTTTGGAGAACAGAGCATGTATCTTAGTGTTGTTAAGATTTTCACTGCCATGGCTGAATATTTACAGTGGATGACTTTGACTATGCGGATGAGGTCTTTGAATCTTTTGGCTGACTGTAGTTTTTTTGAGCTAGAGTACACAGATGATGATGTAACAAAACTGAGTGGGATGGTTTTGAATCTGACCCGACCACCCAACCAACACACACACACTTCCAAAAATATCCCATATAAGGGATTTGTCATTGAGATTTTGAGATTTTGACATTATTTGGAGCCAGGGTTTGCATTGTAGAGATTGGGGGACTGGAGCCAATCACAAGCTGAGCATGGCTGCAGCTTGCTAGTATGAGCCACCTAACAAACTTTTTTTTTAACTGCAATTATTATCAAGTTGAAATTATTGTTAAATTGTACAGATTGTGATTGTTATGGAAAGTTAAAGTTCCACCTGCTCTATGGTACAATTTGCAAGCCTTCTGCTGAGTCACTGCTTCACTGAGGGCACTGTCAATCATGACATCTTACCCCCATTTTTATAGCATTAAATAGCTAAAAATTAAAATCAAACATCAGAAAAAATAACATATACACTATATTGCCAAAAGTATTCACTCACCCATCCAAATAATCAGAATCAGGTGTTCCAATCACTTCCATGGCCACAGGTGTATAAAATCAAGCAGCTAGGCATGCAGACTGCTTTCACAAACATTTGTGAAAGAATGGGTCGCTCTCAGGAGCTCAGTGAATTCCAGCGTGTGTGATAGGATGCCACCTGTGCAACAAACCCAGTCGTGAAATTTCCTCACTCCTAAATATTCCACAGACAACTGTCAGCTGTATTATAAGAACGTGGAAGTGTTTGGGAACGACACCAACTCAGCCACGAAGTGGTAGACCACGTAAACTGACGGAGTGGGGTCAGCGGATGCTGAGACGCATAGTGTGAAGACGTCGCCAACTTTCTGCAGTCAGTTGCTACAGACCTCCAAACTTCATGTAGCCTTCAGATTAGCTCAAGAACATTGCGCAGAGAGCTTCATGGAATGGGTTTCCATGGCCTAGCAGCTGCACCCAAGCCATACATCACCAAGTGCAATGCAAAGCGTCGGATGCAGTGGTGTAAAGAACACCGCCACTGGACTCTAGAGCAGTGGAGACGTGTTCTCTGGAGTGACGAATCACACTTCTCCATGCTGATGGATGAGTCTGGGTTTGGTGATTGCAGGAGAACGATACTTGTCGGACCGCATTGTGCCAAGTGTAAAGTTTGGTGGAGGGGGGATTATGGTGTGGGGTTGTTTTTCAGGAGCGGGGCTTGGCCCCTTAGTTCCAGTGAAAGGAACTCTGAATGCTTCAACATACCAAGACATTTTAGACAATTCCATGCTTTCAACTTGGTGGGAACAGTTTGGAGCGGGTCCCTTCCTCTTCCAACATGACTGTGCAACAGTGCACAAAGCAAGGTCCATAAAGACATGTCTGGTATGGATGAACTTGACTGGCCTGCACAGAGTCCTGACCTCAACCTGATAGAACACCTTTGGGATGAGTTAGAGCAGAGACTGAGAGCCAGGCCTTCTCATCCAACATCAGTGTGTGACCTCACAAATACACTTCTGGAAGAATGGTCAAAAATTCCCATAAACACACTCCTAAACCTTGTGGACAGCCTTCCCAGAAGAGTTGAAGCTGTTATAGCTGCAAAGGGTGGACCGACGTCATATTGAACCCTATGGATTAGGAATGGGATGTCACTTCAGTTCATATTTGAGTCAAGGCAGCTGAGCGAATACTTTTGGCAATATAGTGTATCAGCAGGCTGAGAACAACCTAAAATGACAGACACCCAAAATGACTGTCCAATCTGCTAACATGGAGGAGATGGGACTTATGACTACTGGGGACAATTGAGATGTTTTAGCTTCACTTTTAGAGGTTTGGGAGCATATGATCTGTCTTTAAAGACAGTCTATGCCTTGAACACACGCTAACTATTTATTTAGATTTGATGCCACATACACCATCCTCACCAGATTACTAAATGTGTATTAATGTGTCATTAAAACTTGAAAATGAATATATTTGTGACCTATTTTTTCTTTTTAATATTTAAAATGTCTTGAATAAGAAAATAAAATTAAATAGACAAACATTGTTGGTTTTGATTTGTTGGCGAAAGGGAATATATAGAATATTGATAAACATGGAATATTGACTGTAGTCATATAATGACAGTATTGAATTCAGCAGTAGGAGCTTGAAAGTGACAGGGGGGCACTGGCGTACTGTGACTTCACATTGAACATTTCCTAGAACCATTGCAGGTTGTTTGTAACACTAAAACATGGACTTTGTGAAGGATAAACAGGTTTACTGTACTCTCTACCTCTCCTGAATGATTCATACATCGTGTGCACGGATTTATTGGCAGAGGTACCTATTCTATGTAGTATAAACACACATTTTTTAACTGATTTCTTTCACAAAGCCTTTTTGTCCTTTCATACCTACTTGGCTGAGCCCTGTGTGGTTGTATTAACATTGGCATGAATCATTCGCTTGGTGTTTTCTTCGGATGTTTACACATACAAGACTGTGAAAACATGTCAAGTTGGCGTGCTCTTATTATGCAGTAATAAAGTTTCTCAATAATCCCCTCACATCTATATTTGTGCATGCTGGTGCCTTATGTACATCTTTGTGTGCTTTGTGTGTGAAAGCTATTAACGTTAACAAGTGCTCTGAGGGATATTGTTTATTTGTGACTCCCATGGGTGTGTCTGTTTTTGTATGTAAGCATATGTTTGTGTGAGTGTATGCTTTATGTATATATTATACATGTATTGGTGTGTGTATGTGTGTGTGCAGGGTACATGTTTGCATGAATGTGACCAGTATGTGTTTGTGTGCTTCTATACAGGTAAGCACTAAATTCTTCATGCACACATGTGTGGGGCTAGTTGTATGTCTATGGATCCATATCTGTAATCTGTGTGGTTGTTTATCTTGCCAGTCTTCTTGATGGTTCAGAGGAGGATCCAGTGCTGCTGGCTGTTTGTCTGTCAGTCCTTCCACATCCAGCCGCAACCCCTATTAACACCTCCATTAATACTAGATCACAGATGGAAATCATACTCTCACCCTGCAGATGCTTTTATATTTTGATGAGCATTTTTATTCATCTCCCAGGGAGGGGAGAGCAGTGGAACAACTAGTTTTATAGATGGCAGAAAAAAATCTGCAGCTGCTTTCTTTCTAGTATTCCTTCTCACTTTTTCCCAGCATGTATGTTCAGTTTGCAGCGAGTATCCCCTTTAAAACCTGCTCAGGAGGAAAATACATTGAAGAGAAAGAAAGATTGCAGAAAAAAAGGAAATAAGATGATTGGGTTGACAATGAAGAAAAAGCTGAGGGGGGTGTAGAAGGCAAAAACAAGTACATTTGTCTCATTGGCATGCAGGCCTTTCAGCTTCTCAAACTTTCAATCTTTCCAGTTGCGATCCCCATGCGCGTACTTGACAGACAAGAGACAAGCAGCATGGAATACCAAGTGGCTCTGCATGTTCATATTAGCACGCAACGTATAACCATGTATATGCACGCACACACACACACACACGCAAATCACCCACAAGCACAAAACACTTACGTGCAATCACACTTACACACACATATCCTGATTCCATTTCCCAACTGCTTGTCACTCACAAACACACATATTAACATTCATGCTCACACACCTCTCCTCTCAGATAATCACTTGAATGTGAAAACATACATACATTCACACATGAACAGATGCAAATTCCCCTTCAATCTCACAAAGGCATACACATATCACAAACATAAACTATTTAAACATGAGGAAAAGCATTCTTATACATACACAGAAATGCATGCATTTAAATCCTTGCAACGAGGGACACACACACAGAGCTGCTGACACGTTACTGTACTGGATGTACAAACACATCCACACAGAGACACACATTGTGCTAAATTATTTGTTTCCTCCTCCCCTCAGATGGTTATGAGTGATACAAGAATCTCAAGGGAACTTTTTGCTTCACATAAATAAGAATTTAGATAGAAAACTGCATTATTAATTAGTGGATTCTGGCTTGGCTTTTCCTGTAAAGAATTCATAGTGTTGCAAGTTTGCATCCTTGCAAGAATGGTGACCTAAAGGGCCAACGAGTTATAAGGCAATGGATCTCAGTGTTTTGGATGGGAGCCAGAGGTCGATTACTTGGACTCATTTTAGGGAAACTTGTAATTTCAGATGCAAAAAAGTCTTGTGGTGTTAAATTCTGGCTGAGTGGTCATTAGGTTACATTCATACACTGTATATAAGAAGAGAACATGCTCACTATTACATCATCTGTGATCTGTGGTTTTAAATCCACAAGTTCAGTATTCTGTAGGTCCCCAGCTGTCTGTTTCTTTTTTTTTTTTTTTAAACTGAAATGTCAGGAGAGGGTGGTGCTAAGTACAACTGTATGGCATTTTTAGGCAAAACAAATGTCTTTCATGAGTTAAATATAACACATATTGTGAAAGGTTTAAAGTTGTCAGGAAAAAAATCACGGACAAGGCCTAGACCGGACAATATTGTGATAAGGATAAACAATAGATAAGGACAAAAACACTGTGTTATGGTCTATTTCACTCAATATGAGACCAAACTTTACATAATCTGATGTTTATACTGTTTACTGAGGTAATAATTCTGAGGACTATTTGAAATAATGCACAGCATCACTTTCACTTTTTAGAACTGGAGGTTGCTGCCTGGTTACACTACAGGTGGTTAAAATGCACCACAATCCATAACAAAATTCCCATTAGAAATGAGAACTATCTATAAATTGAGCAGATGTGTTTGTTAAAAATATTTATATGCCAAATTGACATGTACTAACAATGGTCCACGACCAGAACCAAGGACATTACAGTTATATGGTAGCTGAAGCATCCTGGTCACAATTCTTATTTCACCACATAAGTAATCTTCATGTTATTGTTATGTGTTTACATAAAAAAGGGAAAAGAAAATAAAAAAAAAACACACTAAAAATATTAAGTAATATTCAGAGCTGTCGACATTAATGCATCAAAGTGTAAATTGCAGGTTGTTTTTTTGCTTCAACACTACCGCTGTATACGTTTCTGAATGGTTTGTTTAAAAAAAAAAAAATAATAATAAAAAAAATATCATACTAATAATATGGATCTTGTATAAAATGGAATTAAAAAAAATTGTTGTTTTTCTAGATGGAGCCACCACCTGCAAGCTACTACCTATGAGCTAATAATGCTAGTGCAGCTAATCGAACAGATGCTAATGGCAACAGGCAAAGCACACAGACTTGTAGATGAAAGGAAAAATGGAAGAAGTGAAATACAGTGCTTGTCAAATACAGGTCAGACGTACTCCGATTGGCTTGTTATAAATTGCAATCATTGTACATACAATCATTTTTCATATAAACTTAAAAACTGTTGAGAAAGGCAAAACAATAAAACAATGCACAATTCATGATAATAATACTACATCCACTTACTCTGACAACTTCACTTTCATTTAGGTGTGTTAAGTTTATGTAATTAAACATTATTTTGACATTTTCTATTTTCATGCCGCCACTAGTCACATACACATACACACACCTCTGTAAATCCCATCTTTTGTCAGATGAAGAAAGCCTCTCCAGGTATAGCACACCTCTGCATGGCCTTGGCCCTCAGGGGCAGCTATAAAGAACATGTCAGAGAAGGAGACCATCTCCATTTATATGTCTCACGTGAGTGCTGCCACGCTTTTACAACTGACAGTCCCATTCAACCATAAAAGTATACTGCCTTCATGTGTTGAAACACACACTGAAACCTGCATACATGCAGAAAGAGAAGCATACTGCCTGAACATGTGATGTCGTCTGGCTGCATCTGACAAACCATGAATGCAATAAAGTTCACAACACCATGAAGAAGGAAAAGAAGCATTGGATAACCATGTTCCTGTCATGCATGTTTAGAGCATTTTAGAGTTCACACTGATGCATTTTGCCCCTTTAAAACAAAAGCAGTAATTTTACACTGAAGACATAACCAAGATTACTGAATTCTCTTTCCACTGTTCCAACAATCACCAACTCTGGTTTGAGTTTTTGAAAGATAGACTGAGTAAGTTCAGACCACTATTTTCACTGTTTACTAACTCTACTTCCAGAGCCAGGGAATAAAAATAGGATGAATGGTGCAATGGTATGGAGAAAAGAGCCTATCAGTGAAAGTGGTTCCCTGTACCTTGTAATTATTTAATATACACTGGCTGTGGTGTTGTGGTTTTGATGTTGGGAGCTATGTAGAGATGGCTTGATTACACCACAGGAAGTGACAATAGTCCTAAGTCTTATCTTAGTGAAAGATTACATAGATACAATTTTATCCATCAGATTATATTGAACATTCTTTCAGTCGAGTCTAGTCATTATTAATGTTAACTTAAGTCATTAAGTTGCTCTGCGTCCTCCTGACTGTGCTCATTGTGTCTTGGCAACTGCTGCATTGGAAAGAAATATAACAAAAACATAATATTTATATTTTATATACATATCTTAACAAAAAATAAAGAGAACTTTTTGTAAAGTTAGATTTTTTGAGCTGCTGTTAAACAATTGGGGTGGTGGTGGTGGTGGTCTGTGACAGTAGTGTGCCTTATTAAGAGACACAAAGCCCTTGGCAGGTGCTCCTTCCCTGGCTTTGTCTCTTGGGCTCTCTGCTATTTATTTGTTCAACTCTCAACTCATAGAGAAGACCCCTCTCTCTCAGACCTCTGGGAAAACAAAGAGCAGACGCACAAAGGCAAGACTTTCCCCGCATCCTGGCAGCAACAAAGCCGAGCTACACATGTCAGGGATGGCATGGAATGGAATGGCAGGTGTTCCATGGACAGGAAAACTGGAAGCCAACTTTTCTTCCCTTTTTCCCTTCTCTTAAAGTCAAAGGACAGAGACAGTCAGCGCAGAGGTGTAACCATTAACCAGCACACACTGATGGATAAGGCAAATAAATGTGTAAGCTTGTGCAGATGCATGTGCACAGCTATTACTTTTGACACTGGGCAAGGTGAGAGGTCAATCTTTTGTATGAACTGTAACCTGTGTTTGTATTATCAAATTGCTGAGAGTGAAATTTTAAATCAAAGTTGAAATCCTTGACCTTTCGTCCTACTCACAAATGTCATTGTCAAATTTCTTTCCGACCCACTACTTTTGACAACCACTCAATGCGCTTTACTCTACATCAACATTCACCCATTCACATACAGATGGCAGAGGCTACCGTGCATCAGGATCTAATCTAAACACTTATTCGAAGGACACGTGGACATGCAGACTGGAAGAGCTAGGGAACCGTTCTGATTGGTGGACAACCTGCTCTACCTCTGAACGACAGCTGCCCCTGAATTAGCTTAACGAAAATACATAATTCCAACTAATATAGGTGGGTAGCCAATATACATTTCATTTGAATATTTGATGATACCTTAGGACTCATCTGTGTAGTACTGAATTCTCCATATTGCATGATTTAAGTTCTGCATCAGTTCTTTTGTACATAGATGTAGCAGTTGGATTTTGTGACGTCACAATCAATTTGAAAGCTAAATGTCAACTTTATAAACTAACTAACTTCTGCAGATTGAAAATGCTTTTATCATAGTGTAACTGTAAGATATGAATTTTAAAAGGTGACCCGTGCTTCTGTGATCTCCTTTGAACTGTGGAATTTGTTTTGTGACAAATTCATCACTGCTAATTATGGAATTTGACTGCTTGTGATTTAACATGTGGACCCGAATGATATTCTTGGCATTAGTGCTTTGGTAATATAGACCAATACACCCAGGATCAATACTTTGTCAATATTTGTTTTTCTGGCTCTGCATTTGTGTCTGTGTGTGTGTGTGTATTGTTTGCATGTGGAGAGAGGGCTGCTTGCCAGCTGTGCAATCTGTTCAGTAATCTCAGGTCTGGTCTGTACACACACTCCACAATCTGCTCCGGTAAAACTGGCCCTACCCACCCACCCGCGTACACACACACACACACACACACACACACACACACACACACACACACACTCCCTTAAATAAATACACTCTTGTGCATCTACCACCATTGACACAGTCATCTCTGAAGGGTTTACAGTTACCCTAAATTTAAGTTCAAACTTATCAGAAATTGATCCAATTGACCTTCACTTTGCAAAAATGTCAGCCCTCATGTTTGAAAGTAAAATCTGTGTTTTACATTATTGACAAAAGTGCAGGTAAACACGTTTTATATTTAAATTCAATGCATCCATGCAGCCTTTCTCTAGAAGGATGAAATCCATTGAACATTATTTCCTTGCAGTCTCTCATTCTGAGTGCTGTCTCTCTCAAAGTATACCTCAAGAATATTAAAATCACTGTTCGCCACGCACTGCTACTTCCCAGCAGCTAACCCACTCTCTTCCTGATTCACAATAACCCTTATCAGCCCAATTTCCCTTCTCTCTTCCCCATTTTAACACGACGCCCTGTTTGTTGTTTAAATGGAAGGGAGAGAAAATTGGCCACTTTTGCCGTTCAGAAACTCCCGCAGCTGTCGGTAATCGCCGCGTGTGTATGTGTGTGCGCGTGCCGTGGTAATGTGCAGTTACCACAGTAGGGGTGCGTGGGGCGGGGGCTTGGAGAGAGGGGTCATGGCGTGCAGCGGAGAAAGCGCTATTAGGAGAAAATGATAGGCCTGTCTCTGAAACTCCATTATATACCAAACACTTGAAAGACTGGACTGGCTTCATTACAGGGCAACATGAATCATGCAGCACTCACACAAGCAACTGGCCTCTCTCTCCCTCTCTGTCTGTATCCCACTCTCTTTCGCAGCACAGCCTTCTGTTTAAACTGGAGGATCGCCAGGAAGGAGGGATAGAGCGAGGGAGGGAGCAGAGGAAAGAGGAGCATAAGAGGCTTCAGCGTTGCCTAGGGCCAAGCCTGTTTGCCTAAGGTTTGACAAACAGGTGGAGAGGAGAGATGAAGAGGAAAGCAGTAGAGCAAAGGAGAAAAGACAGGAGAGGCAAGAGGAGGACAGGACATATGAGGGAAGGAAGGGAAAAGAGGGGAGGAAATAGGAAGAGAGAAAAGGAGGAGGAGAGGGAAGGAAATATGAGAAGATAAAAGAGGAGAGGAAATAGGAGGAGAGAAAATGGGGATAGTGGGGAGTAAATAAAAGCAGAGAATGGAGGGGAGAAAATAAGAGGTGAGAAAAGGGGAAAAGAGGGGAGGGAATAGGAGGAGAGAAAAGGGGAGAGGAGTTAGAAGATGGCAGGAGAGACAGCCCAAGACATATGAAGAGAAGAAATAAGAGGAGAGGAAATGAGAGGTTAGGGGATAGGAAAAGAGGAGTGACTTGCTGGGATGTGCTCTGTGTGATGGGAAGAATGATGGAAGTGTGACTTAAAGTGATGTGTGTGTACATGTCTGTCTTTGTCCGCCCGTGTGATTGTACACACTTGTGTAAAGACGTGTTAGCATTTATGTACACTGCTCATGAGCATTTGTGCAAGTGCTAGTGTGTGTTAGTGAAGTGTTCCCAGTGCATGGGCTTAGGGAGCATGTGTTTTTATGTTTTGTATATGTGTGTGTGTGTGTGAAGCAACCATTTGCTTTTTTGTTGTTGTGTGTGTGCATGTGTGCGCTACAGAGCGTGTCGCAACATGCTGCCAGAGGGACGGGGCAGCAAGCCAGACCCTGGGCACAGCATGACACTGCGGCCCCGATCTGTGTTGTGAGTGCCTCAATTACCCATCAGCCTGACAGAGAGAGAGAGAGAGAGAGAGAGAGAGAGAGAGAGAGAGAGAGAGAGAGAGAGAGAGAGAGAGAGAGAGAGTAGTTGCAGGCAGAGACGGATGATTCCTTATTTCTTGTGTCTTTTATCTCTTGCAAACCGATATTTCCCAAATATCCACTTATGTTTTTGAGTGTGCACTTGTGTTCTCATCTGCCATTTCACAGGCACTTAAATCCCAAACTGTAGCACTATGTCCTCCATAAACCTTCTATCTCTACCTCTTGTTTTTATATTTTCTATCACAATGATACAACACAACAAACATAACTTTGATTCATTAAAGTTTGCGCTCTCATAGGAACCTTAGCACTAATATTCTAAAACTGTGTTTCTTTATAATACTTCTTATAATACTACACTTCCTCCTTTGCACTCAACATAATTACTGTCACTGGAGGCCGTCTAATAACAAATGTAAAAATGAGTCATAATAAACTACTTTCACAGACAAAGTATACAGCTTTTTTTCTGGTGTGGAGGACTTTTAAATACCAGTGTAATTATTATTTAGTGGTGAATTTGTAGCACTAATTCTTTAAACTTTGCTACATGGGCAACCATTGGCAACCATTATCAGTAGCACCACCGACCCAGGCTACACAAGGCTAGTAGTTAGAAATTACCAAAACCATCAACAGGCAATACATAACACAAGTAATGCTATAGCATTAAAGGTTTCCTGTGGAGTTTATGGCCTGTAGTAGCACTATGAAGTACATGTTGTTTATGTTGTGCACATGGACATATCTATGCATGGACTCATTCCTTTCAAAGTTGCGCTATTCTACTGATCAACAAAAGCTGGGAAAAAAAGCCACAGTATATTAGTGTAAATAATACTGAAAAATGCTTTATGAAGGAGGAAATGCATTCAAGCTTACACATAGTGAGTGAGTAACACTTGTAAACTTAACCTTGAAAATTTTAATTTTGACAAAGAAATTTGGCTACATTTGGCACTAGATCTAATCAAATCAAATCAAAATCCTTTACTGTCATTATATGACGGTGCATACAACGAAATTAGGAGCGCTGCTCTGCATGGTGGTCAGTCACATCAAAAAGAAGACAAAAAAAAAAGAAGACAGTCATCTTAAAAATAGAATAGAAAACATAAATAAAATTATATAAGATACACCATCAAATGTCTTACATTTGAGTAAAAATACCTAAAATTTAAACTGAATACAGACAAAGCTTAACTCATAACAAAGTATATCAATACAGGATTTAATAAGTATTATTTATCAGCTGCAGGGGATCTTGAAAAAAGATTCTGCACACCTGCTTGTGATTGTTTTTTTTCTTCTTTGGAATATTATGAGCATAACAACATAATTACTTTTCCAGCTAAAGTCATCAGTCTGCACCTCTATCAGCTGTCAGCAAGTCACTCACTGAAACACATCAAACTGATCAGCAAAGCATTATTCATCGAGCCTGCTTGCATTTTTCATTAAACATCCATGAACAGTAACGTTGGGATGCTTTGTTACCTTAGAACCGCAACGGTTTATGAATGTAACAATCTACCACCTAGTTACAATCAAAACTTCTGACCAGATCATTAGATCCCTTAGTTCTGTGATTCATGCAGTTTACGGCACAACAACAGCTTATCACAGTGATCTCTCCATAAACTCTCATCCATTCTGGTTTGTATCCTACCCCTATCTCAGAGCTCAACTGTGGCATATTTCAACTTTATGCAAAACATGATTATGTTTATGTTAGAAATGCTGCCATTTTTTCTACCAAGTTGGACTTCAGATACACTCTTGGTGCCTAAATGTAATTTTGGTAATGGGATTACAAAATGGCTGGGAATGTATCCACAGATCCATCCAAGAGGGCTCGATTGAGCATAAACTTCCAGCGCTGTATAGATACATAACAAAACACACAAATCTAAGACATGAGGCCAGAAAACTGAGACATATGAAGTCACTATATATGAAGTTATCATTTTCTTATGTGTTCTGTGGCAGGTCTTCAACCTCTCATCCAAACAGCACTGAGCTTCTCTCAGTCAAATGTTTGTACCATAGTGAACAGCTTTTTGTTCCCAAATTTCATTTTACTACATGTATACACATTATCCTTTACACAAAGTCACAAGTATTTAAGGGAAGATAAAACTTTATTAATCCTGAAGGAAATTATTGCAAAACAGTTGTCATGCACAGCAGGAAACAAGTTTCAAAAAGGAATGTAAAGAAAAAAAGAAAAATAGCGCAAAATTAAAAAGATTATGCATAATTGTTGTAATGAATTTGACATTTTCACTTTTTCTCCAAAAGAACATACTCTTTAGAAGACATACTGTGCTTGTACATCACACAGCATAAACCGCATTATGGATGGCTTGTCTCTGTGCACACTGAAAATGAACATACTCTATGTCTGCAGTATATGTATGGAGTCATGAGAACTTCTGAGGCATTTGCTCTTTTTTGTCCCTCCCTCTCTTTACTACTCTATTTTGCCTCCCTCTCGTCTCCATGGACATACAGTATGAGGCGCTGCCCTCAGAACATTGAAGTGCTGCATACCACACAGCCACTTAGAAAAAACTGAGGCGATGGTCACACGTACATCATTCATTAGAGAGGGATGAGCTACATTTTTCAGATGCTTGAAAGGCATTACATGTATGCTCACAATGCAACGTCAACATTTTTTTATTGTCATCATGGAACCGAAGTTGCTCAATGAAATATTTGATATTTTATTATTCAATAACAGACGTGCGTTTCTGTGTTTCATTATCAATGTCAAGAGATGAGCTGTGTGAGCGAGTAAAAAGTGAAATGCATTCGGCTAGAGAAAAAGATGATGACAACATCAGTGAGCCATCTTGAGTTGGATTAGTGGGTTACTATGGATACCATACATATATGCACCAGCTCTTGACACACACACTCCTTTAGAGCCCCGACCTTCTTCAGTCCCTCCTTCACTACCATAACATCACTCACACCCGGCCCACTCTGGGCCTCCTCCCCTCCGACATAATGACATTTGCATACAGATGTCTCACTTGTGCTGATAATGCATTCAAAGAGTGTGTGTGTGAGAGAGAATTTGTATAGGCTGCGAACGTAATCAGCTGACGTCTGAGTACAGGTTAGGACCTGAAGGCAAAAAAGCATGTGCAATCTTGTGAAAAAAAAGCTTTATTGTGATCATTATCACCACCATTATCACAAGTACAACAATTTCTTTGGCCCTGGAAAAATGACACACAGTACTGTGAGTGTTCTGAAAAGTGAGAGGTCGGAGGAGGAAGAAAGGATGGGATGGCATGATGAGTGAATTAAAAAAACTTCTAGTTTGCTGGAACAACTATGCCTGGTAGAAAGAAGTGAAAAGGGGATTGAGTCAAACTCGTCAGGCCCCTTTCCAAATCTGCGGCCCTGCCCCCATCCTCCTTCTTTCACTTCTACTTCTTCTCGCAGCGTTTTCTTCTCTTGCTGCATGAAACAAGCCACCTACACTTTAGGACATCTGCTAAGCTGATTTTCTGGAGCTTAGCAGCACCACAGTGGTATCAAAGAGATTAGGTGAAACAACATCCAACTCTGGCTTTGTGCTGTGTTTCAATAAATGCAGCGCTGTGCAACTGTGCATGTGTGTTTGTGTGTAGTTCACTTCCAGTGCGTATTTGCCTGGGCACAAGCTTGCTGTGTATGCGCGTGGGTGTGTGTATATGCTCTGTGTTACAGTGCCATAAGTCACAGAGCTGGTGTAATGCAGTTGGATCTGGAGTGTGAGAGCTCCTTTGCGTACAAGGATTCAGAAAGCGTAACCAAAGAGCTGCTTCAGAGGATCTTTCAGTCTTTGTTTTCTAGCCAAGCCCCGTTATCACTGGAGAAAAATCATTTCCAGAAAATAAACTGCTGGAAATCCACTAAATGTTGAAGTTATTTTTTGCCATGTGAAGCGTCACAAAAAATGCAAAGCCTACCATTTTTCTTACACTCGATGCATTTTTATTCTATTTATTTCTCTCACTTAAGCCCTTTTCTCACTGGATAACAAAACACTAACATATGACTTTTATCTTCAGTGTGAAAAGTTACAATCAGCATTGATTCCTGGGACAAATGACTCAGTAGTAGCAGTAGTTAGCTGATAAAGTTTATCGACTACAGTTTATCAGCTGTGATGGAAACATGACACCCTGGTGGATGTGCAAAATTTTATACCTTTTCTGATGTGAAGCTATTTTATTGTCACTGATGTGACTATATAATAAAATCTAATTTTTTATTTTTTTTTGTAAAGTAGGCTATTTACATTTTATTCAATATTAATTATGATACAAAATGCAAATAATAATACAAATAATACAAAGCCACTTGTCATTTGACCTTGCGGATTATCATAAAACAATTCAATTCAAACTTGCTCAAACTAAGTAAGTATTGTTAGTAGTTGCACTGTTTTCACAGTCACCAACTCTGGTTTGAGAGCTTGAAAGTGAGACTGAATAAGGCAGTGCAACAGCACGACATACTCAGAATGGGAATGAGTCCATGCTATTTTTGGTAAATAAGGAATATTTACTCTCCATGCATTTCTCTCCACAGTACACATTTGTTTTTCTTCTGCCATACATTTGGTAATGAAAGGGTGCTTTATGAAGCGAAGTGACTATATCATACTGCATTATGCATGCATGATAGCTAACGCTTAGTAACTATCCACACACTTAATTAAGTGGTGAAATGTAATAATGTCATTTATCCCTCTGGGTTTAGGGTTTGAATAATTGCTGCAGAGTCAGCCTAGTGCGCATTATATTTGTGTGTGTGTGTGTGTACGTCCATGGCTGCATGGTTGCTTTTTCTACTTGTGTGTGAGTGTGTGTGAGTGTGTGTGTGTGTGTGAGAGAGAGAGAGATCAAGAGGGAGTTCTCATTTAGTTTTTCTTTCTTTCCGACAGCTTTCACTTTTTTGTGCTCGCTAACTAGAGAAAAAAGAGTGGAAAGAGGGGGGGGGATGTTAGTGTGTGTATGTGTATGTGTGTGTGGAGGGGGGGTTGAAAGAAGAAAAGAGAGCAAGCCAAAGAGCGTCGGGTGCTGTGTCAGTCTGATATTTTCCATAGTGACAGCTGGGCCCAGAAGCTCAGAACCTTTTCTTCTGGCACACAAAGCCCATTAAGTATGCCACTCGCTCAATGGCCCCCGCAGCCTCCAAATTGCTCCAAGCTCCTCCCTAAAGTGTGGCAGCCTTTGTCATTGTAATCAGGCCTTGTATGTGAAGTGCTGCCTGTATTTACCGCTGCTCAGGGTGCATATTTGCCCAGCCTGCTGATGCCGGGTGAGCGCAGGAGGGAGAGAGAGAGAGACCTATGGAGAGAGAGAGCCTGAAAGATGGGAAAAGATAGTGTTTGAAAGCTGAAAAAAGCTGGGAGATGGGAGATGGTTGCCTGCATGAACAGAGAGACGGAGGGTCAAGTATGTTGAGAAGGTGCAGCGACTCAGGATGGAGAAAGGGAAATGAAAAAATCAGCAGAAGGCAGGCCTCAAAGAATTTGACTCAGTGACTTTGGGGGTGATGGGGGGGTCAGGCAGTGTAGGACACAGGGGAGGAGGGTGTGGGCTCTACGATGCTAGTCTGGACCACGGGCTAAGAAAGGAGGGGTGCGACAGGAGAGCTTATTTACAACTCCTTCAGATGCTGCATGGCCCAAGGCATTGCTGTGCACATTGAGAAGTTTCAAGCTTGACGATAAGTTTGAGACAGATGGGAAAAAAAACTCCCACAGTAAGTAGAGATTAGCCTAACTGACAGGCGAAGTGACAGAGAGGTACAGTGGACAGACAGAGGAGCAGACGATGCAGTGTGGAGTGGAGCGATGTGATGCCTTTTGGCAGAGTTGACCCCATTCCACGTGTTACCCCCCCCCCCCCCCGGGAGGCCCAAGCTGTGGATCGGGTTGGGCACAGAGGGGGTCTCTGGAGATGACAGTGATCCAAAGTGGCATCCAGACCAAACTTTGTCTGTCTCTTGGCCTTTTTCCTTTCCCTTAGAGAGTGAGACAGTGTGTGTGTGCATGCCTCTGACAAAAGAGAGAGGAAGAAGTGCAAGTGAGTAAAGCCAGAGGCCATCTGTGTCATGTTAAAATGCAGCAGTATATCTTAATACATCACCAAAGTTGATTGCGTTGATTGATAAGTTTACTAAAATACATGCAGAAATACATTCTAAAGTTCAACCAAAATTAATGTAAGGATCAGCATTTGTGTTTGGATCATCCAAATGTACAGCCTCTTACCGCTGTGTTGCTATCTCGCCACCAGAAATCAATGGAACACAACTACAGAAAACAATCACTGACATGATTGCAAGTGTAACAGTCAGACATGTAACTAGCAAAAACACCCTGCTGGTTGCAAACACCGGCCTCCTGGTTAAACTCTTACTGTAGCATTTATAGGTGGATGCATTTTCATTGCAGTCAATACAGAATACATGGTGTTAAAATGACACAGGAAGACATCCTTTTGCACACTAAAGACCTTGTGCATTATTGTGACTTTTGAGTATTTTTGTAAAAACAGGCTGGACCTCATATCAAGTTGTACATAATCGTGAATCAGGATATATAATATATGCCACATATAGGAGGTCGGGGTGGATGGATGGGTCATTTCACTCTCACCCAGATGACTGGTGTTTGTACCCTATAATGACTGGTGTTCATGCCCTGTGTGAAACCAGAGGTAAATTTTATTTTCCACACCACTTTCAGAATAATTGGAACCAGAGCCACAGTCTTTCCCTAAACCTAAGCAAGACAGTTCATGTAATGAGTATAACTTGAGGGTTACATGTAGACGCATATGCATAGGAAATTTCATAAGATATAATAGGAATACAATGGATACTTTCCATAAGATTGCTTATTTCACAGTTTGAGAAGTGGTAAGCTCTACAGATACACAAATGTACTGTATGTGCAAAATGGAGTTTTCCATATATAGATGTAGGTAATGTAAGTGTCTAATGGGAGCTGACAGATATGTGCACGATGATGCTGCATGGATGTTAGGAAGAAAGAGAGAGCAAGGTTGGGGGTGTGAAGAGAAAGAGAGAGGGGGGAGGCAGGACACTAAAGCCGTCCTGGTATGAACCTGGTCCTGATCATGAGACTGGGAACAGGACTCCTGAGTCAAATGTCTATCTGTGACTACCAAGTTAAGTTGCAAACGCAAGAAAAATTCTACTGTTTTTCTTCACACATATCCCCAGCTCAAGAGTGTATCCCCAAATTATACACAACCTCCACTTCTTACTTCAAACACAAATCCACACATTTATTAAAGGGAAAAACTTCTCCCCTCCAGCAAAACAGTGACCCTTTTGTCTCTCTACCAGTTTAGTTGAAAGTTATTACTATTGGAGATGCTAAATAATGATAATGAAAGCGTAGGAGTGAACATTTAGGACAACTTTTTGAATAGCGATGATGATGAAGACAGAGAAATGAAATTTCCATTAATTAGCTCACATGGGTCATTTTCTCAACAAGGTTCTCTTTAGTGCTCTTCAATGTGTGTGTGTGTGCGCGCACGCGCGTGTGTGTGTGTATTTAAACTTTATTGTCACCACCATCTCCAGGACAGCTGGAGGCTATGTCAGAGTTCAGCTGCTTGTTATACACAGCAGAGAATAAGATGAGAGGGGGATGTGTGTGTGTGAATTCATTTTTGTGTGTTTGCATATGGCTGTGAACGTTCAGTGAATATAAGATGTGTGTGAGTGTTTGGTCCTATCAGGTTTGTGGAGCACAAGGGTGGGGGTGAATAGTGAAGTTAATAGGCTAATGAGAGCACCGTGATCAGGAAGAATACAAGAGGCTGTCTGGCACCCTCAGATAAAAAAAAAAAAAAAAAACTTAGCATGGCTTTAGTGGACACCCAGTAGTCCTCCTTAACAGCAACACCTTCTGTGTCCATGCACACCAAAAGCCAATTTAATAAGCCGTGAATGTATTATGTCACTTTTTTCCCCCATTGATGCAGGGACTGATATGGAGATGGGAGAGGAAGAGATGTGGAGACTTGTATAGTTGAGAAACATATTCAGATTTTTAGTAGCACTATTTCAACAGTTTAATGTTCAAATACACAAATTCACCTTAGTTTCGTTAGATGCATAAAAGGGTGTCTGCTGGTGCAGTCAAGAATGTTGTGTTGAGACAGCCCATATGGAAAAGATATATATGAATCTTATAAAATTTGTATCTCCTATGTATGAAACTTGTATGTAAATCATACAACAGTGAATCCGGATATAAGATCCTTAGTAAATTTAAACAAAATGAACTTGTATGATTTGGGTATATATCAGAAAAGTATATGATACATACAATATCCTTATACTTCTTTTCGTTATCTTGTATGAAAAGAATGCAAAAGTGGCCACTTTCAAAAGTAAATCATATAAGTTAGTTATAATTTGTTTCTGTTTCTTTTCCGTATGCTAGTATAAGTTTAGATGAATAAATGAGTTCATTTCAGACGTTAGTAAGTGGCTTATGTGAATTTTCTTTCAGTAATAAAAAATACAGTTGAATAGTAATAGAGTCATTTTCAGCCTCAACCATTTACTTAATTTCGGTTCAGCTCAGTTCAGTTGTGCATTGTTTAGTGGTGACAGTTTAAGTTTATGAAGGTGCTGAATTTGCTTTGTGGTGTTTCTTTCCTTAGCACAGTAAACCAGTTTTTAAACTCATAATAAGGACTAAAATGAGTCAATCATTCATGTATTCAAGCTTTGAGTATGCATGTTATTTTAATTCAATTAAGTTTAATAATGCACAATTATTCATGCTGTTAATGGGGTTGTTAGTGTAGTGGCACACATTCATTCAGCTCTGCAGGTTTATAAAACTGGATGAATTAAGTTTTGTTAAAGATAAAGTGAATTTTGCATTCGTTTTTTTCAGTTTAGGTTAGTAGCAAACATTGTTTGAGGCTTGGGGGTTAAATAATTTTAGTTTTGAGTTGTTTAATTTGGTTTCAGTTTATCAGAGTATGGTTTATTTTTTTGTCTGGTTATAGCATGCAATGAGTGAGGATCGTTTTTGTTTTAAAACCCATATACGACAAATCACAAATTTGCCTCAGGGGACTTTACAATCTGTACAGGATATGACACCTTCTGTTAACTACAGTAGAACCCTCTTGAACAGTGGAAAGATGATATAAACCTGAGGAATAGCAACAGGGGAGGGATCCCTGTTCCAGGACAGATCGAAGATTAGTCAGTTATTAAACTCATAATACATGATCAAAAATCTAAATTGATTAGAGTTGTTTTTGTTTAATGCCACACATTTTTAAATATGCATAATGTAACTACACATTTGTTGGGTAATATATGCAACGCTCTTGAACAGACGTTCAATACTTAAGTGAAACTAAATGTAGAAGTAAAGCAGTAGAATGTGTTGACCCCCCTCCATTACGTGGGGATGGGGGTAATGGGAGCAAGCAATGGGAGAGCTCATTATCTGGCAGACCATCTGCTATTGGGAGGGAGGAACTGTCTGTCTATCCCAGACACAGACACTCTGAATAGGCCTGGGGTTAGCGAGAAAATGTTCTTCTAAATTACATCTGGTATATTTTGTCACCTGTGATCAAGGAGGGTACTTGAAACCTTTGGCACAGACAGCTATCAGATGGGAAAAGTTTTTAGCACGAGCAGAGATTAAGAAAACACAATATATTAGTGTCAGCTTAAAACAACTAACAACAAAAAGTATTAAGAAGTCTTTATAAAATCCCATCTGTGAGTTTATGGTTTCTTTCTCTGCAACTTTTTTCTGTGATGTTGTGTAGTATCCTGTATTATAGGATATTCTTGTCCTATGTATGTCATGTTCAGATGATTTAGTTCAAATCCAGATATATTACATAGCTATGAGTAAGCTGCAGGCCTATGAGATGGTGCATAGAGTTGGGTGCTTATAGAGTTTAAATCAGATTGCAGGGTGGGGGAGCTTAGTGTGAGAAGTTGCCTGGCGCAGCAGATGCTCTTTGTTGCTTTTCAGGCTATTGTTGTTGAAAACTGAGACTTGGAGACTGGGATTGGGTCCAGGTCCTGGCAGCAGGAGGACATACCCCCTTCCTATTGGCTCCCTGTGAGAATCAGTCATCTGCTCGTCCCGCCCAGCAGCCCTCCCCTATCCGGCCGGGGAAGTTGAACCAAAGTTTGAGCAACTTTGTTCGGCAGAAGTAAACTTGCCAGCAGCACTTGGCGGTCGCTGCTGAACTGAAGAATGACAGACAGGAGGACCGCAAACATGAAGCTGTGTCGCACTTTTCTAGGTTCGTATCTGTCTCTTCTTTTGACTTTAGCGTTTAATTAAAGGATGTGCACTGACTTAGTGGTAACAGTGCGCGTCAGCGCGTATTTGTCTTCCTTGTCCCTGCATCTACTAAGTCCGATAATTAGACAAAACAATGCACAAACTAGGAAGTTGAGGTGATATTTGCATGAGTCATCAGCTCAGTTTATATTCAAAATTAAAACAGTCACTGTGTAGAGTATAAAGACCTATAGTTCTGTCTGATCACACCAGCTGTAACTTTTGTGCGCGCTGGACTCTAAATCACAAGCTGCAGGCTGAATTTATGAAAAATATCCTGATAAACTTGTGACGTTCTCTCAAGCTTGTAACTGCAGCTAAACTTCAATTCCCGTGGTAAAAAAAACTGGCCAGACAAAGGACAGTTGGTCCCTTAGGGGACCGTGTGGCCCTGGTACCGTGGGGACAATGCCAAGCTGCGGGCTTATTAAAAACTTTTTTGTTGCGTTAGTCTGTCGGCTTGTTCCATCTGTCGAGGGACTATAGGGGCCTCCCCCGGTCCCAACCTCAGCGCTCAGTCAGCTGCTGCCCCATGTAATATTTATACTGGCTGCCTGCACAATATAGCCACCACACAACTGCTGTAGTCTGGAGTGACGTGAGCATTAAAGTGCTGGAGGCCTCTTGTGCCATCTGCATCTGCACACACTTTGTTACAACAGAGGGAAAAGTTTTCCCAGCTGATGTTTGAGACTTAGCCTTCAAAATAAAACTATATTCAGACAGTTCATTAAAATAGTTAAAATATTTAATTTGGTTATACATATATATATATATATATATATATGTATATATATATATATATATATATATATATATATATATATATATATATATATTAATTAAATGGGAATTTTGTTCCATTTCTTTCAATTTAGTTTAATTTAAAAATCTATCTTATAATGCAGTTTACTTATTTTAGATTATATTAGTTTAGTTATGTTTGTGGCAGTCAATATTTCCTTCTTACTCAGTTAGTAAAACTTAAAACAAAGAGTTGAGGGAGATGAGATTTGATTTGGCTTAAGTCACACAATACACACTTTTTATTTTATTTTTATTTTATACTTTTTATTTATTTAATTTTATTAATCTATTTTTTTCTCAATTAAGGCTGATAAAATAGAATGCTTTTTATGAAGATAAAGTTAGCTCACTTTAAATTATAGGCTTTGAAACTTGAGGTGAAGTAATAGAGTATTAAGTTAAGTGAAATAAATACAGAAAATAACTTTCCAAAAGTTCAGACAAAAGCCTTTGTTTCCTGAACAATGGTGAGGTATTGCGCAGGACTGAGAGCCTCAGCAGGCCGGAGCTGTCCACAGTTCTGAACACACTCGCCGCACTTTAGAGCTGTCCATAGTCCTGAAATCTCACCACAGTGTGTATTTCTTAGCTTTTTTGTCCCAGCAATTACTTTCTGTTTCCTATATAGTCAGAATCACTTTCACTATGGGGTGCTCAGCTTACACCCGCATTGACCTGTAGGTCCAACTTCCCATATGGTCCCCTCTGCTGGATCAGGATCCGTGATGTTTTTGTTTTTTTCCACATTTTCTCCCTTTTGTTTATTTGATTGTTGATGCTGTTGTTGAGTGAATCCTCTGTCTCTGCGCCCACAGTCTGAAATCATAGTGATGCGGCGTGCATGGACGGTGATTGATTTCAGCTCCAATGCATAACAATGGGATTGCACAAAAAGAGCCTGCTGCAAAGAGATAAGAATTTAATAGAATTTCTGAAAGCTGAAGGTTGGGCTTTTTGAATATTCCCTGCGTACGCTGCGTGGAGACAGCAGATAAAGGATGGCATTTGTGGGGACTATTCTCAAATGGCTTGTAATGAATGGTTGTCATTTCCACTAATGGTTTCAAAACAGCAAAGCAGAACGATGGTGTGAGCAACATTTGGGAGTGACTCCAAGTTGCACTATTAAGACGGACTGTTTGCTGCTGAGAGCTGAGCTGACAGTTGGCATTACTCTCAATGAGTCTGAAAAAACTATCAACACATCTGTAACTGACAGTGATCACTCTCCTGAAAACTCCTGCAGGCATCAAAACAATTTCTCTGTGGCATATTATTTTTCAGTGATAATCCAAATTGATATCGCGCTTCCATCCCTTCACCTCCCCAGAGCATAAATACATTTTTCGTAAAGCTCCCTCGGAGACTTGCCTCTGTCTATATGTCGTTAAAACCCAGAGGAATTATCAGATGCTGTCAGTGCGCCGAGCATATAACTCTGCATACAACTACTACATCAATTCCCAGTCCTAGAGAAAAAAAATATCCCTTGAATGAATTATTGGACGGTACCATTTTCCAGGATGTGTGTGGGGGGTGAATGATTACAGTAGCTATAACCTCCATAATGCATTTATGAGACATCAAGAACTCGAAAAAATGTATAAAACATGAGATTATTCTGGTGTGTGATACAGTGTAAAGCTCAGAGGTGATGGGATGCCTTACCGATGGACTGTTTATGATGTTACATATGTATGGAGAGTTAACCAGCATGGGGAACTTATTCAGTAATCATGCAGACGTGATTCTAAAATTTAGTTTCTGGTTTGAAGTTCTAAGTATGTTCAGAAGATGTATGGAGAAAGTCTGAGGAAGGCTGTGTGTGTGTGTGTGTGTGTGTGTGTGTGTGTGCGCCCATTGAGTTAGTATATAGTAAAGGGGGACCTCAAGCCCTGCCCATCTGATGCTGGAGGTTTTACTACAGCTTCCGTGATGTCATGGCAAAGGGCGGAGGGAGGAGATGGGGGTGTGGAGTGGGGATGGAGGGGGGGTACAATGGCTCATGAGGGAAAGGTAAGTCAATATTACGTTTTTTTTCTCGCTGACAAAGGCAAATGAAGCCATGTTTTTGCTTACAAACAAGTAACATCTTAACGCCTTGATCCGGAGCCGTGCGCCGGTGCGCTGAGTGGGAGAGGCCGCCGGGAAACCCGACGCTTGCTCACTCGCTCTTATTTATCATATCTGGACATTTGTAAGGGGATAGATGATCGTTTTGTGAAACCTTTACTCGGGATATTTTTTTTTTAGCAAAGTACTTGACAACGACACTACAACTCTCAAAACACAGCAAGGACGCAGCGCCAAGCCCTGAGGAAATATTATTGAATACAGGTAATCATATGTTTATATTTTGATGACACATATATTACTACTACCATTGTTATTATTAGTATTAGTATTATTGTTATTACTATAAATATAGTCTTTCTTCTTAACTTAACATCCTTGTAGTATTTTATAGAGGCACCGACAGCGTTTTACGATTTCATCGCGATTAATGTTTTTACATTTTCATTATTTTTTTTTAAATCCTCGAATATGAATTCAAACTTACTCAATGCTGCGTTTAACCTGAATTAGTTTTTTTTTTTTCTCTAACGTGTTGCCTGTATTTGTTCGAATTATTTTTCGCTGGTGATTTGTAATGTGTGATAAATAGAGAAGACGTTTTTTTTTGTTGGTCATTGCACTGATGCCTCATAATAATGAGTGGGAATAAACCAACTATGGCGCTTTCTCGGAACCTGCTTGGTGCGTGTTTTACCCACTTCTCTGTCACTCTGACTCTGTTGGATAGTTCATCAGCCTGGACTATATTCAGGATCCTCTGGATGCTCTGAGTCATAGGCTACCTGAAGTGTGTTTTCCACTCTGTCCTCTAGTTTCACCTTCTATATCTCCAGGAATAAATTAGTCCGTTTACTGTTTTCGTCACACCGCCGACTATTCGCCACTCTGCTGCACATTATAACGATACGAGCTGTTTCTGTGTTGTTACTGTAAAGTGTGATATCTATGTTGACTTTAGCCCCGAATTGTGTTATTATGATATTTCAGTGGGCGTTGAGCAGGACTCGTGTGCGTGTGTGTGTGTGTGTGTGTGGATGCACGGACAGATGGATGGATGGAAGGATGGAGTGTGTGTTTGAGAGGGAGGGAGGGGTTTGCCATTTGATCCTCTGCAGCAAAAAACAGAGATGCTCTCTTCAAATGTCAGCCGCCTTTAGTGGTGCGCAGATAAAAAAAAAAGTGGTCAGAAGCGCACTAGAAATAACCGACAGGCTGGAGCTGCACATTTTTAAAGTGCTCATCTCATCTAATTCACCTCGAAACTGTGCTGCGGTGCAAAATGTGTGTGTGTGTGTTTTTTTTTCATTACTTACCCCCCACCCCACCCCCACCTTGCTTTGCTTAGATGGCCACGTAATGTGCTGTGTGTGCGCCTCATGGTCTGTCAAAGCACCTGCGTCCTAAGATGGAGGTAAGAGATGAGGAATGATGATACACTGGGAGTGTTATGTCACCCACTCTTTGAGTTGCTCTCTATCTAGTTGTGGGAGCCCAGAAAACGGCTCAGTGTTGCTCCATCACTGAGCAGAGCTGATCTGATGATGAACTTCAGCCCATAGTTTAGATGTTAGAAAAGCTTTCAGGGTTGGGAGCAGGGACGAGGTTTGAGGTAAACCATATACTGTAAACTTACTTTGCTTCCTTTGTTTTTTTTAAAGCACATCTTTAGTTATTGTACATAATATGTTAAGTTAAATATAATGATTATTTAAGGAAATGTCTTTTAATTGATAAATAAACGATTTTCTGGAATGATATTTGACTTTTGTTAATGGTTGACTGTGTAATGATGGTTAAACAACTTTACCTGCTTCTCTGCTGTGTGGGGCTTCAAAATGGAGTGTTTAAAAGTTGCAGTTTAAAACGTAGAGATGAAAATGCACATAAGGAGCCTCAGAGTAAAACCGTAAGTCTATTGTTAGGCTGAATGCCAAGATTGAATGCATAGGCAGAAATAATAAACACCTATTGTTTTTCTTCTGTTTACTTTTCCTGTGAAAACATAGCCCAGTTTCAAGGGATTACAAAATTAGGTTATTGGTGCCTTATTCTGTCAGTGGAGGCTATAACAGCAGAGTATGGAGCTGCATGCAGCAACAAAGGCCCTGATATGAAGTTGTTTCTGTGTTTTGTTAGTTACCGTGATAGGAGGAAACCTCTCTATTTATGAAGGGTTGAATAGCCTGTGGTGAGGACAGCAGGTGCCGGAGGAGGGAGCGCAATAAACATGTTGGAGGAGCAGCTGGGCCAAATTGCACCCTCGTCATTCAAAGCCTATCAGAAATCTAAGCAATACAAGCAAAGGTCAGGGTTGGCCAGGCTTTCAATAGAGAGGAGGCATTTTAAATGAAAGCCTGCATATAATGAATTTCATGCCATGCGTTAAAAGGGAAGTAAATAAATATATATGAGAATTAATTAAAAAGTAAGCCAAATGTGCATAAATTCTTAGATGGGCAGAGAAAAAAGCATGGCCTGCAAAACTGTTCAGAACATCACAAACTGCTGCGAAGGATATTCAGGTGCACAGATCCCTACAGTTAGTGTTCTGTTTTATACGTTTGTGTTGTTTCTCAGATACTGAGGTCAGCGTGGCCCTCAGGGGAGCTCTTCCAAAAGCTGGTTACCATGGTGCCGCCTTTCCTTCCACACCCCCGCCCCTAAACTCCCATCTCATAAGTGTTACACACACTCTGTTTTATTTCTGAAATAATACAAGCGTTGTTGTTAATTCTGTTTTATTTCACATTCAGGCAAATTTATATGAGGATTTGACAGATAATCTGGTTACTTACTTTTTTCATTCTGTCCTTTGACAGAGAAAGCAGTGAGTAATATGAAACCATCCCACCCTGCAACTTTTGATTTCTCTGTCTCTTCTGCCTGGCTCTCTGTAATCATACTAAGTTGTCTCTAAATCCTGCTTAGCAGGACCAGGGGTGTACAGCTGGCCCCGGCCCTGTATGTACACTAATACTGTTACAGACAGTTCACCCTGGTATTTAATCTAACTATGGATTTAGGCCTCTTTGCTCCATTGTCCCAGTACAGTAAGCCGCCTGCCTATAATGGTATTACTGAAGCCTAAACTTTGTTTGCTGGTAAAGGTTATTTCTTTCTTTAAATTTTTAGCTGTGTGTTGATTTATTGTGTTTTTCCCCCCTAAAACAGGAAAGATTTTTTAAACTTTGCCTCCCAACAAAGCTCTGACCAAAACACAGAATCCTGGCTTTAAAGTACAACATTTTAATCCGTTCATTCTGTATTCATCCTCCACCCCCCTGGCTCTCTCGTCACTTCTGATTAACCAAACCTCCCTAGTGAATGGCTAATTGTCTCGTACTCCTCCAATTTTCACTGCAAAATAACGAGCTGAGAGTCTTTTAGGTGGGAACGAACAGAATCTGATCAAAGAATAAGAGAGTACATATCCTGTGCAGACAAGTCAAATTAGATTTTTTTGTTTTTTCATCTGCAAAGGATCCAGATGTTCAGGTTTTCACATGAAGGCATACAAAGGTCTATTCAGTCACTTTTTTTCTGTGATTAATTGCCTGATTTTATAAAGCTCAGATATCTCATGCTAGTTCAAAATGTCCAGATGCATTTTCTTCGTCTGTAGCGGAAACGGTGGCTCAGGAGTGAACAAAGCAGTGAGTCGGGATGTTGACACATGGCCTGGGGCATGTGTCCTCATAGAAGCTCTGTTATATATTTGGCATTTAGGAAGGGCTCTCAGTTCCTTGGCCTCTGAACTAACAATACAGTATGGATGCTCACTTCCCTTCACTTTAAAAACAGGAGGAAAAAAGAGAAAGAGAGACAGAAGTGAGTTTTGGGTTGTGTGCGTGGAGATAGCTGAGGCAGAGATAGAGATGCAGACTAACAGTATTGCTGTTGTAATCACTTTTTTCCTGAGGGTGGAGTGAAAGTTGATAAACAAGCATTTTGCAAAGAGTGCTGGCTGAGCTTTGCACGTAATGGGCAAAGTAGGGATGGGCGTGGGGGGGGGGGGGGGGGGGTATGCTCTGCATGGGGACCCATCAGATACGGACATGCAGCCTTTTGTTGTCTTACTGAGTTTGCACCCTGCATGCACCGCGGGTTCATGTACAGGACAGTGCATGTTTGAATTCAGCAAGAATACAGATGAAAAAGGTAGGGATGATAGAAAATGAGATGGACAGATCCTATCTTGCACGCTACAAAGCTTGTTTTGTTGTCTCTCTAAACTTTTGCAGGTTATATGAAAGAGATATATGGAAATTCAAATTAGAAATGCCTTGAATTTCCTTCATATTAATCAGTATTTGTGTTGTGCATACTCTTCCACAATTACTGCTTCAATTCACAGTTTTAATTGCATGGATTCAGAGTGCGCTGACCCAAAACCTTGGTCTGCTTGAGTGTTATTTCCTCTAAGACGTTGCTGAGGAGAAACAGATAGGTGGCCCATATAGAAGAGAAGTCGCTATAAACTCAAGGGCACTTCCTCTTTCACTACATTGCTGCCTACTGCAAAGACGCACAATCTATATCAAGGTGAAAGTTAAAGGGTAGAGATGTGTATGTATATCTGAAAAAGAATCCGATTTCACTGCACCAGCACGGTTCATAAAAAGAGAGAGCCGGAGAGGGAGCGACATCCGCTTGTTTTGGAGTCTCACAGCTACACCAGTTGAAAAGTTCAGCCTTGGGCATTCACAGAAAAATACTGCACTTTCCCTGAACTTAAAACTGAGGAGAGGAAAAAACAACCACCCTGACTGTTAGGACAACTCTGTGTTTTGTACTGAACACCTCGAGCATCACCAGCTTCTTTGAAAATGGAGGGAATGGAACAGGGATTTAGATGAGATAGATTTAGTATGTTACTCCTGGAAGGTGAAGTGAAGCGCTATTACCTTGATGAAAAAAAGGGGAAGAAAAAAGAGAGCTTGATTTATGTACGATTCATTATTTACTGACCATTCTTCACCCCCCTCTCATCTCACATCACCCATCCCCCTATTCACTTATATATGCACCCTGAAAAGCTCGATAAAAATGCGCAAATTTGATTGATTCTAATAGCAGACTGACAGGGACCCCAGCTGGGGCACTTAACCATGCCTCTGTATGTGTGTGTGTGTGTGTGTGTGTGTGTGCGTGTGTAAAGCATACACACTGTTCCTTTAGTTAATAAAGGAGGGTCTGCAGCATGCTCAAGTGCCCCGACTGTCCCACAAAATAGCACCCCCACCCTCCCCTTCTTTCTTTTATCCTAACTGCTGCCCCATCCATTGGTACTGATGCTGTTGATTTGATATGACAGTTCCCTTTTTTCTTCGACCTCCCACTCCCCCCCAAAAAAAACTTCCCTTGCCCTTTCATCCCACATCCTTCTTATTTGTCCTCCTTTCCTCTTTCTAGAAAATGAGTTTCGGGGAGAGCTGGTGAACCAGCGGTGGACACGAGGCGAGAGGACCAGCAGCCGCTGCCAGGCCTCCCAGAGACTGCAGAGCCGTCGACCAATCATGGTGAGTGACAAGGCCCTGCAGCCCCCCTTTCTTCATCATCAACCCCCCTCACCCCTTCCAACCTGATTCTGCTTCCTGGGCATTTCCCCAATCCCTAACTCAGCGGGGAAAGTAAAGGGTGGAGGCTGAGGGAGGGGAGGATGAAGAAAAAAAGGCACTGTGTGTGTGTGTGGGGTGGGGGGCATGGGGGGGAACGCTGGACAGAAAAACCATGAATCAAACAGCACATGAAATCTCCCGCTTGGCCCTGCCCATCCTTTGCCTCAGCCCCGCTCCGCTTAGTTCAGTTTAGTTAAGCTCAGCATGGCACAGCTCAGCGCTTTCCTGCTGCTGAGTTCACTTCACAGGATTTTTTTTTGTACTGAAACACAATCAAAAAAAGAAACTCAAAAGGATGTCCTTGAGCTGCTCATACTTTTTTGTCCATGATATTCCTCCTTATCAGCAGAGTAGAAAAACACTCTCTCCTCTACCACCTTGTTTCCTCTCTCTAACTCTCTCACCATCCTAAACCTTTCCTGTCTTTACTTCTAAAACTTCTGACCCAAATTGCCAACATTTCAAGGTTATTTATCCATTCTTAAACATCTTCTCCTTTTTTCCCTGTGCATCACGTCAAAGAGAGTGACACTCAACAAAGAGATGGAGAGATTGAGGGGAGAGAGAGAAGAGTGGGGGTGGGTTGGGGCTTGTTTTCCCCTGGGCCCAGTAAAAGTAGTTTTGCTTCCCCCATGATGGCTCGGGTTCATCTGAAGAGATGACTTTTATTGATTTGGTTTGATTCCTGCTGCCGAGGGAGCCGAGGAGAGGGAGAGGCATTGGTTTCAAACACTACATCATGTGAAGCAGCCTCCGTCTGTTTGGCCTGGCACTTACCATACCTGGCTGTCACGCAACCTAATTATTATCGTTTTTAGTCTTGCAGCAAACTGGGATGAATGAATTTAGGATTAGAGATGAAAAGATGTTTAGTCTTGAACACTGAAATCACATCAGGATGACTCACACTGTAAATGACAGCACACATGCTCACATCTGACCCATTATGCAGTCACACATGCTCAGTCTTTTCGCATACGAAGTGAGAAACACATCATCTCTCCTCCTCCCTCCTCACCACTCCGCCCTGCCTTGTGTGAATTATTAAAGTGAAACTGTGGAAGGGCTCGCCATGCGGTTTATCCAACATGGAGGCTGAGCAGCGTGGTCCGCCTGTCGAGGGAACGGGGTAGCGCTCCTCTAATTGGCAGCTGCTGTCCGCAGGTAATTTTTGGAGATGTCAGTCTTCGTCGCCGGTTGCAAACACTCCTCACTGGCTCCCCTCTCTGTACCTCTGCCCCACCTTAACCCCCTCCTTTCCTCATCTACTCTTGTAAACCTGAAAATGAATAAAAGAGTCATTTATGTGCACCAGGGGACGAAGGGTGACCTTCTCTCTGAAGTCATTGCCCCCAGCCAGCCATTTACATAGAGCTGTCAGAATGCAGAGCAGAGCTGGGGCCTTCCTGCACTGACAAAGAAGTACATAATTGATAATGTACAACACAGCCTGTAGGGATGAGCCACGTCTTCCTCCTCCTCTTCCTCTTCCTCCTCCCCTTTCTTTTCCTTCTTCTTCTACTGCTGCTCCACACCACATTTCACACTAGTTAAACCCTGAGACACACACTTTCACACATGTATATTCTGCTGTGCACATAGCAGCGCTTACATAGGCACACACACCTGCACCCCCTTCTCTCATCTTTATTTCTCTCTTTTTTTCTTCCTTTCTACTTCTGTTCTGCATAACACGTTCTGGTCCTGTGTAGGCCACCGACACACACTGTTCAAGGAGTCTAATTAAAAGACAACAAGGTAAAGGACAAATTCTGAACATACATTAAAAAGGGCCCTTTGAAAGAGATGCCTGTCTGCCTGCTGCATCTCGATTCACTTGCTGTGACTTTGTGTTCATACAAATTTAATGAGCTGGAATTGAGAAAGGGACAGGAAAAATAGGAGAAACTCAGATGTGCTTACCTATTTAAATGTGCGTAACTATGGTTACGCAAACATGAAAGCAATAGGGGCCCTCCTTTTCAGTCCAGGTTTCGATTCATCTGATGACTATCGTTATAAGAAGGAGGCACAGGAAGGAATGAAAGGAGGTTGAAAATGTACAGGAGTAACAGGATAGTATATGTTTTTTTTCACTTACATTCATAACTCTCTCCCTCGCTCTTCTCCATTGAATTACATTCAGTCATGTGGTTCACTCACATTATTTTATATATCTACAAATCCGCCTTTGTTAGCTTTGGTTTCATCAACGTTAGCATTCCTCACCTCTCTGATTCACATTTACAGATCAGTGTTCAATTGATGATCTTTAGGATTGTGACTGCTGTTTGCTTCTGTGGTTTATGCTTTTGCATATGACAGATTTTACATGCAGATGAAAAGACTGCAAAACACCCTTTTAAGTCGTAGCTTAGCAATTTAAAGCCTCTGTTCTGCCTTTCCACATCCCTCATGAGTGGTGGAAGGAGTGCCAATAAAATGTAAATCGTGAGATGATTAATTAATTGATTGACGTTAGCAAAATGTGGTCCCCAAACTTTTTGTTACATTATTCCAACCAATCACTTTTAACTGTTTGAACTTAAGCTGTTGTCACACATTCTCAAAAAGTGCACAAGTATTACAGCTGACTTAATATATATGAATTTTCAAATCATTATTTCTGCAGCAGTTTGGAGGTGAAGCAAATTGGGTAGTATAATCTTCAGAAAATATACACATTCTACAATCTAATAATTCTATTATAATCTGTAATGTAACTAGAAATTACTGTGGAGTGGAGTACATGATGGAAACATTTACACAAGTTAAGTAGGCTTCGGACATGTCAAAACTGTACTCAATCACAATACATGGATACAAACAAGTGCAGCCAGTTGAGTATAGGGAAATAGATTTATAACTACACACAGGCGCTTGTGTAAAGAGGAGCACACGCACACAAACCTTCACTATGCACTCATCTGCTCCTCTTCCCACATAGCACTGTGAGTGGAGCACAGGAGGAGTCAACTATTCCCTTCAGGCGGGGTACAACGCCGCTGCTTGTTGCACCGCTTCTACATTAACAGCACTTGATCAAAAGAGTTGAGGCAGGAGTGGCGAGAGAGAGGCTCAGGCCAAGGCAGTGGAAACCCACACAGGAAGGGAGGGGCTTCTGCCTGCACCTGTACCTCCGGCCAAACACTACACACTAATGAATGAAGCGCACCCTCAACAACAGCAACAACAACAGTGTGCTTCATCTTCCTCTCATCCCTCTTTCCCTCCTTTTCATAAGTAGTCTATTAGCAGGAAAGGGGCATTGCCAAATAGAGAGAGAGAGAGGAAAAAGAAGATGAAGAGAAACAGGGCCCCCGTGTTTGAATCCCACTGTGGCGGTGCCAACTTGACTATAGAGAGGCAACAAAGCAGCTAAGTGCCCAAGCAAGAAGAGGGGAGGTGTAGGCAACTGGAGGGATGGAGGGTATGGGGGTATGGGGGGTTTACAGGAGAGAGGAAGCGTGTGACAGAGAGACAGAAAGAGGGGAGACCTACGATATAAAAAAAACAGTCCAGTAATCAAAGCTAATGGCTCCATTGTGTCTAAAAAGCATCTGATAGCTTAAGAGTGCACAGAGAGCAGCGGCGAACGTGGAGAGGTAGTGCTGAGGAGGCGTGGCCGAGGGTCAGCATGTGTGTGTGTGTGTGTTTGAGGCAGGGTTAACACCTGCTCCTTTGTGGCTTAAAAGCCGAGCCAAGAGTAAGCAGCGAGCATGGCACACACACACACACGCACATTCAGCCCCTTCTTAAAAGGGTTATTACAGTGGCTTTTTAGCAGCCTGTGTGTTTTTGCTTTATTATTATATTCAGCATAGTTGGGATTGTCAGGGCCATGTCCCTTGTGAGCAGAGGAACTGCCTGTTGTCTCTGCATAGTGTACAAGCATATGTACCATTCAGGTGCAGGAAAATTACAGGGCGAGTGATGCGAGGCGTGTGTAGTGTTATGGGGAGGGGATTTTAAAAGTAGCTTGAACAACAGGGTTTGTGCTCCTTTCCATACCGTGTAGACTTTATTTCTGTCTCTCTTTTGATTGAGTGTGCAGCAAGGAAGGCTGAGTGTGTTTCTTTTTTTGGTGTTTAGAGATAACAGTAGGTAAGGGAGAGATGTTTTGCAAGAATTAAAGATATGATTGTCTCTTTGTGTCAGCATTACCTTTGGTGTATTTCAATGGGAATATTCTGACTGAGAGTTATTATAGTAGCTCTTTTGAAACAGAGGAATGAAATCACCACTGATTGTCTTTTCTCTCATCCCTCATTTTCTCCTCTATGCTGTCTATTCTGTTTCCTCCTTTCCTCACTTTGCTCTCTTTTCCTCTCTCTCTTTCTCTTTTTCCTCTTTCCTCCATCCCAGATGAGTGTAGAGGGTGACGACAAGCGAACTCGCACTCGGTCCAAGGGAATCAGAGGTGAGTCATTGTTATTTCTTGAAAGGTGTCTACTAAAGGTGCTTCCTTACAACTGTTCAAACAAACACACCTCCATGTACTGCTATTTTTGTGAGGGCACTTGTTGACATAATGCATTCCCTAGCTCCTTACCGTAACCTTAACCATCACAACTAAATGCCTAACCCCAAGAGTGGATGCTTATGCTTGTGGACATTCATGTAAAGAAATGTGTATGTTCAAGTGTGGTGTGAATTTTAGTGCATTGTCCTTATGAAACATGTTTGTCTATTTGTACTGTACATATTTATTAATGTGTTTGTATGTGTACAAGTGTGTGTTTGTGTGTTTAGCAGCGAGACAGCAGCGAAACATTTCACAGGGCGTTCAGAGCGCAGGAAGGCGTCCAGTCTTTCTGACTGCATGATGAAAGACAGAGAAACTTAGACACTGCACACACACACACACACACACACACACTTATCAACATTGCCTGTGTGTATTTCCTATGCTCATAGTGTATTTTGACACCCACGGCCTTTCTGACATGTGATTAATGCACGTGATATCAGAGCCCAAACTGAATTCTCCAGGATGATATTGTTTTCCTGTTCCCTCCAAATGAAAATAGGATATATTTCTCCAAAGTCATTCTACTGCTCAACTCCCGATCGATGCCTATAGCCAGCTGAGAGCGTGTGTTGTTTGTGAGCGGAGCTTGATTTATGTTTTTGAAGGCAATTACTGTAAGTTGTCCCTGAAAGAAGTGCTGTTTTCTACTGATGAAAGCAGTTTTCTTTTAATTTCATTTTGCCAATTATGATAACCAAAGTGCAACAATTAATTATGTTTCATTGCTGAAGTATGCATATAATTGTCAGTTTTTTCTGAATGCTACAATGCAAGTTGGCTGATTGAGGTTTTCTCCTCTTTGCTTTGCAGTTGTGTTGGTCTTTGTGTGTTATTCATACAGTATGTTTGCACATGCCAGCGCTTACACTCCTGTTTGTTTTCTGTTCAACTTTGTGAACATGTGTATGTGTGTATGCTTGCATGTAGATGTGTGTGCATTTGTGTGTGAGCTCATAAGGTGTTTTTTTTCTCCTGATCATGCAGTCAGCAGTGTGTAAATCTCTATGAGAAAGCCTCATGGGATTTGTATGCATTTGTGATTTATTGATTTGAGTTTCTTTTAGCAGCATAGCTTTCTGAGCAGTCGTTCACCTTTGTTCTCTCTCCCTGTGTCTTTCTTCTCCTCCCCCCTCTTTCGCTCCCCCTTTCCTTCAGTTCCTATTGAGCTCGTAGGACAAGAGCTGAGGTAAGGAAACACCTTCATCTTTGTGCAAATCCCTTTCATAAAGTTCTTTTATGTGCTCCATAGAGCACCTCCGGCACTTGTAGACTCACTATCAGTGCTTCTTTAGATGATGTAGTATATATGTATTTATATATTTTTTTTCTCATCATCAGCATTTCTCAGCTTGTGGTCAGTGCCTCCAACAGGCTGCTATTGATTTCTCACAGGCTTTTGCTATTTCCTGCTATGAGCACATACAGTAGATGCAATGAAAGAGGCCTAAGATCTTTTTGCAATCTGATCGAAGGATTGTGAAGGGCGATGATTTTGCTTTTTGCTCTACCTTCTTAGTTCTTTCCTAGCCAAGCGGCTGCATTCAGGGCCTCCCTGGCTATTAAATCCATTGTCTTCTCACCTCTTCCCCTTATAAATAATTTTTTCATCCTCATCCATTTTGTCACACTTCACCTCCGAACATTATCCTAAACTCCGCACTAAAAAAAAACATGCCTTTTGATTTCTGGATTAAGGAAAAAAACAGAAGGGAGGCCAGAGAGTGCCTAATTTAAAATGCAAATGCAGCATTTTTTAATAAATGAAATTAATAATAAGGATAATTGGAGTAATAAAGGGCAATTGCTGGGGGAAGTTAATGAGAATTGAAATGAGCCGTCCTGAGGGGTCATAGCAGTCTGATTCAGAGGCAAGAGAGAGACCTGATGATGATGACTGGTGAGGAAAGCAGGGCAGGGGAAATTACAGCAGGTCTCAACTGATCCTTATCGCTCATAGTAACAGGATATAGGCCAGGGTTGATGTATGACACAATATTATGTTCTCCCCAGCTTGTTGCCACCTGCATTCATGCATTATGTTTGTCTCCTGGATGGATTGGTGTGGGGTACCTGTCTTATATTTGTGCATGTGCATTTGTGTGTCATGTGTGCTCAGTTTGCATGTTTTTTTTTGCTTTGCTTTTGTTTAGTTTATCTTAATTTACTTTGTTTATTGCCTGCGGTTATCATTGCTTCTGCATAGGGACTAAAAACATATCTCTAACCTCCATCCATCCATCCCATCCAGCTGCCCCACCCCTGGATGCAATGGCTCTGGCCATATCAGTGGGAGATACTCACGACACAGAAGGTAGGGCAGATTAAAAACCCATCCTCTGTCTATCCTTCTCTGTTTGTCTGTCCTCCTCGTCCTCTCTGCCCCACAGCACCTGCTTTGTGGAAAATACCACATGATGACCTGAGTTTAAAGGAATATTGAGACATGGGGATGGGGAATAATCATTATGTGCCATGTGCCAGCATGAATACTGCTCTCATGTCTGTACACTGATTATAGTTAGCATAGCTTAGCATAAAGACTGAATCTCTGACTCGGTCCAAAGGTAACACCAACCAGCAAACCTCACATGTTATATCTAATTTGGATAATTGGCACAAAAATCTCTAAGTATAAGTATATTGTGATTTATGTGTAGTTTTGTACTGGACTATTTCTTGTCCAGGTGAGCCATGTCATAAAAACTATTTGTGTATAATTTATCAGGAAAGGGTCAAAGTTTATCTTGTGTCCCAACCTCCTCAGACTGCGGACTTCTGATTTTTAAACTGACTCTCAAACTTCTTCAATACAATTCCACAGTTTCTTAACCAAAAAATGAACCAGACAGAAGATCAACAAAATCAACATTTGTAGAGCTTGAGATTAGTCTCTTTTTGCGATTACACTCCTAGAGCCTATGAAAGTCAGTGGACAACAATGAGGGGTGATTTCTTTAGGTTTTAGTCCAGCTTAATACTCCCTCCCTCCTCGTCTGTGTCGCTTGCCCTCTGAGACTTTGTGAGACTCGGGGCAGCTCACTGGCTTGTGACTGCTCTTTATTGAGGGGCAGATATTAGTTATCTGTTTACATGTGTATTCGTTCAGCAGGCAATTTCAGATGCACTTTGTTTATAGATCGGCCCTCAATCTCCCTCAGCATCTCCCAGGTGAGAGTAAGAGGGAGTTTATTGGATTTCACCCTCCGCTGCCTCGCCCGCCCGCCTCTCCATACAAGTTGTTCATTAAACGTTCCAGTCAATTGGCTGAGATTGGTTGTGATTTGTGAGTTAGCCGGCATGGCGCCCCCCCCAGGCCACATGTGTTGACTCATACTCTTTGCTGCAAGAACCACTCCATCCTTCTTCATGTCAAAACACACAAACCCTCCATCATGCTGCTTAAAGTCACTCATGGATATGATGAGGTGCATGGAGTTTTATTAGCGTGTTTATGATTCACGATTACAAACCTGTTTGGTATTCATGATCTTCTTCTTTCTGTTGTCTCTTGCTTCTCTTTCTCTGTCTTTCTTTCCATCCATTAGCATTCTGGGTTGCCCCATAGCCAGAAAGCGCCGTCTAGAGGAAGCAGAGGTCGAGCAAGAGCAGGACATAGAACCCGCCACCAAGAGGAAGTCCCACCCTCTGAAAGTAGCTCTGGACGAGGGTTTCAGCGCAGAAAGCGACGCCAGCAGTGAGGCTGAGGGCGAGTCAGAGAAGGATGGAGACAAAGCAGGAGATACCAAGAAGGTGGAGGAGGAGGGGGAGGGGGAAGAGAGGGAGGCACCTGTACAGGAGGAGAGGGAGATGACAGAAGACCTGATGCAGGATGGACAGACAAATGGACAGGAGGAGGAGGAGACGCAGATGGAGGAGGAAGAGGAGAGAGGGGAAGAAGAAGAGACATATCAGAAGAAGGAGATCACATTTGCAGCTGATGAAGGTAAGAGTTTTGTCCTTATGACAAACCAGATAGTAATAACCCAATCACTTTCACCTCTTTTTCTACTGCAGCTAAACTCTAAATCTCTAACTCATGCTACTTCATTCAATTGTAAAAAAACAAACTTATACTGGTTGCAGCTTCTGGAAGAAAATAAATGAATTAATGGAGTAGTTAAATTGTGTGTTAATCCACCTGAGAAATAGACAACACAACAGAAAAGTAGTAAAAAAAACTGAGGTGACTTGCCATTCTTCCTAATGACCACTAGGGGACTTTTTAATTTTTCACACTCCTTCACAGCAGCCTTTTTTATTTCACAGTAAATGACTTAACAGACAGGGAGGTGATGTCAGTGATGATAAATATATTGCTGACAATAGCTTTAGTCACTTCATGACTCAGATTTTCACCCTCTGTGTTACAGTGCTGACTTTTTTCACCTGTTTCCACAGAGGAGGAGTGTGTGATCATCGAGTCTGAGTTCAGAGCAGCGCCACCTGCATCCAAGGAGTGTCAGTCTCCTTCTCAGTGCACAGAAGAGGTAGCCAACTCTCTCCTCCACCTCGGCAGAGTCTCCAACAACAATGCTCCAACCATTCAGGAGAACGTTGCTGTGGAAACTGGGGAGGATGTCACCATGGCAGTCGAGCAGGGTGAAGAAGTAAAGGACGAGCAGAAGAGGGACATGAATGAGGTGGAAGAGGAAGAGGAGGAGGTGGCACACAGAGTTCAAGTATTGGAAGAGTCATCTGTTTTGCAGAAAGAGGTTGCTGAATTGGAGGAAGAGGTAGAAGATGAGGAAGGAGAGTGCCTGAACAGTAACCACAGTAACCAGGAGAAGCACCAGTATCTGACCGAGGACATCCACCATAAACAGATTAAAGATGAAGAGGAGGACAACGAGGAGGAAGAGATGGCAGCGCCAGCACAGCAAAGGCAGGGCACTCCAGAAGAAGAAGAAGAGGATGAGGAGAAAGATGAAGAGGACCACAAAGAGGTGAACCACATCCTGCCTATTTCTGATGTGCCAACTGCCATGCGCACCATCACCAGCACCAGCACTGCAGCAGCTCAGGGAACACACATCAAGGCTGAAGACCACAGGGCCAGTCCTCTGGAGGACTACAGCTCACACAGGGTGAGCTCCCTTGAAAACCACAACACCAACAGAGCCAGTCCACTCGACAAATATGACTCTCATAAACCTAGCCCACTTCAAAACTACAAGGCCAGCCCTCCTTTAAGTTACAGCTCTCACAGGGCCAGTTCACTGGACGACTACTTCCCCAACCTTCGAGGTGAGAACTTTAAAATCCACAAAGCCACTTCCTCTGCCTCTCCTGACATTATCGAGGTGCGTTCAGATAGGTCAGAAGAGAGAGACTTTGATGATGTGGATGGGGACGATGAGCATGATGACGAAGACAGCCTGTCGCAGCGTTCTACAGTGACGGACGAGTCAGAGATGTTCGACATAACCCGAGGGAACCTGGGCCTGCTAGAGCAAGCCATCGCCCTGAAGGCAGAGCAGGTGAAGCCAGCTGTGCCCAGCGAGCTGCTCCGTGCCCCAGATATCCAACACCAGCGATACTTCACCATGGATGACAGGCCCAAGCACCTGGACGTCATCCGCAAGAGCTACTTCAGCAAAGGTAGGACAGAGTGAGGAAGCAAAAAAGGGGAGGGCAGTGTTACATGTAGTAAAACATGCAAGTTACAAGATACGACATTTAGTCCACTTTATTTATACACTGGTCCTTTAAACCAAAGCTTGTATTTTTTTTACTTTGTGTTTGTGTACCGATTAAAAAACCCTGATATGATGAGATATAGGGTAATTAGTGAGCTTTAAAATGGATAGTTCAAATTATTTTGAACTATGTAGTGAGCCAGACCAGCTGTTTACCCTGCCTGCAGTCTATAAGCTAATTGCAGGGTTTTTTTTTGTCTCTCTAACTGTAATGGCAGTATCCAATCACAACACTAATCAGGTTAAATGGGTCATAGGGCTTCTTCTAAATCGTCTACACGGGGAGGGGAGTTGAGGCAATGGTCCAACAAGAACAAATCTCAATTTTTTTTTTTCTTTTTAAATGTTTATCTGCTTGCCATTGAAACAGAACTTGTAACAGAAATTGTAAAATAATTTTTGAAAAGCCAAGACAGATTATGACTATAATTACTACTACTTTTAGTTCACACTAGTTATAATGTACTGGAAACCATGCCACAACCATGCCCTCTCTTCTTTCCCAAATTTCACCCATTCTCACTCATTAATCTGGTCCCCCTCCTGCAGATGAGCGTACAGAAAATTAGAATCTAATTCTAATCCAGCACAAGGTGTCATGTGCCGAACATAATGTTGGGAGCAGAGCGTGCAAATAAACACAGTGTACCAAATAAACAGCGACGATGAGTCACAGTGCTCTGTTTAGATCCTCCCTTCACCATTGTGATATGGATGAAGTGGCTCCAGCTGAATAGACATCCATGAAAAGCGAAGAGGAAGTGTTTAAAGAAAGGGTGAAAAGAGACAACAGCAAGAGAGATGACAACATGTTTTATTAGAGGAAGAGAAATCGAAAACGGGGAAGAGTTTGTTTACATGCTGCATGTGTTCAGGCCTTGTATTTCACAGCTGGCATGGTGCCCACTTGTCATGCTCCACACAGTATAGCAGTAGTGTGATTACATGCCTGCTAGTGCTGCCCTCTCCTTGGCCTCCACTCCCTCCTGTGGTGACGTTCCTGTTCTGCTCAACGCTAATTAGGAGACGCATGTCTCGTTAACATTCAATTTGAAGGCCAATAGAGCATTGCACCATCCTCTTGCTCCTTTTTCCTCTCTCCAGTGCCACAGGTACTGGCTTGTCTACTTCTAGAAGCAGCAGGGAGGAGTAGACATCTTCAGTTATGAGTAAATCACAGTGGCATGATTGTAGGTGTTGTTTTGTCCGAGATCTGAACAAGATCCTTGGAAATGTCAGAGTTATGCAACGGGGGGTGGGGATAAGAATCTTGACTTTCTTCGAGTTAACACTGAAACAGACATGATATTTCATTCAACTGACAGTGTTTCATCCTTGAAAGCATTTAGAAAAACATATTTAGGGGAATGCACAGAAGAGCTTTTGCATTTTCAGGGATACATACGACGGGAGGAGCAGACACAGGTGGTGTTTTGTTTTTTGTTTTTGTACATTTGTCTGAAATATGTCTAGATTTCATGCTCAGCCAAGCAGACTGTCTGATGGCATTAACCACTTGCTTTTGTCCTCCTTTTTCATCCCACCTTTCCCTCTCCTCTCCTTTCCTCGCCTCTCCTCTCTTTCTCTTTCATCCTCTCTCGTCATATTTTCCTCTATCTAGAGAGCAGTAGGCCAGAGAAGAGGGAGATCAAGTGTCCCACCCCGGGGTGTGACGGGACAGGTCATGTGACCGGCCTTTACCCCCACCACCGTAGCCTGTCAGGCTGTCCGCACAAGGACAGGATCCCCCCGGAGAGTGAGTGTTCTTCAGCTGCTTAGAAGATGGAAATAAGCACAGAGAGAGTGAAAATGACAACAAAGGGCAGTTTGACAGTTACTGTGCAGACGTCAGGTACTAGTTTAGTCATGAGTTCATGTGAGTTTCTAGGGTTCATGTTGTGATCTGAACTCAGTAGCTGCTAAATAGTTCTTAATATTTCATATTTATTATATTTATTTATATATTAACTCCCCACCATTTTACATACTGTTGTTATAGGATATTTGAGAATTCAAAATAGATGCTCGTATTTCACTTATCTGGCTGTCTAAAACTATAAAGACAGGACTCTGCAGTGGTAATGTGTTTTTCTCTCCATATGATTGCAAAAACACTTCTTGCATACATGTCAGAGGCCATTTTACTGTAGCCATGACTACAGGTCCATTAAATGCCCAGCTCCCTGCTATTCCCTGGCCAAGGTTAATTTTGTATTCTTGCTGATTTATATGTATGGATTGCACAAAACTTATTCAGAGGGGAAAGGGAGGTCAGAAAAAGGGGAGGGTTTTTGTTTTTGCTGACGATGGTAGACTTTTTTTTTTTTTTTTTGGAAGAGCAGAGAATGATCTTGTTTTTCTCATTCCAGAATATTTTATTTTTTCATCATTGAGAGGAGGAAGAAATATGTATAATGCTTTAATGTGTATTTGATTCAAGCCTTCTTCCTACCTAAACATTTTTTATATAGTCTCTTAAATGAATGTTTTAAATGTGTTTTTCTGTGCATATTGTTTTCCCCTCAGTTCTGGCCATGCATGAGAATGTGCTGAAGTGTCCCACACCAGGCTGCACCGGTCAGGGCCACGTTAACAGCAACCGTAACACCCATCGCAGGTATTCATGCATACAGTATAGTATCTGTGTAGCTCTGTGTTTGAATGTGTGCATAACTGTTCATGAGAGGGTTATGCACAGGGCCTGTCTTTCCCTTTATGTATTCACAGACTCATATATTCATATATGCAGGACAGCAAACGTGTCAGTCCACATCAGTGTGATGCAGATTTACATGGTCAGCAACATGCTTTCCTTTTGATATTCATCTTTTGTCTTCTTCTCCATCCCCCTAGTCTTTCTGGATGCCCCATCGCTGCTGCAGAGAAGCTGTCCAGGGGCCAAGATAAGCAGCATCTCTCTCAGCCAGGCAGTGAGCACCTCAAAGGAAGTCCCAATGACAGAGTGTTGAGGTGGGTGATCAAAAGTACAAGTATCTGATTATTGTACAAGTGTACAATTATTGCACAAGTGCCTGATTATTGTTGTTGTTCAGGCATACCTGGATTAATCAGTTTGTCCAATAATGTAAGACAGCAAATAAAGGAGCTGGCTGAAGTTCTGGAAGTAGTGGAGCTGGGTTGCAATTTTATCAATTTCTCAGTATTTCCTTTGAGGGCATGGATGGAAATAAGTCTTGGATTAATTTGTGTTGGTTTAAAACCATCAGTTTAAACTTTAACCACTTGGTTATGTCACAGACTGTGATATGAAATGTATTTGTGATGTTGAAAACATAATCATAAACATGTCCTTCACATGTTTATCGAAGGGTATGATTTACCTCTTCTCACGTGACGTAAAATAAACTAAATTTTTAATTAGTCTACTGTTGATTTCTCAGCGCTCCATAGATAAGATCAATGACCAAGAACCAAAACCAACATAAAGGATATCTCCTTCCAATCTGCACAGTGGAGCCCCTCTCAAGGTTACTTTACTACGTAGCCAGAGAGAAACACAGAGACAATCCTGACCTTGGTGAGTGTGTTCCTCACGAGAGGTAAAGCAGGCCTGTGAATGGCTCAATACGGCGAGGATGTCTTGAAGCATTCAGTGTGACGGTCCAGTCATTACTGTCACCTCAGACACTAAGATCTCTTTATCTCCATTCATCTCCCCAACTAGTCAGGCACCGTGATCACAGCCACAAGAATGATAATTAGCGCAAACCAAACTCTGGTATTATGCTAAGTCCACGCTCTTCCTCATTGGTATTTTAATTAATAATGCAGTCGATAAGCTAATTATGCAAGTTACAGGGGCATTGCGAGGGGGATAGGAAAAATAATTGCTTTCCTTGAGGAAAACCTCATCAGTGGTCAAACAAAGCATAGAGGATTAAAACATAATATGGCTTGCTTTGTTTTTCCTCCTCAGATTGTCATTAAAATGAGCTTGGTTGTCTGTTATGTATGGGGCTGAAGAGTTCCTCATGCGATCTATGTTCTAATGGAATCCTAATGTTGAATAAATAAAGGAGGAAAAAAAATCCCCTGTGATCAGTGTTAGAAAGTTTTATACTGTCATGAAAATCTTCCTTTGGACCGCCTCAGATGTGAGGGAGTGTTATTATTAATGTATTGCTGTGTAAAGGCCACCCCGACAGCATTGTGACTACAGACCAGGTCATGTACGATAGCTTATTAATGGGCATGTGGTTGCGCCCATATCTGCAGAGCAGGCTTCAGTGATTCAAGATGCAGAGGAAGTAAAAAAAGGTCTCTGATTAAAAGGGGCCTCCCTCTATCACCGCTCCTCCTTTCTTTCCACTGTCCTCTCTTCTTTCTCTCTTCCCCCGCCCTTCTGCCTCCTCAGTCTATCAGTGGATTTACGCCAACAGGTCTGACAAAAGCCCAGGCTCTCCAGGAAAACGAGAGGGCTTAAAGCTCATAAATTCCATGCTGTACAGCATGCAAATGTGCCCTCTGCTGATAAGAGAGCTTTTAATCCTGCTGCACTCCTGCTAAGTACACTGTTGCCCCTATCTTTACTCTCTCTATGTCTCTCTACCTCCCCTCTCATTCTCCCATTTTGTTTTTTCTCCTCTCTTTATTTGTTTCTTGGTTCGACTGCCTGGCTCTTTATTGTCATCTCTCTTTTTTGTCACATCCCATCTCTCCTTTTGTATTCTGTTCTATTCTGCTCTACCTTCTGCTTTATTTTGTGTTAATCCTGCATCCCTCTTAGCCCTACCCTGACATCCTCTCTCTCTCCCTTTCCCCCTCACAGGCCCATGTGCTTCGTGAAGCAGCTGGAGGTTCCCCAGTACGGCAGCTACAGGCCCAACATGGCACCTGCCACACCTCGCGCCAACCTGGCCAAGGAGCTGGAGAAGTACTCCAAGGTGTCCTTCGATTATGCAAGCTTCGACGCGCAAGTGTTCGGGAAGCGCATGCTTGCTCCAAAGATTCCCACCAGCGAAATGTCACCCAAAGCCTTCAAAAGTAGGAGATACTTACTATACTAGCTCTTTACTTCCATTTCCAGTTTTTATTCTAAGCTTAGCTAATCAGCAGCTCGATTCATATTATACATAGATATGAGAATAGTCTCAAGTTTCCCATCTTAAATCTTTGCAAGAAAAAATAAAAAAGGTCAAACTATTCCTTTAAAGTCTTTTTATGACGTATGAAGTACACTTGTTCTCACCAACAAGCTTATATATCATAGTTTACATTATTTTTAATTTCTTTACCACGCTAAGCATTTATGGTTGTTTTTAAAATTCTAATCAAATTTTCTATTTTAGCCTACCTTTATGATCACCTGATCTAAACTTCCTGTGCTCCTACAGCTAAGCCCTCATTCGCCAAGTCCCCGTCACCCAGTCTCAGTCTCCACGGTTACGGGAAGAGCTCCTCCTTGTCCTACGACTACTCCCATGATGCTGAGGCCGCTCATATGGCTGCCACTGCCATCCTGAACCTGTCTACACGCTGCTGGGAGAAACCTGAGAACCTTAGCACCAAACCCCAAAACAAGGTAAAGAGAGCACTGTAATCCACAGATATTGTTTTAATGTTAATTGATACTTATTAAGGATAGGAAATATGTCCTCCATCACCTAGTTCTTAGGTGATCCAAAAATAACTTACAAATATGAGATGAAGCACTTGTTTACAGGTGATGTCATTGTTATAAAGTGTTACCCTGTTCTTATTTTTTAACAGTGGGGGCAGTGGATGTGTCCTCTCCTCCTGTCTTTTGCTCATTTTTTTCTCTCCCCATCAACTCTGCATGAATATATCATCAGGAGGCATTGGCTTACAGGATAGTGTTGAGATGCAGTTGCATCACCTTTTCTATCCTTTCATCCCTCCATCCCACACACTTTTCATGTTGTTATTGAATTTGGCTGACTGCCAGTTCCCTGGATTACTTTGCCACCAGGTAGCCTTTTTTCATTATCTGCTGGACGGATCTTCCACTCTCTTCCTCCTCCCCCGCCACTCTTTCTTCCATTTTCTTTTCACATCTCTTTTTATCTCCCTCTCTGCCTCTATGTCTTTCTGTGTTTCTCTCCCTGGTCTCTGCCAATCTCTCACTATTTCCCTCTTTCCCCTCTCTGTGCACAGGAGGTGTAATTGGAGCACCACTTCCCCCATATTGTGATTTTTAAAAGCCTTTTTGCCTCACAGAGGAGAGAAAGTGACTGCTTCATCATTTTTCGATTTCCTGATGTAGTTTTTGAAAGATAAAAAGTGAAGATTAACGTCTCTGGCAGCACAGCAGAGGGAGGTGTTGTGCAGCAAGGCACCGATCCAAGAGCAGGCCTTAGCTGCACAGTATTACATTGTGGATCAACCAGGGACTGATCTGGAATCAGAGTCAGAGCCAGTTGAGATCCAATATTGAAACATTGGAACACTGAACTCATCAACCAGGGACATTTCTGGGAACTGTTCCCATTTTCTCTCTTCTCCTAACCCTTTGATTTTTCTGGCCCTTGACCAGCCTGTATGAGCGCCATTTTAGATGAATACTGAAAACATGGCTCCTCTCACCCCTCTGTTTCTGTTCACCTGCCAACCCTATAATAGAGCACTGAGGGATGAACTGTGGTGTTGGTGCTGTTGGCAAAGTATTACTAGGTTTGCATTAGATAGCATTACTAGCATGTTTAAGCAATGGTGATGTTCTGATAAAGTGCATCACACTATATAAATGCAGGTTTGGTACAAGCTTGAGGGCAGTTTTATAAGCAGATGAAGGTAGATGGGGAGGAAACAGGAAAAAAATATTTGACAATAAAAATGTTGTTTAATCTTAATCTTAATCCCTCTGTGAGTGCAACTGTGGATGTCATTCAGGAAATTAGAGGTATGTTAACATATGTATTGCACTACAATTGAAGCAGCTCAAGGGGGTAATTAAATTAATCACAATCGTCATCATCATCATGCAGCACTGCATCTCACACCAGAGGAGACTGCATTATTCATTAATATTTGATAATACTGAATTGGTTTATTAGTTAGCTAAATTTCTCTATCCATTTTCTCACAGTCACCAATAACAGCATGGATGGAGCCCCAAAGTTTTCAGTATTATTAGAATAAAATAAAAGTAATACAACATGGAGACACGATAACTTACCTCAAAAATGAAAACAAACCAACACTGTGCTGAGCTTTTATATTTAAGTATCTTATGTGTTCTCCAGGAAATGACCATTGAAGTGGATGAGAACGGCACCCTGGACCTGAGTATGAAGAAACCCATTAAAAGAGAGGGCAGTCTGTCCGGCACCAGTCCCGGGGTTCGATCCCCAGATCCTTCCTCCTCCTCTTCCTCACTCCATCACGGAGGAAGCAGCGGGATGACATCACCAAACCTACAAACCTACAAGCAGGAGGAGTGGGATGGACCTCTGGATTACACCAAACCCAACCGCCAAAGGGAGGAGGAAACGGACGAGGTCAGTGCAATTAGACTGAACAAAAGTACAAGCTCCAAAAAAGCAGTATTTCCTGTGATATTAGTCACAGAGGAACTATTGCAACATAAATAACAACAGACAAAATTCCCCCTAAGCTTTTTGAATAAGAAACTAGTACTTGTTTACATCACTTTGTCTTTCTCTAATCCCTTTGCTTTATTTCCTCCCCCCCTTTCCTCTTTCTATTATTCATCTAGTTCACTGAAATGTGAGAGTTACTGTACAGTTAAAACATAGCACTGTGTAACAGAGGTGGTGTGTCAGGTGCATTGCACCATCCTGACTGTGGCATATGCTAATTTCTACTCCTTTGAACTTTTTCAAAAGAAATATAAAGGGCTTTGAGTGTAAATTTTTTATGAGGACACTGCATTTGGAAACATCATTTGTCTACAAAAAATAGAAAAGGGATCAGAGAAGGGACTCGTGCACATGGTGGTTTGCAAAGTTTCTTTGCTTGTATACATATATATGTATTACAAGAGAGCCATCAGTGAAAAAATATCTTAAAAACTCAATACAATTCACAAAACACGCATTTGTACAATTCAAATGATAAAAGGATCACAGAGTGAATTACAAGCACATTTGTACTTTTTAAACTCCTTTTTCAGATGGAGCACACGGGCCAGTCATTTGTCTCGTCTGACGCAGAGGACTGTGACATGATGCAGGACTGTCTGGAGGAGAGGAAGTACCCTGGAGAGGTCACGACCCCAAGCTTCAAGGTCAAGTTCCAGCCCAAGGACAGCAAGAAAGAGCTGCTCTCGTAAGTAATTTCTCGTAACAAATTTGCATCTGCACAAGTGACTCTGTGAGGTTGCTGAGCTAAATTCCAACATGCTCACAATGACAATGCTTGTTTATCGTCTTAGCTTAGCATGGTAATGTTTGCTAATTAACTCTAAACATAAAGTACAACTGAGGAATGCCATTATTTATGCAGCTATTTGGTCATAAACCAATGTAGATGTAGGGACCAGCGACACATTACACTTCATCCTGAGGGGGACATAAATATCTGTATGAAATTTAATGGCAGGCCACCCAAAAGAAATTTCCCCCAAACCAAAAATGTCATGTTGGCGCTACAGGAAAAGTCTTGGGATCATCAGAGGCCTTCGTTTCATGACTTTTGACCACATGCCGAGTTGGCCTGTCTCATTCATTGATTTGGGATCTCTCAGTGCGGTGTGGACAGCATTTTGGCACAATCTGGACAATTTATCAAATGTAGATCTCACAAAATAAAAAAAAAAATTCCATATCAAAATAACAGGGAATTTGTATTATGAATAATTTATCGGAAAATGTGGTAATCACAAAATTAGCAGAGCTTTGTTGTCAGGTATTCTTCAGTGAAAAAAGTCTACTAATACTGCAGAGAGTGAGCTGCAAAAATAACAGGGGATTTTTATTATGAGGAATTTATTGGAAATTAAATGTGTTTATTAACAGCCACATCTTTGACCTTGAAATAAATCACTCACTATGCAACGAGTCAAGTTGTGTTTAAGTGTCAATTCATTGCATTCATTGCAAAGTTAGATCAGAAAGCCAAGTGTAACCATAGCCAATGTCACTAGAATTCACACTCAGAGGACCATGAATCTCACCACATAATTACATGGAAATCTGTCTAATAGTTGAGATATTATTCTAAGGTGGACAGACCAACATTACCACCCACACAGCCACACTGCTATCTATGTCTGAAACAATCTATCCTTACTAACATCTGTTTCTCTTTTCTCCTCTATGTCTCACACCCTCTCCAGGTGCCCTACACCTGGTTGTGATGGCAGTGGTCACATCACTGGAAACTATGCCTCTCATCGCAGGTATGCACCATCACAGACAGCGATACAGCATGCTTGTGCTCTCTATATAAAGTCTTGTGTGGAATGTTAGCTCTGCTGAGACTCTTCTGCCGCCCACTCTGCACCTGAGTCCAAGTGTGTGCACCACGACTAATTCAAATATTGTATTTGATCATGACATGCCAGAGGCAATAATGTAGCGTGAGCCCGGGAAGCAAAGACGGTCATTGACTTTGATATGCATCAGTAATTTACTTCTTGCCGTCTGTCCTCTTCTTCCTAAATGACCTTGGTATGCCTTGCATTCTTGATTTCCCTTCGCTCACGTCTTTCTCCTCTCTCCTTTCAATCCCCTTGCACTCGCTTTCTTCGTCCCCCTTTTTTCGTCCTTCTCTCATTCTGCCTGTCCTTCGCTCTTTCTCCTTCCTCTCAGTCTGTCTGGGTGTCCTCTCGCTGATAAGAGTCTTCGGTCCCTCATGGCGGCCCACACCCCTGAACTCAAGTATGTCTTGAACTCTACACCTTCACTGCCTTTTCACTGCCACTTCAATGCACTGCTACTGACACCGTTCAACGCCACAATGCTTTATTCTGCTGATGTTAACTTATCTTTCGTTGCCTGCTGGTGCATCTGTCATAGCTGGGTTTTTTTTCCTGGCTTGGACTATGCTTGCTTTCACTTCAATCAGTTCATACAAATGTGAAAAGAAATAGCAATTCCATTGTATGTAGCTCTAGAAGGGCGGCTTTTCACAGCCCATGTTTGAATATCACCATTTTAATTGAAAACAGACATTGCTCACAAGAGCGACTGAATAATTTAGAAGTGGCCCATTTCATCTTTATATTGCCATTTCACTATGAAGCATCAATGGTGTTTTTTGTTTTTCTCCTAACCTTTTATTAAATGTTAAACATTGCTCTTCCCTCTCCCAGATGCCCGACTCCAGGATGTGACGGCTCAGGTCACATCACAGGAAACTACGCCTCTCACAGAAGGTAACAAACAAAAATGCATACACAAAAATGCATACACACATTTGTGCTCACTTACACACACTTACACACACACAAGCACACACACAGTGGGTCAGAGAGGCCTAGTGACAGTTCATGGTAGAATTAGACAGGGATCACATACTCACACATTTCCACACCTTTCCATTATCCTATTTTTGGCCACATTGGGCGTTTTGAGTTGATTTGGTTTTGTAATTTGGTTGATCAACCTCTGTAAAATTATTCTACCTTATAATGTGCTCTCCCTTTAACAAGCAAACACTTCACCAGACCTTTTTTCAACCCTATGTTATCAACTCCATACTTTCTGTTTTCAGTATCTCTGGGTGCCCGCGTGCCAAGAAAAGTGGAATTAAAACTCCTACCAAGGACAACCAGGAGGACTCCGAGCTTTTAAAGTTCGTACTGCTCAGAAAGCCATAATGTCTGCTTTTAGCGAGACTTACGGTAAAAGTAAAATGCAATAAAAAAAGAGACAGAGAGGAAAGTCACTGTGAATCATATGCAGAGGTAGTGACCTGCCCCCGAAATTGAATCAAACAATCAGGCCCTCACTGATGGGAAAATACACTTACTGCAGATACTGACTCTGAATGTAGTTCATGGTAGAGTATTGTAGAGCAGATTGTCAATACATAAGAAATACATCAGCTTCATATTGCATTTGCACACAAAACAGTTAATCTAATAGCATGTTGACTGTACCTTATATTATTATTTATTGCATAAATAATATGTTAAAATCAGATATGACATAATTCATTTGGCCCAGCAGAGAAAGTACATAACTTAAATCTTTACAGTAATATTTTCAACTTTCTCTACAGTTTATAAGTTGGGAGTCTCCTTGTCTAACCTCTGTGTCTTCTCACTCTTTATTTCTTTCCCTGCTTCCTTGCTTCATCACTACTTCGCCCTCTCCTGGTGCACTATTGTCCTCGTTTTTTTTTTTTTTCTTCTTGTTTCCCTCCTTTCCTCTGCTCCCTGCAGATGCCCGGTGCCAGGCTGTGACAGTTTGGGTCACATCAGTGGGAAATACGCCACACATCGTAGCGCCTACGGGTGTCCGCTGGCAGCCCGCAGACAGAAAGAGGGTCTCCTGAACGGCACACCTTTTAACTGGAAGGCCTTCAAGACAGAGGGGCCTACTTGCCCCACACCAGGTTGTGACGGCTCTGGACATGCTAACGGAAGTTTCCTCACACACAGAAGGTAAGCTGCAAGCGGTCATATTTTATCGTTTAAAGAAGTGTCAGATGTGGGCATAATTTAGACTTGGTTTTGCAGGGAAACAACTTGATGCAAAAGGTTATGGAAAATATAAGGAACTTTGTTGTTGTCTGTATTAAACATGTTCATTTTAAAGGGCCAGTGTGTAGTTTTTATGAAATGGAATATAAACATTAATAGCTATGTTTTCTTTAGTGCATAATCATCTGAAACTAAGTTTTTCTTACCTTACAATAAGCCATTTCTACCTACATTCGGAACAGGTCCTCTTCAGGGAGCAAACTGTTTTTAACAAACATGTTTCATTTATCACATTACTGACACGTGGTCCACTGTGAGACATAGTGTCCTATTTGTGTTTAGATACATTTCAAATGTGATAGCTCAGGCCACAGAACACATAACTGTATGTGAGATATGAAGAATAGTGTAGTGACCCCCTGTTATCTCTTGTGTCTTCAGCCTCTCAGGATGCCCCAGAGCCTTGTATGCCAAGAAGAAGGCCAAGTTCCCTGCAGAGGACTACCTGAGTACCAAGTTCAGAGCTAGTGATGGTAAGATGTGGCAAAAATAAAGAAATATGTGAGTCAGTTTTAATGCAGGCCTGTGTCTATGCATGTGTATCACAGTGTAGATTATGTGGAAAACCATACCCATTGTTCCTAACGACACAATGAGTGTGGCATCAGTAAAGTTTTTTTAATAAAAAAAAGAAACACATGTCAAAAATAAAACTACAATGTGTCCTCTCCTTTAGTTTTGGACAATGATGAGGACATCAAGCAGCTCAACAAAGAGATCAACGACCTCAATGAATCCAACAATGAAATGGAGGCCGACATGGTGAACCTGCAGACTCAGGTGTGTGTTTGTATTTTTGTTTCATTTTAACGTATAATTCAAGGTGACAGTTTCTTACAGGACAGAAGTGCTGATTTTTGACTTTTGCCAAAATTGTAGTCATATGTGAAACTAAAAGGGATAGTCTGGAAGTTTTGAGGTTGAGGTTGTAGTAGAGGTATTATGAGGAAAAGAGCAGAACTGTCAATGACTGCATCTTCAATATGATTTCATATATTCATAGCCCAGCTTGTCTATAGCTCTCTTGTCCGTCAGCTAGATTCTTGTCATATCACTAGTTCACATAAAAATCGAGACATCAAATCCAGGCACCAAGTGCTGTGTTTCTATCTGGCTTGCCACACAATGGACCAGTCAGGGTACATACACTGTAGGAAAAAGTAAGGAGATTTAAAAGATTTTAAAAAGCATATATAGTGCAAAACCGACAATATAAACAATATAACAATAGACAAAAACTACAAGAACACAAGAATACTGTAAGCATTCCTATAGCTACGATTGTAATTTAAGTGTGTGTGCAGCATGAAGCCTGTACAAGACCATCAACGGCTTCAAAACTACCTCTAAATAACAATGACGGCTGCTGAACAGATTTGCGTAGATGCTGCAACAGCATCAGTTATATCAGAGCTGTAGAATATTTGCTTCCACTAGTTTGATTGACAAGTATTTTTTTGAAAATGCCCTTCAAACAGTATTAAATGAAACCATCTGACAGGGTCAGGTTGGTAGGTTTAAACAAACGTCACTCCAACTAGGGGAAATCATTTGCTGCAATTTTTTTGCTGGGGAGGATTTTCACTCACCCAGTGCAATAGTTGATGTGTTTTAATAGTGCAACAAAGGAGCCAGACTTACTATTTAAATGTCTTTAAATATATTTGTAGATGAGAGACAAATTATAACCTTTTACCTAAAGCGGTACCATTGTGGAAATCCTGTTGCTGTGTTGCAGATCTCCTCCATGGAGATGAACCTGAAGAGCATCGAGCATGAGAACAAGATGATCGAGGAGCAGAATGAGGCTCTGTTTATGGAGCTGTCTGGTCTCAGCCGTGCCCTCATTCGCAGCCTGGCTAATATACGCCTGCCACACATGGTGAGTTGTTGTCAGCACACACACTTGTCTGGACCTGGTCACCCACAGCTTTTTGAATGATGTATTGATGTATTTACTTCGAGGTGAATTGCATATGTTGACCGGCACATAGCCGTTCATTTCCCTGCTCTTCTCAGTTGCGATTGGATGTTGTTTGTACCACAGCAGGAGCCAATCACCGAGCAGAACTTCGACAGCTACGTGAGCACCCTGACCGACATGTACACCAACAAGGACTGCTTCCAGAGCCCTGAGAACAAAGCTCTGCTGGAGAGTATCAACAAAGCTGTGAAAGGCATCAAAGTCTGAGGCTTGACACGCACACAGAATACAAACTGTCCTGAAGCGCAGGAGCGTGACAGAGGTGGAGATGGAGGGACGGGGAGATGAAGGAGCGATGTTGAAATACTCTACAATATGTTGAAATATGATTCAAAAACAAAAAGGGAATTCAGGTTATTTAAATAAATGGCAACTTTAAAAAAAATCAACCCAGGGAGCACTCTGTTAGAAGAAAAGTGACGCGGACCAAATCCACACCATGCTGCTGCTGGGATTGGGAGGAGGAAACGGATCCTTCAGTCAGAGAATGGATGGAAAAGAAGAAAAATGTTCCTAGAGACTGTATCTAGGGGGATTAATGTGCTGTATGTTTACCTGTTGTTGTGTCCCTAACTGTTCTGAAAAGGGTTTCACTGTTGATCAGTTTCTCGTTTATCAACTTCAACAAAGAGGAAGACTGGATTTTTTAAAAGGAGCTTGGCAACATGAAGAGGAGGACACAGACGTGTTGTTCGTGAATCCTCTTCGTGCCATCCCGTAAAACACACTGTGGCGAGTGTGTATTCAAGAAGCTCTCTGATTCATGACCATGCACACTCCGGCAATATGAAGCATGCACTACACTGAATTTGTGTTTGCTTTGTGATATTACTGTGGTAAGACGTCAACAGCGCAATGTTGACGAGCGCAGGGGAAAAAAATCTTCAAGCGAGATCATGAGACAGATCCAGGAACAGTGTAGGTTTATTTTTCATGGTAACAGCTAAATATGATTTTAAAAAACAGCAGATAAATCCTTTTATTCCTTTTTATTTTACTGAAATGATAATAGTAATAGCGTGCACATCTCAAATTCAGTTAGTCATATCAATAGTATTTATCAACATAGGAATTGCACTTCATTTCAATGAATAGTTTTGTGGTACAATAATTATTGTTATATATGAATTATTTAAACATGTGAACTTTTAAATTGTAACTTATTGCCATTTATGTTATTGAGGTTTATTTATTTGAAGCAATCTATTTATTAACTTTGTTTTGTAACAAACAAAAAAGCATCTTACTGATTATCATGGTCAAAGCGATTTGCAAATGTCTTGTGTCAATATTTTAAGAATCTATATAGATATCTGGCGCGGCATATTTTGTTTTGAGTACTTTTTAAAAACCTTTTTAAGTGCAGATGTTTTATAACTGACAAAATCTTTTGATAATTTTACACAAAAAAATCTTTTGGGATTGATCTTGTTTTTCTCCTTTTTTTGTTTATGTTCTGTTACTGATACATTCAGAAACTCACTGCTGAGAAAAAAAAAGAAAGTATGTATTTATTATTTATTTAATATGAAAGAAATTGACTGATATGGCTGTATATTTATTTTGTTATTTATTTGCGTGACGTGACGGGTGAGTCTGAGTAGTCTTAAAGATCCTCTGCTAATATTTAAATAAAGAAACAACATCAATACAAATACTGTTTGATTACTTAGGCTAGCACCTAAACATACCAGCAGCTGATTGTAAAGACAAAATAATAACCCAACAAAAGCAACCGCTGTTCTGTTGCTATCTGGTCTCTCTGTGTTTGCTTTTGTCAGGTAAAAGAAAACCAGGAAAAGTTATTTAAGTTAGTTATAAAAAAAAAAAAGGTTATGAAATGTTACCTCTCCCAAGCGCTTTGTAGCGGCCAGCACTGGCTCACCCAGAACCTCTGTGATGTACCATAGATGCTTAAGTAATGCTATTTATTTCGTTTTCTTATTTATCATTTTTCATCAGCACAATGGTACATATATAGAGCTCTATTCCAGCAGTGGTTCAGGCTGGATGTATGGGTCTAAAAACACACACACACACACACACACACACACACACACACACACACACACACACACACACACAGAGCAACATATCCAACCGTCCAGGATACTGTAGGATGGCCTCCTTTGACAGACTTCTATCAGATAAACATACACACCCTTGTAGCCTTACTCTAGATTTTAATTTTTTGATGCACAAAGTGCCACTAAAAAAAAAAAGAGCTCTTTCTTTCCTGATTCTTCGCATTTCTGCAATGTAACAATGTCTGGTCCTGAGAAGACCACGGCATCAAGAGAGTGGTGATTGTTTCAGATGCCTTTATTTCTCTGCCAAGATGGCCATTAGTACACTATATACATTCTGTATAAATAGATTTTAAAGATGCTATATATATGAATATAAACACACATATATTTTTCCAGTGTAATTGTTGACTTGCTCTTCTTCTCTTGTCTTACCTTAACAAAGGATCACTCGCTGTCTAGAAGAGATGTGAGGGGCGTTATCAATAGGAGGCAGTTACACCTTATTCAGTATCACTAAGACCTGCTCAACTGTGGCTTTAAACATACCATTCACTTAAACTGAAGGAAAAGTAGACATTGCTGATGACACAGTACAATGGAGTGTTTTCATAGATTTAATTTCTTTCTCCCCATTTCCTGTATTTGTCTGTCCTTAATCCATAAATGTCAAAAACATCTACTGTATGTCGTATTACTGATTCTGAGAAATAACTGTCAATTTGAAAGTAGATGGTTGGCTCTTTGTTCTTAAGTGTCATGTGAGTTCATGTATAGTTGGAAAAAAAGATGATGCCTCTGGATAATGTTCTGCACATAGTGTTGGCAACATTGTGCAGTTACTGTATTGTTACTAATAAGGCCTGCTTGCTATGAGCCCATTCTCTCTAATGTTGATACAAGCAAGTAGGAGACTTTAGTGTAACCTGCCTTTGAGTGATTTGTTGCGGCTACTGTGGTGTAACAGTATGATACCCTTGTGTAACTCTGATGTCAAAGGCATGTTGTAAATGTGCTCTTAGCCAATGTAGAATGAAACTCCTTTGTGCACTTTCTGAATAACTGTTGAAAATGCCAGCATTTGAGTCTCGACTTGTAAGAACCCCAATAGATCACGAGCAATAGCAAGTATTCACCCCCAGTGGGGGACGCATTGCAAAGAATTGTCACACCTGTTTGTTGTGTTGTTCCCACAGAAAACGGCCTGTACGATATGCCAGATAGAGATGTCTGATTCAGGGGGGTTCAGCCCGTGCTGTCAAAGCTCGAAAATGTATGAAAAGGAAGCAATGCTTTCTTTTCCAAACAAAAACCAAAAGAGATTGGCAGGAAGCAGAGGTTGGTTCTCAGGTGACCAGGGAGAGCTGCTAAAGCAGAACAGAGCAATGCCATAGGTCAGCCAGTCAGCTGAGGCTACAGGCGATGGCAGCGGCTGGATCAAGGCCTCCTGTGAAATGAGATGAGTGCGTGGGAGTGGGAAATTGATCTGCCAGGCTATACACAATCTCCCCCTTGTTTAAGGAGGAGGTGTTTGTTGCATAAATATGTGTCCATCACTCAAAAGAATGTCGAAGCTTTTTAAGATTTTTAAACCCACCCCACCCCTTCCTCATGTCTTGCGTAACCTTTCCTCAGGAAAGATCATTTTGATGCATTTGGTTAACAAAGTAGTGTATTCTTCCTCTCTTGAAATGCACGAGAATACTACCCAAGAGTATTAAGACTGTGAATATTCTCCTAACTTATTTGATATGGCATGACCCCTTTTAAACTGCTTGATGAAATTGTCTGCGGAGGTATGTAAATGAATAACACTGAGGCCATGAAAGCATAACGTTTTCGAAAAAAATGTCAGCTGAGGAAGCAAATGCAACCTACGGATGGTTCTGTGCCCACGCATTGTATGTTTTCTTATTTGCAGAAAAGTACTGAGTGATGCAGTGAGGAGTTGTATTATTCTAAATAGCAGATAAATAAAAGAAGTGGTCAGGCCTCAGTTTCCCTAAAGCACCTGGAATGAAAATGAATATAACATGATGACACTTTCAGGGAAACTAGCCCAGACCAAAATCCAGCTGTGTTGAAGAGGGGGAGGGGGGGGCGCACCCCTTCGCATCCTGGTTTCATGTTAGGTCCTGATGTGTGCTTGTCAAGAGCAGACACCATGTTAAAATAAGACTCATAAGATAGAGATGTCTAGTTGAGTGGCACTTTTCATCAAGCTGAGCAAAACCAAAAGCCCCCCCATCCTCCCCCAATTCCCCACCTCCTTCTGTAGTTACAAGCCGTGTGGTCTTATCATGTGTGCCTTTCTCACTCCACTCATTTCAAGATATGGTATGTTTACACTTGGCAAACCTGGTTCAAATAGTGCTGAAAGTATTCGTTCTAGATCTCTTACCCAATGCTGTCGGGGAACTTAGGGTTGGGGAGGGGGGTTGCTATGTATAGGCATATAAAATAAATGTGTCTTTTATATGCAGGTAGAGGCCATTTGTGACAGAGATACAAACAGCAAGCTTCTGTTAGGCTAAAGAAACTGTGATCTCATTCTGTTGATTCAGGTACCAAACTGCATGGACAATTTCTGTGAAGGAATCTGAAAATCATCATCACTCGTAGATAATGCATCCGTGTGCAGGGCGTTATTTTGAAACAAGTGGAAGTCTCTGTACATATTTGTATTAAGAAGATACAGTGTTATTGTTGTTGTATTGAAGACAAGTTTAAAATGGCAAAATTTTGTGACAAAGAAAAAAAAAAAATCCACAGCCAAGGGTTGTCCTGCTAGCACATTTTTACAGAGATGAGCTATTTTTAACTGGTGATTTTCTAGGCATTGATATTGATATCCTTTTAAAAAAGTACAAAACTTCCAAAATTACAAGCACTTCCACAACGATAGATTGTATGGTGATTTTTGTTACTTTTGTAGATGTGGTCGTTCCTTTACTACTGCACCGTTTTGTAAAGTGGGACAGGCCTTGGCTGTGTGTCCTCGGGGTCTCATGGTGGTTTTTTTTTTTTAGTTGGGGAAGTAAAACACTGTAGATGGGCTGAATTTGTGACTGTGTGTTTGTGTTCTTGTGTACACGTTCCCCTGTTCCTGTGTCAGTGTTAAAAACCAGAGAAGTGATGTCAGTTATTGTGGGGGTATGAACCATTTTAAATGTTCTCTATGAAAAACACAAATAAAGAACCATAGACAAGTATGACTCAAAAAGTATGTTAAATCTGTGTGTGTGTGTGTGTGTGTGTGTGTGTGTGCGTGTGTGCGAGTGTGTGTGTGTGCGTATATGCATGCATGTGCTCTTGTGCTGCGTTCAGCTTGTATCAGAAGTTGGAAGATGTAAGTCAGAATTGGGAATGACGTCACACCCGAGTTTACAGCGTTCCAGTAAACAAGTCGGAAAACCAAGATGGACGCCTCCAATGAAAAGTTTGTTGTGTTTGCTCTGTCGGAATGCAGAAAGCTAATGCAACAGTATGAGATCCTCAAACACAATTAACTCTTTGATTGCTACTGATGAGTTTCATCATTCAAAATACAATGCTTGAGTATCACTGACGAGTTAACGATGTCAAAATGTTTTTTTCTGCAGCGGGTCGCCGATCATGGTCTCCTGCAGCCTGTGAGTAATTTCGGTGCTTCTGTGATTTGCAGTTGGGATATAAAGGGTTAATATGTGCCACAGAGATCAAAGCAGGAAGTGGAGATGATCGCATTTTAGAGAGCAAAACACATGGATTCTGGAAAAAAGTGGTGATTTTGGTGAAACTGGCTTCTACTCTCCTCCAGACAAAACAAGAATGAAACAGGGTAAAAACAAACATTTTTTTTCATGATGAACTAGAGAGTCTCTTCTTTTATTTGAGCTACTGTTTTCAGCGACATAGTACAAAACATTCTGTGGGTCTTGAACTATGACTCAAAATGGGCAAAAAACGCTGGCACAACGCACATTTGATTTAAAAACGGTTGGCACTCAAAGAGTTAACAGGCACAAAGAAGACGTGGAGGGTATGTGTTTGTTTCCTGCATAATTATGTGTGGGAAAAACATTTGACTCATTAACGCTACACGGCGCTAATCCAAGGCGCTGCCATCTTGGATTATGACGTTGGTAAAGTCGCGGTTGGTGAGGTTTGTCCGACGTTCCAAGTCGGAAATCCGACTTTGGGGGGCATTCCAGTTGAAATTTACCACCTGGAACTCGGAAATTCTGACTTACGTGTACAAAACGAACGCAGCATAAAATATGTGAGGACCAAGTCCAGGTCTGAGGCCTTCTGAATGAGGACAAGTTTTTAATTGAGGACATTTTGGCTAGTACTTTCTTTGGAAGGGCTGTTTGAGGATTAAAACTTTGTGTTAAGTTTGTAAGGTTTAGGTTTAAGTTCCAGCGTGTAGGATTTTTTGGCCGAAATGGAATGTAGCATTCATAACTATGTTTTTATATGTATAACCACCTTAAACTAAGAACTGAGAGGGTCCTCTTCACAGTCTGCCATGGAAGTATGTATGAAGAGAACTGTTTACTGCGTTAGAGGTTCAGTGGCTTAACTGATAAGATAAACTTACCCAGATCTTCCAGGCACATTAGCATTCCCTTTATCCCCTCCTCCAAGCTCCTCTGTCTTGGACTTATGTGCAAATTACACTGGATTCAGCTATTAGTGAATTTTAACACTTGTACGACCTAATGATTTAAATCAGGGCTAAGAAGTTGATTGACGAGAAAGTAAATGTTTCACTGATTTTCACACATCTTTCCCAATTAATTCTACGGAGTCTACTTGGCCTCAGTGAAAATTATTCAAAGCCCAGCACTCTTCTTGGTTGGATGGGACATGGCTTGAGCTATGCTAAGAGCTGTGAGGTATTTGTTGTTATTGAGCGCAGAGCAGATATTACAGTGCATATGTTGTACATTGATCGAGGTGGCTAACTCAGTTCAGAGGGTCGAGTGGATGACCTTTAAATGCAGGGTTGATGGTTCGATCCCTGGTTCCTATCATCTACATGTCATTGTGTCACTGATCCCCCACTGCTCTGAAAATGCCACAGATGGGTTGAATGCAGAGGTCAAATTTTATGTGTGTAGTATCTGACAAATGTAATAAAGTTTAAGTTTGCTGATGTGTGATGTCTTCCTTAGGAGCTTGCTGCCATGTTACACCACAATATTTCTGCAGTAGTCCAGAATGGACTAAACAAACATTGGCTCTAGAATTACACCTTTTCACTTTAAAGTGACACCTGAACTTGGTGGCACAATAACACCTAAAGGCCATTATAGGTTCTTCTACAACAGGGGTGGGCAATTAATTTCCTCAAGGGGCCACATGAGAAACTGTTGTGCTGAACCAAGTCAATAGTAACTTTTATTTTTTCTAAGAAGCAGTAAAGGGTGTGGGTTCAATAGGCTGTGAAAATGTGGAATAGGCATTGAAAAATAGGCCAACATGTCATGACTTAATTAACATCTACAAAAAAAATTTTGAATATGGTGTTTTTACTGTATTTCGAAGATTGAATTAACTTGTGTTTAGTCTGGTTAAGGGTGATTCAAATAGCTTTACATTTGACTTCAGTCAATTAATATTTAGAGGTTTATATTTTGCTGAAAATTCAGTCCTTCTTTTTTAGACATTTTTATGGGCTAACTGCTAACTTTCTTGCTCAATATCTGTTGCAGTGAAGACACAAATGCTCATGGTCATACAAAATAGCAGACTATCTAAAATAAAAGGTACGCTCAACTGTATTGCATGCACACTTAATGCATATTTGCACATTTATATTTGATAAGTTGTCAGATGTGGCCCTACAATGTGGCCGTACAATATCCACGTCTGTTCTACACATATGGACAGGGAGGGGTATTCATTTGGTTGCAGTGTGGACCCTCACCACTAGATGTCACAACTCCCACACACTGGTCCTTTAAGTGCAGATGAAATGCCAATTAAGTATTCTGAAGGTCCTCACAAGTACAACAAAACATGTTTTTGTGGAAGACATACTATCAATCTGGCATTGCAATAAGATCAGGGCTTGTGAATACATAAACAATGGTAAATATTATGGATTGATATTCAGTGTACATGGTCAAGTACTCACATAACACACACACTGCCTTCCTGACTGATGAACAAAATGGGGGACTTGTGTGTGTGCTGTTGGTGTGCATCTACATGTAGATTGTATGTTGAACAGCACTGACATCTGGTGGTCCATTTAGTGAATCAATATGTCTGCATAACATATTTATCGTGTCTCTCTGCAGCTGTTTACGTATTTTCTCCGTTGCTTTGGCACAATTCATCATTATTCTCAAGACACGCTGTGTTCTGGTTGCTTTCACATGGAATCTAGAGGTTATCTTCCACTGATCTGGTGATCATCCATTCAGTCTCTGTGGCCAGCATGTATTATACCAGTCTTCTATTGAATTGTACAGCTCTTGTACAGTGTGTATTAGATAAAACAACATTTATCCCGAGGGACATTATTGTGCAGCAGTTGCAAAGCAAACTAGGGAATGTAAAAGCTCTACATATAATGCAAAAGAAAACAATATGTAGTAAACTGCAAAGTTAAAAGCTATTTCATAACTTTTCAAATAGCAAGGTGTTCTTTAAGTGGTCACATGTTTATAATCTAGTGCAGCTGATATTTTATAAGTTTTTTAAGTTTTGTGTTTTATCACAAACACTATGATACATACAATTAATGTGCAATAATCTGAGGAAAAGGAATGTGTGCTAAATTTAGATAGATAGGTAGATACTTTACTCATCTCAGAGAAATTCACAACAACAGAAAAATTCACAACCAATTTTCAAGTAACCAGAAAACTAGGAACATTGTAATATACAACATGAAATGTGCAAATAGCATATGGATGAGCAAACATTATAAGAAACTCATTGTAGAATATGCAATCCATCACAACCCCACATACAGCCTCAAATGAGCATATAACCGAATCAGCACCTTCATAACAAGTGTTTTATAGTCTAGTCAGTCAGTCTTTTTCACAACATTTGGTCTTGTCACCATAGGAACAGCACAGGCGCTACTAATAACATTCATTATCTCTGTTCTACTCAAAATAATATATATTATTTTATTATAATTGACATATTAATGTGTTTGATGTTGAAGGTGGTGGAGTTAATTTTAATCTATATAGGCTATTACTGTGTAGCTTCTGAATCCACCCTAAGAAACAAATCAGTGATAATAGTGATACCCTACACCAAATTAAAAAAAAGGAAATATGCAAGTAAAGTTAATGTACCTCAGAATTGTACTTCTACACTTGTGTTGAATTCCACAAGCAAGATGGAAGGATCCTGTTTGGAGACTGCAGCTCAGCGTTCAACACCATCATCCCGGATATCCTCCACTCCATACTCTAATTTGTGCCAGCCTGCTCTCTATTCAGGACCTGCATGTCTAGAGTCAGAGAATGGGCAGGAAACAGATCCATCACACCATGGACTATGACCTGGTCCATGCTACAGAGCACTGAATGCCAGAACAACCCGACAAAGGAACAGTTTGTTTCCCACATTACTATTATTGTTATTAGGCCTATTAGTACCTATTTTATTATTTAATTAGTGTTGTTTGTTTCTTACTATAACCTGTTGCTGAGTAAATTTCCCCCAATGGGTGATGAATATTTTTTTTGTTATTCTATTCTAATAGCTAATTTAGCCCATGCATCATTTGCACTATATTACACACAGAGACTGTGTTGAGCTGCTGATGGATGGTTTACTTATCTCCTGCTTTATTATTTATTTGCCTTGCGTGCTGCTGTCTGCTCCTTTTGTATATTACCTTGTACTAAGAGAGTGTGTTGGAAAAAAAATAATTATAAGAGTCAAATTCCTCGTGTGTGTAAACACCTGGTTAATAAAGCTGATTCAGATTCTGAAATGTACTTAGCTGCTCATCGGTGTAGGTAACAGGCTCACTGAAGGCCCATCAACGAAAGCACATTCAATTAACTTGTGAATTAAGGTCAGGGACTGAGCGACAGATAAAAGAGTCAAATAAAATAAGTCAATAACTATTGTTATGTTAATAATACCATTCGGTCGTTAAAGTCGTTCAAATGTGCGCTCTCTATTCGTGTTTACCACCATCCTAACTGTCCTATCTTTGAAGCAGAAAGTAGGCCATTCTCCTCGACCGTTATTCTGCGTAGGCTGTATTACGTCTGACGTCAGAGCGTCAGCTGGCCGAATGTTTACATCCAGCAATGGTGTGTCTCTGACTGGATCCCCACAACAACACAAGCCTGAACACAAGGAAACCCTCTTAAGACAGTGACTATCACTCAGCTTTTCTACCAGGTACAACATCAGCGTCACCAGGGTTTGATATGGAGGCACGGTGAAAGCCAGCGGTTTGTTTCTACACCAGCAGCAGTTAGCATTCTTGTCTCGAGCTTCATCTCTTCCAGCAAATACTAGAACACGGTTTATTTCTGTTTGCGTTGACCTTGCCGCTTCATGACAGATTGTTATTGATGCAATATTTCGTTTTTGTCGTGTACCACACGGTTGTAAGCCTAAAAGCGTTTGTAATCGACTGTTATTGCGATTTTGGATCACCTGGATGGCGCAAATAGCAACCGCAATAACGTGCAGGCTGTGGATGTGTGCGGTGAATACGACCTGCCTGCTGGAGACACACGTTGTGACTTTAAACGCTCCTTATCATCGATACAGGTGAAAGAATAAATGCCATAACTAATTTACTGAATCAGCAAATGAATTGCGAAGCTTTTATGGCGGTGTTTTACAGGAAGTGTGTACCCTACTAGCCTACTAAACCACTTTGTTTGTTCCAGGATGGGTTACAGTGCCCACCTATGGTCATTTACATGCTAACATCCTAAAGAAGCTCTTTTTGATCATAGGCTACTCACAGGGTGTGCATCTCATTCTGTGCTTCCCTTAAAAGTGTTCATTTTGATGCACCAACTGATCTTTGTTCCTTTAATTGAATCTATGCCTGGAAACATCCTCTTTATCTCAACTCAACAAGTGCCATCAAAGACAGGAGGTCCAGTTATATGTAAATGCACCGGCCCTTTGTTCTTTTATAGCCTCATGACTATGGCCAGCCATTTGGCAGACAGTGCACCCTGTGATCTTGTGTCCTTTGGCATTGCCCTCTGGTGTTGGTTTTAACACCAGCCGCAGCATTCTCGCCTACATCTGTATTCAGCTGCCAAAAGCTTAATTTAGGCTTCTAATGTGGTTTGGTCAGGTTCCGAATAGAATAGAATATGAAAGAATAATAATAGAATTGTCTTGTTGATGGAATCACCACTTTGTCCAGTCACATCAGACCTGTATTGGCAGGTTGTGATTGTCTAGGTGTTCATCAGCACGTAAGTGCTTGCATAAGAACTACCTTAAAGAAACCAGTAGTTTTTTATGAATATGGTGTTTGCAGTATTTTGGAAAGTTTGGCATTTTATATTTTGACTAATCAATGAATTAGAACAAATGATTTTGTCTTTTATTTCTTTAGATTTTCCTTCTCTAATCCAGCTGACAGGGTTTGATGATGAGTGTGCACATAATGTGAGTTATGTAATATGGTTATTTGTGATAATAAACCACCTGTTTGTCTCTGCCTTCAGTCAACATGGGTGGAGCTGTAAGTGCCGGTGAGGACAATGATGACTTGATTGACAACCTGAAGGAGGCTTACTACATCCGCTCAGACCTGGTGGAGCGGGCCTTTCGAGCTATCGACAGGGCTGACTATTACCTGGATGAATACAGAGATAATGCTTACAAGGTGAGAAAAAATTAAGTTTGAAATCACCCAAATAAATTCACAGCATACATGATGGCAGTGTTTGGATGAAACGATTTTTTATTAGTTACTGGATATTTATGTTTTGTAGCGTGTGATGCGCTGAATGCTATAAGAAAGACTGGGTAAGGTATACTACTGTTGTTGTTAGGACCTGGCATGGAGGCATGGAAAGATACACCTGTCTGCACCGTGCATCTACTCTGAGGTTATGGAGGCTTTGGATCTCCACCCTGGCCTCTCCTTCCTCAACCTCGGCAGTGGGACGGGCTACCTCAGCACCATGGTCGGCCTCATATTGGGTAAGTGGTTAACTGTAGCAATTCAGAGTGTCATTGTTATTATTTCATGAGTATTATTATTATTATTTTTATCACGCTATACTTTCTTGCTAACCCCAATCAATGAAACGATCCTCCTCATTCACTCAGCATTTATTATTTACTTTATGCAGTGACAATTGAACTATCCAGTGCCTCAGGAATTATTTCTTTAGTAGTTAAATCACAACATGTTTAGTTTGAATTGAGACCATGAGGGGATGAAGGGGTAATCAGAAGGGTACTTTGTTGTTGAGTATTGGAATTGGAGAGGTGATTTTCACACCAGCTGATAGTTGTGTGTGCTAACTATGAGGAAAACAACAGCAACTATATGTTAATGTACACTACTCACAAAAAGTTAGGGATATTGGGCTTTTGGATGAAATTGCAGAATGCACCTAAAATGCATGATGACCTTTACAGGTGAAATTAATTTGACCTTCTTTAACGTTTTGAATGCACATGTGCAGCTGTTCAGTGTTTCAGTATTTATTGCATAAAATGCTGTTCTCTAACAAGGTGATTAACTGCAAAAATCACAGCAAATGTCTGATCCATGAATCAACCACTGAATGTTCTGGTTCTATGACAGTATGTATTCAAACAGTCCTTTTCATCATTTTGTTCACATTTTGACATCATAAGACTAAGACGACACCAAACAATCGATCATCAGTACCTGGTCATTGAGAGGCTTCAAACGGGATGTTCTCAGAGGAAAGTTACCACTGAGCTTATGGTCAAGGTTAAGGTCAAGGAGAATGTTATGCATCAGCCTTTGAAGGTGGTGGTGTTACAGTCTGGACAGGTGTGTTGAGTCAGTACATAACTGTCCTACACCATGTTAACTGTACTGTGACAAGCCGACACTACCTGAATAACATCATTAATCCGGTCATTACGCCTCTGACATAGGGTCACATCCACATAACACATAGTAAAAATACATTTTATTCATCTAATAAATTTGTTTAATTAACATTTCATTTGCAATTAAAATATTTTCCTTCCCTTTTATTATTATGTATTATAAATATGTATTCTCTTTATTATTTCTTTATTATGACATTGCTGTTGCTTACTGTATTTTTTATTGCTGTAATTTGTCTATGCTGCAGTAGCAGATGAATTTCCCCCAATGGGGATAAATAAATAAAAAAAATTCTACAAAATGGAATTAATGGAATAAAATAGAAACAGCAATTAAACATCAGTTTTATGTCAGCTGAAGGACAACAGAGTTCTTCTGACACACTTGTGATGGGATTAGTGCCAATTAAGTCACAGTAAGTCACATTTTTTTTAAGTACTAACAGAGTCTCAAATAATCTCAAATATACTCTTGAGACTAATGGCATTACAGATGCATCTTCGTGTCCATGCTAATGTGGGTAATTTTACTGTGATTGCTTGTGTGCTAACTGTTCCAGGACCATTTGGAGTGAATCATGGAATAGAGTTGCATGCAGATGTGATTGAGTATGCCTATCAGAAGCTCGACTCCTTCATCAAAACCAGCGACAGCTTTGACAAGTAGGTGTTCAAATTTGTCACTGACATCTTATTGTTTTTCTATATTTTCTAGTCTTGTGAGATTTTTTTTTCATTCTCTCTCCAGATTTGAATTCTGTGAGCCGTCCTTTGTTGTGGGAAACTGCCTTGAGATTCCTCCTGAGAACCGTCAGTATGACAGGGTGTACTGTGGAGCCGGGGTGCAGAAGGAGCATGAGGATTATATGAAGAACCTGCTCAAGGTGGGGGGCATCCTGGTGATGCCTCTTGAGGAAAAGGTTAGTGTTTTTGTCACAGAAACTTGTACTGGTTCAAATCTGCATATTAGGCAACATCCCCCTATGTAGCATGCATATACAGTATATAAACATCAATAAATTGATCAAAAGCCTTTATTGGCATTGTATTCCAGTGATTATAACCAAAAATCTGTGCACTGCTCCAACTCAGTGCTTTGCAGTAGTATGAAAACCTCAATAGTTAGCATAAAACAACAAAAACACATTGTGTGAACTATAAAACAGTTGTTATGATTGATGGCTGCATTAGACTCTGATTGGTTGGTTTCCTACAGGCATTGTCAGGATATCGTGAGCAAATGTAACAAAAAAGTTACTGTATATTAAAAGCAGGTGATGAAACCATGTTTTCATTAAAAAAAAAGTGAAAAAAGAATTAAATACATCCTGTTGTATTTTTTTGCAGTTGACCAAGATCACCCGCACAGGGCCAAACAGCTGGGAGACCAAAAAGATCATTTCTGTGTCCTTCGCTCCTTTGATGCTGCCTAAACACAACACAAATCGCAAATCCAAGACTGTCCCATTACGTGAGTTCATTTAAAAAAAAAAAAAGCAACTATTTGTAATACTTCATGCATACTGTATACAGTAGTATGTGTGTAATTTCTCTTTTCCCTCTGCGATTTTCATTTCCACCCTGTTTTCTCGTGATTCTCAATTTCGCAGCCAAGTATGAGGTACGGACATTACAGGAGCTGACTCGTATCTGCATCCGCCACACCCTCAGAGTGACCACTGATGGAGGAGACAGCCAATCACGTGGGCGAGGTTCATCTTTCAGCGTAGGCAGAGGTCTGGCAGTGGCAGGTCTCCATAAGTACGGGCCTCGCTTCAAACGCAGACGCGTCCACCGGCGCCACTGCAACGCCCTCGTCCTGGCCACGCGTCAGGTGGTGGCCAGCAGTGGTATCGGCCCCGCTCCTCTGGACAGCAGCGACAGCCAGGGAGGACGAGTGGAAGAGGAGGAGGAAGCTGGAGAGAGGGAGGTGCGCCGGCAGATGAGAGGAAGCAGAAGGGCAGGGAGAGGAGCAGCAGGAGTGGTGGAAGAGGAGGAGATGGTGGAAGAAGAAGATGAAGAAGAGGAGCAGGAGGAGGAGGAGAAGGAGACCGGGGAGCTCCTTCGACCCCAACCGGCCGTGAACATCCTTAGAGAGAGGATACTGGGCCTGCCGTTGCCCGAGCCTCTGAAGATGTACCTTCTGTACTACAGAGAGAAATGAGCTCACTGAAGCCACTTTTAGGTCCTGAGTCAGAGCTGAGAGCAACGAGCCAGCAGGCGCTGAATCTCTGTTCCAACCCCACCACCACCCGTACAAGGCAGGACAACATGCCACCTAACTAACTGACCCCCAGCTCCACTATGGATCTCTTTCTCACTCACCTGCTCTCACCCGCTTCATCACCCATTCTCTTTCCCACTTCCTGTTTTTGCCCTGCCGCCTGCTGTTCTTTACTTGATTCATTTCCTGGCACTGTAAAGAGTCAGTTCAATTTGTCCAGTGGAGGGAGAAGAAATAGATACAAGTACACAATGCAACTGCAGTTTGCTCTGTATGTGTAACATGCCAAACAACAGCATAACAGTGGCCTGAGTATCCACAGCTTGTAAAAGGCAACTTAGCAGTGCTGACAAAGAAAACCATTGTTGTTTAGTGGCAGACCAGACATGTCAAGAGTTCAGACACTGTAGCAGCAAGCAGAGAGACAAGTTTATCTATAGCATAATTACAGCTGTGCACCAAGTTAGAGATTATACATTGATTGTATAAGTTGTGTGGAAGCTGGTTTGTCCACGTATGCTGGTGTAAGACAGAGTGGGGCCAAAGCTAGAAGAAAATGTGCATTCATTGATGTGAGAGTTATATTTCCTTTTTCACTGTAACCTATTCATTGATATTGTAGCTACAGCTCGTGACCAAGATAGTGTGGCGGTCCTTTGACTATTTCCAGACAAAATGAGAGCGTTTTCTTGACCAAGGGTTGCTCAACATTTTTAGGGGACTAGTTGATTTAATAGAAGGTTGAGTTTTCCCCTTCTCTATGCATATTTCATTATATGAATTAAAATCTCCTGACTTTGTCGTATGGAGATGAAACTGACCTAAATACTTACATGTGCATCCAAAGGGCAGTCTCTCTACATCCCATTATATTCTCTTCATCAAAAGAGAATGACCATAAAATATCACATACTTACCAATATTCCAATTTTATCAATAAACCAGCATGATAAATAAACATGAAGTGATGTTTTTGATGATTGACAGACTTTGCAGACTTTCTTTCACCGTGCTTGCTGTCATGATGTATTTTTTTTTTTTCTTTTGGTTTTGTGATATTTTCATTTTGGAATTTTATGAGAATTGAAGTGGTTTGTACATATGAAATTGTATGTTTTGTGAATCACAGAAAACATAAAGATACTTTAATGAGTAGAAGTGTCTTTTATCATGTCTCTGTTGTAGTCAGTTAGTTGGAGCATTATTCATTTCTACCTTTTGCTTTAGTACCAAACTTTCTGCTTCCCTCTGTGCCAAACTTACGTTGCATTGACTAAATTCTCAGACGGAAATGGCAGATCATCAGCAAGTCACTCATCTGAATAAAAATATTTTCTTGATAGAACTGATCCACTACAACTGAAATGACATTTGTCATTGTTTATGTATTAGTTGTGTAAAGCTTTAGATTTATCCCATTGGAATGTTTGTATCAGGAGAATGTGATGAATCGCAAAGGGATCTTTGCACAGGGCAATAATTACCCTGCATCGGTAAATACAGTTAATTAGATAAATTACAGATATGATCACAATAATAGGAGGAATTTGTGGATTAATGTGCAGCTTGTATTGGTAATGTATCCAACACTGAATGGGAAGACCGTGTCCAAAAAGCATGTCCTTTACAGGTCAGGTGACTTAAATGTCATGCGTCACTGTTAGCCAGTGCTGCTGGATCTGCCTTTGAGTACTATATGTGCACCAAACCATTATTCAACATGAGAACCACTCATGTATGTTGTGCATTTGTGATTCTCTGCTGAATGTATATGATCATGGGGGAGGGGGGTCTTTTGCACTTGATATTAAGTTTTAGCGAGGATTAATTGCTTGTTTTTAAAATTCAGATGTATTATTGACTGCTGTTAATAAAGTCCATTGTACAAAAGAATTCAAGCTGCAAGTTAAATAATTTCATTTCAAGACATTAGCAAATTGTGTATTTCATCTTCTTTTACTCTCTCTCTCTCTCTCTCTCTATATATATATATATATACACATACACGTGTGTGTGGAAAAAAGTGAAGAGTGTGCATACTTTCTGAATGCACTGTATCTGTAGGGCTGGTGGCATGTGTTAAGATAAACTAATCTCTTGACAAAGTGTCACAAATCAAAAAAGGACAAACTGCTGCTGTGTTTTCCTTTAATTGTCTTTATTCATTAAAAGAAACTAAAGTAGTTAAAGACATTGCCAGCACATACAGGTTGGTCACAAAAGCTTTAGATATGGATATGGGATCCAGTGATGTAGTTATGTGTAAGAGATACAAAGGTGTTCACATTTTGTTTACCAAATTGCTATGAATGATGAACACTCACAGAACCAAAGGGATTTCTCAAGCTTGCTAAAATCATGCAGCAGGCATACGGCACTGCAGTGTTAGTTACAACAATTACGCCTTATTCTAAAGATTGTTTGTGTCGATGACATTAAATAGTAGTGAACATGTAACATAACCTCTTCTTTTCAATAAGCAGTCCCCAGTGTTGTATCACTTTTATCTTCCATGTGGAGAACTTACTCACTGAAGCATTTTAAAGTGTATATGAAAACAAAAAAAAGCCTATTGCTGAATACAAAAGAAGACACGTAGTACGTATGACACAAAATTTCAGCATTAAATTACAAAGCTCAAAAAATAAAACAATCTATTTTAAAGAAAAAAATAATAGAAAATGATATCTACATCTGTATATAAAAATGAAATATTTTAAGTTAGATTTTTTTTCATTCATTTTTGTGTTTTTTTTTTATATAGAGATCTGCAAAAGTGACTGAGGATTGCCTATCAACAAGTCAATATTCACTGTACATGTGTAAATACAGGTATGCAGACATGGGTCAAACAGCAAGAGAGATTCTACTTTTGTTTTCAAATTGTAACAGCTCATAAGACACAATCAACTGTGCACATGCATCCCATCAGTATTTAAGAGGATTTCAGTTGCCATTTGACCAAGACCTGCTGAAATGTCACAGTGGGTCGTTGAACCCTACACAGTAGCAGCGAGAGGCCAGCAGCCCCTTACAGTTAGAGTATGAGGAACAGAGAGCAGCAGAGACAGGCTGAACCATGGAAGATAAAACTGCACATTAATCACCTGTAGGCATATGAATGGAATGACTCGTGTATTCAGATGAAGTCCATCATGTGTTGACTGAGTTGTGTCAGCATCACAGTCTATGAGGAGGTTCTGTTCAACCAGTAGGTTCTTTCTGAAGACCAATACAAAGGCAAATGAGGTAATAAAAACAAACTGATCACCCCTGTGTGCCTTCACTTCCTGTGGCCCTTACTTTGAAACCTGGGGGTGATTGAATGCTGTGTCAAAAAAAATGCTCTGCCTCTCCATATAATTGATGCACCCCGTTCTGACAGGACCATGCTAACGACAATCCCCTGGTGCTGGAATGAGTAGAGGAAGCGATGACAAAGACAAATGTGTGTGTTCACACTTGAAATAAAGGAGCAGAGATTAAGGACACAGGTTAAGGCACCTTAGAACCCTGATGAATCCCGGGCACACTCTAGGACTGTAAACTTTGAATTGACCCAGAGTTGATCTGCGAGGATGTCTGGTGGCCAACTGTCCTGCGTCCTAGAATGTGTCCATAGTGGGTGTGTAAATGTGTTGAACTCTCTCCCATTGTTCCCCACCTCCTCCTCGTATGCCCCAGGAAGAACAGCATTGACTGATTACAGCTACTTGTGACACAGACGCCGCCTGCACTGTGCTTCACTTTGTGGCCTGTGCATTTACAATCATACAGAGTTAAAGGGACAGCTGAACATTTCGGAAACAAGCTTATTTGGCTTAGCATTAAAACTGACTAGTGACCAAATAATGTTTCAATCAATAAACCTGTTTGTTGACTTGCTGGAGCCATTTCCTGCAAAAAGCTTGTTTAGCAATGCCACGTCATAAGCTTAGTTCCCAAAATGTTTAAGCGTTCCTTTCAGACACAAAACAACACACACAACAGTAAAAAGCTCCACTCTAACATTAGCAGAGCTTCTACGATGGAAAAACAGCGCAATTTGAGGTCAAGACGCAGATATGTGGCCAGATAAACAACAACACACTGATAAACATACATGCGCATACACAGCCTGTTAGAGACAAGTGCAGCAAAAGCAGAGCTGCCTCGTCCTTATGTCTTTAGGCTGACCCCTATGTCTTACGGTAAAGAGAGGAATACAACAGCCAAAACAAATATAGGAAGAAGTGCATTTAGGATATGGCAGTCCATATCCGTACATTAAGAACATTGTGACATATATGCATTAAGCCAAATGTAGGGAAATGTAATAGCATGTGAGTGTAGAGTGATGTGAAGCGTCACGCGTGGCTGCTGTACTGACTCAACTCTCGTGAAGAGGAGATGATGACAACAGTTAATAGTGGAGTGGTTACAGTTAAAACCTACACAGCAGCATTAGTCTTAAAGTGTTCTCTTTACAGCATCCAATATTCTGTCATCTTCACAAAAAAAAAAGAAGAAATGACTCAGGTGAAATAAAACCTATTTTCTCAAAGTTGAGTGCCAAAGTGGAAAGGTGCACAAGAGGGGATGGTGGTGATAAAAGCTGTCACTTAGGCACCAGGCCACGGGATTGTGGGTAAAGTGGGGATCCTGGGCTCGAGGAACTGAAAGGTGAGGTCGGGGTGCTCGACTTCTTGCCTGTTCTTGGTCGTCTGAGTGACAGAGAGTTGAAGTTGAGGGTTAAACAGGCTGAATAACAGCAGTTTTTCAGTTATTCTTCAGTATTAATGCAACAACTAAAAGTGAGTTTGCCTTACCCAGACTTTGGTTTCTTGAGGCTGCCACTGGCAGTCTGGGTTGATCCCAAGCTGCTGCGAAAGCCTGAGGCATCTACCTGGATCTCGTCCTCATCCCTAAGGGCGCTCTCCAGAGCTGCCGCCACCTTTGGGGCAATAACTGGCTCCTGATACTCTTTAGTGGTCCGAGCAGGCAGGTCCATGTCCAGCATTATGATGTTTTCAGCCTTAGAGCAACAGAGCAGACACACTCATCTGAGACAAAGTCATCAACTGTGGTGCATTTTGATGTGATAGCAATGAAAATTAAAAAAAAAAAAATGTTGTGAGCAGGATGCTGAAGTTGAGCATCTTGGTTTTCAATACAACGTTTTTATTGAGGTAGCCACAACCTGAAGCACCTCCTGCTTCACGGACTGTTTGACTCGAGATGTGAACATCATTTGCTAAATGAACATCAGAAGACCATAAACTCCTGTTTACAATGTTTACCAAGGCAATAAATTAGTGACATGCATGCTTATTTTCCTCATAAACTTCCATACAACCAGAGGAGTCACCCCCTGCTGTCTATTAGACAGAATGCAGGTTTAAGACACTTGAGCATTGTCTTAGAACTGTTAAAATGCATATATTGCATTTGAGTATTTGGAAATATTGCATGTGAAATCAGAATAGGAGACATCTGACACCTATAGTACATTCTGGAGTCATGTTTATTTTATAATCCTTGTATGTGATTCCCTTACACTACCTACACTGTTAACGCTGAATAGCAGGGCATTGTGTAGTTTTGTATTAAATTTTATCAGCACAGCCAAGCATAACCCATTTAGAGGTTTATGTCTGAATACATGTGCAAGCTGAGGAGGATGTGCAACTTACTTTATATCTCATGTCAGGCCTCATCATCATGGCCATGCGGGCATAGTGACTGAGAGGCCTCCTGTAGCCAACCGCAGACGAAGGCCTGGTCATCATCTGATGGTCACTGAAGCAAACACACAGAGGATGAGACAGTGTTTGCAGCAAAAAATTGAATTAAATTAATTAGGGATGCTTCGATTCAATTTTTTCAGTCATGATACTGATACCTTGGCTTTGGGTATCAGTTGATATCAAGTATCGATCTGAAAGCTGTTTGCATCACTATTCATGTTTTTGTTTTGTTTGTATTCAAGTTGGAGCACTTCTGACCACATGAAGAACATACCAAAAAGTATTTTTTGTGTTTAGTTATGTGATTATGCTGTAACTTACTCCTCTATACGTGTGATCAGCTTCATTTTCCAGTATTCATCCTCCTCATCAAAATAAGCCCTGTTGACTATCTTGTTCTTCTCCTCTGAGGGAATGAAGTTCTCGATGATCAGATGCCTGAAAGACAAACAAACCAACAGAGGCAGTAACAGATAGATAGGCCAGCACAGCAACACTGACAATGCTCAGATGCAACCAAACACATATACACTGACAAACATATTAGTTCTGCCCTGTGAGGCTTGACTTGCTGTTTTGCGTTTTATTACACTTAAGCAGGAAGTATACTTGATCGGTGTTGTAGTGTAGAAATACTATAGTAAAAATTAGTACAAAAATATATTTTAGAGTTATCTGGCTTAAACGAAATAAGATCTGACGACATGAAAACTCTTTTCTCCTAAATGATTTAATAGTGTCAGTGTTCAAAGTGATACCCTGCATTTTTTTTTTTGAAGAATACTCAGTGTATTTCTGCAGTCGATTGGCCCCAGTTTAAAGAACTAGACAGAGTACAAGCATGGCAGCCTGGTGAACTAACTAACTAACCTGTAAAATACATAAGTCATATGATATCATAAACTGAGGAGAAGCAGTGGACCAGCAACATCTGTATTCTATGAAGTAAAATAGCTGTTTTTAATCAATTAAGTCAGGTGGCATTGAAGAGGGCTCAGAAAACGGCTTCAGAAAATATTGTAAACATAGCTTCCACTGATTTTTTTTTTCTCTAGTACCTCATACAATCCTACCTCGAAAATCCAAATCATCCCTTTAAGTCTGACAACATGATATCAGACACAGTTTGGATATTAATACAGTAGATATTCCTCCTCCACCCTTGCAGAACAGACACAAGGTACATCCATTTTTTTTGATAGACGGTGCTCATTATATGTAGAATACATTACTGTTCAGTGTCTTCCTGCTAAGCTAACAGAGTGATATGCAATCTCCATACTTGAGTTTGAGGTCCCTGGTGAGCTCATTCTGGGTCTGTTCCAGCTCCTGGCGCTCGTTGACGTGTGCCTCCTGGATGTCGTGGATTTCTGCTTTCACGGCCTGTAGCTTGTCAAACAGCTGGAGGACAGAGAAAGAGAGAGGAAACCAGGGTTACCTTACCATGATGAAAAAGACTTTCAAAATATTCAGTCTTCAAATTTGGCTTAGATACCTGACCATCGTCATGAGGAATAACTGACTATCCAAATAGACAATAGTGTATTCTTACATGATTTGAAATAGTACCTGACCTACTTACTGCAAATGCAATGCATTTTTATCACTAGATGCATAAAGCCTCACAAGTGCTGAACATCAAGATTTCAAAGCTTCCAAATGAACTCAAGCTTTCAAAAATGATCAATTGCACATTTATGTTAGCATTTTATTTTTATGTACTCATGATGAACACATTGACAGATTACAGCAGCTAAGACTGGAGACAAGAGACAGTGTCTTGTGCCAGTGTGGACTGAGGACAAGAGAGAAAGACTTTAATAAGTATATTTTCCCACTGGAACTACTGGCTGTGTGGTTGTTTTAAACATTAAACTGCTAAAAATAGCTGAGACTCCTTTCCCGTCCGTGAGCACACTGAGCATATTGTGACAATGTTACAGTGGTTACTTCTCTTTTTGTATCTGTTAAAAAGAGTTCTCAAACTCTCACAATTGGTGATTATTGAAATAGTGTAAGGACTAACCAACCAATATGGTGAAGTGTTTCGCTGATCACAGAGGTAAAATAACAGTTGACAGACTAGAGTCTGGAGAAGATATTGAGTTCTGTATGTTTTTTTGACCTGTTGATTTTATTGTATATTCTCTTCAACGCGCCTCGTATCACACCAAAAAATTGCAGTGTCCACCTGGGCGTCTCCTTTCTATTTTAGAATCATTTGTCTAAAGGAAATGAATGACAATTGTAATTTTTCCTACGACAAAATCCAGATGTTAGTGAACTTTTTATCCGTTAGGAAGGACGCTTTAGATCAGCCACAAATTGAGCCGCTACCTTTCTTAACTTCTTGGTTTTGATGTCGACCTCCTGCTGCAGAGAACTGTAGGTCTCCTTCAGCTCCAGAGTTTCTTCATCACGACTGTCCATCTGCTGCTGCATCTCTCGCTCCCGCCGTTTCTAGAAACACAGACATGCACAGTCATTCATTTAAACTACAGTCCTCTGTGCGTTATGACGTTACACATAGGGAAGTATGGTTGTCCATGTGGTACATAGTCAGTAGAGTAAGGCATGGTGTAAAAAGCAAAATGGTCATTAAAAATAATGCCCTACAGGATTACAAGAAGGACCGCAATGTAAGATGGAGGTCTGTGGCTGAGGATGGGTTCTGTGACATCTCAAAGATGAAAGGTCACCTAGCCTCAGGACCAGTTGATTGATGGAACATTGCTTTCCGTTAACTGCTGATGAATTAGAATAAAATATTGAAATCCAGCATAGCATCTGGGAAACAACAGGATGAATACACATCTCTAAACCACTTGATCAAGAGGACCTGACATGACGGAGACAAACATGGATTCCATGACGTTTTGTCTCACATCAGAAGCAAGTTGTGAGAAAGGTGACATTTCTAAAAGCTTCTAAATATTTGGTCAACCTGTCACCATCTGATGCATGCCGCTGCATGCAGCTTACAGATCATGTAGATTTATGCTCGTACCGCAGAAACAAAGTTATTGACCCAGTTCCACCTGGAAACTTAGAGCCATACACACACCGTTAGCAATATGCAAATATTGGCATGCTATTCTGTCAAACTAATGCAGTGTTCCACTTGTACTCAGAAGTCGGAATTTCTGAGTTCCCAAATACACCCCCTGCGTCTTCTTTGTTTTTATTAATTGTGTTTGAGGCAGACCTCAGATTGCTGCATTAGTTTTCTGCACTCCGACAGATCAAGCACAACAAACTCAGTTTTCCGACTTGTTTACTGGAACGCCGTCATCACAGGTGTGACGCCATTCCCAGCTTTGATATCCGACTTCCGAGGTTAATGGAATGCATTGTATGGCAAGGGCCAGTGTGTCGATGCACATTTAACTGCATCACCCAGATGTTTGCTCAACATTCATACAGTGTAGTAGACAAGGGTTCGGAACATTTTAAAGTGAAAATAGTTTATCAAGATTGCCAGCGAGCAAAATGCTGTCTGTTGCACTACTGTCTGACCAAAATAATTGAAAAGAGACAGATCATTATGCTTTTTTTTTTTTCTTTTTGTTGTACAAAATCCACACCTAACCATCAATCCTAAACAGGGGTATGAACCCAAACAGTCCAACAAGTGATCACATATTTGTTGACCAATTTGGGGCCTTCAAACAATTGCTCCACTTAAAAATTAAGTTAATTTTTCAGATGTTTGGTATACCTGTTCAGCGATTTCCTGCCGCTTCTGCTCCAGTATTCTCTGTTGCTCATTGGTGTGGTCCACAATGTTCTTCCCTCCTACTAAGAGCTTGCTCTCCATCATCTGAATTGAGAGGAAAAGTAAAGGAATGGAACCACTTTAAGTCGCATTCTAGAGGAAAAAACATGTGCAATGAATCTAATATATTTCCCTTGCATGAAAATTAAAAGAACTTGACCAGAACAACACGGTTTATAGCCTGAAGAGTATATCCACTAACTTGTGTGTTGTTGAAGCCAATGAAACTAAATCTGAAATCTGATATCTGATCCTGTACTACACCTTTTCTTCAATCCAAACAAATAAATATGATACACTATGGATATGCAGAAACACACTGAGTCAGGCAAAATCAGCTTACCTTCACTTTGGCTGCAAGCATCTCTCCGGCTTCCCTCTCTCTCTTCAGATCTTCCATTTTCTTCTCTTTCTCTTTAAGCAGCAGATCTTTCTCCTCTGCCACCAGACTGTGATCCTCCATGATAGCCTTTCTCTCTTTCTCCAGCTTCTCCTGCTGTTCACGCCAGTAATCTCCTTTGTCGTCCACGTCTTCATCGTCTTCTGTCTCTCCTTCCTCCAGATCCTCACCTTCACTGCCTTCTCCAGCCCTCCTCCTCTGTCTCCTCCTTTTCTTCTTTCCAGAGCGCTTTTGCAGCTGTTCTTTCAGCCTCGCGATCTCCTCCTGAAACCCCCTGAGCATGGCATCCTTAGGGTCCTCATTGATGCGTGGTTTATTCTTGATATTCTTAGCCCTGTTGGAATAGCGCAGTGTTGTCAAGGTCTCCTCCACATTGTAGGATGCCGGACCAATGTTTGCGACCATAACAGTGCGTGCATTGCCCCCGAGAGAGTCCTGCAGCAGACGAGTGAGTTTTGAATCTCGGTAGGGGATGTGGCTGCTCCTGCCATCCACCAGAGCTGAAATGACGTTCCCCAGAGCCGAAAGTGACAGATTGATCTTTGTGGCTTCTTTAAGCCTCTCCCCTTGAGCACCAGTCTTAGTCTGCCTTTCGCTCCCTGCTAAATCTACCAGGTTCAGTTTGCCAACTCTGATATGATTCTCTCCATCAACACCCAATTCACTGCACTCAACAGTGATAACAAAGATGGCATGAGAACGGGAGCTGTGCTCATTCATGTTAGTGGAACCAACGGAACGATTCTGGTTGCCCACGTTCATGACATGTTCGATCTCCCGCACACTCTCGGTGACAAATGATAAAAGGTCTTTGACATACACACCCCTGTCAGGCTTCTCCCTGAGCTCGAGACGACGTGACTGGTCTTTGGAGAGCAAATCTTTGACCTCCTCTTGGTAAATTTCTAGATATGATGCTCTTACTAGGTACTGCTGATTCTGGGACCGTGAAATGTGAGTAAAGATATGCTCAAAGGAGTTAGGTATCACCCCTCTCCTCTCTGGATCATTTCGCACCCCCTCCATAGTGTAGGTTTTTCCTGTGCCTGTCTGTCCATAGGCAAAAATGGTCCCGTTGAACCCAAGTAGAACAGAATCCACCAGGGGCCTGAAGGTTTCATCATACAAATCTATTTGTTTGGAGTTCCAGTCGTAGACTGAGTCAAAAGTGAAGACTTTGGGGAGTTCGCTGGCTGAGGCCTCTCTGGGGTTCCTGACAATGATTTGGCCCAATTTCACGTCAACAGAAACCACCCTTTCAAACTTGGCTGCCCGCTCTTTTTCATTGATGGGACGACAACGGACCACCACCTTGACTGACTCTGAGTTCTTGCTCTTGGACATGTTGCAGAGCGGCTGCCAACCCAAAGGCTTGGCACTTTGTATGCTCTGTCTTCTATGTGCAGGTTCAGGAACAGCTCACCGATACAAATGCCCACATCAAAAACTGTTGGAGAGGACACATTCAGTGATTAGTACCAACCTGCAAATTACAGTTGTCATGGTGACTCACAACCTTTATGACTAATTCATTACAAACTCTTCTACATGCACACGAACTGGAAACGTCATTTATGCGCAATGTAAGCTAATGACGAACTGGCGACAATATAACTGGCTAGCTAGCCTGACACTGACACCTATACTTCAGTTCCTTGGTCTTCATAACTTCTGTTTCAATAAAACACACCACAGGTTTTCTTTAGTTAGACCAAATGAATAACCTTTTAATAACGTTGACGTTACTTACCAACGGCGAGGGGCAGGACGTTGCACACCGTTCTGACTGTGAGATAATGCACCGAGGTGCCACTACAATAGCTTAGCTAATTAACGTCAACTAAACGTAGCCTGTTAACCACCAACTATAAACTTCTATGGCAACTACGATTTGGAATTACAGGTTAGATCTGCCAGTCACAACATGTTGATAAACCGTGGTTTGTTGGCTGCACCATTAATGTTAGCAATTATTCATCATAGTAGTGGGTCAGCTAACCAACATTAGCTTTTAAAAAATGCAGCCCATAACGACACCACAAAACCGGCCTAGCAACGACAAACACACTGGTAACCGAAGCTACAAGTCTGGAAACGTTAGCATTACCCGGCTAACGCTAGCAGGGAAGGCATTAATCAATAAAGCATATCGCCATAATAAATACATATAACATTAGATACACTAAATTCATGCCATACCCACTCGGCTCCAACGTACATACAGAAACGTCGTTAAAGATTTACCAGTGGCGAACGTTAGCTAATCCAGAACTCCCAGTCAGCCATTAGTCGCTGCTCATCACTACAATAGTCCCGGTTACAAAGTTGCCAGATTCAAACACTCTATCCCCTCCCAAAGAGGTACGTGTGAAAACACATCAAGCCATACAATTGCATATGACCATATGCATCATAATCATGAATACGGTAAACATAACTTTAACAACGAATAACTACGTGACAAACCCATATATATATATATATATATATATATATATATATATATATATATATATATATATATATATACTACATGTGCGAGGCATCCTCGCATAACTGGCAACCTCAATAAGCTTGTCCAACATAGCTAATGTCAGCTGATTCAACTGTACTCACAACTGCTAAGCTGGCAGTGAGAGGTAAACAGGCTGAGGCTGCTTTTTTAAAATAGTGTGCATCACTTTATTGGTGAAAAACATTGTAGAAAACATTCAACTTCAAACCATTGCATTCACTGCTCTCACACAAAGGACACAATTAGCTAGCCACACATTGCTACATGCATTTAATCAGTTAAACCTGTGCAAATCAACTTTCTTCTCCCAAAAACATCCCTGATTTAGTTGTTAACATTCACTGAATAACAGTACCAGCCTTACCGACATTCAGAACAGGGTCCCAGACATGTTAATCAGTTTTTGGTCCTGGTAAATTGAGAGGTGAAAAAAAGTCTCCTTTCCCCCCCCTATAATTAGTATGTACAGGAGGATCAGTTACTGTGCTCTCCTTGGCATGGAGGACAGAGAGGAAAGGAAAGCAAAGCTGGAAAAGACATGGAGGGATGGAAAGGTGGGGAGAGAAAGAGAAGATGACAAAAGAGAGACGGAGAACATGATCGCTGGCACTGCAGTCTTTTCCAGGGTTCACTGTGGTCACTAGAAATCTTGCTGACATGTTTGGATTGCAAAACGGTTGCAGCTACCATCTATGGCAGTGTCTAAAGACAAAAATAAAATATTTCTTGGTAGCTGCAGATATTACCTACATTCTACATCACATTTTACAAACCCTTCCTAGATTAAATTCTAAAATTCTAAAATAGGGCCGGCCTTCACAAACCATCACCTCACATATAAATACTTTCTGCCTCCCACATGATCCCTCGTATCCTCACGACAGTCCTCCAGTACTTTCATCCAAAGGACAAACATTTGTTCAGAGTTCTTCTTTGTGATTTAATTTCCCAGGCTTGTCCATGCCAAAAAAGGAGGACGGAAGGCCATGGACGTCCCGCTCTCTCTTCACAAAGGCGGAAAAAGAGGAGACACAGTTACCGATGAAGTGGTCAGCTCGGCCTAAGATGTACAGGTCCATTTGGGCTGAGTCTGGCTGAAGAGTCACCACTTTCACCTGGAAAGTCAAAAATGAAATAAACAAATAAACAACCAGTTGGGTGAATACATTATTGTAACAGTAACCAAGTAAGAATAGTGGGGGGTTCTTACAGAAACAAATGGGGCTTAATACAAAGCAGATGTTACTTATGACACACTTGTGAATGCACCACAAAGGATTTATAAACCTACCTTGCCCTTGAGGAGCTTTTCAATTTCCCTGCTGTGGGATTCTGAATCAGTAGCAATATAGACAGAGCGGGCAGAGGTCTTCTTCACCCACAGCTTGACCGCCCTGCGGATCTCTGCCAGGTCAGGAAGGCACATGGTCATGGTGAGACGCAAGGCTGTCTGGCGGTTGTAGCCAACACACTGAGGGGAAGCCATGAAGTGAGGCCCTGCTTCGCCACTCTTCAGCAATTTGCAGGCATTTTGCTGTAAATGTGCATTAACAAAATCATTTAGATGGGACTACATGGTGAGTAGGAATAAAGACTATGCAGTATGTAGCAGCTTCTGATTTGTGCTTGGTGAGCACATCCACGATAGTACTATTGCCAGGCTTCCGGCTCCTCCAAGTGTACGGTGCAACATAGGCATACGTTTTTTGTGACTAATCTTACTAATAAGTGTTTGTATTGTTTGTGTTTGTATATCTATTGTACTATCCCTATCTATCCCTTCTTCCTCTGTGCCATGGTGCACCATTAAAAACTTATCAATGAACCACAATGTTGTTGGGCGATATTTCATCATTACCATGAACACACATTTACACACAACTTTAGACCACACACATCGTCCTGCTGGCACTAATACTCACTGGAGCATTAAACATGGATTAATCCACTGTTAAAAATAGTCCCCAACAAATGCTCCAGTTCCTCCTGTTTGAAGATTAAAAACTCCAATGACCAGCAGTTTCAGAAAATGAGTTTCTTAAAAATGAAACCATATAAATATTTGTGTAAGCTACTTTTAAAGACTTAAATTTTTAGAAGGAACAAATGAGCTCAGAGCTGAAAGCCACAGACAAGATAGGGAAGTCACATCAAGTACTGAGAGATGATTTTTCATTGGATTTGTGGATAATAGGTAAATATATAGAAGGATATAGCATAGAACATCACTACCCTTATCTACTTTCAGATGATACTATGTGTGATAGTATAATAGAATATAGTTTCTTTGAAACACTTGAAAAAGGTACATTTTCACAATAATATGATGCATGAAGTACTGTATACATTACTAAACAACTGGTAGGATTTGTAGAAAACAAATTATTGTTTGTTAACATGTACTGTAGGTAAACAGATTCAGAGACAGAGCTGATTTAATTTTTTGGTATATATAAAAATGAGATGCTATCTATGTGTGCAAATACAATTGTTTGTATGTGAGCATATGAGTGAATGTGAAAGTGAAACTGAAAGAGGAAGAAGACAACCCTAACCTTTGGACGTTATGTGTTAAAACCCTAGCTCATGAATTGCAAAGAAAATCTCACCCAGTCAATGCCAATCCTCAAGTGAATACCAACATATGGCCTGGTCAGCAGGGTATTGATGTGGTTTTCTCCCTCCTTCACCATGTTGTCTGACCACACCACGTAGCGCTGCAGGCCCACATGCTCCTCTGTCACTGGGAACTGGGCAGGAGCCCCAGGCAGTGCCAGGACAGGGTGCTCAGAGGGAGGAAACCTATTCAAACAGGGGACGAATGAGGAGAAGCAGGGTTGTATGAGGTCCTTATCCATAGTCAGTGTATTATTACAGTAATGACAGCTGGCGCAGCAGTGCAATATAATATTGTGGACAGTGACGGCAGCTTAACGTATATTTACCACCTGAAAAAAATTGGTTTATATGAATAAATATAAATGAATGTATACACAACAAAAAATACAGTGTAATAACAGCTTCTTATGAGATTATATTTTACATCATCTTTTATAATCCTAAATGTATCTTCAGTACAGTGAGTGGGTGGGTGTTCAAACATGTACTTACCTCTTCATCCATTGAGGTTGGTGGTGGGCACTAAAAGAAATTCCACCAAACAAGACAGACGTGTCAAATTCCACACCAACATAGTTCCAGAATGGACCAAATGGGTTCCCATCCTGAAAATGAATCAGAAACATTGGTCCATATCAGAGCAATGACACTTTAGAGGAACAATATGTAACAAATGTATTTAAATTCATCATAAAATGGCCCTGGTATGTCACCAGACATTAAGAAATCATGTTCATTTCAAATACTTATATCACTGACAACAGTAGTCCAGCCAGGATATTGTCATTTAAAAAGTTAAGTTGCAGCCCTCAACTGATGTTGATGTTGTCATGCTGTGTTTTGGTCTGATGCGCCACCCTCCACCTATCTCCCAATCACCAAGTCAGTAGTGTTTTGGCATCCGGGGTGCCAGCTCTGCTCTAATTACCACAGCTACAGCTATGAACGGATAAATAATGTCTAACGTTACCAAACCTAAAAGACCTCGTTATGAATACGAAATACGTTGTGACAATGTCTAAAATAAAACAAGGATTTGTATAGGAGATGCATTTGAAAGACAGAGATGACTGAAAGTGGACGGACAGCAACACTCTCACCGCATACCCCCGGCCACCGCCCCGGAGCTCCGCTCACTTTACCCCGGTCCTCCACAGCTCTCCTCCACCCCGTTTTACTCCTTCTAAGTGCCCATGGTGATGCTCAAGCCATAACTTGAAAGTGATTTTCAAGTTTTGGCCACAATCCTACATATGGTTCCTTTAACAGCAGCATGATTATTATGAGCTTGGGTCTAACAGTCACCAGAGGGCAGCATCTCTCCCTCACTCTTTTCACTTGCTTTATTATCTCTATTGACACAGAGGGTCTATTGCATATGCTAATGTTATGCTTCTTTACTTCCACAATTTCTTACTCATCAAATAATCTAATCCAATGGATTCTCACCTTCATGGGGCAGGATTTTTTGTCGGCACTCCGCTGTGCAGCAGTCTCAAAGCAGTAGGCTTTTCTTTGACTTAAGGGCCAGTATTTGGGAGCCAGCTTCTCCATGAAGTCTTCCAAACTGACCACACGGTGGTACGCAGACAAGGCCTCTAGCTGGAAAAACTCACTGTAGGGAACATGGACCTGAATAGAGCAGAAAATAAAAGAATAAAACAGCACCATCTACGTCAATTTAGCAAGTTATGGTCCCACCTTTAGTTTCTATTTTCAGTTTTTGTATCTTTCATTATTGCAATGTTTTTTTTTTTTTTTATCTGTTTTCCTTTTGGAATAATTAAGTTACTACAACATAACTCATCACAGTCAGTGACAGGTTGTCAGTGCCAGTTAGACTCTACTCACGTTGGTGTAAGGGGGCGTGTGGTGTCGGTACACTATCCAGGGAGGGACTGCCAGAGTTCGGTTTAACATCTTTGCAAAGGCCAGAGATCCCAAGAAGTGATCTGCCTGGTTTCCAAAGCGACCTGAACAACAACAGTGGGCGATGGACAAGAAAACGTAAACTCAACAATACCTCTGATAACAGATATTTATGTTATAGATGTTTCTGATGGTGTAGTGGTTAGCACTGTCGCCTCACAGCAAGAAGGTACCGGGTTCGAATCCGGGACCTTTCTGTGTGGAGTTTGCATGTTCTCCCCGTGTCTGCGTGCGTTCTCTCCGGGTACTCCGGCTTCCTCCCGCCATCCAAAAACATGCATGGGGATTAGGTTAATTGGCTAATTTGTGTGAACGGTTGTCTGTCTCTATGTGCCCTGCGATGAGGTGGCGACTTGTCCAGGGTGTACCCTGCCTTCCGCCCTAAGACAGCTGGGATAGGCTCCAGCCCCCCCGCGACCCTATGAGGATAAGCAGTAGATAATGGATGGATGGATGTTTCTGATGCGTAATCCACCAGCATGTGCAAGCTCTTTTATCAAAATGATTTATCTAATGCTAAAATATAATTACTGTTGTTATCAATGAATTTTCAAATTTCCTGTTTCACAAAAAAAGAAAAATGCACATTATTATAATATTTTATTGCAATGTCAATTTACAAATTACTTTCTGAACATAAAAAAATGCATGTTAGTGGCTGTATATTATTCTTGACTATTTCTCTGTGTTCTGAAAATGGTGAAACGCAGGGAACTCAGTGAAAAAGAAAGCGTCTGAATTAAAGCACTTCATGACGCTGGATGGTTTTTGGGACAAACAGAGCAGGTGGTCTGATAAACTTTGTTCAGCACTGTATACATTTCTAAATCTGCAACTTAAACTAGTGGACAAATTTATAAATGACCACAGTGAAAGAAGGAGTAAGCCTACTGCCTTTCCACTTCCACAGAATTAAAAGAAAATTAACAGCATCTGAAATATCTGCATCCAAGTTGTCCATAGAATAAATTACAGCCTATAAGCAAAAAATGTTATCCATATTAATGACAACATAAATATCTATTCAAAAACAAATCAGCATATGAGCATTTAAAAATAAATGCTTAATATTTAGTAGTGATCATATGGTAAATACTGCTCACATCTGTCAGTCAGACTGTTTGAGGCTGTGAATGAGGAAAAATATTCATGGGCTGAGTCTGTTACTTAACAAAAAAGTATACATGTTGAATGCTTGTGTTAAAATGTCCAGATATTATTTGTTTAAGATGCTTTTGTTTTTCTTTCATGATAATTCTTCACAATTAAACAATAAGACCGAATAGTCTGCTGTTTAGTATTAACTATGAAGCTGCAATTTCAAATGCATTACTTTTTATTTAGAGGGTCTAAAAACATTAAGACTTTGATCAGACCTCCATCCTAAACAGCCTCTGAGTGGGTGAAGTTTTGCGTTTGCTTTTCTCTTCACAACAGAAAGAAACAGTCGTATGTAGACAGAATCATTTACCCATGCACGGGCAGTACAACACGTAGCCATTGTGATCCCACTCCAACTCTTCGGCAAAAGTCCAACAAGTTTGGAGTAGAAGTGCTAAAAGCAAACATGTTAGCGTAACAGCAGGACATGCCTCTTGTTTGGCCGCCATTACGGTTAATTTACATCCCAGAATGCACTGGCGTTCAGTGTGCTTCTTCTTTTCTTTTCAAACGCTGATCAAGTGGGTCTACTGCCATCTAGTGTACCAGAGGAGAACATACACCCATCAGGCATAACATTATGACCACCTGCCTGATATTGTGATTGTCCCCCTTTTTCTGCTAAAACAGCCCCATACACAACAAACTGATCTGCTCTGTGTATTCTGACACATTTCTATTAGAATCAGAATTAACTTCCTTGGCAATTTGACCTCCAGTAGATCAGACCATCAGGGCCAGCCTGTGGTTCCCCACTGGTCCTTCCTTGGACCTTTTTCTTAAACTTATATTATTTCCTTTTAGCAAGTGCAGTCATACAATACAATCAGCTTTTCAGATGTTTACAGATGTTTATGAACCAATGCTAAGGGTCCGTTTATGAGTCCTGGCCTCCATCATTGACCATATCTCCATGTCTCCATCATCCACATAGCCACCACCAGGGCATGGGTGGAAGAAAATCAAAGAAATAAAATAAATACATATACATACACACATATACAAGTAACCAAAATTGTTCACATTTTCAATAAGAAGAAAAATAGGAACATCATTCTCCACAGAGGGAAAGAATCCTTGGACCACTTTTGATAGATCCTGATCACTAGAGTCCAGGAACACCCCACAAGAGCTGCAGTTCTGAAGATCAACTGACCCAGTCCTTTAGCCATCACTGTTCTCACTGTGGTTCTTGTTCAACTTGCTCAAATTCTTACGCTTGCCCATTTTTCATCAGCGTTTGAGGACATAATGCACATTTGTTGCCTTAGACATCCCAGGTGCCATGATGAAGAGATAATCAGTCGTTTGAGCACCATCCAGTGTAAGGTGCTTGCCACCGCATGCAGGTAGGCCACATTGCATCTCTGGTTAAAATATCTCTAGTTAAATGTTGTATCAATTAACCATGAGCACTAATTTGGTATTAGTACTTATTTACCTTTGTAAAGCTTTCTGCTTCTCCATTCCCTCCTCCTATCACAGGCCTGTACAGTGCTAGTTGTTCAGTGCATTGAAACAGCACAGCTATAGGCTCTATCAGAAATATAAACTTTAAAGCCTCTGAAAATCTGCTGGTAAATTTTAAATGTTTTTCTTTTTCTACAGAGTCATGAAAGGAAACATTTTGTCATTGTTGATGAGCAATGAAAGGCAGTTTAGCAACTCTTCACTTTAACAATAACACACATGAAATAGACAATATATGGTAGCCTATATAAAAATAGAATAAAAACATAATGTGAAAGAAATACATATCTTTATAGAGTAATAGTCACTAAATAAGCAACAGAAACAGTTACTGTTTGGTATCATTTATCAGTTATGAGATGAACAGTCAAATCAGATTTGATCCTGATGATCACACTGAATTGCTATTTTGTTTGTTTTATTAATTTTGCAGTGACTCAAGTTAACACAGCAAACACAAACCCACAGCTATCATCGAATTGTGATTCAAATATTAAATCATATGAGTGATCTTTGATTTTGTGGTGTAAAGTTTTGAGCCAACCTGATTCCTGTAGCTAAATGAGGGTGTGAGAATAGACACCATTTTTTCTGCAACCAGACAGAAGGAAAACAACAATTTTCCAGTTATGAAATTGTAACCAAAGCATTCCAGTAAAGCACTGTATTTGTTAATACTCATTCAGTGATTTTGACAGCACAAAGCCTGAAACATGTGGCAATACCACCCAAACACTGGTTGTAACGAATAGTTGAATCTGACAACGTTCACTTGGGGCACTTAAGAAATGAATACTGATGCGTGTCAGCGCAAAATTTGGAAGAAAAATCACAGCTTTATAGAGAGTAAAACAAAACATGTAATTCTCCTCTGATCATTCCTGCAGACTGATGAACTAAGTGGCCACACAAAGTTCCAGTGATAACGGAACAAGGAACGGCCTCAACAGAGCTCTGCTTCATTACATGTTCACATGTGTGCTCAACATGCCCAAAGTCAGTGTGCCGCATGGCAACATGTGGCCTGGGTGCGGCCTCCAGCTTTTGTTACTTTCATTTAAATCTGTGCACTCTTTGCCAGCCTGCCTTGTTTGTTTAAATGAACTGATAATTGCTTTAGTATGTCACATTAAATACTTTATTATCTATAGAGGCTAGGAAATACAGCTGATATGATCTGCATACAATTTGTTGTTCATTATTTCTCCAGTGAGGCCATTGAATGCATGCAATTCAACGGTGATAACAGTCAAAAATCTAAAAAAAATAACAAAATGCAGCCAAAATGCTCAAAATGTAAATAGGCTACTTAATAAAGGTTGTGGGGAATTTAATTTTTGGTATTTAAACCAAAATTCATGACTCTTTTTGCCAGTTTTTTTTTTTTGCAATGAGATCTTTTCAAGTTAGACCTTTACTTTGAAGGCTATTTAATCCGTCCACATCCTCGAGTTCAGCCAACCCAGTCTAACGTATTCTCTCTTTGTATTCAATCACTCTCGTTTTTCTTTTCTGTGATGCTCGACAGCTGGCTGTTCTTTCCCTCTTTTCCTGTGTCATTCTCTGTGTCTGCTCCTCCCCCATCCCCTGAACACACACTGTTTTTCATTGTTGGAGATGACAGCAATGATAACAATGCAAAGAACCACAACTCACCGCCTGGGGTATGAGAATCAAGACAGAGAAAGAGAGAGACTTCCTTCAGGTGAACAAATGACATGGATCACAACAAACTAATGAAACTTACAAATGTACACCTTACATCATTTCCCAGTGTTATTGGGTTTTATGGGCTATAAGGAGTCTGATCTGATTTGAGAGATGATCTTATTAGTTCCAGGAAAAGGTTTATTGCCAAATAAGTTTGCACATACAAGGCAAATATGACATAGTAACATATGACAGTGCAGATTAGTACAAGAAACAAAAGATACTGACAAAATAAGAATAAAAATGTATGTAGAAAAATGAAAATAAGGTGAGATAAAGACAATACAATGTGGCTGTTTTCTGGCTGAATGAAATACAGGATGAAACTATACATTTAGTTTTGTCCTTCATTTTAACAATTTCATTTCCCTTTTTGAAACTATAAGTTCCTTTACTCTGAGAAGCTGTGCAGGAAATAGATGATGTTTGCATACAATTGTAACATCACATCATGTTTTCTAGAAAAAATATTTGACAAAATGTAGCTTTGAAAAATGATTTTGATTAATGTGTTGACAAAATGCTTGTTTTAATCCCTAATCCAGTTACCAAAGCTAAACCTAACCTGGCTCTAAATATTCATTTATATTTAGTGTTCAGAAAACAAACATATATTCTTTGTTAATTTTAGTTCATTAATATTGGCTGCTCTGTCTGAGAGGCATAGTACATTTTGGTTCTATAATTTTATTTTATATTAATTTGAAAACTACTCAAAACTAACCAAACTCTCTTTGACACAATGTCTATTTTTATCTGTCCTCTCAGGATTGCCTTTTGGCAGCAGGAGTGACGAAGACATACAATTTTTATAATTTAGCTAATTTAACTTTCAAATTTATTTAACTGACAAATAAAATAACTTTTTTTGTTCTAAAAGTTTATTTATTATAACAAAACTTTTGGTTAGTTCTGGCAGCAGTGTGACGTGGATGTGTCGCCGAACGAAACACACCCATCCACCTTATCAACCTGCTGCAGACCACTGGTACCGGCTGTCTATGACCTGATACACCAACTCATCACAGCAAAGCTAGACTTCACCTTCTACTCTGGGCTATCCCGAAATGATCACCCTACAGATGCTCAGTAGTTACATCATAACATAAATGAGACGAGGCGTGATCATAAGCTATCTTTCAGTGCAACACCATGGTGTTCAGCATCATCTATGTCTTATATCTGTATTTTGAACAATAATCATATTGAGTTGAGAGAAAGCTGGAGTTTAATCAAACCTCACATACATGATTATTGCTTGTGGTCTGCCACTAGACATTTATAATGCCTAATATGACAGAGAATCCCAAATAAAGAGAGTAAATACATCCTAATGTCCTGGTATTCTCCCTGATTCTGAACTCCTTTCAGTCCATGAACCAAACAAGGGCAAGATTCACTAACACATAAAACGACATATTCCGCCATAACTAATATTCATGTATGTCCACATTGGGTATCATCATCATATCTGTGCAGATAGAACTGACAGCTGCGTCTCTCTCTTTGAGTCCCGGAGGTTTCCCCCATCCTTTCTAAGCTGTTTATCGCCCATCTCTGCTAATGTAAACCACCCATCTGTTTTAAAGAAAACACATAAAAACACACACATAGTCATTTCCCACCAAGCCAGACCCTGACAGAGGGTATTTCTGGGTATATCTGGTGGCAAGGAAATACACTCCAGATGTGAACAAATTGTCCCCTTTACTAATTGCTATTGTGTTTAGTGATGCTGATTTTAGATCTCTTGCTTGTTTTCACAGATGATGACTCGCCAGAATTTAACAGAAGTACATGTGTGTGTATTTGTGTGGAAGCGTGTGCATTATTAAAGCTGATGGTATTAAGATGAGAGATGTAAAGCAAAGGGTGTTAAAGGAAAATGGGATGACACAAGAGGAACAGTTGGAGATCTGACTTCTGCTATAGAAACACCATAAACAGACACAGATGTTTCTGCTCAGTTGTCTGATGAAGGCTTTATTTAAAGCAGCCCATCGTTTTCTTCTGTCCTGTCATCATAACTTCTGAAAGGCCGACTTGCTCGTCCCGTACAGTGCGTCTAATCAGGAGTGATTAGGTGTGTGGTAGCCAGACATGCAATATGCAGGGGAGTGGCTGCTCCCAGTGGCGTGTCCAGATTTTTTTTCCGCAGGGGTGGCCCAAGTGGGGCACTAAAGGCCAATTTATAGTACTCCGTAAATTCTCCGAAGACACGGAGAGCCCTCTGCATCGCCGGAGAGCGCAGGATTTTTTTTTAAACTGTCCATCAAGCCATCAAGGGAAAACAGAGACGGCAAGGGCTGAAAGTGGTCCTCTAGTTACACCCCTGCCATGAAATGCAGCCCCTCGCCCTACACAGAAACAGAAATGTCACTACCGCAGCAGCGCGGACACGACAGGAACTAAAGTATCGATTAGCCTTGTGAAATGCAAGTCAAATACATTCAACTTGCTCAAAAAATCCATTTAATTTAATTCATTTTGTAATTTGGCTGGGGTATATTTCCACAGATCATATCGAAAGGTGTTGGTTTGCCTTTGCTATTATCCGAGAAGAACATCTGTTATTTTCTCTCTTTAGAGGAGTTTTAAAGACTGTAAGCAACCAATGTTCTTCTCTTCTATATCACTCACAAATAATTATATCATGAAATAATATTTTCTCCTGCTTTTGTCTGCGATATTAAGGTGAAATGCGAGGGTGTGCATTTCACAGCAGGGGTGCACAACACGCATCACGATGGAGAACTGCGAGGGCTCGAGGGGTCTCCGTACGGAGTTGGATTACGTATTACGTCAAAGACGTATATTGCAACCTTAAGTCATGCAGGGGTGGCCAGCAGGGTCAGTCACTGTGCATGGGTAAGCATGCACCTCCATCAACATTGCATCAGTTCGTCATTTTTTGTCTTTTATGATAAATTTGACAACTTAAGTTATCTTAAATGTAAAAGTTAGAAATAGCCTATAAATAGAGCAATCAAATAGGACTTTTTATTTCTTCTTTTATTCTTTATGAAAGGTGCAAAAATAAAGACAATGCAAAAATATAAATCATAATATAAAGTGTAGACCAAAACCAAACTAAATAAATAAGTAAATACAAAACTTCAAAAGGTTGACTTTACAAATCATGTCGCAGGCTGAACACCATTCTGGCGCAATACTGCCCCTCATGTCGGAGGTTGAATTGCAAACCAAGTCACGTCTGATGGTTAGATATTCCAGCATGCAGGTTGGCACCTGGGGTGGCCAATCAGATTTCAGGCCCAGGCCACCCCTTAGATACGACCCTGGCTGCTCTTGCTGTTGTGTTTGCAGAGAATGTTCTGTCTGTTTGTTGGAACTTTCCTACTAGACTATCTGGAGCGATGGAAGAGACTTAGAGACGTTCCATAAGATAGTTAAAAATCACTCCACAAGTCTAAATAACAGACCACCATGCAATCAACTAGACAGATGTTGCACCAACCACAATGTAATCTAAATAAATAAACAATGTCATAATGAAAGAAGTCTCCCTCTTTGTGCTGGGAAATCACTTCTCCTCATCCATATCTATTCTAATCTCATCTCTGTTTGTTCCACAGCATCCTCACATGAAAAGCTGCAGAGAAACAGAAGCAACTATAAAGTGAGTTTCTCTATAGAGAACTTCATTTTAACACTCTTCGCGTAGGGCTTAGAAAACCACAGGTCATGTGTGTGTATTTATCTCTATGTAATAATGCAGACAAAGCTTTTAATGCAAAGTGACTGAACAGTCATTCACAGTGGTTTTATTTTTAGGCTGATAGAAAGCTTCTATATGACATTCTGCCACTCTACCACATCACCATTACTGTAAAAAAATAACTATATTTTAACATAATTTATTCCAAGCTGAAAAAAGCAGCTGGTGTTAGTTTTGAAAGATTCAGACACCTTAAAATCATAAATGTATTTGCTTTTATAACTAGTTTATAAGATCAGAGCCGTAGAGATTTAAATGTATTTAATTTCCATAGCTTATAGGATCAAAAAAAAGGGACGATGTGTTTAATATGTGCATAAAAAAAGAAATCATTAATTAAAAAATGCAAAGGAATAACTGAATCAATTTCTTCAAATATTTGGATATTTGTAATTTATTTAAACGTGTAAAGATGAATTATTCTTAAATCAGCATCAAATCATTTTAACATTTTAACCTAAAGCCATTATTTAATTTGAACTTTCTGAGTTTATAAGTCTTAAGTCTTCTTTAATTGTCTTAATAATGAATGAATAATGACTGATGATCTTTGAGGGTTTACCTTAAAGTCATCACTTATTATTATTAATTACATTTTCATGTAAAAGTATTTTGAAGAAAATAATGAATCTGAGCACCTGCCTAAACTTTTTCCTCTTAGTTCAATACTTAATTGTAATAACTTTTCACTCTAACTGCGTTCAAAAGTTAATGTTTGCTGGTTGAAGACAAAAACTTAGTTTACTTTTTAAAGCATAATCGAAAGCTAAACAACATCTTGGTATTAACATGGACGTGTTGTGATATTAACACTTCCAGCATTCGACGAAATTGAGTTTAATATTCGCTTTAGATCAATTTTAAGTCCCAGTTATGCAACCTTTAAACAGAAATGAGACTTCACGACAGCCCTAAAATAAAATCACAGGCCCGACGGCTGCAGGATCAAAATAATACCTGAGGATGTTGGCTCCAAAATGATGACTGTCTTCACATCCTCATCCGTTTTTTTTTTTTTTGCACCCAACTCTAGAGAAAAATAAAACCTCCCTCTGCTGTCCACATGTGTGTGTTCACCACACTGCAGCAACAGGTAAGCCTATTGTGGTTTAGGAGGCATTTCCCCCCTGAACAACTGGCATTTTCTACCCCGCTCCTCTGTATTGAATACGCCAAAAGCCTTTTGATGCTTTCAGGCTCAGTCGGAAATGTCGCAATTATGACGGAGCGATTGATTACCAAACACAATATAAATAAATTTGACGAAAAAAAAGATTCTATGACACATTATTTTTTTTAATGATTAACGGCCAAACATTTACTGGAACAGGTATTTTAAAATATGCTTAACAATAAACAAACATCAAGCACTCCAGTATATGAGTAATTCCAGCCTATATGCTACAGCCCACCAGTTTATTTGTAAAATAAATCGACAAGCATATTTACATGATTATCATACTGTTATGATCCATAGTAAGTGTATACACAGACAAAAGAATGTATTTTCTTTATTTTTAAATTGTGAGCAGGCGGGCAGCACTTGAAAGCAGCATTATTGAAGACTCTTGCTCCCCCACCCCCCACTCTGTCTCCCTCTCTCTCTGCACAAACACATTCACCCTGCGGGCCTGGTGGGGCTGGTGGAAGCCTGTGGAGGGGCTGGGAAGAGGAGCTGGGGGGTTAGGGTGATGAGGAAACGAGTTGATGTGCCCTGGAAGTAATTCTTTCACCCCCTCCGCTCCAAAACTCCACAAGGTGGGAGAATCGGGACCACCAGCAGCAGCAGCACCACCACCACCACCACCACTGGCAGCCTTTAACACGTGGGGACCCGGGGCCACATTCCTGCTGATGGACTGAAAATCCTGCTCGTGCTTCTTCCTCCATGCTGTGTCACTTGTTGACGCTTTAAAGCAGAATAAAAACAAGTTGCAGAATGCATGATTAAAGCACAGTATGTTTTTACACTTTTCTGTTCTTGAAGAAGTATAAATTCAAGGTGTCATCCATCGTGTTGGGAGCAGAGTTTTATTTTGTAGGCAGGGCATTTAGAAACTTTAATAAATGCATAAATAAATATACATATAATGATGGGAAATAAAGAGTTTTTAACTGACATGGAATCAGATTACAGTATTTATTTTATTTCTATTCTACTGTATATACTATTGTCTCATTCCTATTTGGTATCATAGGAAAAGGGTGAAACACCAAGACTAATAAAACAAAGACAGTAATATTGGATCAATAATAGTCCTGCGAATTTTCATATAGCCCACATATTTACATTTGTACATTTATTAGCCAATTTAACAACTTCAACTATATATATGTTGTATATATAGCCTATGTATTTAAATATAACCATGATGGACTTGTGAGACTAGATCATGCTGTAGGTGGTTAAATATGAAAGTCGTTAAAATATTGTACGTTAATAACGTCATATCAACCCGTGGTTCCTTGATAAGCAAATGTAACAGATATTAAAAAAAAAACTCATGTATTTCCATAAAGGCTTATAAACTGGATTGCAGGTGTATTAACTGAATCAGTTGCATGGACTGGGAGAACTGGCTGCTGAAAAAAACAGTAAGCTGTCCCTGCTTGAAAAGAAAAAAAAAAAAGGAAAAAAAAAGAAAAAACTTTGTGAAAGTGGCCTGACGTCACACTCCCACAATGCTTACCGCCCCATAACTCCGCTGCAGCCTGAGGGGAGCCAGACACTCTCAGGCCCCGAATATAGAAAAATTATTAGAAAAAAATCGGAAAAATAATAAAAGACCAGATCGAGGGGAGAAGAGAGCGGGGAGCGGTGGCGTGGGCTCTCCCGCGGCGGGTGACTGGTCCGGTCCGAGATGGAAGCTTACCGGGGCTCCATGTGAAATTGACTAATGCGGTGCTGGAAACTTTTTGGTGGGTAAACTGCTCGTTTTTTTCACTAAGACCTCAAAATGCGGCTGCACGTCCTGCTGTGTGCATGATTGCCTTTTTCAACAAACTTTTACCAACTTTATACCAACTCTGAACTCGCGCTGACGTGCGCAACGCTTCAATTGTTATGAATGTGTTGTTCGCTGTCGCGTAATCGGACTTTGCGTAATTGTGCTTATTATTTTGCTTTTATCATTTTTATTTTTTTTTGCGGCAGCATGGACGGATGTGTGTATTTAATTTTTAATAAGTCGATCACCTCTTCTGCTCCCTCGACGCTTCTTTTTATTTTTATTGTTTTTGTTTTTGGTCGTTAAATATATTGCAAAAGCGAATCTGTGAAGTTGTTTAACATGGTGCACTTTGTCCAGCGGCCTTTCGCCGTTGACGTTTGATGATCCGTGCATGTTTTTCAGCGATCTGGTGATGTTTTAAGTCATTTTCGATTAATTATCGAGTATGGCATGGTACTGCAGAAGCAGATGAGGTTAGCGTCCCACGGTGTGTGCTAGTCTGTGATAGGAGGAGAAAAAAAGTTGCTATAATGTGCTGTTTTGTGTTTGTGCACCAAACTGTTACATTCTCCAAATGAGGACGTTTGTGTGTCTGATATTCACCTAAAACCTCCAGGCCACTGGTTGCTGACTGGATGTGTGTTTGGCCTCCATTGGGTTATCTACATGCTTGAATCGTGTTTGTCGCTGATCGGATGTTTTGTGCCTCTCCTGTGCATGTTTGTGTGTGTGTGTGTGAGAGAGTGTGTGTCTCAGAGAGAGAGAGAGCTTTTCCTTGGAAGCGGGTAAATAACAACCAGGACCCCTAACCAAAGGGGGGTTGGGGTCAGAATGTGGGGGTTCAGTTTATGCACTTGTTATTGATAGCTGACTTGGCTGCAGACTTTTAACAGGTTTATTGTCTTGAGACAGGCAAACAATTATAGCTGAAGTAACAAAAAACAACTAATATTCTGCAGAAGACAATGAAGTAACATTGTTTTTTTCATGTCACCTTGTTATCCCTGTGGTATTTCGGAATTATTGTCACCGCATTAGCATGATACAATTAATGGAATTATGGATAATTTTTCTGTTGAGCACTCAAATTACACCATGTGATACTAGGGGGTTTTCATTAGAAATCAGAAACATACAACTTTATTTATCCCGAAGGGGCAATTCAGTTTAGCAGCAGATACCCAAGCTAAAATAAAATGAAACACACGAAACAAAAGAAAAAGAAGAATGTGTCCATCCAAAAGACAGTCAGTATAAGGCTTAGATTATCATAGGCAATGATGAACCATAAGTATGTGAACATTAATTAGATAAAAGGAGATAAATAAATCATACACAGTAATGATATACCACAAGTATCAACAATAACAGCAAATATTATGTCAGCTCTCATCTACAGTCTAAGCAGACATACAGGAGCTACACATGGGTAGAGAGCCTCACAAGCAAAGGGAAACTCAACTAGTGCTTGATTAATCTTCTGATTATTTCCTTCATTTATTGATTAATCTGTAAAATGTCAAGAAAAGTAAAAAGTAACAGTAATAACTTGTTTTGTCCACCCGACATATCAAAAAGTACTTTGTATTGACTCACATGAGAACAAAAAGTTGCCAAAACTGAAAAGCAGTAAGGATTGTTTGGTGTTTTTGCTTGAAAAATGAATTAATTTTCAAAATTCAATTTCAAATTTCAAAATTGATTATTTGACTTAATTGCCTTCTAAGTTTCTAATGGCTTTCTGCTAGAGGACGTCCAGCATTAACATTGCTTGTCATTCCTGAACAGAACTTGAATGACACTATAAATACATACAATAATTAGTTTGTTGAGAAAAAAATAGGTCAATCTATTTTCCTGGTAAATCAAAAGGAGGTCAGTAACGACCTCAATAGAGCAATTATTATTATATGGCTGCAACATAGAGAAAATCATGAGCATAGATGTTGCAAAAAAACTTAAAAGTACCTGAAACTAACTCAAAAACATTAATGTCAAAGTCTGATGAAGTGACTTGAGGTAGGTTTTTCCCTCTACGAGAGACAAGCATGCTCCATCAAGGCCTCCAGCTACATAATAAGGAAATGGAAGTGAGTTTGTCACGAGACAATGCCTTTGTTGCCACCAGTCACTGTGCAAGTTGAGACCCATGTGTTGATGTTTGCTACTCGCTCGCTATAACAACCCCGCTAGTGATGGATCCGCTCCACGGGCTTTAACTATTCTTCCAGAGATTTCTCAAACATTTGGAACATTTAGTGAGGTTGTTGGTATTCCAGTGCACCTGTTTTGAGATGCGGTGACACATAGCTTGTGTAATTGGTATTAATAGTTCCTTGAAACTTCAGAGACTAATTTGAGAGCATTTAGAAACAAAATTCATGCTTGCGTTTTTCTAAAAGATGTGAAAATCGCATTTCAAATGAATGAGTTATTTGATAAACATGTGACCAAAAAGTTCAATCTGTAAACAGTTCAGGAATTAACTTACAAGCTCACATATTTAATGTCTTTCTTTATCTGTAAGTGATTATGTGCAGAATTCAAATCAAAACTCATCCTTCCTATTGCTGAATCTATTTTTTCACTGACTCCTGTTGATTGGCACTGTTCGGACACAAACATTCTGAGCTTCTCTGCTTTCTGCCGTCTCTACTGAGCCAGCTTCTTCTCATTAACTTCCATGCATTGCCTTACATTACTTCCATGCCCCTGTGGTTGGAGGCAGCACGTTTCATGTTTGCCTTTGTGATTGAGTGAATGTGTTCGCCCGTGAGAGCTCGCGCGCATGCCTGTTTGTGAGACGGTAGATGTGCGCATGCACATGTGCCTGAACTCATCGTGATAGAGAGAGAGAGGGAGAGAGAGAGAGAGAGAGAGAGAGATGTTTTTGAGCTGGAAGGGAGGTCTTCTTCTCATAAAGTCCCCCCACAATTCCTGCAGTGGCAGCGATGGTAGTGGCAGCAGAGACGGCGGTGGCGGCAGCAACAGCAGGCTGATTTCCATGAGAAAAGAGCATCAGTTGGGTTAATGGGAGGGACAGCCCTCTGAGGGGACAAATGGTAGTTAATAACCAGGGAAGAATCGGAAAAGCTCTGATCCCTTTCTTTATACTTCTTCACCTTCTAGAGGCAGGGATGGGTGATGGGGGTGTGCAGCCAAGATGGGTGAGGGGGACAGGGGACACTAGGTTCATGCTAGGATGGATGTTGTTCACTGAGGCGAGGAGCTGCAATAAGATTACTCTATTATTTTCTCACAGGAAAAAAAAGAGAACTGGAATATGGGGCATAGCAGTGTATATACGTATCTATGTGTGTGTGTGGGATGCAACTTCTGTATTTGCACTTTTTGTTTTCTCACTATGTTTACATGCGTTCAGTGAGTTCATTGTTGTTGGACGCGCAGTTTATTTATATGTGATATATGAGGTTTCACACGGTAGCTACCAGTTACTTTGAGAGGGGGATGTCTGGATAGGAGGAGAGAGATACTGTATGTATTCATATGTCTGTACAGAAAGAATAAAACCAAATCAAATCAAAAGCCTTTATTGTCATTATATGATGGTGGATACAACAAAATTAAGAGCACTGCTCCACATGATGCTCAGTCAAATGTAACAAAAAGATAGTCATTTTAAAAATAAAATAGAAGACATAAATAAAGTTATGTAAGAAATAACACTGTTTACAGCAATAAAGCACAGTTTTACAGTAATAATTATAAAACACTTTGCTACAAGTAAGTAAAAAAAGTTATTGCACATTGTAATATTGCACATGAAAGTGGTATTATTGCACGTTGTTGTTGACAGTTATTGCACGGAAAGATATGTATTTATAATTTGTAATATATATATATATATATATATATATATATATATATATATATGTAAAACAATATATGTGAAACAATATATAGGGATAATAATTTATGTAGCTATAAGATAATAGAAGAGTTAATCTAGTTTAATTATTTTTACTGATTTCAATCAACAGTTTCAGACATTATTGTTCAAGCAAGGTTCTTGTACAGCTGCTTGTTACCATTATTAAATTGTATTCTTTGGGAATGAGGAAAGTATTAAAAAAGTATCAGAACTGAGACACAGATGTGTGCCCGGCCCTTTGATAACCAGCGCTGTTTCCTCATAACTGGGTGTGTTGAATGATGCTGCCAACATGTTTGTTAGATTACAACAGAGAAGATGTTACTTTTGAAAAGCAGAATAACACATTTATAGTCCTATAAATTAAAAAAAAATCATCAGAAGTAAAATACACCAATGTAAACACTCTGGTTTTGGTGTTACAGATGTACTATTTGTGTTGTGACCGTTAGTATATGGTGGCTCGTGTCATGGCTGTGTGATTGTTCCTGCACTGTGTTTTAGTATCTATCATTGTCCCATTATTGCCAGCGGATCTGCTGCTGTAGTCGTATGTGGTGTGTTGTCATCGCTAATGTCAGTAAAGTTCAGCAAACTTTTATGCTTTATGCTTCTATGCTTTATAACTGACATTATTACAGAGTCAGTTTGCGATTTGATGACTCTTGTGTGTGAAAGTTCATTCAAAGAAACTCCAGGTCCACTTACACTATGAGCTTTTTAAATGTCATGGTCTTCATCAGCAGGTGAATTTGGATGGATTTTGCTCTGTTGTCAGTTGTTTTTGTCAGTTAATGACACTTCTGTACTCAACTTTTTGGAAATGAATTGACAGCCTTGGTGACAATTTCCTTAAATGACTGAGATCACACAGGAAGATGGAAATTTAAAGGAAAGGTTTTGTCTTGAATTTTATGTTAAATTTATTTTTTTTTAAATTTATTAACGAAAACATGACATAAATCATCCAAAAACAGTAAACATGAAACACTGAAATCACAGTTAAAGAGACCAAAATACAAATCCAAACTGATAAATACTAACAAACAATGAAATATCACTATATATCTGCATTTCTAACAACCTAAACAGATAACAAACATTAAAGTACAATAATATTAAAAATAAATAATAGGAAATGCATTTACATTGAAGTATCACTGTACTGATTGGAAAATACACTGTTTCCTATCACTATTTCACATTAACTGAACAAAGTTTTTATTTGGTGTTTTCTGTTAAAAATTTGCACAAAACACCACTCTCTACCTGCTTTATAATAAATAGAGCACTGCATACATTTACTACATTTAGTTGGCAGACAGAGAGAAGAATGACGCTTTGCTGTGTTATAGACTGATTGAAAACAGACCAATGTGCAGTGCAGCATACGCAAACGTACACACACCCGAACACACAGATATTTACAAGGCTAATTAAAGTGTAAAAAAGAACCCTTGCATTTTCATTTTTTAAGTTAATAATAAATGCACACATGCTCTCATTTACTCATGCTCTCGCGGAGGCCTTTTTGGACCAGCATGCATTCTAACGGGTCCTGCAGTATGCCGGTCAGAAATAGTAAGAGGATGCTAGATGCTTGAACCACATACTGCCACTTTTCCTTGTGGATCTTTTTCTAGGAAGAGCGGGGCAGCTGTGGCTTTTCAGAACCTAGATCCATCCATCAACCAGCACCCATAGTTTACACCACACAACACACACACACACACTTTCCTCTCCCTCCTCCCTCCCAGCTCCACTTCCATGTATCTTAATTTCTTTCCACCTTCTCTTTTCTTCTCTCTTTCTTCATCCCCTTCTGTCTCTCTCTTTCTCTCTCACATGCTGTCTGTCCATCCATCCACTCTCTGTTTTGCCCTTCATCCATCCTTCTCTCCCAGACTGAGTTTACAGCCCCCAGGCCACTTCCGCCAGGCTGTCTGCAACAGATTTATTAATAGGCTTTTCTCTCTCTGCAGTAAACACAGCATTGGTTAAGGGGTCGTCCCTCAGACACTGATAGACTTGTACTTAACCTTAGGCACTGACTGACTTGAGAATAGAGGAAAGCCTGTTTCAAAGATGATCCACAGCGGATGAAGTCATTGAAGGACCACTGGAATTAAACACAAGTAGGAAACAGAAATGACTTACGGTAAAAGATTTGAAAAGATCAACACGTATGGTGATATTTAACACCATTTGCGATTTTCCAGGTTTTGGTTGATGAGGTGAGAAGACAGGGTGGCAGAAGGGATGTCATGTCACAAAGGTCATCTGGTGGATTTAATTACAAGTGTTGCAGTGAACACCTCAGCTTGCTGATCCACAGAAATATACCTCAGCAAGTGACAAAACAGACTCACTCTAAGGTCTATTCAGTAGCTGTTTTTTGAGTTTCCCTCCATCATTTCACACTATCTTCATCATTCTAGTTGTCAGGGAACTGTAGATGTTGGATATATTTTTCTCAGGAAGACTTCTGGTCCATGTAGGTTTATATGTTAAGACCCAGGATACAGCAGTTGACAGATAACTAATGGATCTGCCAAACTGAACACCATTTTTGGTAATGAGTTTAGCTGGGGTTGCTTAGTAAAAAATGTGGAGAAATACTAGACGTTACAGAGTAGCGGTAATCCTGAAGTTGTTGCTCTTTGAAATGGAATCATGAAATATTTTAGTACACAGATAAACACGCAGTTCGATTCATTCTTCATACTTTTGCGCTTGTGCTTTTGGAAAGGCGACTTTTTATGTATGGATTATCTCTGTTATTGCCGCACGCACACACTGGTTAAACATGTGGAGAAATCACTTGGCTCACAGGCCTGCTAGTTACAGCTGCTAAACAATGATTGGACAACTGCTATTTGGGGAAAGGGTTTATCACCATCACAACTGGGCAAACTCAGTTGACAATTTGTTGACAAAGATTGGGGAGTTAGATTGAAAACTTCAGAATTAATCACTGTGTTTGTACAGTTAATTTGAGAAAGATATAACAAAGTATCACTACTCAGTCCGTTTATGGTACATATATATATATAGCTATAAACCCTCTGTGACAACAGTCAGTGGGCCAACGTATTAAACTTTGGTGCTCCATGTACCCCTCTAGCCTCAGTTTTGCTTGTGCAGGGCTGCCTGTAGTGACCATAGCATCACTGCAATGATAGGAGTGAAGGAGTAAGTCAGGTGGAAAGTATAAAGAGTGACACATGGAGGAGATTGGGTGGATGAAACAAACAAACAGAGGACCTTGACTTATGTAACTCAAGGGACCAGTGTGTGACATTTATGGCAATGTTTTGGCAGAAATGTCATGTCAATGAGTATGTTTTATTTACTGTATAATCATCTGAATAGTTGTGTTTTTGTTTCCTTAGAATGAGCCATTTTTATAGACATGACATGGAAACCCCCCCGTTGGGTGAAGAGCTGCAACATTTATTTCTACACAAATTACAGCTTCTGCTGAACATTCAAATATCAAATGACTTACAACTGTTAGAACAATGGTTTCTAGATAGTTTTCATGTTAGCCGCTGTAGTATTGCCACCACAGTATTGCAAGTTATGCCACTTATTTTAACTCCAGTGCTCTGTGATATTTTTTTAAACCTTCATTCTAAACCTAAACAAGTGGTAATGTACTTCACTTATTTCACTTACATAACATACAGTGCTTAACAAATTTATTGCCACCACTGCTCTAAATTAACAGTGTTGCTACTTTTTTTGTTTCTGTAAGGGTTAATCCACCAGTATGTGCAAGCTCTTTAATCAGATCTTAAATCTGCATTAATCTGCACGACGGCAACTCTACTTGGTCAAACTGCATGAAATGCATCGTCAGATACGTGCTAAATATGCTGATCATACATATATATATATTCCTTTTTGTCCATTTCATGTTACAAATAAATACTTGAAGGTTGCTCTTTGGTAGATTATTTGTTTGCCAAATTACCAGAGAAGTTTAGGCAGACTCAAAAAAAGCCTGCGTATGTCCAAGTAATCAGGTTAAATGCAAAAAAATATAATTATTATCCTTGAATTGTCAGATTAACAGTTTTTTTTTTTTTTGCAAAAAAAGCAGAAAAATAGCAAAGCACATATTACTTTTTGATTGAGATTACAGTCATTTACTTGCATTCCTAAACAGAAAAAAAAATTTTTTTTGTGGTTGTATATTATTCTTGAATAATTTTCATATGATTCCGGTGTTCCATTTTGGGTATAAAAAATGAGAAGTCAGTTTGAAGTTCCTCACACCTGCTCAAGTTGGTAAAGTGTAGGGAACTCATTGAGAAAGAAATAGTCTGTATTAAAACACTTCATGATGCTGGATGGTCTTTGAGACAAATAGGACAGGTGGACTAATATATTTGTTAGCACTGCAAGTTTCCTAATAAATCCTGAATGATGATTACCCTTCAAATTTATTCAGATCAAAGTTTAAGAAGTATTAGAGTATTAGTATTATCAGTATTTCCTGACCTGCCATTATGTTGGAAAAAGACATACCTTGAATAATATGCTGCCATGCTCATGGCTGTTACGGATGTAGTTTGTAAAGGCTCCTCTTCTGACTGTACATGCTGTTTGCATTTGCTGTTGTTGCTTCATGGTTTCAGATGAGATGTGATAGTCTGAACTGAAGGTTTTGTGCGTGTCAGTGTGGTTTGATATTTAATTCGTAAAAAAGAAAGGTAGCTGGTTCCAGAAAAATATTTGACATTTCTGCTTGATTTTTTTTTTTTAACTTAATGTCAATCAAGTAATTGATAAATTGAGTAGTGATGAAGGGTTTCTGTATGTGCCTTCTGAGTCATGATACAGTGGTTATGATTCAATATCTTGCCATATATATTGATATATATTGTGTATGATAATTAAAGCATACTATAAAGAATGCACCACCATATTTATAAAATCTGAGTAAAAGAGTTGATTTACATTTGCAGTTACCCTGTAATGTCCAAGATAACAGCATTACTTTCAGAATGCACATACTGTATATTGAGATCTCTTAATAACTCTACTAACTTTGTAACTTAATGAAATAAAGTATTCAGTTATGAAATGCCATATGATCACCATGAATATATGATAGCTAAGGCTGTATCAAACAATTGTTATTAATTTTGCTACTGATTATCTCATTGGGATATTGATTAATGGCTTTGTTAATAAAATGTCAGTAAAATTCAGTACTGCATCCAGTGAGTTTCGGTGGTTTTCCTTAGATGATAATGATTCTTCAATTATGATTAAATGATTAGAATTGCAACAATGGACCTAAGTGTCAAGAGTGATTATAACTGAGATTAGGATTAGGAAAAAAAAATAACAAAAGCAAATTATTTGCTGAAAAAAACAACAACTTATTGTTAAAATCAGTCATCAGATTACTAGCTGTGTTGGTTACAGATTGTCAAATAATCATTTCAGACATTATTAAGTGAATTTTTTACTTTTACATTTTATTTACTTTACAATATAATTTAAATATAAATTGTCATTAAAAAACACTGGTCGATGAGTTTGTAATTAATTATTTTCTGTAAAAATGGTTGCCTGACAAGATGGTAATTTTTTTCAAATGAATGAATCTTTATGAAGTAGGTAATGAATAATGTTTGACTTTTCTTCGAATGACAGAGAGTCATTACTGAGAACAAGAACATGTACTCCAAAAAGTGCTCCATAGAGATCACCTGTAGCTTTATTCCAAATTTTTAATTCCAGCTACTACAAAAGTGCATCCAGATTTTGTGCAATTTTAGAATAGCAGTATTATGATTTTGTGTTAAGAAGAGATTCCCCAAAACTGGGCAGGAAACATGATCCAATCAGGAAACATGATCCAATCAGGAATATATAATCAGCAGTCCACTTGTATTTACTAATTTGCAAATGTAAATATTATCTTATTCTCCCTATTCTCCAGTTGGTCCAGTTTGTTCATTTATGTTATTAGTTATAATTAGATTTAATTAGATTTAAATCTAATTAAATCCATATATACTATATATATATATATATATATATATATATATATATATATATATATATATATATATATAGTATATATGGTATATATAATATTATCTTATTCTCCCTATTCTCCAGTTGGTCCAGTTTGTTCATTTATGTTATTAGTTATAATTAGATTTAATTAGATTTAAATCTAATTAAATCCATATATACTATATATATATATATATATATATATAGTATATATGGATATATATATATATATATATATATATATATATATATATAGTATAGTATAGTATATATGGATTTAATTAGATTTAAATCTAATTAAATCTAATTATAACTAATAACATAAATGAACAAACTGGACCAACTGGAGAATAGGGAGAATAAGATAATATTTACATTTGCAAATTAGTAAATACAAGTGTTGCACATGTAGATTACTGGCAACAGGTATGTTTTTTCACATTGGGTCTGTGCGTCCATGCACTGTAACTGAGGAATTCACCAGTAGTCCAGTGTGCACACAGAGTAAGGACTGATGCATGCCAAAGTGTTGTTGAGATTCATCACGTGATTCAGCACACAGTTGTGTTTGTGTGTGTGTGTGTATTAGCGGCACAGTAATATCTAGAATATGGACGAGCCCAGTCTAGAGATGCCAATTAGTGAGTCAGCAAATGGGACGAAACCTGATCCATGTAGAGAGAGCGTGAGCGAGAGAGTAACTCCTGACTCACACAGCTTTACAGCTCCAGTCATAGTGGCAGATGATTGCTGCTCCTGACTCATACTCAGAAGCCAATAAGACAGAAGCAGGAAAAATGTGGGAGAAAAGCAGAATGTAGCCATAGTGTCTGATGACACATCCCCTCTTCCTTCCTCTGAAGTGATTTTTAATAACGTCTCCACTGCCCCGCCCTGCTCAACAATCTCCTACTCGCTAAATAATGCCAAGAAAAACCTCCAACCCAGAAGACATTTCCGTACAGCTCAAGGGTTTGCTGACTGAGATGCATCGAGAATGACAGGGAGTTACTGAACTGAAATATATAAGTTGATTAATGTATTTCTTGATCCTATGATTTGTTTTGGAGAAAAAATGTAACATGAGAAGGGAGAAAAAGGACAGCAAGCAGCACTATCAGTTAGCTGATACTTTGCCATTATTTTTGTGCCTTATAAGATAACATAAAACTTTATTTATCCCGAAGGAAATCATTGTGCAACAGATGCAATACACAGTGCTACATTGAATTACATACATTGCAGATTAGTGCAAAATGCAGTATAGAGTGATTGGTTATGGATGCACTGGTGGAAGAATCATTCAGATGCTTTATTTAATTAAAAGTAGCATTTCCACAGCATACAAATATTCTATTACAAGTAAAACTAGAGAAACTGCAATCATGTTATGATCCACCATTGATAGTTACATATTTAATTTAACAATAAACAGCTGTGAGAGTTAATGCATTAATCGTGATAAGATTTCAGTGAAAGCATTATATTTTAAGTTATTTTTTTTTAAATCGTGTTAATTGCTTACTGCAATTTTGTCACTTCTGTGCACCCTTGTAGCAGCTTTCTCTTGCCATAGTCATGGTGAATAATGACAACAATACACTTTAGAATTGATTTGTTTTATTAAAAAAATGAAAATGATATGCAAAATAAACTAATTTAAATATACAATAAGAAGTCTTATTAATCGTGATTTAAAGAAATTAACCGTTCAGCCCTAAAATACATACATCAGTCCATAGATACTGTATATTTAGTATTCATATACACTTTGAAGACATTTTTATATGACTACAACACCTGTTTGGTTTGTCATATCTGTTGTATCTGCATGTAAATACATGCATTCCAAAGCAGTTATTAAATGTTATATATTGATTGCAAGAGTTAAATAGGAGGGTTATATTTTGGTGTCAGTAATTTGACCAGTGCTTTATTTTCTTATCTGACTCCAGGAAGGTTTTACAGGCATTACTTTAGTGATAACCTTATTACCACCAGGATGCTCTCACTCTTCCTCTCTTCTTCATCACCTGTTAGCTTCTCTGGCTTTCTTCCTGCTGTGTTTTGATCAGTCGCTAATCTCCCTCTGTTCTCCCCCTCACAGCAAATTTCCCCATCTCCCTTCTTTCCTCAAGCATACTTCTCCTTCTCATTATTTCCTTCAAACGTACTCCTCGGTGCCATTCTCTTCTCAGAGCTTTGAATTTTCCCCCCTTCTCCTCACTCTCTCTCTCTCTCTCTCTATCTCTCTCTCTCTTTCCCCCGCGACCACTTAACAAATTAAACCCCCTCACCCACTCAAATGCATTCCATCAGCTTCATAAACACACACATACGTTGTACCAAACATGTAATGGTACTCAGAGAGACTTCCTCCTCTCTCCTCACATCTCTCTATCTATTCTCCCTCTCCTCTGTCGCTCCCTCTTTTTCTGCTCAAAGTCTCGGCGAACAACAAGTTGGAAAAATGAAAGTGGGGTGACAACTGCGAGTCCCCTTTCTGCGTCCCCTTCAGAGCCAGTGTGAAGTTTTCAGTTTGATTGAAGGCCTCCTTTCTGTGGTGTGCGGTGTGAAAGCTGTCCTAATTGAATGATAAAGTGCCCCGAGATGGAGTCCAGTGAATAGCCAACAATGGCCAGCCTGTGTGTGGTAGAGGGATTTTGGTTCACATCCAGCCTCTGCCTCTCTACTCCGAGAGGGGGCCTATTATAACACTCTCAGCTGGACTCGGTCACGTGATGCTGCCTCGCTCGCTGCTACTCACCCCCCTCTCCTCCCACATAGCCTCCCGAGTTGCCCGTCTCCCCCACCCCAGTGTGGCCTGGCCAATCATCGGCCTCCTCTTCACTCTGTCACTTTGCTTTGGGCAGTCTCATTTTGCTAGCAAGTGACTTTCAGGAGCAGATGTATGTGTTTGAACATGTGTCTATTAAATATGCTCTATGAGTCTATGCTCTGAGGACACCAAGGAGATGCAGGAAGACTGAAAGAAAATCATGTGAGGTTTCAAAAAGAAATTTGTAATTTGGGAAAAGAAAATTTCTCGTTAACTTTTCAGCTTGTGAGCCTTTAAAATGAAGCAGTATCTACTTATTTGTTTCTAAGGTTTATTTTCCCCGTTAATTTTTTTTTTTTTTAAGTTTTTTTCTTAGTTGAGGGTCGTTTGTAAAGGACAGGGGGTGTTATATCCTGTACATATTGTTAAGCTCTCTGAAGCAAATTGGTAATTTGTGATATTGGGCTATGCAAATAATATTGACTTGACTAGTCAGACTGTTGTTATTTCTCAAATTTCAATATTTTTGTGGTCTGAAGAAAGTTAAGTTGCCCATATTTCATAAGAAAAATATAAAATCAGAATTTCAGAATATAAAATAGAGGCTGTATTTACCAAGGGCTAGTGTCCCTATTATAGATGTAAAATAGTCAATTTGCATTTGTCCCTTTTTACTGAGGGAGTGCACAGAGGTGTGCAGGTAAAAAGCAGCACTGTTGAACATAAGTTCAGTCTTAAGCAATATGTATTTTTTGAATTTCTGTGCAAAATATAGGATGAGGGAATTTATTCAAATACCACCTGTACCTGTTTAATCAGTACAGACTGACCGCTGAGCTTTAATGTCCAGGAAGACAGATTTAAACATTAAAAGATACTTCAAATAATTGCTCTCAGTTCAGTACCACATGTCAAAAAATGTATTTTTGTTTTGTTGATGACAATATAATACATAGTCAAAATAATAATATGTCACAAATAACAGTATAATATTTCCTCACCTACAACTTTTGTCTTACTTTCTAGACACATGCAACAGAGCAACAGAACAAATTAATTATATTATAACAAATTAATTATATTTTTTTGTTTCTACCATTTCTTTTCCTCGTTAAAAGGGTTTTTTTGTGGAGTTTATCCTTAGTCAATGTGAGGGTCATTTGTAAAGGGCAGAGGTACAGATTGTAAATCCTTTTGAGGCGAATTTTGTAGTTTGTGATATGGGGCTATACATATAAAATTGACTTGACTTGTATTTAGCAGCACTTTAGCAGTATAAGGTGAAACGAGGCTGGGCTCGTTTACATCTTTTCTATAAAATAAAAAAATGTACTAATATAAAGGTGTCAAGCTAAGTAAATATGTATGCCTGTAAATGCACTCTATATTTTTTCTCTCTTAGTCTTTCCTTGGTTGAAAACTGTCATATTACACATATGTTAAATTTATATGTGATGATTCAAATTGGCTCAGTGTTTGAGTGTGGCCTTTTGTTCACCTGTCCTGCTTCACATGAATATAGGACCTGATTAGCTCCTTAAAACCATATTAGGCAACTCAAGATTCAATAGGCTGCGAAGATTGCCAGTTCGTCTCCCTTTATTCCCAGCTAGATGGCAGCATGGTTACCAAGAACGTTATCAATACTTTTCCTTATTTATCAATGTTTAACCAGATATTTAGTACTACTATGGTTTGCAGGGGAACACTCACTGCATGTGGAGTGATTGAGCTGGGAGGGTTTGTCTCGACTTTGTGGTGAGGATAGGTGTCCAGTAAGGAGCTGTGCGGATGCTCGGCAATCTGTTAACTATTTTACTCCCAACTGAAATTTAAACCTCTCTCTGAGAAAGACAGGAGCCCCTTACATCCCCCACTCTCACTGCATACACACATTTAAAGTGTTGGAGAGGTAGTGAGGTGGAAGACCACCCTCTGGCAGTCATTCAAATGAGTGTGTTTTTATCTCTGGTGACTGGAATAAAGGAGAAGGAAAGTACTGCATTAAAATGTGTTAATGAATAACTCCTGAGATTAACTCGTTTCTGCACCAAATCCCTGTCAGTTCTTTCTTTCTTTCTTTCTTTCTTTCGTTCTTTCTTTCTTTCTTTCACCAGTAGATGTTGTGTTTCATGTCAGTGAACATCCAAATTGAAGAAAAGAATATAATAGGAGAGGAGAATATGTGTGTTTGGATCTATGAGTATGATGATGTTTAAAAAAAATGATGCACACATGGGAAAAGTTACAATCATAAGAATGTAGATGCTCCAGTAGCTAATTTAAAGATACCAAAAAAAGTGACTAATTTTTGCATAAGTTTACTTTACAAATAGCAAATATGTACTCATACAGCAACAAAACGTCTGTCTTCTCAGCAGCTTCACATGCAGTATTTCTATATTTCTTATCTATTAATGTGCAGACATAATAATTTCCCCATTTGTGGGATGAATAAAGGATTATCTTATGTTATTTCCACAATATGGTAGTGCATGCTATTTTTCATTAGCAAAGTTGTGGCCAGTACTTGGTACTTTTTGTACCACCTCAGCAGAGAAGTGAGCTAATACACTGCAGCCTTGTGATTGGTCAGAGAGGATCTTTACTAGTGGGGCATCAGACAGAGAACATTTTGAGTATTACTTCTTCATACTGCATAGTAGAGAATAGCATTATATATTAGACAATCATGATATTTATATATATATATATATATATATATATATATATATATATATATATATATATATATATATATATAAAATATTCTGAAACCATGAGTGACATTGGATGCAAATAACTGAGAGCTGTCCTCCACACTATCTGGACCTCATTGGGATTATTTTTTGCATAAAGTAACATGAGGTCAGGCACTGCTGGGGCACTAAAGGTGCTTAATGAATGCTGCAAAAAGCTCAAACTGAAATTGGCAGGTAAAATGGGTGTAGTATTGCTGCATTTGTGTTGTCCTTGTAAGTCATTGTAAGTAATTTATGAGTTCCGAGTCGTACATATCAACTGAAATGCCCCTCGAAGCGTCCATCTTGGTTTTCCGACTTGTTTACTCGAACACCGTCCACTCGGGTGTAACGTCATTCCCAGTTGCGAATCCCGACTTGTATGGATCGCCTCATCTGATTGATGCATCGAACAAATACCCTTTAAAAGCAAATATTCCAAACTTAGGCAGTTGTTCATATTTGGTGATTTATTTTGTCATATATTCTAGAATAATGAAGTAAATATTGGTAGGTGTTGATTCAACCCTGGTCTCTGGGAAATTACAGTATAACTTTGCTATTTTCTCAAATTTTCTCAAACAAATGATTAATCAAGACAATAACTGTCAGATTGAATTTATTAAGGGGAATTTAAACTTGTATGGTACACCTATTGGAGGTCATAGTGTTGCAGCTTCCCTGTCTTTGTGACCCAGACTGAGCGGCCCAGCTCTGATCTGTTAGCCAACAGTTATTGCTCTGCATCAATACAAAGACTGATCTGTGAGCTCTGACACTGGACACTCGCTCCATGCCGATGCAGAGTGGGTTAAAGGGATATGTTTTTTTAAATGTGATCAAGTCAGGCCTGTAAAAGCTTCGTTGTGTAAAATACTGTTTGGAGTTTTTGTGGTTGTCTCTTCTCCCATGAACAAACAGTCACGCTGCTGTTTTGAACTCAAATACCCTCGCATGTACATCGGCGGCTGCTGTTTTGAACATCTGTGTTATCTGCCCTTCTCAGTCTTGTTCTTTTTCACTCTGTTCCTGTCAGCTGGTTGCTTTCTCTTCTCTTTTCATCTCTTTGTTGTTATGTTCTCTCTTTCTCTTCTCCCTCCCCTTCCCTCCTGCCTGCCTGTCACACGGCTGTCATCTGCCTGATGGTGCCTGCAGCCTCCGATTCTCAGAACGTGATCAAGTTTCAAAAAAAATTCAAGGAATGCAAGCTGCCCACTGCCCATTTTTCAAGGCCCTGTTTATGCAAGAATGTTATTTTTACAAGTCTCTACCTTTAACCACCCCTCCCCCTTTCCTGTAACACCCCCCCAAACACACACACACACGCACACACACACACACACACACACGCACACACACACACACACACACACACACACACACACACACACACACTACTTTCCTCCATTCCCCTTCCATTACCCTGAACATTGTTTAAAAATACACATGGAGACGGATAAAGGGGGAGTAGGGTTGAGGTGGTGGGGGCCAAACAAGAAACAAAAATGAGTAAATTATCAGAATGAGAGCCATAAGGAAAGAGAAAAGGTAGAAAAGGTTGTGGGATCTATTGAAACCTGTAGATTTCTGGAAACAAAAGCCTGGTTAACAATTCCTGTTGTTTTAAGCTGAGCTGACGTTGCCGAACTTAGAGATTGTTTGTTGCTGACCCCATCTGAATCAGAGAGAGCCAGTGGCAGCCTAGGCAAACAAAAGTGTCAGAGTCCCAGCGGCTGGATGGACTAGCACGGACCACAGGCTGCGTTTCAATCAGAGTGGCTAAATAATCACTGTGTGTGCCTTTCATTGACTGAGTGAAGTCACTGTACAAATGTAACAAATGGAAACTGCGCTTCCTGTGAGCACAGAAGTTTATTTTGAAAAGACACTATGCATGGAAACTGACACCAGATGGATATGTGTGAGTGTCATAGTTGTATTTTAGGTAATTCACAGGTATTAAACAGAGTGAGAGCGTGTTGTTTATGTCTCTCACGTCTGAATTAGTACCCTGGTCACTTTTATGTGAAAGTCACACATCATATATATGTCATATGGTAACATAAAGGCCACAGAAACAGAGGGAAATTATATGCATCTCTTGCTTACTGTCACCATCTATTATACACAAATATAATGCAGGTTATAAACTATAAACACAGTAAATGAGAACATTTTACCTCGTTGCAGAGATCCCAAATTGGCATTCTATGCATGTGCACTGTCAGACATCATGAAATATAAAGCATCTTTCACTACATTCAGAAACTGTAGAGAAAACTTTAAAATCACAACTGTGATGAACTGATTCATGACATTAATAGTGTCTCAACAGCAACAGCATACAGACTGACTTTTTAGATACTATCAGTTTATGTAATTGTTAATGAAATATTACCAAAAAAGGTGCAGTTCGTAAATTGTAAACTGATAAAATGATAAACTTTTAAAATGTTGTATTAACCTGGACTGAGTTATGTAGCCATCACAAAAGACTGATTATCATATTGTATATTATTCAAACTAGATGAAAAACGGGCATTGTTGTCAGAGTTGGACATAGTTACCATGATGTAACCCATTGATTTGTGGACTGCCGTCTCCATGACATCGAGTTTGGCATTTTGGCCATCACCATCTTGTTTTTTTTGGCAACCTGAAGTGACACAAAAGGGTGGACCTGAGTACAACAGAACAGTGAATGAGACATTTGGTGATTTGGTGACACTTTGGTGGTTGACGTTCTAAGCAGGGCTGCCCCTGACCAAATTGGGGCCCTAAACAAAATTTTGTTTGGAGCCCCCTCCCCAGTTCTCCCCACCACAAATGTATCATAGGTACAAAATGACCGTACAACAACATGTCATTTCACCTGACAACCTTTATTAGTTATTATTATAGTTTGGCTGTATGAGTCAAATAAATAAATATTAAATAAAAATAACTTCAAACTTAAATAAATAAACAATCTGAACTGAACATGAATGTGTGCCTTCTAGAGATGCACATGTCTGGATTTTTTGGGTGCAAAGTCATCAATCAGGTCATTGTATGACAATTGCTGTGCCATTTCAGAATTGATGCTGATAATAGCCAAGCCACTTAAGTGTTCTTGAGCTAATGATGAGTACCTCTACTCATGGTAGCACAAATGTGTATCCAGCCTGTGTAGGGAGGGATGGTTTTAGTTCTAAGACAAAAACACAACCATTCCCTGACAGGACAAAGGTGTGGTAGCGACCTGTCAACTGATTTAAGCATTTCCTGCTTTATGGCTTTATGGTAATAAAGCAGGAAATTTCATAAATGAACATCATGCTGTAGTGAAAATATCTTGAAACTAGAGATTGAGAACATTAACTGATGTTTACAATGTGTACTGAGGTAGTAAATCAAGTGGGAAGGAGGACTCGATATAATGCATGTAATGCAAATATAATGCAGGTTTCTTATACTTACATACACACACATTTACTTTTACGTGCCTATTTAATAAAAATTTAAATGTTGGTTGTAAAAGTGTGCATGTTTGTGATGTCCGCAAAGGCCTTAAAAGGGGGGGGATTGGCGTGACGCCCACTGGCACTGTGCCCACATCTCCGGCTGCTGTGGAGCTCCGTGTCACAGCCAGGACTCCCTGCCAGAAGGGCTTTCCCCAGAATCACCTCTGCACACACACACACACACACACACACACACACACACACATGCAAACACATGCCTCAAAATCAGTCATGCTGCCAATGTGTTTAGTGTCAACATTTTGATAAAACTCTGCCAAGCAAACAGTATTTCCTGTCTAATAATGTGACTTGGCAGGTTTTTTTACTGCTTACCAATAAAGAGAATTAAGTGCGCTCCAACTGGCGTTCATGTAAACATCATAAATATCATATGTTGTGTACATGGAAATGTTGACGGATTATAGATTCCTCAGTAAGTACATTTGCTTATGCCAGTTTATATATGTAGTTTTATATTGTACTTCTAGCGTATGATCAGTTTATAAAATATATAATATATTGTTATTATCTTATTTAAGATTTTAAGATGGTTCAAATGACCTGTCAACATTCATCATTAAAGTATGGATGTGTTACCAGATGTCTTTCTCAACACGATGGTAGACAGACAGAAATACAGAGATATAATTGATAATAATAATATCATAGTAAAGACAGTCATGACTATGATGATAATGATGATGATACTGTTAAAAGTATCTACCAACATTACATTTTTGATGTGGTTTGTTGGTTTTACAGTGTTACACACACATACAGTACAGTATATACACACTGGAAGAGCTGAAACTAGACTGCTTGTTTTGATAGGTGCCCTCTCAAAAGAGAAGCAGAAAAAAGAGGAGATGATGAGGCTCTAAGTGAGTGCAGGCTGATTTCTGGGTGTTTGAACTGGTATGTGGGACAGAGAGAGTGGATGGAGGGTTGAAAAGATGAAGGAGGAGCAAGCAGCGCTGGCAGGCAGGAGGATGATGATGAGAGGAAGAAATTGAGGAGGGCGAAACAAGTGCAAAAACAAAAGGGGTAGGAGGTAAAGCAACAGGAAGTTGACTTGTGTACTTATGGGTAGTTGTCCCTTCTTGTTTTTCTTGTATCCTGGGCTAATTGTCAGCATTGTTCATTTTGTGTAGTATGTATTTTTTTTTACTCTTATTATTTCAATGAACATAGTTATTCATTTTTTTGCCCCATGTTGTAATTTTGTCTTCCTTTGTCTTCATTGTTTTCTTTCATAATTTTTTCAGTTGTTTCTTTAATTTTGACTTCGTGTCGACAAGTTCTTTTCAAATCATCAGATTATATTGAACAAACAAAATAGTCCAGGCAAACTAATAATGTTGTAGTTTTTGTGAAACTTATAATGACAACACTGGCTTGGAGCAATTTGTCATTGTCCCCCTCTGAAGAGTTTATCGTCTCTGAAAGTCAAACTGAACTGTGTTGTGTAAAACAACAATATCCAGATTTCCACTTGAATGTATCTCAAAGTATAACCAAATTTTGAGAAAAACAGCAAAAGAAAATGCAAAGAAATGCTTATTTCCATCCACAACAGATAAGTGATTATTAGGAGGGGTTTCATTGAGATAAGCAGGAGGAGGGCCCAACAACATGAAGCCGAATTGTAGTAATTTGTTTATTGCAGTTACTTGCTTCATGTACGTCATTATTCATTTACCAAACCTGTTTGCATTACACTTTTTCATATTTGCTTTAATTAAAAACCTTTTGAGACGTTTTAATTTTTTTCAAGTCAAAATTTTTTTGACATTTCCACTCAGGTTTTTATATGTACAACAGGTGGATGGACACACACCTAATGGTACAGCTATTGTGCATAATCTTCTATTTTTCAAAAGAGGATGAGGCGTATTTTTAGAAACAGTGTCTGAGCTCAAAGAGTTTCCTTGAGCAAGAGTTGACTGACATTGAGTTGAATGTCATAGACAGCTGTTCCACCAGCTTCTGTAACTCAGTTCAATCTCTCATTGAGCACTCTAGTGGTGCTTTTCCACTACACAGTAACGGCACGACACAGTACGGTATGGCATGGTACAGTATGGCACGGTACAGCCCAGTTTTGGTGCTTTCCCATTGCAACTGAGTACCTCATAGTACCTCTTCGGCGTGGGCTGGGTCGTCATACGGCAGCACAAAAATGCCATGAGGTCATTTACATGCGACACAGAAAACCGGGAAGAAGAAGAAGAAGAACACTATCAGAAACAATGGAGGACACCGAAGCGATCATCTATTTGTTGCTCTCTCCGTGGCTTTTTGTCACCGTTGTTGTTTTCTCGTGTAAAAATAGCGAAGCAGTTGCCGATTTTAAAAATGGCGGGGTCGAGTTGTGTTTGGATTTTACAGTTTAGTCCGAAGTCGCGCATCCAATGACAAACACTCGTGGGCCAATTGGTGGAAGGCAGTTGGCTGACGTCACATTTTAGTATCGCTTTGACTTGCTTGGAACCAGGGCTGAGGAGGTACGAAAAAAGTACCTAGTACCAGGTACCAGGTACTGATGGAAGTGCCACAACCTTGTAGAGACATACCATACCGTATCGCACATGTGAAAAAGCGCCATAAGACATATTGGCATTCAGGATTTGTGATTTTAAGTGAAAGGATGATTCACAAAAGACTGCAGCTCCCATGAATATTTACTTATAGTTATGTATGCTGTGTGTGTGTGTGCATGTCTCAGTCTGTGGCCTACGGTCTCTTTAACAAACAGTTCCATTGTCAAATAGGCAGCATGGACTGAAAGCCACCCCCAACAACCTGGTTGACCCCTGCATCCTCCTCACCAGCTCAAACCAACACACACACACACACACACGTCTATATTGACAATGTAGTGTCACGTATCCTGTTACTATCATATTGTACTTATGTGTTTTCAAGCTCATTGATAAATTCTAATGAGCATGTGAATGTATCATGTGTGCATGAGCTAGATGTTATTGGCTTGGTGAATCACATGTTTTCTGGTGTAGACAAGCCATAATAAAATGACTTATTTCACATTTGGCAGGAGCTCCAGATGCACACAAGTACTAATTAATTTCATGACATGCCCCTTTAATGTATTGTATATGTATGATAGCTTTGGTTAATCATTCGCTGTGTCTTTTGTTGAGCGTTGCCATTATGGAGTATCACTGAGTAAGGGTTGCGTCTTTGGTCAAGACCAAAGCATCTCGAGAAATATTCAGAACTTGCTAAACATCAGGATTTTAACACTGACAAAGAACTGCCGTTCCGTTATTTATTCTTTCCAAACTGAATCACTATTTATTGTGTTTAATATGCCCTCATTGAAAAGGTAAATTTTCAATGAGGGCAAAACCAGTAACAGTTGAGGGAAATTTACATTTTTCACAACAGCAGGGTAAAGTCACGAGAAGTGGGCATTGCAATAGTGAAGGTGCTCCTTGGTGACAGTTAGATGAGCCCTGCCTTCTTCCCCCCAGCCAGACCACAACCTGGGCTATCTTTAGCCAGGACACCAGGGCAGCGGTGCTGGTTTTATAGCCACATCCAGGCTCAATGTGGCCGGGACTAACTGTCGGGATGGGTGAGGGTTTGGCAGGGCAGAGCAGAGCTCTGGTTGGTGTGGGGGGACTCTTCCTCTCACCCTCCACCCCTCCATTCCTCCTTCCTCCATGTGTAGAGCTTCACCCTGGTCACAAGCAGCAGAGGAACTGAAACCTGGGGGAGGAGTCGAGGAAGGATGGAGAGCGAGAAAGAGAGAGAACGCTGTTGAAATACAGTAGATGAGGGGTTTGAGTTCCCACAGAGTGCTCACTTCACCTTCATGTGTGCTGCCACTCCAGGGTTAATGATAATTCCTTACCAAGTCATTTAAAAAAGAAAAGTCAAATCACATAACAATCAGAACCCTCATTCATTCATGTGATCATTACCATTCTGTACAAACACTAGCATTTAAATGGGTTTTCTTTTTGCTCATTGCTCGTGATTTTCTGTCTCTTGGAACAAATTATTGCACTGAAATATCTGGCGAGTTGCATTCAACCTGTAAAGAAAATATGCTTTAAATAAAGAGTATTTGAAATGAAAACATTCATTAAGGGAAAATGCTGACCTTCAGTGTTTCCTGCTTCTGAATATGTGATTAAAAATGCTTGGATCCTCTCACAGGAGGTTGTATTATTTTAACTTGCAGGTTGTGTTTAGGTGTGCACTACATAAATGTTCCTTTCAGGTCACATATTAGATATATATTATCAGTAAACTGTAATACAGAAAAACAAAGCAAGTTCTGACATTTGAGAAGCTGGAAACAACATGTTTGACATGTTTAGTTGCTCAATAACCCTAATGATTAATCATTTTCTTTTGTTTTTAGCTCTTTGCAAAAAAACATTCCCACAAAAACACAGATTGCAATCAAATCCCAAATTAAAGTGAATATACCAAAAACATACTTTTCAAATTTTAGGCTGGAAATGTTTTCTGACATAACTGAAGTGAGCTGATCGTGGTTACGTTTCCCCCACCCCCACACCCCTCTCCTCTCAAGTGCGGCTGTTGTCACCTAAGCTCCGGACCGTGAACTCACTTTCTATATTTAGTGTGTTTGTACTGTATAGTTTAGTCAAGCAGCCTCTGTAGCTGCAGCGTCCTGTTATGTGGATCACGGTTCCACAGAGGCTACCAGCTCGCTCTGGCCTGGCCTGGTTTGGTCTGGTTTGGCCCTGCATTGTGCCATCAACACTACAAAGAATCTAACAAACCCTGGAACCTTTCTCATGTGTTACTCAGTATGGCTGGCAGGCAGTGAAGGGGTTAATACCAGTCACTCAGCATGCGGGAGCCATGGCGGAGCAGGCGGGCAGGCAGTGCAGAGGCTGACCTCTGACCCCTCAGGAAAGGAATGTGGAAGCTCTGTCATCCAGGACAGAAACCAAAGACACCCGGGCGGTTGGAAAGTGGCAGTTCAAATCTGCCTTCAGTGTTTTAGATTAGGAGAAGTAAGCAGAGTTTCCATGTGAATGAGCTGTGGAGTGTTTGCTGCAGCAGCATCTGCCATTTTGGAACAGAGTTTCTTGTGTGTTTCTTACTCTGTGATCACTGTGAAGTGTGATAAATGATTGGAAATGGCTGCGATAGTGCTGTTTGTGCCCTGGTTATGAAGCACTGCGTGCTCTCACCTATAACCTCCCTGTGTAGAACATTTGAAGTTAACCTAACAAACAACAGTCATTAACTACTGCTGACAATCTGTGGCTTTTTCATTATTAATTAATCTGTTCAATTATCAAAATTATCGGTGGCTAATTTTTTTGTTCACTGATCGATTGAGCTCGCCTGACCTTACCTTTCCTGTAATCAGATACTTGTTTGATGAGTCAGTGTTAGATATTTATATAGTTAACGAACTGAAGTTAGTTAACTTTGCTAAACATTGTTTAAGCCACTATAGAGCTGCAGAATTAAGCTCCTGTCTCACTGGATTAAAACTCACTAACATCTAGCATTTATTTTCAGTGGGAAAGGTTAAAGTGAATATTGTTTAATTAATAAATGTACAATTAATATGTTGTACTCAAAGCCACTCATGTCAGACAAAGAGTGATTTTACCTCGCTGATTGTCATACAACAAGAGACTGACTGAGTAACTGCTTCTGGCTGACCCATTCATGAAATTGGAACATGACACTCCAAAAAAAACCAGAAAGGCATACCAGTCTACTGGCAATGGGAAACGAGTCAACTGTCATTTTTAAAAATCTAAATGGGGGGTGCCCTGTTGAGCCCTCGCAGCAGCGGCACAGGTTTGAATCTGACTCACGGTCCTTTGCTGCATGTCATTGCCCTGTCTCTCAGCCTTTCTTAACTATCACTGTCACTCTGAGGCAGAGTTATTGTGGGTGTTGTATATCTGGGGGCGGCCAGTAAACAAGTAGATGCCTATATTCTAGTAGCATATGCTGTTGTTTGCATCCTATCTCTCTTCTCTTCTAAGTGTGAAGAGAAGAACGTGCCTGTCTCTTCTTGTTATGCTGACCACTAACACTTAATGGACGTGCACATGTTAGAATTATTCAAAGATAAGAAACTGATCTAAAACTGATTAACATTTTATCTAGTAAAGAGGAAATAAATATATGTAAAATAGTATGTCATCTAACTTAGTCATTGCTTCCTCATGAATTTTCCTTATTTGTGATGTGTAGATGTAAATGTTGAGTGTATGAGAGCAGTGTATGACGCGCAGTGCGTCTCAGTATTGTACTATAGAAGTTAATTGTAGTTGCAGAGGGATCTTGATGGATTTACTGCACAAACATAACAGTGGAGGAGAACAGTGAGTGAATTGACCACTTTGCACAGATTTTCATGAGTTCTGCAGAGAAAGGTTGTTGATTAATTGGCTGGGAGAGAATCAATAGTGTGCTGCTTTTTTATTTAATGAAAAATGAAGCAGTAAAACAATAGGTTAGATGATTTATTAATAACAATCACTGCACACTCTGCTGCATAATGTGTCACTAGAAGCCTGTTAGTCGTACGAGGGTTGAAATAGCACTCAGCATATTAGATTGTGAACATCCTCTGAACTGTGCAGCGGTCCTTTGCCCAGCTTTGACATTCTTGTTCTGACGGCTGTTCTGTCCAGGGATGCTCCAACAAGCTGACTGTTGTGTTGGCCAACATGCAGGGCTGGGGAGTCCGCTGGAGAGTTTTTCACTTGACTTGTGCCTTGTTGGATACAGACTTGTCTTGGACTCAGGCTTGGTTACAACTAGTCCATGTTGGTGCTGATTTTGGGATCAGTTATTAGGACAATATTGTTTGCAAAGTCACCTTTGCTTATTATGGTCTTGAACAGGAATCTGGACTTGCTTATAACTTGTCTTTACTGTGTCACAGGTTTGACTGGATCAGGTCTAGACTTGGACTCTATTAAGTTGGACTTGACTATAATTCAACCCTACTATGGAAATCTAAAAAAAAAAAAAAAATCATATTTCATCATCATAAACCTATTAGCTGTTATTACTGTTGTTTGTGTTCTCGGGGGACTTGGGGAAACAGTATTTTGATTTCACTGACTTAGTTGATACGTTGACATAGTTTTAGTGTTTAGAACATTATAATAGCCTTTTCTAATTAGCAGCTGTATTAATCTGTAGCTTCGCTACCTGTCACTCTCTTGTTAAAACAGTGGTAGAGAATCGAAGCATTTAATCAGAATTAAAAGTTTTTTCCAAAGAAGCAACAACATTTTTTATATTAGGAGTTTTAAAATCATTTTGTCTTACTCTGACAACTAGTGTGAATTTACATCCAAAAATGTTCTAAATTCATCAGTGGTGTATTTACTCACATATTTTATACATGAGCACAGACCTTATTTCAAGCGTCTAACTAAAAATTACAACACTGGCTTTGACATATAGGAACCGGAAGTGCTAAATTGCTGACTCATTTCCAGGTTTTACGACTCATTACTGCAGCATGCTATAGATTGATACATATAAGTTGGGCAATATGTAGTCACTTGCTGTCTTTGTAACTTATTGCAGTTTTATTGTGCTGATATAAGCAAAATTTCAGGAGAGAAAATAGCAGTTTACAGCAGGTATGGGTGGTAATGCAGTGATAATCGATATGGATTATGCAAAATGACTTCTGTATTTTGTAACATCCGTTAATGTTAATTAATGTTCTTAGTCGCACCTTTGTTGTTCCTACAGTGACAAGTTAAAATATCTGCTTTGTAAAAGGTCACATTGTGAAGTAAATCTGTATTTCTTCTGTAAACAATGACATTTTTACTTGTTTGCTGATCAACTTAAGTAGATATATTAAAATTGATGGTGATGGTGTGGATTCTAGTCATTGTACTGTATCTGCCTGTCTGTGTGCACGCCTTTGTGAGTGCATTTAAGCATGCCGGCTAAGGGGGGGTACATGATATTGCATTCGGCATGAACAGAGCTCTATGCGTTATATGTGCTGTTGTGTGTGGAGGAGACAGGCAGGGAGACACGGCATGGTTCAGGCCAGGAATGTGTGATGTGGGTAGGCTGTACAATAGAGCTGGGCTCCCTGAGGGTGGTCAATGGGACGGTGTCACCCCCCTGCACCCTCCCCGCTGTGTGATGACCACCACACAACGCTACAGCTGTCAGGTCCTCTTAACCACCACTGTAAACACACATACATTATGAGAACAAACACATGGACACACTGAGACATGTGTGAGCACACAGACACGCATCTGCTAAAGTGTCTCTGGTGTAGAAGAAATGACATGAACACACACACACACACACACAAACTGTCACACACGTTTTAGCCACCAACCTGTGGATACATGTCTGTGCATTACATGTAAATACTGTATAAGAATTTGCAAAAGCACTCAAAGCAAATTCCAATATAATTGCTTCAGCTTTCTTAACTCACTGACTTCTCAGAAAGGACGCCATTACATTTGGAGTTGTGTACAGTATGTGCACACCTTGTGTGTGTTTGTGTGTGTGATCCTGTCACATATGCCCACATGTGTTTACGGTACTTATAAATGCACTCTGGATTTACGTGACTGGCGCGTGGAGCTCGGCTAACATTGTGATCAGCATTGTGTCCGCTCAACCTTGGACTTAGCTGGTGTGTTAGCAGGGTCACCAAGGTCATTGAGGGTAAATGCAGAGATGACAGGAAGAGAGAGTTCAGTGGTCTCTCGCAAACACAGGTTAATATAGTTTGTGGTTTATTATGATAAACAACTGCAGGTTAGCAGCGGTTTCGATGCAGTTTGCAGTTATGTTGTCCACTTTTTCACCTAAAAGTTTGCAACTGTTGCCAAGAATTTGTTGAATTCAGGCAAACAGGTTGTGCTGGTTCTAGAAAGGAGGAGGAGTTTGTGTCGTAAACACTGCTCTCCCATCCCCACCTCCTCCAACTGCCACAACCCTCTCTCTACCCTGGGGGTTGTGTGTGTGTTTCTCCAACAATTACAGCAGACTTATCCAGTTTCATAACAAGTACATACATGTACACATACATAAACACACACAAAGCTGGCTCTGTTCTGTCATCTGAAGTCATTCTCATTTAGTTATTCATAATACAGGTGTTATGCTGTGACATTCAGCTCCCCCTAGTGAGCTTAGAGGAACATACATATTGTGATTCAAGTCAAGTTTGTTGAAAGGTTCATTTTCAACCTGCATAAATATTCTGAGGTTTTCAGTTATTATCCTCATCAGTGCATAGTGATGCAATTTTTGAGTCAGTTTTTTTAACTTACCTTTATGTTTGCTCTCTCCTTGCAGGACAATAGAGATGCAGAGCAGTGTTTCCCACTCACCGCCAACCATAGCTGTTGGGACAGGTTGAGGAGGAGACGACAAGACGGTGAAGGAGAGGAGCGAGGAAGCAGAGAGAAAGAGAAAGAGACAGCAAGTGCAGAGACAAAAAGAAGGACACGTAGTATTTCAACAGGTAAAGAGTTAGCTTAATAATACAGATATGCTTAATGACGCCACAAACTTGGAAACATTTAGCATCAACGTTTGTGCTTTCTATCTCATCCCAGATTTTGGCTTACCTCAATGTTCCTGCTGGATCATTGTTCCTTCTTGTGAGCTTTTAAGCACCATCTTTTTCCACACACCACCAAGCCCCCCTTCCCGCATTGAGCCTGCAAGGCAGGAGAGCCACAAGTGAATTTTCATGGCAGCGGCACTCTAGGGCTGCCATGGCAGCTGCTGCCGCCGATGCCTCACACCGTATTACCGCACTGACGCAGGAGGAAGAGGGACGACGGACTGCCGCCAAGCTGTTTGGGAGCTCTGCCCCGCTGCCACGGGTAGAGAGAGAGAGAGAGGGGAGGAAAGACAGAGAGAGGGAGAGGGAAGAAGAAGGTGAAGAGGTAGAGAAAGTGAGCGGGAACGAGTGTTTGGTGTGCGGGGCCCTGTTTGCCTCACAGGAGAAGCTCCGTCTCCACGCTTTGAGTCACACAGGAGAGAAACCCTTCCACTGCTCACAGCCACACTGTCCCAAGGCCTTCAGCTCCAAATACAAACTCCTCAGGTACTGAGAATTAATCACTCAATTCACATCCTTTTCATTCCTACAGTGTGATGCATGGCTTCTTTAGCTTTCTTAGAAAGCTAAAGAATGGGGCGGCAGTAGCTCAGTCTATAGTGACTTGGGCTGGGAATCGGAGGGTCGCCAGTTCAAGTCCAGGTCGGACCAAATGTGGAGAGTGGACTGGTAGCTAGAGAGGTGCCAGCTCCTCCTCCTGGGCACTGCCGAGGTGCCCTTGAGCAAGGCACCGAACCCCCAACTGCTCGGGCCGCCTGGATAAGGGGCAGCCCCCTCACTCTGACACCTCTCCTCTAATGCATGTGCATGTGTGTTTCATAACTTGTGTGTCATTAATAACTTGTGTGTCAAAATATACTAACAGAGTGAAAAAATGTAATTTCCCTCACTGAGGGAATTAAAAAAAATGAACACTTGAGAAATGCTAGTCTGGCGATCGCGACTACAAAGCTCTGCAAGCATAGTCTGGCCAAGCTGCCCTGTAAACCGAGTTCTCAGAGGGCGGGCTTAACCCGCGTCTATCGAATGCCTCTGTGTGCTACTGGACGAAACTTCAACCACTCTTTTCTCTGACATATGCGTAGCGTTTAAAACTGCTTGATCCAAAGAACTAGTGCGTCATTGCCTTAAACACGCCTCAATGCCTAATTTTCATTGGTCCCCATTCCTGGGGGAATATGAAACTGAAGAGATAGGCAACTTGGCCAGACTGACTTGGTCACAAAACTTTGTGCAGCGTCACAAGAAGTATGGGCGGGCCCAGGCTAGAGAAATGTTACATTTTTTCAAAATATGTGAACCTAAACGAATGAGTGAGCTTAGTTTTGTGGGTTGAGTTATTGAAAACTGCAGCAGCTATTCACGGTAACGTGTGCTGGATGTTTCGTGTCACAATACGGACAATCGCTGGCCAATTAGTGGTTCACAATTTTTTTATTCCACCTTCTAGTATTGACTCAGCTTGAAATTGTGCCAAAAAAAGTACTAGGCATTATCTACAACTCTTAAAACTATTAAAGAGTGGTGTGTCATACCATGCAGTGGAAATGAGGCATGAGTTTCAAACTCATCAACTTACTAGCATGATTGGAATCCCATGAATCACAGGAAGTGGTTCTAAAAACCCATTTTGTGACCTAGATGCAAACCACTGTGACTCATTTCTGTATATATGGATACAATGGGTGTGACTGAGAGGAATTCATGCCAGATTTTTGCATACACACTATAGACAGACTGCATAACAGATGTGCCAATAAGACATGAATTGTGTAACTTCTCCTGTGTTCCTTTGCAGGCATATGGCCACACACTCTCCACAGAAGACTCATCAGTGTTCGTTCTGTGAGAAAATGTTCCACCGCAAAGATCACCTGAAGAACCACCTGCAGACCCATGACCCCAACAAAGAGGCCTTCAAATGTGAGGAGTGTGGGAAGCACTACAACACCAAGCTGGGATATAAACGTCATGTGGCCATGCACTCTGCCACAGCAGGGGATCTCACCTGCAAAGTGTGCATGCAGAGCTATGAGAGCACACCTGTGCTCTTAGAGCACCTCAAGAGCCACTCTGGGAAGTCTTCGGGTGGTGCCAAGGAGAAAAAACACCCGTGCGACCACTGTGACCGCCGTTTCTACACGCGGAAGGATGTGAGACGGCACATGGTGGTCCACACGGGCCGAAAGGACTTCCTATGCCAGTACTGTGCCCAGCGCTTTGGCAGGAAGGACCACCTGACAAGGCACGTGAAGAAGAGCCACTCACAGGAGCTGCTGAGGATCAAGACAGAGCCTCCTGACATGCTAGGTCTTTTAGCTTCTGGGTCACCACCTTGTTCTGTGAAGGAGGAGCTCAGCCCCATGATGTGCAGCATGGGTCCCAACAAAGACCCCATGATGGGCAAACCGTTCCCCAGTGGAGCTCCTTTTCCGATGGGCATGTACAACCCCCACCATCTTCAGGCCATGTCTAATTCTGGGGTGGGTCACCCACACCCATCCCTGATGCCCAGTCCCTTGTCTGCAGCTATGGGCATGGGCTGTCACATGGAATCCTCTGGATCTCTTCACCCACGCTCCCATCACCACCACCATCACCACCATCATCACCACCACCACCATTCCCCTCCACTGCCCCCACACCACCAGCCTCCGGCTCCCCAGCAGCAGCACCAGCCCCAGCCAGCCCCTAAATACCAGCTGGGATCTACCTCATACCTGCTGGACAAGCCCTTGAAAGTGGAGATGGAGAGCTTCCTCATGGATCTGCAGAGTGGCTCACCAGGCCCGGTTCCCTCTGTGGAGCCACATGCTGCTGCCTCACCTCCCAAGGATGGACTGGAGCCCTCCTCGGGTATGGTGGATGAGCTTTGCGGGGATCACCTCCTGTCCAAGAGCCCTGCGGTGATCGCTGAGTCTCTGTGTGCTGCTAACATGGACTTCTCCCACCTACTGGGCTTCCTGCCCCTCAACCTTCCTCCCTACAGTGCCCCCATGAACACGGGAGGGTTGGTGATGGGCTACACCTCATCTGCGACCCCCTCCTCTTCATCCTCCTCCTCCTCCTCATCTCTGCACGCTGCCGAGCCCCATGCTGCAGCAGTCGCTGCGGCAGCAGCTGCTGTTGCTACGGCACCTCTTACCTCTTTGCAACCGCAACCTCAGGAGCAGCAGAGCTCCAGCGGGGGTCTGGGCCTCGGACCCTTGCACCCCCTCCCACCAGTGTTCAGCTCCAGCCTTAGTACCACCACGCTGCCTCGCTTCCACCAGGCCTTCCAGTGAGGGAGCCCTGCCCAGCCAGGATGGCCTCCGTACCAGCCTTAGCTCAGCTCAGTATGGATATTTTGGGCTGTCGTTCTTTACTTGGCCTGTTAAAGAAGCTGGAGAATTAGAATAAATAAATACACAAATGAACACTTAGAAGCCTTAAATGAGAGTGCACAAAAGCTTTTGATTGAGCCTAAAAAAGGAAGTTAAACCCCTTTGAGCAAAAAGGAAGAGGTGAGAAAAGAAGTTGAAGTTGCTTTTATTTGGGCTCCCCTCCCCCTGCCATCCTATAGTTATAACAATGTATTAACCCATCCTTTTTTATTTCTATTTACTTCCCTTTTTATCCCCCTTCCATCCCATATTTAGTAGTATAGAGGGCAGGATCAGTAGGCCAAAAGGCATGGTACTGCATACTTTAAGTAATAATATAACAAAAATATCAAAGATAATTTTTAGTGAAAATTATCTGTCTTGTTGTGACCCAGAAAAAATAGTTTGAAGTGGATATTTTGTTTTACTTTTTTATTTTTATTTTCCAAATGTAAGAACATGGTAGATTGTGTCTCATATTAAGTTTGAACCACCCTCTATATTAACAGAAATGCCATGATCAGTACAGAGAGTCTCCTCTCTCTATCCCAGTGAAGGAATGAAGAGATAAAAAGTGAATCAACGATTGAACTCCTCTAGATGGCGAGACCACAAAAGCCCCCTCTGCCTCTGAAAAAGTGCTCTTTAAACAAGGAAGTAATTAGATGGATATCCCTATTATTTCCTGTTAACTGTAACTGATGTGCTCCAAGAGTGAGGTCAGTTTGGATGAAAATAGCTCACTTAATTAAAAACAAACTCTTATGATATGATTGATAAGAGATTTGTTTGCTGCCAAAGACTGCATTCACACCAAAGCAGGCATTTCAGCAGTTAGCACAGGGTTGTGCAGCGCCTGACGTAGGGTTGTGTTTAGAGGTTGCGTCAACCTCTGGTTCTGAAAAATGAAGCCAAGTGCTGAAGTGCCTTAAACTTGTGTTCTTTCTAAGAGCCAGCAGCGGGTGACTCCTCTGGTTGCAAAAAGAAGTCTGATTGTATAGAAAGTCTGAGCCTACTTACTCGAATCATGATTTATTACCTCAGTCACTAGTTTAGATTCTTGTTCAAAACCTATTTAGAGTCACATAGACCATAAAGCAGGAGATGCTTTAAAGCATGGCTTCCTTGTGATTGATAGTTGCTACCACAGTCCAGTGTGGAGTTTCACAATTTGATTCAGTTAATTTAGGTAATTTGGTTTGGTTGTAATTAGCTTAACTGCCTTGTGTCACTTCTGGTTCCAAAAACCAAGATGGCGACGGCCAAAATTCTATACACTTTTTATACAGTCTGTGTGTAGGATGGCACTTCTCGCACTCCCCCAAAGCTGCTACCCACATTCAAAAGAATGGAAGTACTGGCACAGCAATGCCTGATTCGGTGTGAATGCAGCCAAATTCAGTCCAGTCACACACATTGTCACACATTTTTAAAGAAAAAGGAAAAGAAAACTAAGAAATGTGAGTCAAAGTGTGTGAGTTGGTTGAAAATGATGTCACGCTGTTTTTTTTACTGTTCCTAAAGAGAAGCACTTTTTTTAGCTGAAGGCACTTGACCTTTAGGAATGCCCTTGGAAAAACTTTTGTCCCCTTCTTGTGACTTTAGAGGTTTTCAGAGACTTTCTCCAGTTATCAGTTATCTTTAAAGGCTCCCATAAGAATTACCTGGCTGCCCAACATACTTATATATAAATATATATGGAACAAACACATCTTTTGGCGGTCTTTTTAAAAAAAGATGCATCATCATGGTGATGAACCCTGACATATGTGAATGGCAAAAAAAACAAAACATTTCAGTGACAGATGAGTTAAAATGTGTTAAAGAATGTTATTGCAGTGTACGAAAAATATCTCAGAAATTAATATTATTATTGCTTTTATCTCAGTAAGGTGTATTTTAGGTAGACGTATTAAAACTAAGGGATGATGTTTTTGATGTCAGGCAGGTTTACATTTGTGTGTATCTTGCATTTTTGATCAAACAAATGGATGAAGTATTAGCTTTTTCCCTTAAGCTTTCTCTGTCATATCCAATCTTTACCTTTACATGTACTTGAGTTAGTATAGCAGAATCAGAACCGTGGTTGGGAAATATCTGTAGAAGGCTATTAGTAGCTTAATAATCAATTAGGATTTGAACTAGATAGATTATTGGGATGTTGACATGGATGGCCTACAAATCTATTACTGTAGGTCTTTATCAGTGAATTATGTAATCCAGCTGATTTCACTACGTCCTCAGTGAAGTTAAGATCCTCTCTAAACATTCACTACCAGCCTATAAAAACCTGAGCCCAAAGTTAACCCGAGCGTCAGAGTGAAATAGGTGCTCTGTCTGTGGCGTGATCAACACAAAATATCCATAACTTCACAAAGAGATGAGCCCTTGCATCGTCTCACAGGAGGCCCATTCACTTTGCCTCTAGCAGTTGTCGTGCCACAGGCGAGCCCCTGACACAATTAAATGTTGAGTAAAAGCAAAGAAAGAAAAAAAAACAGGAAAAAACATAATACATAAAAAATGGAAAAAATAAAATACATGTTGCTGCTTTTAGCTACGGTTGCTGATGGACAACAACTGTAGACCACTAGAACATTTCAATTTTCTTTTCAAGATGGACAGCAAGCTGAAAACATGCACAAACCGAACCGACAAAGTGTTCATCATCCCCTGGCCCCATTCCCTCTGTACTCATCCTCCTTCTCTCTGAGCTGCTTTGCAGGGTCAAAGGTAAAGGGTCTGAAAATAGGGCGATATCCAGAAGAACGCAGTCATCGAATTCCCAGGCTTTGACATTCAAAGCGCACGGGGAGGACACATGACTGACTGCACAACTTGGGGTATTGCTCATAGTCATGTATTTGTTTTGTTTGTTGTCTCATATGATATATTATTTTCTGTTTGTATAAAACAGGACCTCGAAAAACAACACAACACATCACCTCATTTTTATTTGTTTTATTTTTTTTCTTACCAAAACCTGGGGAGAAGAAACTACATTTTTGCACAATTGCTTGTTACAAAAGTGCTGCAATCTGATTTTTGACACTGTAGGATGTGAAAGTCCAATGGTGAGCAGCTGACAGCCCCTGCGAGGTTAAAAACGTGAGTAAACCCTTTGGGCTGAAAATTCTGAAACAGCAAGCACTGATGTAGGAGAAACTTCTCCATAGTCTGACTGTTAAACTTGATTGCTAAAATCGTAGATTTTATAATCCAAGTTCTGGACTAATTTGAAACTTATTTTACACATATTAGTCTCCCCCTTTATTATTATTTTGGTAATGGCTCTTGTAAAATGATCAAACGTTTTATTGATCCTAAATAAATTAGCTTTCAGCACCTTTCTGAGAATTTACATCATTATATTAAAAAGAGACAAGATTAAACATGGGTCTTTATTATGAGTTTAAGAAAAAGGTTTTTAAGAAAAACCATCTTGGCTGAAGCCAAATTTGTAGCAATCAAATTGAGCAATTATACTTTTGTAACAAATATTCATTTAGTCCAAAAATAAAAAAAAAGTTCGAGAAAAGCTTTTGGCATGTATTAAGTTTGTCCTCCCTGGGTTTCTGTGAGCTAATCTGAATTCTAGCACTTTCAACCTTTAAAAAGAGTATTTTTCTTTTAAAATTTCAGCTTATATGTTCATATGTTTTAATTTTGTATTGATCCTGTATATGTATGTGCCATTAGTTTGAAGTGTAGACTTTATCAACCTTTGTGTATTTCTCTTCTCCAAAAAATAACAGTATTTTTGATAGACTTTTCACTAATATCCTTCTAAATAAGAGCCCCCTGCCCCTCTCCTTTGAAACCTTTTCTTTTGTTTTTGGGTAACCCGCTTGCCTTCTCTCTCATAAATGTATCTAATCAAACTCTACAGCCAAGTGCTTGAGGAAAACAGCAACATATCTGTTATTGTGAGGCGGTGAGAAATGAGACCGTTGTCAGTAGAGTTTTTAAAGCCACAACCTGACCACAACCTGCCACTGAAATGCTGTTGCAACAGAGACCCATCTTCACGCCATTTTTAGACCATGTAACTGAAAAAAATGAAGTCATGAAGGCCAAAACTTAGCACTTAAAGCTCACAGCTATGGTCACTGCTTGCCCCTGCTATAAGGAATAACTTCATGCTGATAATGTATTCAGTGTCATAGTGCCAAATGGCTAATTGATACATGTGGCTTTAAATTAATGTTACTAAATGTAAACTCATCAAGTAATTCAGGACTAGTAGCTGTGAAAATCAACAGATTTCACCTGTATTGTTCCAATGTGTTTCCAAATTGATTCACCCAGGACTGGGTCAGTCATTCTGGGAACATTCTGGAAAAATGGGCCCTGGTCTGTTGACACCCTGATCTGTTTAGAAGCTCATATCAGCTAAGAAAATAAAGAAAAAAATAGCAAAATTGCAAAATAGAAATAAAAATACCCACGGTTTATGGAGCCGTTCATTCCCTCCTGCTGCTCCACTTAAATTCCCCCAAAATTGAAACAACGTAATTTGTATTTGAATCAGGAATGGAGGCTACCGAATCCAAAGCTTCTGTAATGTTTTCGGATGACGCTTCCAATGTCTGGCTATATATTTTCTGTTATTTTTTTAAATCAAATTTTTGTCATGTAATGATGCAGCTCTTCAATATCTTTGGATTGCTGCTAGATCGCCTGTTAATACAGGTCCTTTATAAGCGGGAGCGCAAACTGTGTGACTTTTGGAAATGATTACTTCTATTTTTTCCCAATAAATAGATTATTCCATAATGAAATAATCTCTAATAATTTTTATCATCATTTTTCTATGGTATCTCAGAATTTAAAATATTATGAATATGAGTTAATATTTTTTTCTTTTTCTGGCAGAAATGGGCTTTCGTATCATTTGGCACAAAAAAAAAACATGTTTCCAAATGACTCTAAATGAAACTGTTGATATAGAAACACTTGATATAAAGTGATCCTCTCCTGACCTGACAGTGGTGTTGCTCTGTTCCTTGGCCTGGCTGTAGCTCCATTACCTCGACCTGCACCTACTAGGGATGCACTTATCCTCACCTTCTCCTCTTTACTACTAGGTGCAGAACACAACCATTTTAAGGGAATTTGTTCATCAGTTTAACTGATTTGATTTTAATAATGTTCTCTCTTCCTCTCCCTCTCTTTTTTTTTTGCTTTTAGTAATAAACTGGGTATTGCCTGATGCAGGCAACATCCACATGTAGTTTTATATATTTCTAGCTTAATGTAAGTCTTGCATTCCAACCTCTTTGTGTATCTTGTTTAGTGACATAGCCCATTTTATTTTTATCACTTGCTATTACAGCCACCTCTGGAATAAAAAAGGGTGAAAAAAAAGGTGAACGAAAATAGAATATTTGCATTCACTTACACTATTTTATATAGCATGGAGTTTATCAACTACAGGGAGAATTATATAAATGATGTGCTTTGGAGAAAGAAAGAAAATGAGAAGTCTTGCTTTTTTGTTACATATCTCACATGCAATCAGTTGCTGCAATGTAGAAGTGACAGATTTGTATGTTGGTTGATCCAAAGAGATGATGAACACAACAACAGAACTATTGACTTATTGTACAGTACAGTGTATCTTTGAGCTGTCATGTGTTATGTTGAAATGATTAAAAGACAAACCAGCAGTTTCATACCCTCTTTGCCTTCTATTTTTTAATTTGATGAGTAATCATGCTCTTCTATGAAATGTAAAAATCCACTACAAAAGAACAATATCAAAAATGATAACTGAATGCAGTTGAACTGTTAGATCATGGAGGACGTTGTGGTTATGTCTACTGTATTTTCTTCTTAAGAAATGAGGGGGACATTTCTTACAGTTTTTTATTTTAATGTTGGCCAAATCACAGTGGTCTGAGAAAATTAAGACCTCCATAGACCTTAGTTGGGTATTAAACAATGACATTTTAATTTACTGGTTTCTATTTTACTAATAATTCTATGTGGTAGTTATTCCAGAGAAAATTGAGTTCTGAATTTCTTAAATTAAAAATAAAAAAAACAGGATTTCTGACTGCAAAAGAATTAATGTTCTATTATCTGACATTAGAAAAAGTGATGATGAGGCCAAACCTGTCTCTTTGTCAGGATAACAAGACCAACATGATGATATTTAACTGGGGACAATGAGCTGCATGTAGACAGGCAAGTTTCACAATTCCATACAGTACATCATTAAATAATGTGACATATCCTCAGTACCACCTCCATATAAGCTTCCTCCCACAGTCCATGACATGCAGGTTAGATTAATTGGTTGTAGGTGAGATGTGAGTGTGAATGTTTGTCTGTGTTTTTTATGTCAGTCCTGTGATTGTCTGGTGATCTGTCCAATATCAGCCATCATGACCTTTTTGTAACATAAGTGGCAGTTACCAGAATATGAATGAGTGAGTGTTTGGATGAAGATTGTCCTATTCTGAGAATACCAGACCAGGCCTATGATTGAGCGATATTTAAATATGAATATTTAAATCCCCATACTGTAATTTGGGGAGTGATATTTGAGCTGGTAGAAACAACCTGTGTTATTTCATCCATCCTCAAATCCATCCATCCCACTCTGATCCACTGCTTAAACTGTGCAGACTCCACAGCTGAAGTATTATTCTCTCATGCACACAGCACACTTTATGAGAAATGTGTACTATATATCAGCTATGAAGAGCTAGATTATTATGTGTAAATGACTAATTCTCTATGATTCACATGCTATTTAGATATCATTTTAAACTAGAAAAGCACTCAGAGAGCGCAGACCTCCACCGTGACAGCGGCAACTTTTTTTATTTAAAGTTACCCCCACCGCCAAGGAGGTCATGTTTTCACCGGGGCTTGTTTGTTTGTTTGTTGGTTTGTTGGTTTGCAAAGTAACTCACAAAGTTATGGACAGTTTTTGATGAAATTTTCAGGATTGGCCGGAAGTGGCCTAACTTAAAACTGATTGACTGAGGTTGAATCGGATCCGATCACCACCAAAAATGAATCAGTTTTACGTCAGGCCACTTTTGACCAACCCTGAAAATTTTGTCAAAATCCATCCACAACTTTTTGAGTTATTTTGCAAACCAACAGACCAACAAATGAACAAACCCCAGTGAAAACATAACCTCCTTGATGGAGGTAATGAAGAAATATAGAACATCATATAATTTTTTTATAAAAAAAGTTTAAAATAAGTTTAAAATGCCATCCCAGAATATCTCAGGATTTTGTGACTATTGGCTTGTGTCCCACAGTTTGCCTAAGCCTCATATTGGACCATGGTCTGGATTATGTCTCAGAAAACTACACCAGTAAGCATGAATGCATAGCTGAGTGTCAAGACGCCCCTAATTATAGTACTATGGAGCTAACCTATACTTACATCAACTGAGCTGACTCTCACACATACACTTACAGGATGCCAACTGTGGCATAACTCAAGAATAGAAGCTATTTTGGTTTTGTAGAATTTTCTTAGAAGGATAATGGAAAGCTTGTAAAAAAGGATTTTAAAGGATCGGGACACCACAACACAGACACTGAACATACTGGAGACAGAGGGACAAACCAGGAATTAACACACTGACAGGCACACATGCTAGACATCTCATTTAAAGGGTTACTCCAGCTATGCAAACTCCACATGCAAAAGTGAGAGACGACACATTAAAGGAACACGCCACTGTTGTTCTGTACTGAAATATAATCTTCCCTGATCTTAGATGAGTTGATGCATACCTCTTTCGTTTTTGAGCATGCACTCAATCGCTCTGGCGCTATTTTATTTGGTTAGCATTAAGCATAGCCCAGTACTTTCCTTGGGGTCCAAGCAGAGGTGAAGTTAGAAGCGCTCAAGCACTTCCACGTTTTCCCTATTTAAACAACATTACGTGAGTAGTTATATGACCCAAGTATGGTTGCACAAAATAAAACGTGGCGATTTTCTATGCGGATAAAAACTATAATGTACGGCTGCCCTGCGATGAGGTGACGACTTGTCCAGGGTGTACCCTGCCCTCCGCCCTAAGACAGCTGGGATAGGCTCCAGCCCCCCTGCGACCCGATGAGGATAAGAGGTAGAAAATGGATGGATGGATGGCGGAATTACACTTGGAGCACTTCGGCTCTGATGTCGGCACAGTCATAGACATGTATACAGACGCAGTAATAACATCACTCCTGAGTGATGTGCCAACGTCGAAGTGCTCCCAAGTGTAATTCCTTTGCCAGCCTTGCGCGACACGGCAGGCACATAATAAACTTGGCCTGGATAGTAGTATACGCGTTGGCAGCCAACACACACTCAGTCTAAAAATTTTGGGGTGTTTTTATGTTTTATATATATATATATATATATATATACAGTCATGGAAAAAATTATTAGACCACCCTTGTTTTCTTCAATTTCTTGTTCATTTTAATGCCTGGCTCAACTAAAGGTACATTTGTTTGGACAATTATAATGATAACAACAAAAATAGCTCATGAGAGTTTAATTTAAGAACTAAGGATTATTCATTTTCCATGGTTTTCTTGATGATAACCAAAATTACTTAAATTCTTACATCAATAGCTATGGCATTGTACCGCCAAAAACACTACTTTTAAGCATTCCATGTTTTCTTTTCTGTTTGCTTTAAACACATGATCCACACAAGAGTTAATACTTGATTGCATAACCATTGTTTTTGATGACTGCAGCCATGCGTCTTGGCATGCTCTCCACCAGCTTCTGACATTGTTCTGCTGTCACAGCAGCCCATTCCTGTTGGACAAATTCAAACAAATTTTCTTTGTTTTTGGGCTTGTGGTTCTCCATTTTGAGTTTGATGATTTTCCACAGGTTTTCAATTGGATTAAGATCTGGTGATTGAGCAGGCCAAGGCATGGTGCGAATGTTGTGGTTCTCCATCCAGGCTTTAACTGACCTTGCCGTGTGGCAAGGGGCATTGTCTTGTTGGAAAATCCAGTCATTCGAGGCAGGAAAGAGTTTTCCAGCTGATGGAAGAAGACTGTTTTCAAGGGTAGTCCTGTACTTGACCTGGTTCATTCGGCCTTCACACAATTGCATTTGCCCTGTTCCACTCAGACTGAAACAACCCCAGATCGTGACTGATCCACCCCCATGTTTTACTGTAGGGGCAAGACAGTCTGGGTTGTAAGCTTCTCCAGGCTTCCTCCTAACCAGTAAGTTGGCTGGAGTGGGCATCAATTCAAAATTGGATTCATCACTGAAGAGAACCTTAGCCCAATCATCAACAGTCCAATCCTTGTGGCCTCGAGCAAAGAGTAACCGGGCCTTCCTCTGCCTTTCATTGATGAAGGGCTTCTTGCGTGCTCTGTGTGACTTCAAACCAGCTTCAACAAGTCGGTTTCGAACTGTCCTTGATGAGCAAGTCACATTTCTCGACAGTGCCCACTCATTTTTAAGGTCCCTGGAGGTCTGACGACGATTCCTGACATAGGAACGGATGAGTGCACGGTCATCTCGTGGGGTAGAAAGACGTTTCCAGCCACGGCCAGGTAGCAATTTGGTAGTGCCATGTTCAGCTTGTTTTTTTTTGTTGGAATGAACGGCTGTCTTGGAGATCTTCAGTTTTTTCGCTACCTGTCTCTCACTCATGCCAATTTCCAGCAGTGCCAAGATGGCTGCCTTTGTTGCTTCACATAATTCTTTTGTTTTAGCCATTATGTGAGAGCTGACAACTTCTGAGTTGTGCTACGGCTTGAATGTAAGCAGGAAACCACTCTAGGCCTTTGCATGTGCAGTGCTGCTTGTGACATGAAATGGCCTCTTATATACCCTGGGAATCAATTAAGCTTAAGAATGTCAAATAGGACAGAAAGTATTATGTGACCAGCTGCATTTTTGTTGTGTTCATTGTATTATACGTTTAGTGGTACCAGATATTAGAATGAACAAGAAATTGAAGAAAACAAGGGTGGTCTAATAATTTTTTCCATGACTGTATATATATATATATATATATATATATATATATATATATATATATATCATATATATATATATTACTATATATGCATGGCAGGCGAAGCTCGACACGGCAGGCACATAATTATAAGATGAATAGAATGTATTTTTACTATTTCAATCAGGACAGACTAATAAATGAAAGAGACAGTGGAAAATGAATTGACATTTATTGAGCAAACAGTTCATTTGGCGCTTAGACGCCAGGGAGTAGATCAGCATCGTGTGCTGATCTAGGGAAGAGAGGCTGGCATTGAAGAAGATATTCCCCCCGGGTCTAGACACTGGTGGTGGTAGAGTAAGGGCTGCCTGCCGGGCAACCTCTGATTGAAGATCCACCGAAAAGCCAGTATCCTGATGGAGGTGGTGAAGGGGTGGAGGTGGGCTGAAGTTTGCTAAATGACAGCAGGAAGACAGCAGAGAAAGAGCACACTTTTAAAATTGGCACCAATGGCTGATTGGAGAAGAGAAAATAGATGGCAGACTGTGATTGGGTGAAATTAGGAGGCGAGGGCGGAGAGAGAGGATAGCTGGAAAGAGGCTTGGAGGCGAGCTTAAAGACATAGTCTTCCTGTCTGAACTTTCGCTTAGCTCCATGAAATAAAATAGAAGTGCAAATATGTTTGTGCAAAAGGATAGTGCAAACAGATTTGAAAACAAGGCAGTGATGGTAAAGAGTCCACTTGTATTAACATCAGCCAGTGATGCTGATATTATAAAGTCTTATTGCAGATGGCAGGAATGACTTGCAGTAGGTCCTTCTAGCAGGAAGGAATCTCAGTGTGCAGCTGAAGGAGCTGATTAAAACCTCCACAGTTCATCTGCAGGTGAGAGGGGTTGTCCATGATGGAGGTGAGTTTTGCTCACATCCTCCTCACAGCCACCAACTCCATGGAGTCCAGGGAGCAGCCCAGGACAGAGCTGGTGCAGGACAGAGCTGGTCTTCCTGATGTAAAGTTGCTGGGTCAACTCTGTAATACATACTTGGTCTCACTCACAGCCAGTCTGTTAGCCAAGTTAGACAGCTAATAAACACAAGCACATCCACAAAGACTGTCACAAAAAATAGGGTGACCATACAAGAAATTAAAATCTCAATTGTGGTCTCAGCCTTGACAGCTTGCACAAAGCGACTCAAAGTTAGCCTTTCGTTCAAATAGCCGTGAAACAACTGTGCTGCACGATTAAGTCTTTTTTTGTCTACGAAAAGTGATTTCAACATATCATGTGTCAACATGTCATGTTATTAAGGTTTGTAATAAAGAAAACTGTTTGTAAATCTGTCAAGATTTCAGTGAGTTAAGAGTATTTTTGATTGTGCAGATTACTCACCTCCCAATAGCTACTATAGAGCGTTCCAGAACGGTGTACTGTGGTAAGATGGCCGCCGTATAGGGATGCTAGTGACTCCGCCTCGCGCCATCTAGCCTTTCTTATAGAAATCTATGGTTCGCCCCAGGTTAACGCTCCATCTTCGTCACCAGTTACCGTTGTTTTAGGTTAACATCTTAAGATATGAGATGTTACTTAATAGCATCTTTTAAGAGAGTTACAATTTTAAACAAAACTTAAGATGCTGTCAGACATTAAGTGACTATGTGTACGCACTCCAGACTGAGACTGAACTGCGAATTTTTTCATTCACCACTATTACACAAAAAGTCAACTGAATTATATGTCTGTGTGAGTTTGTTTCGACCTGATTGAACAAAAAAGTTATGTGCCACTGTGTGGCGAAAGAAGGAATCAGAAATTGAGGATAAACTTACACCATGTTGGAAACTGGATTTTTATGGCTTAACATTTTATACCGTACAAACAGAACTAAAAAGAAGAGGGCTTAAAGGGAAGCAGACAAGGCTCAGGTTAGCCTAAATGGTAAGCCTTGAAAATATGTATTTGTTGCATAATACATGGTTGATGGTGGAAATAAACATTGCTATGGTACACTACTTGGTGTCTATACAGGAGTAAAGCTCTTCTTCCATTGGCTGCTAAGGAGGAATATTATCAAGTTTTGAAATACTCCCATACCCGAATTTGCGTTTGGCACCTTAAAAATGAAGACCAATTCATCAACTGATTTTCATATTCAACTCATCATCACTTTATTGTTTAATCATTGTACATTTTGTAATTGGACACTCTGTAAAAGAAACAAAGAGAAACGTAACAGAAACAACTTCCTTTGAGTCATCATGAGCATCATGCTTTTGGCTAAAACGATGACAGGATCATTACAGAGAGCGCCACAAACAGCGAAACGCAACAAATACATAGCCGTTTTCCACTATTTACATTGTAAATCCCTCGATCATACATACATAAGAACAAACGCATGACCCGGGCCTTTTAAAAGTCTACGTGTAAAAAAGAAAAAAAAAATCTCCCCTGGCGTGTGCGCTTCAACACAGGAGAGGAGTGACAATCTGTCACAAGACAGCAGCCAGGTGTCAGAGCTCAGTAACTCGTTGACGTAATACAGAGGGCAGTGTGTGGATAGGAGATGGCATCAGTGTCAAAGTGGGAGTGGAAATGAGAAAGTCATGGAGGAATGGTAGCAAATGGTGGGGTAAACTTAATGTGGGTCGAGATGAGTCATTGGTTCACTGAACAGATCTGACCCTGGAGAATCAGGGTTGATCTCTGCACACTAGTCAAAACCACTTTGATGGTCACCATAAATACCGTGATAGACTACAGTAAAGAAAATGTAACTGTTCTGCCTGCTGGAATTCTGTCTTTAGAACATATATTGTGTCATGTCAGAGGGTAGCAGAGAATATGAACTGTTGTGTGACTGACATATAATAGTGCTAGAGCGCTGCTGATGTGCCTTCCTGGGCTTTAAAGGAATATTTTGTCATTTTAGGAAATACGCCCATTAGTGTTCGTGCATAGCCTGGCTATCGAGACTACAAAGCTCTGCTAAACTTTGTGCAGCATCACAGGAAGTATGGGCGGGCCCAGGCTAGTTGTTGCAGTTAGAGGCATGCTAAATATGAAGCTACCTCCAGCAGCCAGTCAGCTTAGCTTAGCATAAAAAAAATCAGCTAGCACAGTCACATTTTGTTGCTACTTGACAGGATTAAGCTTACTGTATCCCTGTCTCCAGTCTGCCTAGTGTTAAGCTAAGCTGCTGCTGGATGTAGCTTCATATTTAAGGTTTGAGAGTGGCACCAATATTATAACTCTTCTGGCTTTTTCCAATAACTCCCAAAACAACCATTCCATTTAATGGTGTGAAAGAGTCTGTTTTAGACATGTTGTATCATAATCTTATTATAATTTCTAGAGGTCAATAGGTCACAGTCTAACAAACATAAATATGCATTGTAACAAGCTGCTTGCATGAAGTTTGCATTTCACAAAATGTCAAACTATTCCTTTAAATATCATGTTTATGATACAATATATAGTGTAATTTAGCTTCAGTAAAATACACTGTCTATGGAAAGCTCAAATTGTTTGTCAAAATAAACTGTTATTCAGATTGCACCCTGGATCTTAATGCATTTTTAACATTTTTAGCTTTAGCTATATTGTACTGTATCCATCAGCAGAAACAAGCAGAGGTGATCTAGCTGGCTATGGTGTTGTCATATTATACACAAAAGTGTTATATATCAGATTCAAACTGAAAGAAATAGTTTTCTAACAAAAACGGTCCTGTGAAATAACTTTCTCGAAAAACAATTTTGCACTTTCTTTCCATTACTGCATAGTTCAGTAGGCATCCAGCACTGCTAAGGCTACACCGACGGCATGGTTACTGAGCAGAAACATTTCTACATTTTTTTTTTTGTTTACTATAAATCTCAAAGTCTCAAACACATATTTGTGTTGTAGACTTCCAAATACAAAGGGTTACAGCTCTTTGTCATTTTCTGTGTTGACTGTCGCCTGAACTTCTGTTCTCCAACTCTAGTGGCTTCACTCAACAGTCCCTTTCAGAGCTGTGGTGCATCATTTAGAGCAAATGGACCAACATTTTGACATTTATAAAAGACCCACTGTTTTGGAATGAGAAGGGAATATCTTCACTGCAGATGTAGTTATCATGGTCACACCGGAACAAAAAGAACAGATCATTTAATTTACCCTTTCTTGTGTTACAATGTCAGTCTTCCCGGCATAATTTCCACCCAAATCAGTTCAACACAACAAAGTTAACACCATAACCACAAGTAGACTTCTCAATCCTTCCCCAATCTCCAAAGTCTCTGAAATGATGCAAAGTGATATTTGAAAACAGAGGCAATAGAAAAAGTAAAAACAGAATTTATGTCAGGAAATCCCATGAAATAGGTTTCGTAGAAGATGATTGACAGAAATTAAGTCAAAGGTAAATCCTGTGTTGACGCAAATAAAAACTTGGATAAGTTAGACTCAACAAAAATGAGAAGACAAACGAAAATGTGCAGAAACCATCATTGGACAAGCTTTGGCCCAACTCTGCTGTGTGCAAGGTGAACAGTAAGAGACATTAACTGTCCCATCAGAGGAGATTTCCCTCTGAGTCTCTGTCCTGGAAAGGAGTGAGGCGAGAAGCAAGAGGGAGAAAGAGAGAGAAAGAGAGCTGGATTAGCTCGGCCGTCTAGCTGTTCTTCTCCATGAGGCCAGTGGGTGGTGCTGTAGCGCCATAAAAAGCACCCCTCTCGTTCCCTCAACACACAAGTCAGTGCTTGTTGGGCTTGAGGAATAAAAAATATGTACATTAAAAAAAAAAACAAAAAACAAAACTGAAAGTGACAAAAAAAAAAAAAAAACCCAAAGAGAACAGCAGTGACAGTGACCACTCAGTCGATCTTGACTGCAGCATAGATTTTCCTGATGAACATGTAGGCTGCATAGAAGCCAATTGTGCCTGTTAGCAGCCAGAATGACAGGACCATCAGGGTCGTATAGCCGAAGTACAACAGGGAGGGGATGAACTCCACAATGTCCAGCTGGGGAGAAGTCCAGAGAAGAGGAATTAGTTCCAACATACCACTCGGTTCACTTTTTTTTTTTTTTTTTACTAATCACATTTACGAGAGATTTAAAAAATGATAAGAATTAGTCTCGAGGAAAAATAATTGATTCTTCGATGGAATGCAAGTCCTCTCTAGAGCAATTGTGTCTTGATGCAGGTAAGTTAATAACCAGAATTTTGCCACCAAATTAGTATAGGGCCAAACACACAACTAAATCCATTACAAAATTTGGAAAAAAAAAAAACACAACCCAACCCAAAAATGTCATAACAATTTCTTTGGTAGAAAATAGTCAATTTATTGTAGAGCCTGACCAATATGGTTATTGGATATGCCAATATCGACAGGACAGGCAGGGTACACCCTGGACAAGTCTCCAGTTCATCACAGGACACAGAGACAGACAACCACTCACACTCACATTCACACCCACGGACAATTTAAATTAGACAATTAACCTAATCCATGCATGTTTTTGGATGGTGGGAGGAAGCCTTAGTACCCAGAGAGAACCCACGCAGACACGGGGAGAACATGCAAACTCCACACAGAAAGGGCCCGGGCCAGGAATCGAACCCGGTACCTTCTTGCTGTGAGGGCTAAACACTACACCACCGTGCCGCCCTCTGATAACTGATTAATCTCTGAAAATAATTTTTATGATTTTTTTTCAGCCCTTCAACACTTGCAACAACCTAAATTGAAGGCATAACGCTTCACTTTTTTCTACAACTTTGATTTAATTTAACAACCAAAAAGAAGGGTTAGGGAACTTTTTTGTACAAAATAACGTGCAAATTGTAGTAAATCACTGAATACTGAATAGTTTTCCAATTGGCATTAAATGCACCACCTGAAAATTTAATACCTACAGCAAATTTGTGGTAAATTTAAGACAACTTAAGACCTTAATTACCCGGATTTTAATTTAAGAGATTTTAAGGAACCGCAGGAACCCTGACATTGTGCTTGAATGCAATCTTGTTCAAAGTCATATTCAAGGCATTTTCTCTAATAAAATAATAGAGAAGATAATTCATCTGATTAGCAACCTGAGTCGCAAACTCAGAGTTAGACATCGCACATGGAAATATAATGATTTTTTTTGCATCAATAATGAGTTTACAATGGAATCTTTGACCTCTGAATTGGAATCAAATCAAACTGTGAGGTAACAATAGCTTCCCACCCCTAGTAAGAATCCAATCAGCAGATTTATATTAATCTACTGACATTCAGTTAAGATTTGTGCCAGGTTAAAGTGATAGTTCAGAATTTTGGACATAGGGCCTCATTTGCATTAATACTGCAGAACACCTGCTATGCTGCTGCTGCTGCATGGAGCAGACACTGTTAGTTTATAAATGTAGAGTTCCACTGAAGTGCTTAAGTGTTGATTACATGCTTAATATTTTACAGTGTTTCATAGTTGATGTAGGTGTTTTCCACTGCTACCTTAAATTAACAGTATTGCTGACAAAATACTTTTTGTAAAGGTTAATCCACCAGCATATACAGAGCTTTAATCAAAATGAAATATGTATGTACAGACTACCACAGCAAACCCAGTCAAGCTTCAAAAACATTTCATATTTCTTAGAATGCAACTTAACAGCACATTCTCCACCTGTTCAATGCCCCTATAATTTAAACCCAACGCCCAAAGTTTATTGTTACGTTTACAATGTAGGTTTCCTGACAAATATTTGAAGTCCTAATCCAAAATAACCCTGATAACCATCAGAGACACTAATCACTTCACTTCAAAACTGTAGAATCAAGAGCAGCTTGTTTTATGAAATGTCTGAAACAGTCGCAGTGCTTTTACCTTGTTAACAAAGTAGAAGATGGCGTAAATGAGGACGTAGAATGCCGAGCCTCCAGAAACCAGGAAAGTTCTCCACCACCACCGATAGTCCTAATGATGAGGAAAAAACAGAGAAAACACAGCACTGGAGTGTGTGTAAAGATGATGCAACTGTGTTTACTGCTGGAAAATGTCACACACACACTAACTTACCACACTGAATGAGACACCATCTTTTATTAAACACTTTCTTCGCACTGCCAATTCTACTTTCTTATAAGATATTGTTATTAAGTTCTAACTAATGTTGTTTGGTAAAGTATAATTCACTTCAGTTATTAATAAAGACTCATTTTGGGTTTGGGCTTTGGTGTCTGAAACATCCATCTGGCCGCTCTTTACAGTATTTTTTTAACTGTTCTCATTCCCATTATTCATACTGGACATTAATTCAGCACCCTGCTTTCATTTTCAAATTATGACTTTAACATACTGTATTTTAATTAAAGGTTCTACTCAGAAATACCATGTACACATGTGACAGGAGAGAGTGAGATAAAAAAGATGTTTATATTACATGGCATTTGCAACTCTTGTTGCTCTTTCTATTAATGCTAATTCGTTTAAGCATGTTCTGCATTTTGAAATAAACTTCCTCGAATGCAAGCAGGAAGCTGAATGTTGCTATGGAGACAAGTTGTTTTTCAGCCTGTTAGTGTACATTCTGTAAAATCTGCGTCATGAAAAAAAGCTAAAAGCATTTTTTTAACTACTATCAAATACACTTTTTCTCTGTAATATGGAAACAGACATCTATCACTGGGTTTCTTTTAAAGAAATAACAGACCATAAAATGCTGTGATCAATGTAATAAAATATAGAATTAGCCCAAATGTATATATTTACCTCCGCCAAGGAGGTTATGTTTTCACTAGGGTTCGTTTATTTCTTTGTTGGTTTGCAAAATGACTCAAAAACTTATGGCCGGATTTTGACGAAATTTTCAGGATTGGTCAGAGTGGCCTAACTTAAAACTGATTAATTTTTGGTGGTGATCGGATCCCATTTAAGGTGATCAAGATCAAATGAAAGGTCACGTCATAGTAATGTATGGGAGATTTTGCATATTTCTGAATGCTCCAGGGTGTACAATTTTCAGTCATCTAATTTGGTATAAAAACTAATATACGAATTCTGAAGTCACAGATTCAGTTTGGTCAAGATCAGTAAAAGGTCAAGGTCACCAAGGTCAAATATGCATTTTTAACCATACCTTCATGTAGGAAGGAGCTAGAGCAATGCAACTGGTCTCAGAACATCCGGAAAAGAATTCTCAAATAGTACTTGCAAAGTTTTACTGGTATACAACTGAACATTATTCACATTTGCTGCTATGATTAATATCCCTCGGAAGTCCAAATCATGACAGTTCCCACACCTTGTGTTTGATGTCTTTGAGTATCAACATCCCTCTAATGCTCAATTTGGGGGTGATCTTTTTAATCAAACACTTTCCTTGTAAACAAAAGGGAAAGCCTGACAGTCTACAGTACTTGTGTATGAACAGCTTGCCTAAATGAGCCTTACCTCTGCACAGAGCTGGAAATAAACCATTACAATGCTGATCTGAGAGCAGGAGACCACCAAGATGATGAAGACCAGAAAGAGGAATCCAAAGAGGTAATAGAACTGATTCTCCCAGATGGCCTGTAGGTGGTGAGACAGACACACGCACGCCTTAACATTAATGTGCGTTCACATCAGCTGCTAATCTCATATATCTAAAATAGGGTTGTCAAAATTAGTGACCATTTATGCAGATTAACCATGTTAATGAGCTAATTTGCACAATGGTAACTTCATGCTGGCAGGTCATGAAGCAAAACTCAATTCAAAAATATCAAGTGAACTAACAATGTAGTCGTATTCAATGATTAAACATGTGGATAAAATTAGTTTAACCATCTTTTCTGAATCTGTCCAAGCTTCTCCTGTAATTTTGCAAAAAATAATCCACCAAAGAGCATTGTTAAAGTATCAATTTGTAAAGTGAAAATGATTCTTTTCATAAACAGTGCATATTAGAGCTAATGTGGTGTCGCTTATATATAGATATTATGGCTGTCAAAACTAGCATGTCACTGGCAACGCATTTCGGGCAGTTTGTCCAAGTAGCGTTACCGTCGGGCAAAATAAGTGCGTTTACGTGATTACTTCGACAGTCCTAATCTAAATGTAACTACAATTTTAATTGATCACAATACATTTGGAGCAAAGTAGTTGTACTCACACTGAAAATGAAGAAGAGCTCGATGAACATAGCACCAAAAGGCAGGATCCCAGCCATCAGGATTCTGAAGGAAAGAAAACAAAACATCAGACTCTGATCCTTCATAAACAGAACATCAGCCATCCCAGTAAATGGCCAACGATTAAAAGCAGATCATTAAACACTCACCCTACGAACTTGTTCATGTACCAGCGCTGCTCTGGGACTTGCCGAGGGATCTGGTTGGTGCGTACTGGGTTATCGTAGGGCTGTTTGCGGAAGCCAAAGTAGTAGCCCAGGTAGACTAGGGGCATGGAGATACCGAACCACATACACAGCAGGGCCAGCATCGTGGTGAAGGGAACCTGGAGTGATGAAAGAAGAGAGCAGGGACACAGAAATGATTTGGAACAGCTCATGTGACTGACTGACTGATAGTCTGTTACTTAGCATCCCGTTACTAACTTTCATTCTTTATAATTCATTTTAAGAGAAGCATTAACACATTCTTATGCTCCTTAATGATCTAAATGCACTGTTGCTAACACTGCATTGCAAACTTAACATTGCTATTTGAAGTGGCATCATTTTAAAACAAAGTGTTATGACTCTTATATCAAAGTTAATATTACAATAAAGTAATAAGCCTTAGCCTGTTACCAATTTGCTCTGAATGTACAGTGAATTCTGTGTGGCAGAGTCATGATACTCACTGCTCCAGAGGAGTGTTCTCCCCAGATGAAACAGTTGAGGATGAAGCAGATTCCAAAAACCACAGCAGGATATAGAGTTGCTGTCTGTGAATGAGACAATACAAACACAACCTGAGCCTCTCTGTTTACAGCAGCGCCAATTTACAGGAACACATTACACAAAAAGTGCCTTGTCTGCAGTTATCCAAACAAACTCTAGGTATGCAGCATTAAAAAATAAACAAATATACTAACTCCAGAGTGATGAGATTTTTTTTTTAAATTGACTTACACAAAATGCTCCTTTCCTCCACCGATGGCCCTTCAGTGTACGGTACAGCCTGCCAGCAAAGTAGCCACCAAAGACACTGGGGGAGGAACGTACCAAGGAAAAGGCAGTGTAAAAATCAAAGAAAATGCACAATTTGAACACAGACCACCTTGAAAATTTTTAACTCTGAGACTTTCTTAATTAGTACTAGGGAGATAAATACAGCTCTTACCCCATGAACATGAAGAGGAAACAAGCAGTGGTCATCAAGGCTCCTCTACTGGATGGGGACAGCATGCCCAACATTGCAACAACTATAACATGCACACGGTGGTTAGAATGTATCACAGACTACAATGACATCGTAGGAGTGGGCAATATGGCTTGTGAACAACATCTCTATATTTTTTATAAAATGAACATAACCGTTTGATTTAGAGTGCTTTACTCTTAAAATTCCACATCATAATGCCCAGACACTGTCATTCAAGACGGTCTATTGTAAACAGAAAGTTTGTTAATGAGGGATTTTTAAGTCAGATGTTTAAATTGGCACAAGCCCAGTCATGTATGTAAACTTTCAACTTAACCAAAGCAGTGTTTCTGCCTGAAATTAAAGTGACGCTTAAAGTGACTTTAGTGGTTGTGAAGCCAAAAATATTCTTGTCTTATCATATACTTGTCTGAGTGGTTTCATATTGGCAGGATAAAGTAAACAACAGCCCCCAGCACCATGTGCACATTCCTTTGGCCCAGTTTCACCTCATGATTTAGTCATGTGAACTGATTATAGAAGAAAAACAACTCACAGATCACAATGAGGATCATGCAAAAGAGCTGGATCCCTGAGCCCAGCAGAGAACTGAGTATCATCGGATACTGAGGCGGCCTGAAGACATCACCGTGGACATTCTTCCATCCTGACTCCTCCATGTTGTCCTCCTGGTTCGACAGGAGAAGAATGCAGTCAAATATACATTCTTTTCCCAAAGTAATCCGTCTTTCATGAGATGTGTATTTTCTTACTATGTCATCTTCTCTGTTGTAGTTAGCGATGTCCTTCCTCAGGGTTCTGATAATGATCATACTAAGAATACCTGAGAGAGAAAAGGCAGGGAACGGGAGGGATGTCAGTCAGCTAGAAAGACAGAAAGTGTCAACCTTTTCCATATATTACATTTGTATACCCGACAATAAATATGTTACATCACAATGAAAAGCTTTAAATTAGGACTGTCAAAGTTGGCGCATTAGCACAGATTAATCATGTTAATTTGTATGACGGTAACTCTACTTGAGCAAACTGCTCGAAATTGTTATCTGAGATGTGCTGGTAGGTCATGAAGCAGAACTCCATTAAAAAAAAGAAAAAAATCAAGGAAACAGACAACACAGTCGTAACTAACGATCAAACCAGCTGATAAAATTAGATTAACCATCTTTTCTGAATCTGTCCAAGCTTCTCCTGTAATTTTTTGTCTGTCTATGCCATGTACTGTACCTGTCTTTCATATTGTTATTGTACCTTACACCTTTTTTTTACTGACAATGTATCTTTGTTTTATCAACTACATGTTAACATCAACCTGCCTTGGGCCAAAGAATGAAAATTAGCTGCTCGATACAATCCTATATATTTACACGAAAGTGTCTATTAATATGTGTTGTCCCTGATTTCTTTATCAAATAAATAAATAAACAAACAAATTCAGCAAACAAATAATCCACCAGAGAGCATTATTAAAATATGAATTTGTAATGTGAAATGGACAAAAAGGAAAAGCAAAAGACACATTCTTTTCATAAACACAGCGTTGTGTCAAAAACTGGACATACCAGACAGGAAGAAGACGACCACCACAGAGTTGACAATGGAGAACCAGTGAATTTGGACATCGCTCATGGTCAAGTATGTGTCCCACCGAGATGCCCACTTCACCTCACTCTCCTGCACAGAGGAGATGAATGGTAAAGCGTTAAAGGACTGCATTTGTACACCATCTTTTTAGTCTTCCGACCACTCAAAGTGCTCTACATTTCATGTCACCATTGACATATTTTCCATTCAATATGCCAACGTGGCATACTGGATCAGGATCTAACCTAAATATTTAGAGGCTCAGCAGTCAATCTTATTCATCTAGCTTTGTCATAGAAAACTGAAACAGGTGGGAAAAATACCAGAATGTAATAATCTGACATTATTGCTTTGTAATAAACCAGAAAATTTCCAACTGGAATCTCCAAGTTGTTTCGTAATACTGATTGTTAAATGCTTCCTGTTGCAGCCCACAACAGTGGCAACATGTTGCTGCAGCCCTGGCTCCCTGTTGGGCTTTTTCTGTTTAACTTTCTTTTATTTTAATAATTATTTGTTTTTATTGTTATTTGTTATTGTTGTTGTTATTTGTTACATTTATTTATTGCACATAATGGACCTGAAACAGTTTGAACATGTGGTTTTTGCACTATTTACAACTGGAAATTTTGGCACTGACCAAGCACCAGAGGGAATACCAGGAGTGTATCATACTATTCACAGACACTAATGGCGCCTGGTCGACAAGATCATGGCATCAGCCATATTCTATGGAGTGGTCTTGCTGGGCATGCAGTTTTTCAGTTTTTCATCTGGGGATAAGCTGAGACTGGACACACTGGTGAGGAAGGCCAGATTTTATTATATATATATTTCTATTTGCCTATATTTATTTTTCTCTTCATAATGTTCTGTCTCTTCTCTTTTGCTTAACAAAGGTTTATCTTACCTTAAATTTTCCAAAGAGAATCAAAGAGAGTTGGTCCTGACATGATCTTAATAGCTAATTAACAAGTTTTAACTTATCAAACTGAGCCTTAGTCCAAATGTATTCAGGGTTACAGGCTAATCTGACTCCTGATTGCAAGATTCCAGTCGTCACTGACCTCCCAGTGGACAGAGTAGGTGAAGAGGACCTCGTTCTTCTTGGTCGGGTCAATCTCCTGTGGGGCAGAACCACTGGCCTCAGGCAGTGTACAGGTCTTCTCCTTTTCCATAGCCTTCAGATCTGAGAATAAATACATATAGAATGAGTACCCATTTTTAATGTATCTATTTCACACTTTGATTTATTGCTCGGCGCTCAGTACAATGAAGCAAAGGACTTCATTATAAATGGAAACATGTTTCCTTACTGCAGTGTACACATGACAATAAACACTTTAAATTTTCTCCTAAAATCATTTTTAAGGTAGTCAAAAAAAAAAAAAAACCTACCGTCTACTTTTACACTTTGGGGAATGACCTCAAATCGCACCACCCTGTAGTTGTGAACATCCTCTTTCTCCAACTGCTCCCTATGGAAGTACAGGATGAAGGACAGGTGGTTGTGCAGATAAAACTGTGAGGGAGAAGAGAAAGTGCAAGACAAATTAGAATCTTTTACAATTATAGACTTGTAGTCTATATGGTCAGTAGTGGAATCTATAACTACAAATAGTATAATACTATTACCAACTAGCCTTGCCGTTTGTAAGCGGTACAAACAACTTGATCTCCATTTCTCCACTGTGTGTGTGTGTGTGCGCGCGTGTGGTCTGCCTCATATCCACACTGGGGGTCACACACTTGACTTATGACCAGTTGATTGGGGACGGCATGTGCTATTGGGGACAAAGTTCATGTCCCCAATTGTTCAAACCTTGATTTTGGGTCAGTGGTTAGGGTTAGGCTGAGGCTGAAGTTAGGGTTAGGTTTAGACTTAGGCAATTAGTTGTTGTAGTTAGGCTTAGGGTAAGTTTTTAGGAAATCAAGGTTTGTCCCCAAAGGGAGGGTAAAATGCCTAAATAGGTGACTTAAACAAAGTGTGTGTGTGTGTGTGTGTGTGTACCTGAATGAAGCTTTAATCTGTTGAATGGGATTCTACATCATATTTACCTTGTTGCTGTCAACAAAGCCCAGTCTGTAGCCATGTTCAAACTGGATATCTTTCACCACATCCTTCTTCTGCTCCTCCTCCCCTCCGACATCTCTGTTGGGGTAAAATTCTAACCTGGTGGCAACTGGTAGGTTATCTGCAATACTGAAAGGCACAGTGAGGTGTTCAATTAGTGATTGTCCAACTACATAATGTTCAATATGGCACTTTATAGAGTCATTCAACAAAAATATTGCTAAATTAAGGAAGTAATGCATGGCACTCCTTATATTATTCCTCAATAATGAGCTGATTCCCCTGTTAACAATAGTGAGTTAGAAATGCTCACAGGTGCACATAATACTCCTCCTGGATTCGCTCAGCAAACAGCTTGCTTTGTTCTACGCTGAGCGTTTCCTTGTTGCACACAAGCTCACATTTCTTATCCTTGTTCATCTCGACATTGTAGAGGGTATTCACAATGCGGTCTCCACGCAATACCTCACCTAAAAAATAATAACAAAATATATATGGAACACACTGTGTTTTTTTTTCAAGCAAAATGTAAGACACCATTTTCCTAAACAGGATGAAGTCAAATTAATAGAAAAAAATTAGGGAAACTTCACTGGCCATAATCAGCACACTTACCCAGGTTCTCTCCCTTGTAGAAAACTGATTCTGGCTTACAGAAAGGCAGGGAGTAATATTCATAAGGAAGCTGGGTGCGGGAGCTGGTCAGCTTCACTGCCTGAAAAACAAATGATCAGATTGACTGACTGAGTTAAACATATAGGGCTAAAACTAGACTCAACAACTGTACTTTGTAAGGATAATCAGTGAGACAGCTGTTCACAAACAAAATCCTATAGCCATGGGAAACAGTAAGGCATGAGGCCTAACCTGTTTGGTCAAACAAACATGCAGAAAATCATTTGATTATCAGCACGCAACTGCAAGGATTTTTTTTTTCTTTTTTTATTCGGGTCGATGTGGCACTGCTCATGATACCGATTAGAATGTTACCTAAGTCCGTACATTTTCATGCATTCAGCTCTTTGCTTGTTAAACATGAAATAGACGAGAACTGAAACGCTTTGATGCATCATTTTAATCCTTGATTGGGACCAAACTTAGCAACCTCACATCCATGTTTTTGGTGTGGGAGATGGAGAAACCACTCACATGAATAAACAAATACAGATCACAAAAACTCTAAAGTAACACCCCGGTTGGGTTACAACTTTCATGATATTAAAAACAGTGCTAAAAAGTGAACATATAATGTTTCCGCTAATCTGTGAAATGTTGATAAAAATGACTTAAACAGTACCTTAAGCTCTACTGTATCACCCTCATGGAAGTCCCGGGGAGCAACTCCAGGAACATAGAAGGGCCTGACAACAGATAACAATGACAACAGCAGCAAGGCCCACCACGTCTCCTGCAACACAAACAACACAAAATATTTCACCACACAAACACTACATAATATATGGGGTGTGAAAAAATATTGATATGGCAATATATTGTGATACACAATGATCCCCCACACACACAATATCAGTACACTAAGGGTTATTACGTTATGTTACAGCCTTATTCTAAAACAGGATGCACCTGAGCTGTGGCGTGGGGGCAGCTGTGGCTCAGTAGAGCAGGCCGGCCAGCAATAAAATAAAAAATCAGTATGAAAGTGAATGGTTAAATGTGATATGTAGTGTACAGCACTTTGATTGGTTGGATCAGTGATAACTACAAAAGTGCTAGGCTATATAAGTACAGTCCATTTACATTTACCTGAGCTCAATTTTGATCTTCATAGCAATGAATACTAATTTTCATGTGATTTTGTAGTTTTTTTTATTTTTAATAAATTGCTAACATATCACATTGTCATAATGGGATGCTGTGTATAGTTTTTGAGGGAAAAAATAATTTATTCCACTTTGGAATAAGGCTGTAACACAACAAAATATGGAAAAAGTGACACGCTGTGAATACTTTCGTATACACTGTATATAAAACACCTATAAAAAGTAACTACATCATCAACAGTTCAGACAAATCCAATACTTGAAAAGTGTCTGAGGGAGGTTATATAAATATTTACAAGTGATATTATATTTTCCTGAGAACAGTATGGCCGTTTTCTTTTATGGCAAAAAGCTAACAATGATTGCACATCTGTAAATCTGACTGGAGCAGACCATAGTCTCCTTCATGCAAGCCATTGTGCATACATCTGTTGCCCTGGTGTTTCAGCGGTGGCACATTTCAGGCACAGGAGTCACAGAGAAAAAAAAATCATATGACATCTAAGCTAGTGCAGGGAAAAATGGATGTACGGATGTTGCTGTTATTAGTAGCAGTGTGATTGAAAAACAAAATATATTGGCGATCAATATTTCTCAAGCTTCTACTGAGATCGATGTTGGGTCGAAACTAGAAATTCCTACATCATGACCACAAGTACGAACAGATACAAAGGGGAGAAATACTTCATGTTTTCAACAACACATTGATCCTATGCACAATCCGCAGCAACAGTCAACAATAAATAATGAACACGTCCACGGGGAGCACATGCATTTTATAGGCAGTGTGAGGTAGTACAGGAAGTTAGCAAGCGCGTCCTCTGTCATAAACGAAATGTGTTATCAGGCAGTATTAGCAGAGTTAAATAACCGTGGCAGTCTTGATTTACATTAGTATTGTCTTTTGTTACTGATATACTGCTGGTATCTTGACATCGGCACTATTAAATGCACCAACAAAAAGCCTTAAACAAACGCTGTTTGCCAGATCTGCTAACAGCTAACGATACGCCAAAGTTCAGCTAGCTGATTTCTCCCGGCTGTAAATCAATTGACAGTCCAACAACAGTGTACATGGCCATTTATCCTCTGTCAGCACAGTTTAATATACCAGACAGAGGATACAAATGGGGTCTTGAGCCTCAACTCACTAACAGTCAAGCTAGGAAAAGATAGCTAGCTAAGTCCAGCAAGCAGTTAGCAAAATCGCCAACATTCAAACAGCAGCGAAATCCAGTAACTCCATACCCACATTAACGTTAAAATGTTGTTTATCGACCACGTTCAATATCTAATGAATCACAATTATATTACTGTGTCTGAATTCAACTGGGAAAACACTATGAGGGAAGTGTAGCTTGAAGAAAAAGAGTTCGCCTTTCCACTCACCATAGCCGCGGCCGCCATTTTGAATACGTGTCATTAGTGACGTTGCGGAAGTACTGTGGACTTTGGATTAATTCTACTCGATTTTAATTCATTACTTCTTCAACACACACGTAAGGTAGGCTACTAACACTGTACTTAACAGAATGATATCTTGATTAAAGAAGACTATCGTTCGCCTGCAAATATAAATAAACTGTAATTTGTTAAAGTAGCCTTTGTTACAGTAGCCTTTTTTTAAATTATGTGAAATACCAATAGATGATAGAGCTAATTGTTGCTCAGACTTTAATTTTTTTTTATTTTTTTCTAATTTGAAAGTATCACCAGAGTTGCACAACTTTCACTAAACAAATTGATCTGACAAAAATATATTTATATTGATAGAACAAAATATTGCAGGGCATTGATTTAATAGGCATGTCAGGCATTGTCACACAAATTCAAGATACATAAATATCCAGTACCATCTGCACAAATAAGTTATTTAACACAAAAAGAAGGCCAAAAGTTAGAAAATCTGTATGCCTTGCTTTTAGATAGACATAGTTTCCAAATATAGAATGAAAGTCTATTGGGACAAAGCATCAACAAGTATTATCCTTTATATGGCTTCACATTAAACTCTATTGTGGAAAAATTCAAATTTATTTGAGTACTATATATACAGAGTGAATAGAATATAGTATGAATCTTACGACTGAAAGAAAAGCAACAACCACTGGAAAAGGCACAATGAAGGAGTAACAATCAAGCCACATCATACTGGAAAATATCTAGGCCTATGGAATATTAAAAGGAGATATCAATCACACAGTGAACTGTATGTTGCATATTGTAAAACCCACAGTATCCACTCTCATCATAATGTAGAACACTGCAAATATTTAACAGAAGGTGAGAAGACAATGTGAGCTTTGTTAACAGAATTGTTGACATCAACACAGTATTATCACAGCTGAACACTGCTCATATCTCACTATTATCATCTGTGTTTTGTGGTTATACCGTCCCTTGATACATGCACAATTTGTGCTGGAGCATGACAGCTAAACTCAGTCTTTTCCACGTGACTGCTTCCACATGGCCTTGTTTGTCTGCTGATATGGCCACCTGTAGAAAAAATATTTTGTGTCCAAAGCATGCACTTTACAGTAGAGCCTCCAGCATAGTGTACATACTCTACTTATTTATTTAAAACATAGTCAAAGCTGTTCCAATGTTAGAAAGCACAAACTTTAAGAGGGGATAGGAGAGAGAGGGAAGAAACTGAGATGGATATTTTTTTAATAGAATAGTCATATTTTTGACAGCACAGTGGAAGGCCTTTTTTTTTACACATTATTTTACCTTATAGTGAATCTTACCAGAAATGCTCTCCAGATAGAGTTATGTATATTACATGTTAGGTGCTTCATTTTCAATTTTGAAAACCAATAAATAAAGACGGAAAATTGTGTACAACAAAACTTACTTTGTCACTGGCATGCTTTCAGGTGACTAATGGACTATTTTATACAGAACTTTCCAGTACAGCTGATGCAGCTGTGGTTGTGTTTTTAAGAATATCAGTAGTAATACTATTGTAATAATAACAATTAATTACTGCACATATTATTTAGGCTATATATTTTGTGTTGCTCAATTGCTTGAAATTCAAAGGTAGAAGGGCCAAATGAAATTAATTAAAAAAAATCTTTGTGACAGTGATGCCTTGCTTTCCACAAAAGATAGCTAATAAAGATTCAACCCTCCTCACACATCATTTTTGTACAGTCCCTTGTTACAGTACAATACATAAGAGACAGAAAGAGAGACAGACAGCAAATGCATCGTAAAGAGGGAGAAAACATGGCTGTTAAGTCTCATGGTTGCTGCTGGTACTGGCTCTCTGTAGCTGTGTAGAAATCCTCTAGGACACTCTGCAGGTAATCAAAGGTAGGTCGGTCCTCAGGCTTGTTCTTCCAACACTCCAGCATGATGTCATAGAGTTCGGTGGGACAGCTTTCCAGGCGTTGCATTCTGTAGCCCTTTTCCAGGGAACGAATCACTTCTGGGTTGGTCATCCCTGAAACAACAGCACTCAGTACATGAAAGTGTTATGAGAGGCGACAGAGCCACAACCACTTCAAAATAAATTCAAAAATAGCTTGTGGGCTGACATCAAAGTTGAAATCAGTGATCCACTTACCTGGGTACGGTGTGCGTCCATAGCTGATAATCTCAGTCAGCAAGATACCAAAGGACCAGACGTCAGATTTGATGGTGAAAGAGCCATAGTTGATGGCCTCAGGTGCTGTCCATTTGATGGGGAATTTGGCTCCTGGTTATAGGGAAAAATGAAAACCAATCAAATTTTGCAGGAATTATTATTGATATTGTATATTAGCTGCTCCCTAATAACACTGCTAAGAAGTTTCATGCTGGTGACACATCCTCTTGCTCATTCAGTATGCCATGCAGCCTCATCTTCACCTTTTACTAGATTTGTCTCACGTGTTGTAACACAAAATCATTTCCCCTGAACTAATGAAATCATGACTACTGCAGTTTCATTAGTCCTAGGGGAATCAGTTCCCCAGTCTCTTAATCACATCTGCTGACATGTACGTAGCTGCACAACATGTGACAGCGAATACTGCGTCATACCTTCTCTGGCCGTGTACTCATTGTCTTCAATGATACGAGCGAGGCCAAAGTCAGCGATTTTGCAAACTAAAGCCTTATTAACCAGGATGTTGGCAGCTCTCAGGTCTCTGTGGATGTAGTTTCTCTGCTCAATGTAGGCCATACCCTCTGCGATCTATGAACAAATAAGTCAGTTTAAAACAAAACACAGTTCTAGCAAATGTTGCCGGCAATGAAAATGTACAAAACTTCCATTGTTAAAAACAACACTTCCTCTGAAACATGGGCTGCGATACATAACAATCACACTGCTGCTAATAACATCAACATCCATCCATCCATTATCTACCGCTTATCTTCACATAAAGCCTAAACATCAACATATATTTATTAATAATTATAATGCCACTATTATGCCACTATTAATTATTACTCATACATATACTTTCTCTCTTTAGCTCATTTAGCATCATTTAGCAAATCTAAACCTTCTTCCTCCTACATGTTAACTTGATATCAAGAGCATGTTATTATGCTGATGTTAGCATTTAGCGCGGTATATTCCGTACAGCCTCATAGAGCTGCTGGCATGGCTGTAGACTCAAATGTTTTTTATCCAATCATTTATTTTCTTTATTTTTTTATTTGAAAGAGTCTGTGAGTGTTTTCTATTCTAACATGCTTATAGCACAAATAGTCAAATTGGAACCTGCTACTTTTCTTGTTTTATTTATCCTTTGCATACTTAAGGAGCAAAATTCAGGAGGTTTAGTTTCTGAAAATGGAATATCATATTCATAACTATATTTAAATTAGTGTAGATGAGGTAAAACTAAGAATCACAAGATGCCATTAAAAACTACACACTGGTTTAGAAAAATCGTGGGTATGTCTACATCTGCAGCTCGAAACTCCAACTGTTACTTTCCAAGAGGTGGTGCCGGTTGGACTGGAAATGTAAGTCTGAAAGCATAGGCACCACGGCACTGCAGTTGGGTCATAATGCGTGGGTGTAGTAGTGCTTGTCCTGTTAAAAATGACACTGTGTTTCTTTATTCAATGATCCATCTATTTCTCAACATTTCTCAGCTTTATTTCACCTTGGATAAAGTTTCACTGTAGCCCCACAATGTGATAAAAAAATGCACATTATATTGCATAATTACACAAGTCTTAACTTTAAATGTACCAGGGTAGACACTGAATTACATAATTCACTTTCAATAGACTATAGATAAACAAAGGATTCATTCATATGAATGACGCTCACCTGGGCGGAGAAGTCAATGAGCTTGGGGAGCTGGACACGGTTGCCTTCGTCACTCTTTATGAAGTCCAATAAACTACCTGTGGGCACACATACTATGCTTTAACAAATGCGTGCTACATGTCAAGCTCTATGTGTTAGACACAGCCTCACCATTTCTTAGAAATACATACTGGCAAAGGTTTGACCGTCTGGGAACGTGGGTTTTAGGGTAACATGATCTGTGTGTTTTATATGTCTTATAAATGTGTTGGTATCCTGTAAAGGAACAAATTTGAAGTAACCCAAAAGAACACAGCTCTGCACAGGTATGACTGTCACCTTTCTCCATGAACTCTGTGATGATGTATATCGGCTCTTCCTTGGTGACAACAGCATTGAGTCGGACCAGTTTGTCATGCTGCAGAGTTTTCATCAGATTGGCCTCGGCCATGAATGCTTCCACTGACATGCTGCCAGGCTTCATGGTCTTTACTGCTACTTTGGTGTGCTTATTGTACGTAGCTTCAAAAAACAATAGAGGATAATAATTAGGTAAGGGGAATAATCAGGAAATGAATTGTTGGCTTCTTATGTCCAATAACTGATGCTGAAAATGACTCAGATGTAGCTCACCCATCCAGACTTCTCCAAACTGGCCGGCACCAAGCTTCTTTTCCAGTTTCAGTGATGATCTTGGGATTTCCCAGGCATCTTTCTCCCATGGTTTCTCAGGTTTGGGGCTCAAGCATGGGTTTGTCAGGGTTTGGCACAGGCCGTCTCCCTGCTCTGGGATAAACAGTAAAAAAGTAACAGAGTGTATTTATGTCTAGCGGTCACATTTTCTCAGTTCATTTTATTCAGTGTTTCATACAAATCAGCACCATGTTGTTTTCTTATTTGGGAGACAATTATAGATGTAATTTCACAAATTATTCAAACATAAGGTAACCACAACACTTTCATGCTGATGCAAGTACTAACTATACAATGTAACATGTAATACAGTAATAACCATGTTTTGTACAAGGCATAAAGTCAGCCAGTAGAGTGTGCTGTGTGCATGCTGTGTGGGAGACATCAACTGACCTGAAGACTGAACTGAAGTTACTCATTGAAGACCATTAAATGAGACACATTTTCAGAAAAGTAACCTTTTAGGATTATGAATAAAACACACAGCTGTGAGGATGAGTGTCTGAGTGTCTGAAGCCTGACAGTGGAGAACTCACTCTTGTAATGGCTGACCAGCTCCTGCAGGGTGCTGAAGGTGTTGCGGGGAGAGATGTAGTATCCTCCATTATCAAGCGTACGGATCTTATAATGTTTAACTGTGTTACTGGGCTGGGAATCACCATCCCTGATAGACAGAGAGTAGCTGCCTGTGGTAAAGAGAGAGAGAGAAAAAAATTGTGAGACCAATAATTATTTTTTGCATTTTTTTGCACTTCCATACATTCGGGGACCAAGAAATTCAAGTTTTTAGTCTCTAATTTGGCTCAAACTCCAAAAACATTGAATCATATATTTTCCATACTGCAACATAATAGTGACTTCAACTCCCCCTTAAAGTCCCACACTTTTAATCCTCCTGAGACTGATAACATCATCATAGTTGTGTTTTTGGACTTTCGAGGATTCAGCATGTATTCATTAATAAAGAAATAATGGCCACACGAGGGTAGGGTAGTGGAAACATACTGTGAACACAACATACTACTCCTTTTGACTCTGGTTTGGTCTTCACCAAACACTGAGGGGGTTTATCAGTGTTTTTTTGTTGTTTAAAATACATGCATTTGGGAAAGATCCCAACAAGAGCAGTGGGGGAGAACCAAAACAAGGTGTGGACCAAAAAACAATGAATTTAAGGTCTGTTTACCATTTAGCAACAAATATGTTCAGCAGGACTGCTTGTTTGTATTTCATAATGGATTACATGTGAAAATACAGTTGAGTTAATGTGTGCTTCTCTGTCATTTCTGTCGTAATTGAAAAAATCATATTGTTTGATGTGTCATTTAGGATTTTTTTCTGTCAATAATTTCGGTTTATGACCACTTAGGCTGCACTGTAGGACAAATCATCTTTTACTCACCCTTGGTGGTCTCACTGTCTCGGATCATGAAGGATCCCACTTTGTTTCCGGGGGCAAGCAGCTGCCTCTCAGCATCTTTCCTGCTGACGCCCTTAAAGAACCACCTTAACAACAGCAAACAGATCAGTTAGAACAGAAGAAAAAAAAACAAACAGTTAAAACAATAAACAGTTTTCACCAGTGACGTACAGTACTGAGTCATATGAATGTGTCTCCAAAGTAAGTACACTTACTCCTCTGCCTCCAGCGTATCTTTGGCCACATAGTTACTGGGGATGTAACCTTCCCGACCTGAACTGATTAACTTCGCTCTCCACCACTCTCCTGATCTGCAGAGAGAAAAACCCTTGTTGACTATTTCACAACAAACACATGACAAACCACATGCTCCACAAGTCAAAAAACTACATTTTGAACACAATTAAGCTATTATTTACAGTGATTACTTGTTGAATAGTTGATACTTACTCTTCTAAGATCCTGAGCTTATCTCCCTTCTTGAAGCCGAGGTCACCATCATGAATGGCTTCATAGTCATACAGTGCCATGGCAATACTCTCTCCTACAGCAGCATGGGCAGAAGAAGAAGAAAAGCAGGAGGCCTCTTGTTTTTACATTATAGTCTTGATATGCAGTGTTAAATACTCTATGTGCAGTCATGTGAAAGCTGTAAGCATGCTTAGCCTCTGGAGAATTGCATGCTGAAAAATTATGGCCCGAGGAAATATATGTGCTTGTAAAGCAAGAAAAAAACTGGATAAACCAAGCTTGTGTTTCCATCTATTGCTGTATGTGAGAGTGTGTATGTACTGTAGAGTAAGAGACTCACTGCACATGACTATGCACATTATGTTTTAGTGGACACATTTCATTTAAGTCTGGGTCACATTATCTATGTAACTGACTTCCTTGTAGGCTTGAAAATAGCAACAGGGCTGGTTTTCAGTGCATTGGTGGGCCTGTGTGGTGAGACTGCTCTGTGGCATCACACTCTTCTTCCTTTCACTCAGTTTTTCTGCACCTAGATGACACTGTTTAGACTCTTTTTGGCAGACTCTATGGTGGTGTTGACAGTATAAGTTGCAGAGGTTAGCTTTAATTAAAAAAAAGACTTAAGTATAAGTGTATCAGGGTTGCATTACATACTGTGTTAGTGAAGCTGCAGCAGTAAGTATATAAAGCTTGTGACTCACCCTCTGAAGAATTTGAATTGGATGGCATTTTGCTCTGTAGAGAGAAAGACATATGGTGGTATAAGGCTAAGAGAAGATCGGACAAATATTCATTGTCCTCATTTGTGCTATGTTGGCCCAAAGGTATAGTGACTTGTGTAAATACCAGACAGCCAGACAGATCATCTGTACATTTAAACATTTGACAGAGATGATGATACAGTGCATGTGTGACTTGAGGGAAGTCTTAGGCATTACTTAATACTGACGTTTTGATCATACGTAGCCTGTCTGAAAGCTCTGGTTCTGCTTCTGTCACTTCCTCTTTCTTTATTAAGGGTGAAAGAGATGTTACTGTCGGCACACAGGAAGCAGTAGCCAGAGGAAGCACTCTTAGCACACAGCAGCACTGCTACTTTACCCATGGTGCAAAGTCTGGCCAGTATGCAAACAAGCCACAGGACCATGTTCGGAGTAAGTGTTAGAGCACATCTAGGCACAAGAAAACTGTCTCCTATCACGAGATTTAGTGTCACTAAAGATATAATTTCATGTTCAAAGAATAGTGATGGAAAGAAACTAAGTACATTTACTCAAATGCACAATGATTAAAATATTTACATTTTAATGCTACTTTAATTACAGTGCATTTACTTTAATTACTCTAATTTTCAGATCAACCTTGATCACATGACAAAACAATGTCTTCTTGGGGATGTTGGGGCACATTTGCAACCCATCGATAGTAAAAAAATGTTCATACAGTACATTTACGCACAACACAGATACTTTCAAAAGTTGAAATTTTTGGCCAAAATGTCACATAAATATGTTCAGCCTTGTATCATGGTAACAGACACACACACACAATGCCACGTGGATCATGTTGTAAATTTGGTTAGGCTTAGGCAACATAGCTGCTTGATTACAGAAAGAACAAGGTACAAACACAACGTAACAACCATGAAAATAAATAAGAACCGCCCTTATCGGGCTTTCTTCATGAACAAGTGAAGCAGTGTGTCTGACAAGCATACATTACATTACATAAATTTGGTTTCACTCATCTGGGTGAAACTCCTCTGTTTGTTTCACCCATCTGTCATTCCTCTCATTCGTGGACTTTTTCACTTGTCATACCATTGTCATACAATTTACCTTTCAATAATGGCTCAACATACTTGGCCACTGCTCTGTGTTCACTCACTGTACCACATCACTTGCTTTGACATAGCATTAGAATATGGAAGTTTTAGGAAGTTAATTGTAAGTATCTACTTCTCTATGCAACTTTTTTAAACTATTTTTATCTGTAACACCAACAGGTTATTTTTTCACATTCACAACACTACTGCTTACAGCTTTGCTCCCGGTGCTTCCTGCGGTGGGATCTTTGACATAGTGGGCCGTTTGTGCTCGGTTCTGCAGGTCGTCGTTACCTGTTCCTTTGCTGAGAGGCTCCTGCTCCTTCTTTGAGCCCACACAGCCCATGTTGCCTTCTGAAAGAGGACAACAGAGGATAAAAGAGCAGGACATGAAGGCTGTGGATACCAACAGGAAAACACCATGGCATGTTAGATATATAGCCTAGTTCTCCCAGCCCTAGAGTGACTTTATACAGCATGTATCTGCATTATTAAGTGAATGGTGGCACTGAGCAGTATGATATTTCATGAAATTATTTTTTGTCTTATAAATCATTTGTTAATTTCAAGCCCTCATTTCTGGCACATATCAAAGCTCAAAGCTGAGATGATAAGATTCACATCCATGATAAGAGTATAAACAAGTTCAAAATGAATAAATGAGCATTGAACTTGTTCTACACGACACATGGAGGCCAATTATTATGGAGCAAACTCTGCTAGAGAATATAAAACTAGTCCGATCCTGACAAAACTCATGAATAGGCTGAAACTGACTACAAAAGCTGCATGACAATTGTAATTATCAGTCAAAACACTGTATATATCCAGGGTTAAAGCTTCAATAATACAATTGTTATAATAACTATATTGTTCAAATTTTAAAGTTAACTTTAAAACTTTATTGCTTTGGACTAACAATTTGTGGACTGAGAAAAAAATACTTTTTGGGTGAAAATGTAATAATAAAGCACTGGTGGATCCCAGAAATTATTTTATTATTAATAAACAAATAACAACAAATTGTGGCTGCAAACAAAAATAAGAGGAAATTTGCTCTTATATCACTTCCTGCATGATTGGGTTATGAATGTGTGGAAATGGAATATGACATGGTTTTGTTAGATATTCTTCATGACAGCGTGAAGGGTCTGACTTAGTAGATTTTATAGATTTTGCTCACACGCAGCACTGTTCTGATTCTTATTAATTAGGATCTTTTGGTATTTATATCTACTGTAGCAATACAAATATTTCCACATAACCCCCTTATTCATAAGTTGCAATAGGCAATATTTAGTTTTCTCCTTATATCACGCTGCTTCCAATTGTGTGTATGTACATGTGAACATATATGTGAACATATTTATCTAGAGCAAGGTTTAATAGTAGGAAGAACAAAGAGCGAGTCTGTGATGGCAAATAAAGGCTGTTTTACAGAACACATGGTTCACACAGACATATGGAGAGGACATAAGAGAGAGTAAAGTATGAACAATTAAGGAAGTCATGTCATAAACAGCAGAGCCCTGTACCCCCCATGCTTATAGGGGTCACATGTCACCACAGAATGACCAAAACCACCACAAGAGAAGACACTGATATCTTCAGTGGCTACTTCTCTTCAATAAATATCCACTGTCGTTATAACAATCACTATCATCCTGCATTGCTGTCACTCATACAAGGGTTAGCAATGGAAAATGTTTCATTGGAACATTCAGACACAGGAAATTCTGTGTTCTTGATGTCAAAGTGAGTGGTGATAACGTATTTGCTTCCTTTATTCTCTGTTTTATACCTTGTTCCTCTTTGTCTGATCGCAGGCAGGTCAGGGTTACAAGTGATGAACAATGGCGACTCTCTGTCATGTCTTTACTGATACAAAAAGGAGGTCAGCATTAGGCTGGTGGTAACACATTGACCCAGTTTAGCTCTATTAAAATGCAACTGCCATCAATTCATCTCAGCAGCTATAAAGGAAATACATTAAATGGCTTGCCATCAATATACATAAAACATGATGTGCATAAAAATGCGCAATTTCTGTTATGGTGGGTGTTGGTAATGTTCTTATATTTTTGTTCCATTTGTTGGAATTATCTTCTCGACAGTATAAGCCCCTTTCACAAAGCCTGTTAAAGGCAAAGTCGAAATGGGTGGGAAACAGTTGTCGACAGTGTCATCATTATATTATTTGTCAAGCCAGAGAGCACTGACGATAAAATGTAGTATTTGTTCACAGTTCATAAAAAATATATTAAAATGCTGTTATTTATTCCAAATATTGATGCACTCAGTGCACTTATCAGCCATCATAATGGATTGTCTATCCTGATTTACAAGCTGACACCTTCTCTTATTACAGAAATTCATTATGTAACTTTGATTCTGTTTCTGGCCTTGCTAATGAGTTCAAGGGGACAACCCTGCTAACTCAACTCCTGTTGCGTCACTGACTGAAAAACACAATAAAAAAGGAATGCTTTTTTTTTTTTTTTAAATAATAAAATATTTACAGCATTGTCATGTCTGCTTATATGTTAAATATGAAGTTAGAACCAGCAGATGCTGAACTTAACATACAAACTGGAATCAATATGATAATTAGTGACCATTGGACACAGATTCCCGTGATGAGATGGCGACTTGTCCAGGGTGTACCCTGCCTTCCGCCCCAAGACAGCTGGGATAGGCTCCAGCCCCGCGACCCTACGTGAGGATAAGCGGTAGATAATGGATGGGTGGATGGATGGACACAGATTCCTAGACAGAGATGATTTACTTTCCACCTGCTTTAACACTTCAGGCTAAATGGCTCTGGCTTCATATTTAGCTTTATCTACCATGTATGTCAGAGAATTGTCACCTAAGGCAAAAATGTGAAAGGCTTTCTCGAGAACCGGCATTTGGTTTGTCTGTTCTGGGCTACTGTAGAAACATGGTGGAGTAATATGGTGGACCATGCTCCAAATGTAGTTTTAGGTGACTAAACATATACACTGACTGTTTTTTGTAAAAATTAAAAAAAAAATGAATTTGCCTTCCTAATATTCTCTAGACAGAACTGTCTTAAAGATGCTAAAATGTAATACAATAAGATACAATATGATACAGTATGATACAACTTTATTGCCAGTTACACACTGAACTTCATATGCCCAATAAATAACAGGAGGAAGTAGAAAAAGAGTAATTAAGTAAGTCAGCAAACATATCAGTTAAGAAGCATCTGTCAAAAGTTTGCTAACATCAGCCTCCATAACTGAACATTTCATTTGAAAGAGAAAGTTTGTGCCCTTTCTTCTTTGAAGAGTTACATGTAGATTTTCCAGAGCATTGGTAGTATCTACAAAAGGTCAGCAGTTAAGATCAACCATCAACCTACATTGCCACTGTGCTTTTTAAGAAGAGCAGTGTTACCTCTAAGACATGGTCTATCAAAGTGATTGTTTACCTATGAGACTATTTTCCTTACTGAATTTTTAGAAGATATAAAAGGTGGACGGCTACATGACACAGTGATGTTATTGTGTGCTATATTGGAAGGTTTCAGGATTGATCACAATTTATTGATCACAAGCAGCTCAAATTGCAGCCAATTATATCATAGAAATATGAATTATATACAGAATTTACATATCATCATTGTTAAAAGTAAGAAATTAAGTACTCCAATTAAGTAACTCCAACACAGGAAGTAAGTTAAACGTTGCTGTCCTTTTTGTCATGCTGGAGCTCTAACATCAGTGTTCGTATGAAGATATAATTCATAATCATAAAAGGACGTCATACTATGCAAATACTGTATGTACTGCGGCAAAGCCACACATCTACAATAAGACACATTCAGCTTTCAGGGTGTGTGCAATGATACTTTGACAACAAGATGACAGAAAAACACAACAACAGTATAAGTTAAAAAAGGTACAGGTCCTTACTCTGTGCCTGTCCAAGCAGTGAGCAGGTGCCAAATGTCTTCAACAGACAGAAGACAGGAATGATTAATTTTCTTTATTTTTTTTTTTTTTTTTACACAGATATGTCTTATATGTGCTGTGAAAAGCTGCAAAGCAGTTTAGGACTGCCTCAGGCCATAACAACATCACCTGCCAGCCTGGCACACAACCAACAGGACATTAAAATAAATAAATAAATAAATAAATAAATAAATATCATTATTTTTATATTTTATGAAGTAATTTCTAAACAGGAAAAGGCCATTTGTGCGTCTGGATCCATGACGCAAATAATCATTAGTTGAAACCTAAATATATTAATTTGCTGTAGCATATTCATACTAATTTGACTGTATATATTGGATCACATGCTAGCCTTTTCTTAGACTTGTGTCTTTTCATAAGGGAAGTAGTTTTGTCTCTAAAAATAAGTTCTGCTTCTCTGCCAAAGTAAGATACTCTCAACCAACCAACCATGGGCATTTTGGAAACGTGGGGTTACAGTAACCCATAACTTTTCCGCTTTCAACATTTGGGAAAAAAAAATCAGATTAATATGGTTTCTGCAGTACTAATGCAAGACATATGCTGGATGGGGAATTTAAAAATGGCCCGCAGTACAATATGATGTAATACTGGTATTTTTGCAATGTACATGACACAGTGACGTTTCCAGCACAAAGAAGGTCTCTGTAAGCTTCCGCCTGGGGTTAAAGAAATTATCATTAAAGGGATGCACTAGCACAAACATAAATGCCGTACCTCATGCACTATGGTGTATATTTACAGTAGTCTGTATCTGCTGTATGCATTTTGGGAACCGTTTCTGATTTTAACTCTAAAATATTGAAAGAAAGGTGATGTGTACTGAAAGTAACACAGAAGAGAGCAGAAGCTAGTCTAGTTTGTAGATTAGACTACATGAACAGTCTAAAAATAACTCACACCATCCTCTCTCTCTCTCTCTCTCTCTCTCTCTCTCTCTCTCAGACACACACACACACACACACACACTGAATAAAAGCGAAGCACAAAATGAATTTGGAGGGAGGTCTCCCTCACTTAATAGAACGTATAATAAAGTGGTGACAGCACTGCCATAAAAGTGTTTATAAGTTTCATATTTTGTACACTTTAACACTCTGTATACTCAGCATTATTTGTTATCAGTGGCTTCCATATAGGCGGTGGTTGTTTCAACACACAGACATTAAAGTTCCTCTTTTTGGAACTGAGCATCCTCGTTGTAAAACTCCATACCTTCATTCGTCGATCATCAATACTAGTTTTTCCCTTCATATCCTATGATTTCCCCACATAATCATCGTTCACAGAATACTGCTTCCCCCCAGTCATTTTACACACAAGTTAACACATACCAAGAGGACACTTACCGCTATCCAACCGATCACTTCTAGAATTATTTTTGCAGATGGGTATGCTCTTTTATGCTCTTCTAGATTGAGATGACAGTGAAAATAATATTCCTCATGTCTTTTTCTTTGGTTCCATCCCAGTTGTTTTCTTTGGGGTGAGGCTGGAGAAGCGGACAGAGCGGCAGAGCGCAGCGCACTGGGCTTTGTACAAGGAAGTTTGAGCTGTGAGTTAGTGAAAAGAGGAACAGGCTATCACACCAATCGTACTGTCGGTTTCACTGACAGGCTGAAATAGCTGGCTATCGCTTTTTTTTCAGCTGCTTGCAGTTTGATGGATTGAAGAGAGGAAAGCTGACAGGTGCGTAAAAACGCAGAAATTAGAGTTCACGAACTTCAGGTGACCACCAATTTAGAATGGCTCTTTTTTTTAACATCTATTTCGTATACATATTTTATCAATGTATAGGTTTATGCATAAACATCACTGTCTGGATGCCATATATTTGCCAAAATGTCTACCGTCATATTGCATAATGCGTAAATACTCCTCTCATCTAACGATGAAGCCTGATTCATGTTTCTGCTGCTATCATGCTGGATGGGGTTGTGGATGGATACAGGAAGAATGGATTAAATGGATGGATAAAGGACAGATGTGAGGGTTACGTTTGAATGGTGTACAGGACAGCTCCAGCATGTATTCAACTAAGTTTGTCGGCTATCATGCTCAGTGCATCCTCTGGGGGGAGGCAGGCATACAGCAGAAGGGAGGCGTGGGCGGCTCAGCCCTAGGGCCTCAACAGCAGCTCTGCAATAACACATCAGAGAAAACTCCTGACTCTTCATCTCTAATCCTTAATCAACAGTCAGGATTAGAAACCGAGTTTCCTCTGAAACAGGCTGCTATGATGGAGAGAGGGATGGAGATTGTTGGGAGATGAGGATAAGAACAAAATGAATGAGATTAGAGAAAAAAAAACAGGAAAGGTAGAATGAAGAGTTTAAAATTGGTGAAGGATAATGAAAGATGAAAAAAATCCCAGCAAGAGCGATAAGAATTGGTGTTTAGCAGGTGCTCACAGCTGCAGATGACCTGGCATTGCCTGATCTGTGTCCTGCTCACTTTTGCTTTAATTTATTACTCAATTTCTGCATTTTCTTTCTATTTTGCAAAATCGTAGAGTATTTCCTCATTCTTCTTTGATCTTGTTATGTTTCCTACTAGTAACAGTAATAATGTATAATGAGACAAGTGATCCTAAGTGAAGATTTTTCTGACCACTCAAAGTGGTCACTCATACATTCATTCACTGATGACAGAGGCAGGAAGAAGCCAACCTGTCCTTCAGGATCTAATATAAATGCTCAGTCACACATCGATGGCACAACCTTTATGAGAAATCGGGATGATGGGTCTTTCCCGAAGACACTTTGACACGTGGACTGGAAGTCATCTGTAGTCAAAAAACAATGACAATATGCAAAACTTGTTGCATACATATAATCACATGTTTAGGAGCAGTGGTCTGCTGTAAAGGACCCGGGGAGCAACTTGAGGTTCAGACACTATAGGAACAGGGGATCAACTGCCAGCTTTGCAGTTATTGGTTCGGATGTTACAACTGATTGTAAATCCCAAGAACAACTCACCTGATCACTTTGCTTTGAAATGTTGTGGTGCTTGTTTGAAATTTAAAATTTAATTTGGTAAAGGATAACGGACAAAAACATTTTTTTTGCTTCTTTGGTCTTGTTCTTAATATGGGTTTTGTTCTTGACTTGATATATGTTGTTGTTCTTATTGTCTTGGGACCTGTTCACACAGAAACAGGTTGATTTCCATCTGTCATTTCTTGAGGGTAGAGATGAGATCATCCTACCAAATTTAATCGACAGACAGTCTACGACATCACAATCATTGATGAAACACTTGGCTATATTAACAGCTTCACCTACAATGGTTCATTAATGTGTGACTGGAATGGTTTTACAGGATGCAGGCCATTAAGCTTAGTTCCTGTAACAGTAAAGCTGTTCACACCATGCTTCTACATGAGAAACTTTTGATGGTTTCCACTGGTTTCCACATCCCTGATCACCACACCACAACTGTTTTGCATCATGTCCTGAGCAAAAGTCATGACATGATGTTACTTCTATTTCCCAGAAAACACAGAGCACAAGTATTATTCACCAGAGATCATTCAACCTGCAGTAAAAGATGGGTACTGTAATCATGTTATAGTACAAAATAGAAGAGCTGCAGAAATGTTAAAAAAAAACACAAATTTATTTCAGCATTAGAAGTAGTGCATTCAGACAACAGTTTCTAAGAGTATATATTGTATCATTCTAAAACAAAACTAAATATATGTAAAGACCACATAACAATACAGCCTTTAGCTTGATAGATACTTTAAAAGTCAAAGCACAATACTTACAGTTGAACAGTCAATCACATTTGAATTAATGGAGAGCTACAAATGGCTGATCAAGTACTGTACTTAATGGACCCTAATGGCATTAGAAAGACCCAATGGAAACCATGGAAATCGATGTAATAACATTAGGGCTGTCAAAGAGAAAAATTTTCATTTCTCATTTTTATTTCTAGTAAATATTGTCTGATTTTATCTATTGATTAGGGCATCTACATTAAAAAAATCTATATTTACAGTGCTATATGACAAAGTATACTGTAGGCTATTCAAATGACTATGTCACTGTGTTTACTGCTTCCATCCACCCGGTTTACGGAAAGTTAATACTTGCAAAATATGTGCATTCTGAAAATGAGAAAGAGGAACATGTACTCTTTTTTCCTTTGTTGGTCACTTAAAACGGGGTTAGAGGAGGGGAAGCTCTGTGACAAAAATAGACAGGCAGTGACAGCAATGCCAGGAAAGTGAAATAATTTCAAACACATGACATGGATTTAGAATATTGGGTGAGTATTGAGGTGGAAGACAAGTAATTGGTAAGATAGGGAAAAATACATTTTGCAAATAGTTAATTTGATGGCATTATTATAATTAGAAAGGATGCTTATTTACTGCAGATAGATGACACTATTGATGGGGGTACTGCAGTGGCAAGATGTGTGATGATCAATTTGTACTAACAATAGCAGAGAACACTGAACAGAGGTCCCTATAGTTTATATCAAGATAACTTCAGTTGTCATGTATTCATCTTCAGATGGTTGGTTTGTGTTTGAACTTTTGAAAACGAGCTGGTATAAGTTGCAAAATGCATGACTTTCTCAGTCTAGTATCAAAGAGTTTCCATCTGCTCTTTTTATTATTGTTATTTTGGATTTGAATTTGCATAATTTATCAAGTCTAAATAAATAAACAGAATATTCTGTTGACATAATTCACTGGGTTTATATTGGAATGTCTTAGCTAGCATATTCAGATTAATGCTAGTAGGATTTTACCAGTTATTACAAACGGATGGAGTAAAATGTAACATGACTATTTGAGATTACTGAAGAATTTGAATATCCTGAAACTAAATGGAATATTAATGTCTGTATAAAAGCACACTGGGAAGATGTAGAAGCTTTGAGCTTCTGAAAATGTTCATCCACAGTGACAGAACCACTACAGTTAGAGATCACTTTTTATACTGTGTGAAAACAGCTGATCACATTGTTGAACTCTGCAGTTCCCCTAAGCTCTTGGGAGTTTTTTTTTTTTTTGCCTTTTTCAGCTCATTGTTCTGCTTATAACCTGTTTATGCTGCCCCCAAGTGACCAAAACCAAGTTCATTCAACTTTAGGAAAAGTTTTCTAACATCCTGGGAGTATAGCTTTTCTCGCTTTTTCCACATCTTATATAAATGCAAGTTAGGACAGCTGCATTAATTGTATGCCCAATCAACTTTATAGGGCTGAGGTGTTTACACCTTTCTGAGCTATCCCAGGTGGCCCTAACAATCAATTCATGCAAATTTAAGTGAGATCACCAAGTTGTCTTTACTCTTTAGGTAGGGCTCTTCTCTGTGATCTTGATCTTTCGCTCCTGCTGGGCATCTGTGAAAAAGAAGAAAATTGTTCCAAAAATCTTTTGGTAAGGAGGAAGCAGTAGCCAACAAATCTGAAATTTTTTCAATGGTAACTTTAGGATACGTGTAAATAAAGAGCAAACACAAAAAAATAGTGAGATAATATTGACACCTCATCAGTTGAACAGAAGTGAAAAATTTTAGATCAAGTGATTATACCCTTAAAAGCCTTGAAGGCCATACCCAAGAGGAAAAGAAAGATATGTAGAAGGGAAGAAAAACACACACAGAACACAACTACAAATGAAGTGATGCTTACTGTCTGTTTCCGAGTCTCTGTCGGTTTCCGTCTCCACAGATTCTCTCTTCCTCTTGCAGCCAAAGTTGCTTTCTTGTCCTGACACACTCCCCTCCTCATCCGGCTCATCTGAGCTGCTTCCTGGTTCTGCTGCTGGTGACGATGACTGTAAAGAGGAAACACAAGGGCTCACATTTTATCATAAATATTATGTGAACAAATATGTGCTAACACAGCCTTAACTGTATCTGCTTTGTTGGCTTGAATTACCTTACCTTGCCATTTGATGATAAGGATTCTTGCAGAGCAGAATTTAGAGTCTCCAGCACCACTACTGTTACAGATACATTTCATACATACAGATACATTTTGCAGAGAAGCATGTTTCCTCACTGTACATGTGACAATAAACAGTTTGAATCTTGAATCTTGACACATGAATCTAAGTTCTTCACCTGGACGTAATGATATAGTGAGGACAGGGACCTTCTTCCCGTTGCTTTGGTCTGCATTTCCATTCACTTCCTCTTTCTGCTCCTGCACTTTGATTACCTGCTGTGACAAGGCCATGATACCATCAATCCTGTTTGCCCGCTCTTTGCATTCATGTCTTTTAATCCCTTTGACAAAAAAAATACCTTATGCTCACTGGTATGCTCCTCCTCCTGTTGTTGTTTGACTGATGGGTTCAAGCTCCTGGAGTTTGAGGAAGGAGCACTGGGAGAAGGTGATGATGATCCGCATGCCTTCCCATCATTGTCAGGGGTCATCTGTCCTCCCTCTCTACCTTGTAAGGCTAAAGGTGAATCACCTCGTGGTGTCTGACTGGATTTGGGCTTTCCTCGATCCGATAGGTCTAGAGGCCCCTCATACGCCTCTCTGAGCCCTTCTCCAGAGATGTTCTCAGTCTTAGGAGGTGGCACTTCTTCTTTCTCTTGGAGCTTAGTTTGGCTTTCAATATGATCCTCCAGACTCCTCAACCTGAACACCACAGTTGGCTCTTTGGCAGAGGTCTGGGGGATGCTCTGCTTGAGCCAGGGAAACCCAAAGACCTGCCTTCTAAGGCTAGCATGTTGGCTTGTTGGGATCAGGTTGGGAAAACGTGGCAGGTTTGGTTTGAGAGAAGGTTGTACCACCAGGCTGGAACCTGGAGAAGCCCCACAAACCCATTCAGAGGATTCAGCCATGGGCCAGGGGAGAGTAGCAGGACTGCTCTTGATTGGTTGAGGACGGCAGGGGACAGGAGCATGGAGCACATGTCTGGTGGGGTTCACTTTGACACCAGTTGAGGAGGAAGAGTTCTTCAGAAGGAGAGCTTGAGGAGGGATGGAGGATCGTTGGTCTGGGCCTTCAACACTCTGAGATCTAAGTTATGAGAAAACGAGGTTAGTCAGGTTATAGGCAGTAAAACATTACTTAGTAACAATAATATTATTACTTTTTCAGGAAAAAAAATAACGTAAGGATTTTTTTTTCCTATGTCCCTTGGTCTCACCTTCTCTCTCCTACACGAGCTGCACTATGTTCTGTTTTCCAGGAAATGGGCTTGTATGACTCCTGCGAGAGAAAGAAATGAGACATGTTGGATGAGAAAAATATGACACTATAGGCAAATAGCTTAGCTTAGAATAAAAACCATAGCTAGCCTAATTCTTTTTTTCATATTTTGTGAGGATTAAATTAAGAAAAAACAATGATGATTGATAAACTTTAGATTTCATTTCATATATGAGAGTGATGTTCTCATTGAACTCTCAGCAAGAACGCTAATATTAGTATTTCTGATATGTCTTTGACATGCACAACTGCATTTAAATGTTGTGGTTATGAGAGTGAGCCGATGTAAAAACTCACAAAGTGGCTTCTCTTCATCCCCTTCAGTTTTGTGTGTTCACTTTCTGATTGAAACGAACATAAACATAGAAGAATGAGAGCATTGTAGTCAACAAGCAAACACTTTTACTCCTCCCAGCTCCTCTTCATTCTCACCTTCAGTTCTTTGGTCTGCCTCAGTTTTCACTGCAATGTTGCCATCTGCTGGCTGATTATTGGCCCTGCTGGATGGCGGACTGATGAGAGCCACAGGTCCAGAGGAAGGTGAAAGGTCAGGGGAGCTGTTTGGTTTGGCCTCTGTGGTGCTGCTGCTGCTGCCACTATTGGAAGAGTGGAAACACATGTACTGCACTGAATACAACTGAGAAGTACTTTGAGTATTAGAGAGTAGAATGGCCATTCCTATTGATTAAAACATCACAGGAAGGTCACAGAGAATTATACAAATTCCTATGAAAATTGCTAAGTGGCACATGAGCAAGAAAAAATTCCACATCTGAGCCTAAAATCAGCCGGATTTTTAGGCATTCTTCCATATCCACATAGAAGGTGCAGTTACTTTACCTTTAGTTCCACCTCCCAGCCCTCACTTCAAATACATCCATAGACTCAGCTATTAACTTTTAGGATTCAATGATTTAATGATTTGTGCTGTGAAGTTGAGTTATAGACATCTCTTTCCCACTAAGTCCATGATGAATGTTTTTTTCAGGGACAATGGCATCATGTGACGGACACAAGATTGTAATTCCACAGTTTGGCCAGTACAAAACTTCAAACTTTGCAGCGGGCCAGCTTCCATACAAACTGATCAGAAGGTAGTATATGTACTTCCTTTTACCTATGCGTTTATGTGTACATGATGCTGATGCTATATTAGAGAGTTGGCGAAGGTGCAATGTATAACACAGACGTGTTGCAATAATAACTGACAGCAATCATTTTCTTTAAAATGACCAGAGAAAACATTTCCATGCCCATTCCACTCTCATTTTCCTTCTATAATTGCACGATATACTCACTCGAGTGCAGCTCTGAAATTCCTCAGCTCTTCTCTCAGTCTCTTGTTCTCCTTTTTCAGGTTGTTCATCTCTCCCGCTACAACACAGACCACAGTCATTATCAGAGAACTGAACAACAAAGTTGTCTTTAAAATTTATTTGTAGGTGAAAGACAGTTGTAAAGACAAGATAATTAACGAAAAAAAGTGTTTTATTAGTGTTGCAAGACGGATGTGACTAAATGTGAGGCAAGTGATAGATGGTGAGGATGCAAGATACCCAGTAGAGAGATATGCTGGAGGCTCTGCATTTGTGAGGATTCAAATTCCTGCTGTCTTCTCTTGGCTACCTCCTGAGTTACAGTGCATCTGTCACACAGTCCTGCCCTCAGCCTGCACAAGCAACAGTAAACCACCAACATGTTAATATTCAGGTACTAAATGTATTACCCAGTGAAGAAACAAGAAACAACAAATTCTTCCTTTTACAACACTGCATTTATAAGCATTAAGGGTAAATTTTGTATTTTTTCCATCTGGGCAGCCTTATTTTCCCATGATTTTGTTTCAGCGTGACTAATAACAATGAAGTTTTGAAACTGGTCCAGTATTGAGTGAAAACGCTGTAGAACATTGCGAAACGACAGCCATTGAATGGGCTGTAATTTAATCTCTCGGGGCAACTCCTCTCTGTCATTTAATGTCCACTAAAAGTGCTTCTCTTTGCCACTGACAGACTCAAATTACTGAAAACATTATGGAAATGATTCTAGGAAATAACATGTACCTCACCGTGTCTTGTTCGGAAATTTTGTTTTCTGGTCTCGAAGACCTTGAAGATCAAACTCTGTTTTGCATGTGGTTCTCCTCTCTCCAACTCTCACAGTTTTAGCCATTGTCCTCCAGCAGCAAGTCACATGATACAATAAAATTTTGGGAAAATTTTAACACCCATGCTTTGCTACTCGATGCAGATGATGATGCAAGTGTACTCTGATGTGGAACAACATCACCACTATTACTGTGAAAGCTAAGTGGCAGGGAGTGGATGTTGGGGATTGTACTTTGGGATACCTATAGAAAGATGAAAATGTCCTTGGGCCACACATGGGCAAACTACAGCCCGCAAGCCATATACGGCCCACTGGGCTTTTTAATCCGGCCTGCCGAACTTGTCGAAACTATAATATTAAATTTGATTATACTATATTTAGGGCACGTGCGACTGTAAGTCGAATTGGATAAACTGCTAAACACTGTAAACTCTAAAACATAGTGGAAGAAACAAATGCAAACAAATAGCAACACATTGCTAGGTATTCAGAACAATATTTTCACAGATTAAGACCTGCTAATAGATATATATATATATATATACATATATATATATACATGTATATATATAGATGTATATACATGTATAGATATATATATACATGTATATACATCTATATATATACATGTGTATATATATATACACATGTATATACATGTATATATATATATATATATATATATATATATATATATATATATATATATATATATATATATATACGTGTCCAGTTTCAAAACTTCATTGCTATTAGCAATGTGTTGCTATTTGTTTGCATTTGTTTCTTCCACTATGTTTTAGAGTTTACACACACACACACACACACACACTGAAATGAAAATGACAAACACAAGCAGAACCTAACCTAACACCATTACCTGTTTTCCAATGTCTTGATGTTCTCAGTGAGTATTCTCTGCTGTTCCTTCATCTGCTGGTTTTTGGTGAACAGTTCCTCCATTCGCTTTGTGTCACTGTTAACATGGCACACATACACAAAACAAGAATTTGTCTCCTGTTAAAACATAATGCTAATCAGATGACACATGAGTCTTTCTACTGTAAGTGAGATAAAGAACGATATGTCCTCTCTAGAACATTCATTTCTAAAGAATGTGTGGCTGAAGACTCAGACACAGGAGTTCTAGGACTTCAAGGCTGCTTTTCTTAATCAGATGCCACTATTACACCCCTGTTTTCCTGCAGTTGAAGACGGAATCAGATGCTTCGTTTGAGTAGCATTAAGAACACACTAGAAATCAGTGTGACTGCGTTATACATTTTCACTTGTAAGTGAGATGTATCATAAAAAATGTACAACATGTTAATGGTAAAAACTGTGGGAGATGAGAGTGAGTTTAGGAGGAGCTCCCCATCACATTTGGTTTCTGGGATCCACAATCTGTGTAGTTAAGATCAGCTACCAAGGACGAATGGACAGTTAGAACCATGAACCCAGAAAACAAAAATATAATGAAATATAATGCAGCAAGGCTGTCAGGCATTTTCTATTGCTTTCAAATATTTATTCTCTTCTAAATCAACAAGATTTCTGTCCATGTTTAAATGAGATTAAAAACAAATCCCTCATGTATGTGTTCTCTGAGAGGTCATAATATTCATCAACATATTATGAGAAAAAAATAAGTATAGAGTCATAATATTTCAGAAAAAAGTTAATTATAGTAATAATAATGACAAATTGTTATATTTATTTTTTGATGTGTGTGTGTTTATTGTATATTTATTTTTGCTTACATTGGAGGGCAAATTCTGCCAATATAATATATTATAATACATATTATAATTGAAGTGTTGCCCAGTTAAATCATAATTCAAAATGACTCCATTCCACTTTTCCTTCCAAGTGGAAATGAAACAATGAATATGTGGCTCAGTGCTGAATGACTTGTTGCAACACGAGCCTTCCTGACAAGCTGAACACGACCTGGACAAACACAGCATATGTGCCTGCATGGTCCATGCTCCCATAGCGGCTGAACTTGATTATCTTGTCAGCGTTGTCTAAACATGATCAAGCAGAGTTCTCTGATAGGTGAAAAATCAACTCACCAGCCCTTCTTGTTGGACAACTCTTGGATCTTCCCTTGCCACCCTGGGAGCCAAAACCACAAAACACCTGGTTATAATACTTTCAAATTATATGACATGCTCCTTGTATTACAACAGCAATACAACTTGTGTGTTTTTCTGTAACCAATGGCTGCTCTTTCTCTGATTTCCACTTACCCTCCACTTCTCGCTCATGAACCTCCCTCAGTTTGAGGAGAAGGCTGTTGAAGCACTCCATTCCAATAGTGGCCTCCTTTCACCTTGTGTCTGACTGCACAACAAAAAAGAGACCAAAAAATGTTTTTTTTTCTTCATGTTTTTTGAAATTGAAGCAGACATGAAACAATGACCATTTAAACCTTAAGTCCAACTAAGTGTGAGTAAGTACATATTAACAACCTGATGATTGAGTTGTGTTGAGGACATACTGTACCTCACACTTTGCAGGTGGTGTACTTTCATGTAACGTCCCTGTTACACAAATGTGGGAGCAAATTTCGTCGTTATATCAAGGATGATTGAAACTGGCTAGACTGGTTCTGCCAGGTCTGCTGTTTAAGGCTGCAGTTTGTGTGTCAAGTACATGAAACAGTTTGTGCGTGCCTGCACACACACACACACTCACACACACACACACACACACACACACACACACACACACGTATTTATTCATTATATATGTCGATATATGCTGTGTATTCCAAACAATCACATCAGTAGTTGACTGAAAGTGTCAACAGGTGCTTTTTTTGCCTGCAAACTGAAATCCTTAATGTATGTCACTTCGGCTCTCTGTTTCACTCACTCACATATACATATGGTCATATAACTTGAAATGGATGCATGGGATATGATTTAGCATTTTGATCAGTGGGGATCAGGCTCTTTCGACATGTCAGGATATGTCAGGCAAGTGACTGTTCAGATCACCTCAGAGCAAGAAAAGACCTGTCTGCCTTTATGTGCCTGCTCAGCTGTCTCGAGACTATTATTCACACGCACACACAAATTGTCACTGTCTAACTGCTGCTGTGCTGTTACACTGCATTATCAAAATATTCATATTTGAAGATTCAGTGTGTAACATGTAGCCAACTGCTCCAAACAAATAGGGGGCAGCATTTAATTTCTGCTTCTGAGTCCATAAAATCTACACTTACAGTCATCAGTTATAAACATAAAAAGTTAGCATACTAACTAATAGCACGAATACAAGTCAGCACCAGGAGTCTCAGTGGGTTGGAGCACTGTGTTTAACTTGTGTAACAGCAGCAACAGAAAGTTTGATCCTCCATGCTGTCCTTGAGAGACTTAACCTCCAACTTGCTCCCTGAGTGCTTTGTATAGCAGCCCACTGTTCCCTTAGAAGGTGGGTTAAATGCAGAAGACAATTTTCATGTATGTTGTACAGATTTGACAATAAAGGTTATTTAGTGACAGTTCATCAAATACTCTACTCCGAGAGAAACAGCCTCCTGGTGGCACAAGGTTGAGGAGGTCTTTTTCTTGTTTCTGCCACATTGGATGTCTGTCACATCTAATGAACTAACTATAATGCACACAGACCAGGGATCTGTTGGCATTCATCAGGGCAGCTCTGCTTCTTTATCCTGTCAGGGCAGACTGGACACTACATTGACTCACTATCATTTTTCAGTGGAACAAATGGAAATACAAGACAGGACGGGTTAATTGATTAGCTTGTTAATTGTGTAAACACAATACATGAATGTCTTTGACGTGATATCTAAACTCCTCAAAATATGTGTGGTAATGGTTGTTAATTTAAGTAATGTATTTGTTAGAATATAGTGCTGACCGGATGTGACACATGGCATCTTTAAAACTCTGCTACTACTGCCAGTACTGTATAACACATCTCCCACTATTAACAGAAGCATTGGCACATAATGTGGAAATATGCACTCCTGGATGTGACATGCCTATAGAGAGATATAGTGCAAATATAAAACTACAACTGACAACAACAACAACATACTGTAAATATCTAAGTACTGCAGCTTTAATGTAAGCCTTTCTCTCACCCACTGGGAGCTTTGTTGACCAAAACTAAACTTGAGTTGTGAGTGGAAGTTTTGGTCGCACATTAAAGAGGCAAGAGGCAGAGTCTAAACAACTGTTACTGGACCCTAATTGTCAGAGCTGCTTTGCTTTCAAAACACTGGTGGCTTCTCATTGTCTGTTTGTCTGACTAAAAATGTGATTGGAATAACCACAAGTGACACTGGGTATGCTTGTCACTCATTAATTTCACTTGTGACAACCACAGTGTGTACTGAGAGGATATGGCTTTTATGTAAATAATAAATATAACAGTCTGATATACTTGTGTATGAGCTCCACCCCACTCACACAAACACACGCACACGCACGCACACACACACACACACACACACACACACACACACACACACTTATCTTGTCTGTATTGCCACCGATTTATAGCCTCTGAAGATGTTTTGATTGCAATGACCATATTATATTATACATTGTCCACACTGACTATATATTTAGGTATTAGACTGTACTGATTGTACTACTTTAACTATATGTTAATATTATTTTGAATGTACAGTACAGTATGACTATATTTAAAACAACATTGTGTGAAGAAAGTGTAAAACAAAAGAAGCAGTCTATAATGAACATAAAAGGCCGTGAGCGTTTCCTGTATGCCAGCTCAAGTCTTGCCCTAACTCCCAGTCGCACACAGCTGCACCTACTCTACCCACCTGTCGGCCGATATCCTCTGGCCCCCAGGCAACAACTCACTTTAGCCAATGGTAACTCACCTCATACAGCCAAGAAGTCCTTCAGTCGTTCACTCGCTCAGACTCCAGAGATGGGCCAAGTGATACAGTGACAGAGGGTGAGAAGGCAATAAAATGAAGTGAAAGAGAAGAGAATGAGGTGAGGGAGAACGCCCCACACCCTGCCCTCTCTCATCTCTCCACCTCAGAAAACCGGTTGGAGCTGTCGTCCCCTTAAGGAACACAAACACTGAGGCCTGGGCAAGTTCTCCCTTGATTTTCCTGTTCTGCTGAAATCCCACATAACCGGCTAAACCGGCTCCATAAAGCCCTGTGAGGATAGAGGGACAAAACCGATGGGGAACAAAAGCATGCAATGCAGAAGCCTGCAATGGTACATTGTAATCAGAGGTTAGGAAGACCAGAGAGTTAAAAATAGATTCAATTTTTTAACTATTTTTTTAATTCGGAAATACACTTTAAACACTGCCATGAGTCATAACAAATCACATAATGATTTATGTGACATTGTCTTTAACTTTACACTGCCATCTTGACCAGGACTCCCTTATAATATCTGGGAAAGAATGTGGAAATGTAAAAAAATATTACAAAAGCTCCACACTTAATCCTAACAACTGATTTTGTGTGAAATGTCGTGCATTATACCATATATGTAACTTGCAATAAACAAATCATATATTGACACCTGTCTTTGTATATACTACACTGTGCATATAGGGCAGCTGTGGGTGTGAAATGAACCGTATAGCAAGAACAGGGTGCGGTGGACCCGATGACTGTGATACTGTTATGTAAATTCAATGGGAAACAACAAACAGCAACCATGGCACACATTTGTCACTGAGGCTACACACGATGCATGCTTGATGTGAAAACGCCATTTCCTGATTCCTGAACCAGATTCCTCATAACCAGACTGACAGGGCTGAAAAAGCATCTCCATCGTCATCCACTTTATCCTCCATCAAACCGACACTCCCTGTAGTTGCAGGTATCATAAATCTTTTATTGGCAGTTTTCACTGGTGCTAATTGGAAAAAAAACTCAGGAGAAAACAGAGACAAAGGTAAATTAGGGATCCTAGGACATGCAATAGATGTGGACAGAATAGTCCAAAATGATATTGGTAAATATACAGGGTGGAAATTGAGAATTCATCCATCCATCCATTATCTACTGCTTATCCTCATAGGGTCGCAGGGGGGCTGGAGCCTATCCCAGCTGTCTTAGGGCGGAAGGCAGGGTACACCCTGGACAAGTCTCCACCTCATCGCAGGGAAAATGAGAATGTCAGTGAATATTTATATGAAGATTATTGATCATGGAAGTCAAAAAAATTCAAGGTGCTGCCATAGAGGTTGGTGATGATGTTGGACATGACTTCTATTCCACCAGAAAGAAGAGACAAGATATAAGGCTGAATTTCCTGTTGGAGAGACACTTATCTAAGACTTCCATTGGGATGTGAAAGGGAGAGACAGAGATCCCAGGTGGGTCAGTGGTACTGAAAAGAGAGAGCAGTGGAGACTGGAAGCAGGGAGAAAGAGAGAGAAAGAGAGATAGGCACACAGCATGGATGCTCATGTGCTTCTGACAAACTTTCTATTATTTGGAAAATACGTTGAAACCATGGATTGAGTATTGAATTAGTCTACTTGGTACAGGGGCTGATGAGGGCAGAGAGCCCCTAGGCTTTAACTTATCTCTGAATAATTCTGACCGATTGAAAATCTTGTTGAGGAGCCACTTTCTTCTTCTTTCTAACTTTAATTAAGTCATGGGTTGTAAAAGTCTGATCTAACGTGGATAGGGAGCCAATGAACTGAAGCTGAGATTGATGTAACATTTGAGCTGCTCTTCCACTGATGCAAAAAAACAAAAGCTAAAATGAAATGCCTCCCATAGTGTGATGTTTATTAAAATCCACAAGAGGGCCCAGTTGAACCTTGAAGCAGAGGGGAAATCAACATGGGTGTGGCAAAAGCAGAATATTTTTGAGGCCTTTCAGTTTAAGTCAACACATAACTCCACTATAACAGTAATAAATGACTCTTCTTGGGTGAAGCAGTTTGGGTGGTTTGGGAAGATGAGCGGGTGATCGTGAGTGGGGTGTGTACTTGGTGATCCAGGGGTGAAAGGTCAAACCTGCAAATTTATCACTGTCCTTTTTCCCCTCTCCTGCATGAACCCCTCACTTCCTAGGTAACCTCTCATAGGTCAAGCTGAACACATTTAATTCTGATTATTATTAATATTATTGTTATACATTTAGACATTATTTTCACTAATGGTATACATTCTGATATTTTTAAATAATATGTACATTTTTATAAGGATTTTGCCCGATGTCTCAACAATTCAAGGAAATTTACAGGCACCTAGCAGGTGATTATGTACAGTTCAAGTTCCAAGTAAATGCAAAGTGCATTTATGTTTATTCTCTATGCAGTTTTTAGCTGTGTGGTCATAAACTGTAAGGAGGGAATCACAGCGCAGTTCAGTTCACATCAGTTCAACACAGTTCAACAGGAGCATGAGTAACATGAACAAACAGAAAGCTACAACCACACAAACCTATCAGAATATGTGTGTATTTTACGGGGTGAGTCTGTCTCAAGGACTTTAGGATACAATAACCCAGACCATAGCTAAATCTGTGAGCATATGAATGTGGGTGTGAGAGTGTGTAACAGTGTTTGCCTGTCTGGGTGAATGCATTCAGCAAACTCTGTAAGTTGCAAATTTAGATGCCAGTGCAGTAAAGGAATTTCATATTATTCATAAATCCAGCTGCAGCAGAAGACAAGAAAAAATTACTTGAAATGAGAATAATGCTATTCTTGTTTCTAGATTACTATTGCTGTACAGACAATCATCTTTCCCAGATGATGTCTCCCAGTGACTTTGGAAATCATGGCCTATCCATTAGAGTTTGTATTTTGAGTGAAATTCTTTGCCAGCTATAAAATTATACAAGATTGTGCATGAATTCACAGTCCCCAGAGGAAGACTCATGATGGCCTTTCCTGTAGCACCATCATCTGGTCAAACTTCAGTTCACAAAATAAATTAAAATAAATCCTATTAAAAATACAAAGACATCCGCTAGCATGGCCTTTGATGAAAATTTTGACGCATAATAATAGACTTACTTACTTTTTTTTAACAAAGTTCAGTCTATGTTCTGCCCATGTGTAATCATTGCTGAAGTAGATGTAGCATTTGTTATTATTGTTATTTGTTAATCTGGTTAAATTATCTTTATCGAAAATGTGTCATTCTCATCATCATCATTATTCTGTGACTCTCTGTATTGTATTGAATGAGATGTAAACCATCTGATGTTCATTCAAGGATTCAAGATGTTTATTATCATGTGAACAGTAAGGAAACATATTTCCCTGTACAATGAAATACTTCCTTTGCTATCCACAATGAATGTTGAGCAATTAGTTTAAAAAATAGATAAAAAATATAAAAATGAGATAAATAAAAACAGCAGCTTAAAGACAAGTAAGGTCCCTCAGTCATTGAAAAAGCATATAAAAGTATTGGTCAAAGTAAGTATTCCATAAAAATGACTAGATGGTGCTATATGAGTATTTGCAGATGTCTCAAATGCAGTGTGAGTGATTTGCAAATTGCCATTGAGCCCACCAGCCACTTTCACAGCTCTCTTATTGGGTCAACACAGGGTGCTGTAAGTTACAACACCCATGAGCTGCAGGAATTTGAACCCGTCCTTAAACTTGTTATGATGTTCATCCACCCTCTCTCACTTGTTCTTTCTCCCTCTCACCCTCCTTCCACTCCTCTTATTTATGATCATTACCTTGACCTGCACCAACCATCACTAAAACACTCACAGGCTTGTAAATCACTGGAGTCCCTCACTCTGTTACATAAACAGCTTTTAACAAATCTGTTGAGGAGGCGATAGGCCTAAGGGGCACTAATCAGACCAACGTTGTCACAATTTCTCTGGGAATTTTAACAAAATATTTCTAAATTGTTTTTGTTTTTACCACTTCAAGTTTTTGACTAAAGCACTCTGTTTCCCATTCAAGAGAAAAGGGATTAGAAATCAATGCCTTGTCTATCTTTTTCAAGGGAAACATTAATTCAGTACTGCTGATCTAGAGTCCGTTTTTATTGTGTAAGTATAGTATATAGTATTCAAATGAAGAGAGGCAGAGGTAATAGTTAGCACTTTAGGAAAAGATCTGGGTTGACATTAACTCGACTAACGATTCACATAAACAGCACAAACAGTACCGTAGTCAATGCCTGAAAGTTTGGAAATTTCTCCAATGAAAGAAAACCTATCAAAATTGATAGTTTTGGTGCCCTAATAAAGAAAAATATTACTATTTTGCTTGCAGCCAATCACTACAAGAGTTCTTCCATTTATACTGCTGCTGGTATCGGTGCTAGCATCGTAATTTTAACACGATACCAAGCCCTAGTGAAAATCTTATGGTCTTTTATTACTTTTATTATGGTCTATTATAGTCAGAAATAAGATATTTTTTCAACCCATATAAAATACTTAATATTCTAATATATTAGTATTTACATGATTTTACACTGGACAAAGACGACTGTTACATGTATAATTCAAATTCATTAGAAATAATAAAAGTATTATTATTATTATTTTTATTTATTAATTTCTGATATCATATTTTTGAATAGCAATAGTTATTTATATTGGAGATAGAAATTCAATTCTATAATATTCTAAAGTAGTAGTAGATTGATGTTGAACAGCAAGAAGTATAAATGGAAAGTGTCCATGTACACCTAAACAATAGTTAGACACATACACACAGATAAGACATCAAAGCAGCAGGCAGATTTACAAGACACCACAGAGGGCCTTTAAAAAATACTGCTGCATAAATGTTTATGCAGCTCTCTCCATGTCAGGCACTAGGGGGAGGAGAGCATGGTAGAGCAGCGCAAAACCAGACACTTAGGAAATTAATGGCTGCCTATGTATCTGATGAACCGTTTGCATTTCTGTGAGGGAGGGACTGTAATAGCTGCAAATGGTTGACAGTGTAAATCTGACCTGCTTAGTGAGGCCCAGTGACTTTGACAGGTGCACTCTGGAAATCTTTGACTGAGAATATGGAGGTGGTGGTGAGTGAAGTGTGGTGCACAGGGCCTGAGTATGCTGTAAAAAATACTGTAAAAAACAGATATGTACTGCTCCTAGACACAAAGCTCAGAGGCAGGCAAGGCAGGTGGCTTTTGCAGGAATGTCCATCAACCAGCTTAATATGATTACACAATAGCTCTTAAGAGGCTTTATTTCGTACTATATGTTGACACCTGTGCATTTAGTTTATTACTGCAAGAGTACAGTTAACACCACATTCTACAAATCAGCTTAACATGTTATCCTTGAATATAAATGGCCGACCATCCCAGCACCACCAGCTCCATCTCTAGCTGACCTCATCAAACAAGGGTGTGAAGAGTTACTATGCCAACCAGTCAGCGAGTCCACTTTTTGATATCCCGATAAGGTTGTGTTTGTGTATGTGTCAATGTGTGCACTTGAAATTCTTGCAATATTGAAACCTCGTCATTCCACCACCCTCATGCTTCCCACTTTGTGCATGCCCATGCAGTGCATGTGTCTGTGTGGGTGTGCATGTGTCACCAAACCTCGGTCATTGGACTCAGACATGGCATGGGCGTGGGAGACTGTGGCAGAGCTTTAATTAGAGGCGGAGAATTGGTGTTGCATGGCTACTCCAGTATGCCTGGACACATGCCCATGTTTTGATACACACTGTAGGGTAGCCCAGGAGACACACACACACACACACACACGTAGGTAGCACTCTAAAAGGCAAAGGTGCAATTTTTCACCATTGATTGTACTTGTGGTACAATACAAATGCAGTTATAACAAATTACTTTCTCCATTTGGTCCTGTGTCCAGCTCATATGAACAAATTACTGTCCAGCTCATATGAACAAATTACTTTCTCCCATTATTGCTCTTTTTTGTCCATTCCTGTCCTCTCAATTAAATTAAGTTTAATTTAAAAATATGACATGCGGAAGATGCCTTAACATAACATTTAACATTCACTTCTTATGGATAGTAAATGTCTAGCAGTTAAGACAAAATACCAAACAACCAACATAAATGTGTGACTGATGATGATTTTCAAATATCCCAATTTTCTTTAGAGTTTGCAACAATGCCAGGAATAAAAGCCTAATTGACTTTTGAATGATGAGTGCTCTTGTTACTTTATGCCTCCCTTCATTGTAGGTGGGATGACATTGCATGAAACTGCTATGATGACCTTCAGTGTGGACATTTGCTGAATCTTTTCCTTTGCAACCAAACAGATGAACTTCAACCCTTTGCCAATTGTACCCTGTACGTTGTAGCATTTAGAACAGCTTGTGTCTTCCTCCATTTGAGGAATAGTTATAACCACCTTGCAGATAAATAAAATTCTGTGACTTAAGCAAACAAAACACAAATGTCACAGAAATATTAAGCTCTGTTGTATTGTATGCCCAACTTTAAAAGCGCTGATGTAGGTGTACATATTAGTGAGACTAAAAATACCGTTACATATTCTCTATAGCTGAGCCAGAGTGCATCAGGACTGGCAGCGCGGCACAGGCCACCCAGGCCGATGAATAAACCTGGGACGTCAAACAAGCAGAGAGGTAGGATAAATATTTCAAAGCCCAGTAAGACAGAGGAGAAGAGAGACCTAACAGGCTGAGGCGAGAGGGACTGTGTGCAGTAATAAGAAGTTCTAATCATTGAGCTTGTGTGGTGAATGGTACCTGTGTGTACACAGGTGTATGTGTGAGTGTGTGTGTATAGGGTGAGTCTGTCTCCATGGTACAAAGCCACAGATCTTGTCATTCAAGGTGCACGTGTATGCGTGTGTGTGTTTGTGTTTGTGAGTGAGGGTGTGTTTTTTTTGTTTTTATCATATGTGGTGATCAAATTAGAGTGTATATAGTAATAATACAGGAAAGAACCGGACAGTTTGAGGAGTTTGAGGACTTCTCAAGGTCTCTCCTTGTGAGCCACACACAAACATGCACACACATGGGTCAATAATCAAATGGGCCAATCACACAGAGGTCGCTTTCACGATGTCCTTGTTTGGTCCACTTTAAACGGTTCAGAGTTCGTTTCCTCAGATAGTCTGCTTCGTTTGGGCAGGTGTGAAAGCTCATATGAACTCTGGTGCGGACCAAACAAACAAACTCTGGTATGCTTGAAAGCGGGGGTCTCGGTTCTTTTGCAAGTGAACCCTGGTGTGGTTCGTATGCAATGTGAAAGCGCACCGGACCAAACACAGGACCAAATGTATGTAGTGCATGATGTAGTGACAATATACGCAGTGCATCTTAGGTAGAGGAAGTAAAGCGCTCACTCCAAGCGTTGACCCGTGTCCGGGCAAGGGAAAATGTTTTTCAAAGATTGTCATAAGGAGTTTTGAGCTGTGCTTTTTTTGCCCTGGGTGACCCTACCAAACAAAAAGACTGCAATAACTTAGCTGCTAGGATCAATGGGACACACAAATCCCTCCACTATGGTGAGGTGACGACACAAGTCACTTCACATCACATAACTGCACATTACATAAACTAACCAGACCCCAAAAATGTTATGATGATGCTAACTGTTGTGGCTAGCCTTATTCTCTGACCAACATATTACATTATAAGTGCTTATCAGCAACATTGCTATGTTGGTAGCACTGTTTACCAGCTGCTGCATGATCTCAAACCATATAGCATCTTTTATGTTGGGAACCGGTATTTTGGTAATACTGTGCTTCATAAAGAGCCACCATTATGTTAGTTTGGCAGAATTGAGCTGGTCTAGTAATTAGAAAATATTAACAATAATTATGAATATGATTAAAATTGACAAATTATCAATATATATTAGTAATAACAGCACATTATTTTGTTTGAAACAATGAAACAAATTATTACGCATTAACATAGTTATTAACGAAAAATATGATATAGTGTATTTTTAAATCATCCTGAGGGCACCAAAAAAGAATGATAGCCAATTAATGTAGTCTTGTGTATACTAAAATATAAATTCAGAACTTAAAAAATAATTAAATTAGTAACTAGAATCAAATAACGGTCAGCATGTATATTTCACAAACATTAATCTACGAGATAATAAAGGTTTAAAACACAATACTTATTTAACTAAATAACTAAATACCAAAAAAAAAAAAGTGTGTGTGGTTTTGGATGAAAATCAGAAGTATTCAGGTTCCACTCTCACAACCTATTCCACTTATCTAAGTGTTAACACACTCTGGAACAGTCAGACAGACAGACGCACACTTCTCTGGGAGTTGATTTGTTTGTTTGCATATCAGTAGTTTACAATGTGTATAAGTACAATATGTGAGCCTTGTTGTTGTGTTGCTGCTGGCTTCCTGTCTGTACCAGCCTGTTTCCTGTGTGCGTTTGCCTCGACAGGACGCCTACAGGCTTCCTCCTCCAGATTAGTGTGTGGCTCTGCTGATAAAAGCGTAGTGAGACTGTGTTTGTCTCTCTTTCTCTCTCTATCTATTCCTGTTTCACATTTTCTTGTTTTCGTCACTACCTGACTCCATTTTTAGTTCTGAGCAATGGTACACCATCACCAATGGAATGGTTTGAAATTGATGGCCATATGAATACAGTGTTCGCATCTGTCTTTGTTCAAGCTAACAGAGATGGACAGAGGGTCTACGAGAGACACAGGCTATCACATGGGGGTTTTCCAGCCATACAACTGGACTAAAGGCAGACTGAGAGAGGAGGGTAAGGGATAGTCTCCTCTTCTTAATACAGCCAGCTCCTCTCTCACTCAGCCCTCTCTGCTTCAGCAAATAGATTACTTGGCCTTGGATGGAGTGAGTGTGCTCGAATAGGGGGAGCGTTGGAGGAGAGAGATAGGGAGCAGTAGAGTATTTGCCCTGATTTATGCCCTGTTTCTAGGCCACAGCCATCATGTAACACCCTCCAACTCCCAATATCCTGGCCTTCTGTTAAGTTTATGGAGTCACTGTTACTTAAAATGCCGTAACACATTTAACTCTTGTGCATGAGTGAACCACTAGCAAATGCTTAACCACCAAATTGTGGGCATATAAACACCCAAAATCTTGCTGTTGTTACTAATATTGGGTAACTATTACAACTCTAAACACCTTTAGGTTTCCTGGGAACCAAAACTAGAAACTCTGTTTAGAATTCCCAACAAAGAAAGCCCTGCATGTCCCTGACTCCAGAAAAATGCTGTTTACCCTCTCACTCACCCTTCTCACCCTGCTGTGGCCCCATTGGTTGTCAGCGGGGCTATTCATCCTGGGAGGAGCCAATGAGCAATAGGCCCTGGCTCTGAGTTAAGCCAATCAAAATGTACTAAATAGTGACATTGAGGGAGATGCTGGGAATAGCCAGCCAGTGTTTATGGGCTCCTGCCTGCTTGACAGAAAGCAGAACCCCCTGATGGGAGAAAAAAAGCAATTAGGCAATTACACCATCTAGTCCTATAAGGATCCCACATCACACTGTTTTCTTAGCCTCTTCGTGGGCCGATAAGGGACAGCCGCTGCCGCGGCTGAGGCAGAGCTGAAAAATGATCAGTGGAAGGACCTGTGGAGGAAGGCAGAGAAGAATGGAAAGGCTGAATGGTGGAGAGGGATAAGAAATGGGATGAGAAATGGAACAAGGACAAGAGAAGACCAGAGAGGGAAGAGGTATAAAGAAGCAGTGAAAGTGAGGGAGAGAGTTCAGAGAGGGGATGAAAGGAGAAAGTCGAGGAAGAAGGATGTTCAGGGAAGTAGGATGAGTAAAGTAAGAGGTTACATGCTGAAGACCTGTTGGAGATTTTTTTTCTTGATTTGAACTTTGACTGTTTGAACAAACTTAATTGGCTCACCTCTCACCCCAACTATACCAAACTAAAAAAACAGTCATGATGACAACAGGGATACTAGCAACTTTAAACATAGTACTACACACATTGGATTTCAGTATACATAGTGCTTTTTTTAAACAGTCTGAACATGGTCTACTCACAGGTGCCACTTATTTTTCCCATGTATACGTCCGCTCATGACTGCATGGGACTATATAGATTGTGCTGTACATCATATTTAATTCTATTTCTATTCTATTTTTATATGCCCTCTATTGTCTATTTCTTTTCTGTTTCACTGCTGCTAAAGTGAAGAGCTGCCAAACAGCAGTGACAGTAAAGATGTGTTTTATTTGTTCTGTTCTATTCTTGAAAGCCTTCTCATTGCTCATCTCACAGAGTTTCTGTCATCGTAGAATGAGACATTTACTGTATATCTACATATGGAGTTGGTCCCTAGAGCCGGCTGCCATGTTTTTTACAGTAGCACAGAACAGACAAACCAATCACAAGCTCTGGATAGGAACAATCATGTGTTCAAGTGTTCACGTTTTCACACCAGCTGGCGTAGTTCTCTCCTAAGGGTTTGATTGGCTCACTTGGTTGAGCATTTACAGTACGTGGTTTTGTATGATGAATAAAAAATCTTGAAGCCTTGCAACATGTGAGACACACTATTCCTTGCATAAGCACGGTTCCTGACATTGGATGTATCCCATGGGGTTTGGAATCGTCCAATACGCACTTTTCGCAGCAGCCGTTTTGTCAGGCACGTCAGACAGCAGGGCAAACTCAGGTGAGTCACAGCCACCTCAGTGGGTCAGCATACATTGTGCAAGGGCCCTGGCCCACCAACTGGAACAGAGCCATAAATAATGTTTTCAATTACACAATTGTTACCCAGCAATAACAATGAATGATGTCAACATGGCTGCTGTAAAGAGGGCCAATATAAAAGAATTCTTGGGCTGTGATACTGGCCTGGTGTTGCATTATGGGAAATGTAGGATGCTCTGTTATGAATGAGGGATTTAAGACAAACTTTCTTTCACTTGTTCCTTGGTGTGTGTCTTAATGCACAAATGCAATGGAAACTTAGACAAGAACTGCAAATCAGGAACATGAGCTCTGATTTTCTCGGCACTCATTTCATCATAAACATTTTTATATAGCATGTTTCTGCAGGACACTCGTATTTGTAACAATGAATAGAAGAGATGCAGCCATTTCACCCAATGTACATGAATACATATGTTAATTGTCGTTATTGTAGTCATGGTACTGTGGATGCTGAGTCACAGATCAAACCTGAAGCTGGCAATGGACCAACCAGAAACCAATTCATCTTACTGCTGTGAGGAGCAGGACCTGGGTGGTCTGGCATTTCTCTCGTTCATTCTCTCCTTGTATGTCTTTCTTTTTCTCCTATGCTGTTCTTCACTCTTTCTCTATTTCACTCTCTTCCATCACTTAATATTCATTCTCTTTTCTCTTGCTCTGCATGCCTCCATGTTAGCCATTCCTTGGTCCAAGCCTATCCAACAAGCAAACTACACCATAATAATCTTGATAAAAGCCATAAACAGTTTTCAGCAGTGCTCCTTCATTTTTTTTGCCTCTCCTCCACTTCCTATCATTTGACTCTCTCTTTGTTTCAAAGCCAGTTATTCTCTCTTTAAGTATGCCATTGAGAGACACATAAGGTCCTCTAAGACCATTTCAAAACTAATAAACAATTGTCAAAGAAGAGGGAAAGCAGAGAGAGTACTGGCCACTTTAAAAGCACATCAAAGGCCAGAGGAAAGAGAATCATGAGGAAGGGAAACGATGCTCAGCAGACACACACACACACACACACACACACACACACACAAATATGGGAAACAATGTTCAGAAATAATTTCGAGGCCTTGCACTGTGTATCGCTCCTTGTATGCATGTAAAAAATAGTGTGAGTGTAGTAAGTGGTTAGCTATTATAAAAAAATCCAATCATTGAGTCTTTAATGAAATCAAACCCCAATCTTTGATGCTATTCATGGTTGGCATATTTATATTCAGAAATGACCTTGCATGCAGTAGTGTTATTGGTTGTGGTAGATTTAGCCATTCAGGTGGGTTCAGATTGCCTACCTACATAAGCAGCCTCACTGCTATCTGTTCATGCTAACATTTCTACTACTGTTACTTTACATTAAAATCGGTCAATTGACAAAACACGGGGTGGCTTTTATCGTCAAGCAACCACATAAACGCAATGTGACCATTCATCAAAAATGCCTTTGGTTTTTATTTTGTTCACTTTTTTGATGGAGGATCACATTCAATTTTTACATGTGAGAAAAGGAAAACCCTGGCACAGTTGTTAAATGAAGAGCTGCAGACAACTGGCTGAACACCTCTGACCCATCACCAAGGTAAAAGAATGTAATGTACCCTGCTGTTGCATGGAAAACCTGTCCATGGGCACTGTGCAGAGTGTTATTATTATCTTCTTGATTCTTTTTGTGAAAACCTGCCACCCATGTTATCTAAATAATATAATAATTTTGCCTCAGGCAGATACAAGGAGTGGGTATCCATATTATTTTATTAGTCTTCAGCCCCAACCAACATTGACTGAAATCTGACATCACTTGACATCACTAATTTGTCAGACTGTCTCTGGAAGGGCTTTATACGCATTCTTTCACATATGTAGTACTCCTTCACACACTTTTAATGCCCATAATTTACAGGACAGGTGGATGCCTGGATTGGAATTTTCTTCTCACACCTCTGCTGTCTCACCCCCCTCCTTCCTCCTGAAGGAGACAGGCTGGCTGAGACAGAGGGAGCCAACCCTCTGTAAGGCGGTGGAGGAGGTGGAAGAGGGGAGGGGGAAAGAATTGTGAGAGGAGGGAGATAAGTCGACTTCACAGCCCGTGACATAAATCACATCAAGACATGACAGTAGGACATTGACCAGGACCACTGATAAAGCCCAGCAGGGAGGGAGAGAGCAGAGTAAAATAGAGAGGAGGAGGAGGAGAGGCCCTTTCAGGTTATTATTACCATTACAAACTCCCAATCTTCAGAGATCAGTGGTCACTAATGAGCAAGTCCATAGAGGTTCCCCAGTGAGTGGGTGGCATTGTTTAATACAGCTGTCTGCTTCTGCTGCCCTGCATTGTTACAACAGGACTGGTTATGTATTATTGTGTGCAGGAAAACCTCATGAGCTCATATTCTGCCAAGAAAGATTATCGGTGAGGTGAGAAATAGGTGTCCATTGATGCAGATGATTTGTGTTATTGGGTTGAACAACTGAGGCCACTTCCTCAGCAATGTTTTGACAATAATTTATAGGACATCTTCTGTCATTAGTCATAGGACATCTTCAGATGTCAGTGACACTTTCACAGCGCTAATTCACCGCTCAAAGTTCATTAAGGATGAACTGTAATTCAAAGACAAAAACTTGATTTAAAGATTTAATGCCACTATTGAAAGGACAACATTTTCGGTGCTTTCCAAAAGTGTTGCAAATAATTGCCCAATAAATTTTATGGGATGTTTAGGGTTTGGTGAGGTTGAGACTCAAAGTTTTGGGTCAAATTGTAATCATCACTGTTTGGAATAATGGGGATAGTTTGGAGTGGGATTATATGACGTCATCAATTTGGAAGAAACAGGCAGGAGTGCCTGCATTGGAGCAAAACAATATACTGCTGGGGATAGGGACAACAGCAATAGCAACAGCATAGTAGTATAATGATTTGCTCCTGTATTGGTACGGCTGTCTGTTTCTCCAAACTGTCCAAACATCATCTACTTTAATATGCTGATTATGGATAAATAACATAAATAACCCAACAAACTATAGCTTCAACTATTTCCATTATGGAGACAATATGTGATTTGGGTTAAAATTACCAATAAATTATCAATAAAGACTTTTCCTGTCATCAACAACTTGTTTAACCCCTGAATTATCTGATACTCAGGAAGGTGCAATCAAACTAACAACCAGCACCTTTTCAGTGCTCTCTTAACACATGCAGGTTTTCTCACTCATCTTCTATTCTCTTACTCTGTGGGCGCAGTGAAAGAATGGGGATTCGTAAACTGTTTGACGGGTCTGCGTTTCTGCCGAATTACTGTTTACTTCAACTGCTAATTTGTTACAAAAGCGAAACGTCTCTCTGTATACCGAAATGCCCTCCTTGGTTGCAGAAGACCTGTACATCACTGCGACAGCCATTAAAAGCCAAACAAAGAATGACGATGATAAATGGAGCTACAGCAGCTATGGGCTTGGCTTTTAGGTGTATGAGACAACATGGACTGTTGGTTCTAAACAATAATGGTGGCTCCTGATGAGGTTAGCATAGATGCTGGAACAACATGAAGAGCAAAGAAAACCACTGAAGGCTTTTTTTTTTCATTGAAATAGATGTTGTGATCTGAGAAAGCAGTATGTACAGCGTAGAGTCACTGTCAGTGATGTATTAAGAAGCACACATCCACACTGAGGCAGGACCAGGAGTCATTACGTTGGTGAACACTACACAAACCTGTGCAAGGAACAATATGTCTGAGTGCAAGCATAAAGATTATACACAGACACAAGAAAGCCATGCAAGTGCCAAGTGTGTGGACAGGGTTTTATGAGAAAATATTACAAAACATGAAATCAATAAGTCATGCTCTCGAATTGAAAGACCACAAATGTAAATAAAGATGGGGAAAAACACTATAGTGCATGTTTAAAATGGCCACATGAAGTGTGTAAGAGACTAAAAGCTGGAGCTTAGCTGAATTTGAAAATGATGAATCAGTACAAAGGATGAGCAGCATGTTGAATTCTTTCGTAAAAAGTCAAAGGGACAAGTCTGTTTACTTTAAAATGTAATGTAGGGGGACATTCTGCTGCTGAGTGGCTGAAGATGCATACAATCCTGAGTTCTATTCTGGACAAAATTGATTTCAACTCCCAAGGGTTATTACCAAATATCCAATCACACACCATAAAATGTTGCTGCAGCTTCAGTCATGCTTACATTCAACAGTTTAAACTGGTGATTGATTGAATTGATTGATTGAGTCGTGTCTGACTGGCTGGAGTCAGTCGCCAGCCGGCAATCCTAAGCCACACAGACTACATTTCTGGCTCAACACATCAAAGTTCAAGAATTCATAGTCCTCCACTACACTGTAAGCCCACAGCCCCCTTGCAGACCTTATCAGAGAACTGTGATGTCAGGCTGAGCTCTCTCTCTGAACACTAAAACCCCCATCACTGAGGCAAACAGGAATGAGTGTGCTGTGCTATTACCAGACTTGCTCTGGAGATGGAAACTAACTGGTTTCTACCTAACCAGCACTTTACCAAGTTCAGTCCTGGAGCTGCTGGCTCATCACTGACTGGATGATTTACTGGGTGAAGGGACAATAGAAATTTCAGGAGTCAAATATATATGTATATGTCTTAAGGAGACAGTGAAAGAGGGATGTGACTGTATTCGAGAGTGTGTGTGTTTGTGTGAATGTACATGCAGTGTGTGTGTGTGTGTGTGTGCGTGTGTCTGTGTGATGGATTTGGGTCTGGGCTCCCCTGGGCAGTGGGGCCTGCTGCCTGTCAGGGTGAGTGGCCTTATCTACCCCAAACATTTACTTAACCCTTTGTCTTACAGGGCCCAGGACAATGAGACAGACATGAGGAATCTAAGCACACACACACACACACACACACACACACACACACACACACAGACACACAAAACCACTCTGCGTTGCAGACTTTCTGGCTATACTTCACCCCATATTGACATTAATGACAATCAATCATCACATTCTGTGCTGTATCTTACAGTATATATAAAGCATAACATTATGACCACTGACAGGTGAAGTCAATGACTCTGATTATCTCTTCATCGTGGCACCTGGGATGTTTTCGGCATTAAATGGACATTTTGTCCTCAAAGGTGGTGTTAGAAGCAGGAAAAATGGGAAAGTGTAAGGATTTGAACAAGGAGTTTGACAAGAACCAAACAGTGATGGCTAGACAACTGCTTCAGAGCATCTCCAATACTGCAGCTCCTGTTCCTGGTCTGCAGTGGTCATTATCTATCAAAAGTGATCCAAGGAAGGACCAGTGACAAGGCTCACTGATGCACATGAGGAGCGAAGGCTGGACCCGGTGGTCCGATCCAACCGACCAACTAATGGAGCTCAAATTGCCTGAGAAGTTAATGCTGGGGCTGTTTTGGCAAGACAAGTGGGACCATCACTTCGTCACATATATTACTTTAATTCTGTAACACACTTGCTTATTTTAACCCAAAAAACCTTTTTTTTCTGAGACCAAACCAAGTGGTTTTGTTGCATATATGTAACAAAACTGCACAAAAATTGACCATATGTTTAAAGAAACTGTTAGGTAAACATTTTCTTTCCTGATGACCAACTGATTGCATTTGAAAGTTTGAAAGAAACAGCCCAATGTCACAACGCTTTCAAGTTGGAACTGAATTTGTGATGAGCTAGTGATGCTTTCATTAAAGTGAGAACCCTGACTCAGGCACTAGTGTCACACCTCATTGTTTCCTTTCTTGTGCATGTTGTCCAAGCTGTCTCAGGCATGTACCTGATTCAATGATTATAAGAAACTATTTCAAGTAATTGGGCCATTTGTTTGATTGCCCTGTCTCTTGTTCTGGCTGAGCTGACTGGAACTATTTATGTCTTCTTTGAGCTTGAGACACTTTTCTTGGCTGTTGTAAAGACAGTATCTGTATGTTTGGGTAATGTTTGAGAAGAATGAAGCAATTAGCCTTTGTCTCTGTGTCAGCTGAGAGGCGATGGGATTAAGTGTGTGTGTGTTTGTGTGTATTCACATATATCTGTCTGCATGAGTAAAAGGTGTAATGAGATATAAGGATTTTATATGAGTTCATACACACATACTGTAGACGCTAGAGGAGGAGAGGTGAGGATGACTACAAAACCAAACTATTGGTGGTTCCATTGTGTTGATTTTATGATCCTTCACCTCAGTGACCACATCAAAAAGGTCTTCATCCCTGGTGGCCCCTAAAGTAGCCTGTGTGTGTGTGTGTGTGTGTGTGTTTGTGTGTGTGTGTGTGTGCGCATGTCCTTTACTGGTTTGCCTGAGATACTGCAGTGGAGACAAATGAAGCCTAGTGCTTGGAGTCGGGTCGTCTTTTAATCACAAGGTCGGCCATTCGCTTCTGCTGTCTGCATGTCAAAGTGTCCTTGACTTTAATTTATATATAAGTTAACATTAAATCAACTCCTTGAGTGCCAGCCCTTTTATGAAACAGAAAGTGGCTTGTGTCAGCATTTTTGGCCATTTGAGTCATCTTTCATGACCCACAATTTTTTTTTTTTTGCAATGACTCTGAAAACACTGAATAACGAAAATGAAAGAAGAGACTCTCTATTTCATCATGGAAAAAAAAAATGTTTGTTTTTAATTGTTTCCATTCCTTTTTATCTGAAGAAGAGCAGATGCTAGTTTCACCAAAAGACCACTTTTTTTTATACCGGCTGTTTTGCTCTCTGATCCCGACATCTCCACTTCCTGCTTTGATCTCTGTGGCTAATACCATCTCTTTATGTTCTGACTATGTATCCCAGAAGCCCTAAAATTACTCACAGGGTGAGTGAAAGCACCCCCTTATGCCAGCTGCCGAAAAACACTTTGACGTGTATACGTCAATGGCACACAAGCTTTGGATTATAAATGACGTACATACACATCAAGGGAGACTTAATAACAATTTTTACTGCGATTTCCTCATCACCTTATGTTATCTTGATACATGTATTATACATACTGTGGGTATATATTGAAAACATATACACATAATCGCTTTCTCAATAAGACCAAATAAATTCATTCATTTCTCTCATCAATATCAATCAATCAATCAATCAAACTTTATTTGTATGGCACTTTTCGTACATTACGCAGTTCAAAGTGCCTCACAGAGGCTAAAACAACAATAGAAAAAAAAAACACCCCCAACCCTGGATACACACACACACACACACACTTAGGCATGCAAGTCCGTCATATTAGATGCATTGCTACAACGAGGCAAATATATGCAGATACAGTATATATACAATAAATTCTGCAAATTCATTTGGAGCCTATAACAAAATCTCCTGCCACCCACCCATATCAGTGACCAAAGTTTGCATCTTGACTTATTCACACATGAATTCGTATGAATGACAATGTGCAAGCATTTAACAAGCAACAAGTGTGCCTTTGTTGATGCCATGTATCTTGTATTGGCTGCATTGTAAATGCATTCATGTATTATGTTATGGTAAGAGCTAATGACTGAACTTTTAACCAGGAGACCCGTGTACATGACTGGCATTTTGTCACCAGCTTGTTTTGTTGTGGACGTAACTGTTAGTCATTTGATTTTAGTGACATTTCTGTAGCTATGTTACATTTAGGTATGTATGTTCTTACTTTAAGCCCAACCATGGCATTTTTCCTCATTGCAACAAAGTGGTTTTCTTGCCTGAACCGAAGTTACTGTTTTTGTTGTCTGAACCAAACTGTGGATGGTTGTATGGCATACAAATGACACAAGAAAAGGCTGAAATCCAAACTCATGACAGAAATATCATGCTATGTATTCGTCTTCCTGTGTGAGCAGATTGTGGTATTTGCGTTTGCATTGCGGGTTTTACGTTGCAAGGACACTTCTCAGCCACCGTACAAATAAATGAGTAAAGACAAAAAAAACAGATAAAGCAACATGGAATACTTCCCTCTCTGTACTCAATCCATGTAACCATGCTGATTATGATTAAAAATATGTCACAAGAGTAGAGTCAAATCTATAAATTCAACCCTCCCCTTCTTGTTTTCGCTGCTTCTTTCTTTCTTTCTTTGCTCATCAGTTCTTGGCGTGTCTCTTCAGGTCAAATTCATACAGTCTCTCCTTCTCTGTGTAACCTAACAGCTTGACTTGGCTAAACCCACTGCAGCCAGTCAGTCTTTGGTCTGCACATTCTTTCCCTCATGAAAATCAATGAAATAAATAGGGTGCATCTCAGCGCAGGAAACAGAGGGGAGGCTGCTCTGTGGGTTATCCAGAGTGCACATTCAGAAGCTCAGACAGAAACAGATGAGCCAGAAAGACAGATGGAGGTACGGACTGAGAAGTTAGAGAGAGGGAGAGATGGCAGCTGACAAAGGCGGGGGAGAGAGAGAAACAGATGAAGGTTAAAGGAATGAAGAAATAGAGACCAGGGGATGAACTCAAAACGACAACAGGGAGGCTTACTTAACCTTAAGTGTGCAATGGAGAATTTGAAAAAATGACGATCAAAACAAGAGGAAATCACCAAATACTGGAGGAAGATGACAGAGGTGTTTGTAGAATGAAATATAAAGTAAGAAAGTCAGAACTTGAAACCATTAGAACGATATACTGATGAAAATTTTAAGACCAGTTGAAAAATTGCAAGAATTTACATTTTCATTGTTGGAGTAAGCAATTTATTGCAAACAACCATTAAACTGAAATAGGCTGATCAAAAGTTTAAGACCACAGCCTTTAAAAGCCTAAATCTTTGCAAAAATGTGGATTCAGTGTCATTTTCTGTCAGGTATCCACACTGTTATGACCTCCTGGTGGAAAAGGCAAAAAGCTTTCTCTCTTTGAATGTGGTTGGATTGTTGAGCTGCATCAGCTAGGCCTCTTGCAGCGTGCCGTTGCTGCTGAGGTTGGACACAGTAAGACAGTCATTTTAAACTTCAAAATGTAAATTCTTGCAATTTTTGAACTGGTCTTAAAATTTTGATCAGGAGTGTATGTTTATTTCATAGAAGCACATACTCTTATTCCAGTCTGAAAGCTGTACAAAGACACAGGGAGAAGGGGAGGGGACAGATGGAAAGAAAGAAAAGAAATGGGCGGCTGAAGGGAGAGATAATGGAGAAGAATGAGAGAGAACTCCACATGCAGCGCTTTACGATGGCTATAATGACCATTATTTAGTGCAGTGCTTAGGTGCAGGGGCAGCGGCAGCGAGGATGACTTCACCAACTGGAGCTTCATCAGAAGATCAAACAGTTCCTGTTGAGGCCGCTGGCAACACACTACACACAGCTTAACTCCACCCATGTATCTTCAAAGTGTAAGAGGAACAGAGAATACACACACAGTAATACCATGGCCCTGTGTATTCTAGAACAGACACAGACAAAACCTTTCCTGAGCTGCACATTTTGGTGTTAAACCGTGTTTCTCTTTCTTTTCGGACACACTGAGTTGTAATTACCACGTTAGTCCCTGAAAGCCTCCGTGTGTAACCACGGTAATCTTCTCAGAATCATTAAGTGTAAAATGATTTTAAAATATATACTACGTCTAAGTGACATCTTAAAAGTTAAAACATTACAGAACCGTCCGCAAATGTCTGTTGTCGTCATTGCCGCATTGCATTGTGTAATCAATATTTATGCTGATGTTGAGTGTTTGGATACTGTAATATTTCCCAGGAATGAGTCTGCAATTTGTACTATTATATTCTGACATACTAAAAAATCTCACATGCTGTTCACTAAATAGCATGTTAGTATGCAGCTTTAGATGCAATTTAGCCTAATTCACCGTGGATATGTCTTCACTTGTACTCATTCAAATCTGAACCCTGATGCATAAGCTGGACCAAAAGTCTTTAGCACCCAGCAAAACTGTATGCACCCGAGGTGGAATAGCCAGTATGGACTTGAATATAATGAGGAAACATTTAAAAAATGTCACATTCATGAAACGTTCACTGACAACATATTTTATCAGTTTACCCACAACATCTGCTAATGAATAGTTTTGTTTGGGGACTCCAGTGACTTAGGGCATAATAGCTTATCAGTAATAGCATAGTGAATAGGCAAGATTTCACAACAAGACTTCTTCTTGAGTGGGAATTGGACACAATACATATGTTTTTTTCTTTGTGGGGTAATTTCCATAATGTTATCAGACAAAGCAATCTGAGCCTGTCAGTGGCAAAAATAAACATGTTTTCTTGGCTGTGCATTGATAGAAAACAAAGACTTTGGAAAATAGGGTTGAAGATACATAAGTTTCCCATTATTGCTAGATGTAATGAAATGATGAGAGACTCAAAGGTGGCATCAAGCAAGATACTTTAATCAAAAACACAATCTTTCCCAAATCTTGACCAAGTGGTCAATGTGCTCTGTGACGTAACCATAATAATCATGAACCACACGTAGATCTCGGCAAGCAAACACCTCGTCTCTCACCTTCAGTGTCAAGGACATTGTCATAACTGGAATAAAACCCTTGCATTTTTGGGAGATTCACAATGTTTTAGGTTTAAGTAAGTGTGCTGTCAGACTCACAGCCTGTGCTATGTCAATTCAAAGTTTTCACATGACCGAAGCAATTACACCTCCCAGCTGAGAACTAATGGCAGACACAGGAGGATAATTCTAATTCCAAGCTGGGTCAAATGGCTGTCAATATGACAAGCCAAGATAGGGAGGACTAAAAGTTCAATGCTGGCATATCGTCAAAATGGAGAAGCTTTGATTTGCCAAGAACTCTTCATGCCAGTAAAGCTTTCTTTTGTAATTATTACTCTCACACTTCTGTGTAAAAAAATATTTCTATTTTGTTTTTGGAATGAAAAAAAAATGTTGTATTGTGGGGGAATCCATGAGCAATGTGCTTGCAGCCCATACTGGACCCTGCTGTCAGTAAAAAGACAAAACAGACTTGTTGGCCTTTCTGAGGAAGATCAGGCAGTAGTCCATCTCTGATGAGTCAGTGACCTGCAGGCCAAACAGGAGATGATAGTGTGTGTCTGCATCCATGAGTGTGAGGGTGTGTGTATTTGTTAAAAATACCAGCAGACCTTTGGAGCCTCTGTGCTGGCCATCGCTGACGCCATCCTGACATCGACTCCGAGGTGGTGCTCTGAGAACCACGGTGACGCCCCCTCTGGAGGGCTGTACCTGGCACACATCACTCTGCACCTCTGTCTCTGTCTCTGTCTCTCTCTCTCTCTCTCTCTCTCTCTCACACACACACACACACACACACACACATATTCTCTCTCCTTTCTCTCTTTATAATCTGTGCCTTACCTATATTTCCATTTTATATAACTTTTTATATTGCTTCAACCCCTCACAATTTCTCAATTTAAACAATTATTATGAATAATTGCTCCTGTTTCTTTAAAAGCAAGTTTAATATTGGTGAGATTGGAAAATAATCACCAAAACTGTCATGCTACAGGCTTTCCTGTTTACCATTCAATCCACCCAGCTTTAATATTCCTCTCATCTCTTCTTCTCCTCTCCTGTATTCTGGGATCAAAAAGCTTTTTAGATCAGCTTCTTGTAGCTTCCAGCAATATTTTAAAGAACCCCTTTCCTATTACATCCCATAATCACATCATATCATACCGGCAAATGTTCTGAATTTTTGATTCCTACAACAGTCAGTCTTTCCCTGTATCACTGTGATTACCTGATTACCCTGCTCTCTCTCTCTCTCTCTCTCTCTCAAACACACATTTATCTGCTCCTTTCACAGACAAAATCCTCAAACCAACCATTTCTCAGTCCTCCCCTCACTCCTTTTTATTGCTCTCTCACTGTTCATAGATCTCCTCCTCCTCTCATCAACTTTTCTTTTCACCCAGTCCATTCAGCACCACCTCCCCCTCCTCCGTAAACTCAACTAGGCCCCCATCGCCGCCCACCCCCTTCCTTGGCCCTTCGTCCCTCATCTGAGGGTGATGGAGAAGGGGAGGAGGGTGTGTGGGGGTTGAGTAAGACTGGACTTGACCCCTGCTTTCTGGGCTCCGAGTAGTCTCCTCTCCACCCTGAGCCAGTGACGGATGGAGAGACAGCTCGGCGAACGCACGCACGCACACACACACACACACACACACACACACACACACATGCACACACGCACACACACACGCACACACACATTTATGCATGCACAGACACCCTTCATTAGACATTCTCTCACACACACTAGCAGGGAGAGTGATCTCTTATGATACACTCCCATGTGTAAAATACAGATAGCACCCAGCCTTGTGTTAAGTTTGAAACATACATGTCTCACACACACACACACACGCACACACACACACACACACACACACGTTGATATAAGTCACCTTTGGGGTATTTAAGCATTTTACCCTCACTTTGGAGACAAACTTTGATTTCCTGAAAACTTACCCTAAGCCTAACTACGACAACTAATTACCTAACCCTAAGCCTATCCTCAACCTAACCCTAACCCTAACCACTGACTCAAAATCAAGGTTTGAACAATTGGGGACATGGACGTTGTCCTCAATTGCACATGCCGTCCCCAATCAGCTGATCTTAAGTCAGGTGTGTGACCCCAATGTGAATATAAAGCAGACCACACACGCACACACACACACACACACACAAACACACACACACAGACAGTTTTAGTCTTGGAAATTAGAGACATAAAATCATGTGATGGATGTCCATTTGTCCATCTGACTAATGCCTACAGCAGTACAACATTACTGTAGGCTGGTTTGTTTAGAAGTGCATCTATGTCATAAATATAGATTGCAAGTTGTTATTAGAAACGATTTATAACTTTCTGATCTTAAAATGTGAGCTAACTGAAACTGAGACACTTTTGTTAACTTACAACCACCCTTTGTATGAATGACATTAACTAAGGTCATCTTTTCAGTCATTTGTGTATGCACATGCATTGGGAAGTGCTTCTCATTCAGGTCTCAGACTTATTCCTGATACGTCACAGCTTGGGTTTAGTGAAAAGACATGAGCTACAGCTCGAATCAACAACGTTAAAACGCCTGAGTTAATAAAGGTACAGGAGGACAGAAAGAGCAACACTGGGAGAAAACCACTCATGCCATTTTTTATAATGAAAAAAATCACCTCAAATATCTGGACAAGGATTCACAAATCAAACCTTTTTACAGTGTATCCCACAGGGCAGCTTGTGCCAGTTGATGATAAATATTAGAGCAGTGTATATAGTATATACAGAGTCTTAAGCTGGTGATGTATGCTTCTGCCAAATGCTTTTTTTATTACTGTTCGGGGCTGTGTACTCTTAGAGTGCTATGGTGTGAAATGGAGCTATGTGGTTAGGTGTGAGGCAGATCTTTCTGAAGGCTGATTTGAGTAAATAAATGATCGCTCATGTATGTACAATGTAACTGTACAAATAAAGGAAGGTTTCTGTACTGATTTCCTCTTCAAGGGTACTTTTTTTGCTCCCCCTTCTTCCTGTAACCTTTTCTTCTCAAGGAAACAATCAAACTCACGGTCACGGAAGTCATCGTTCTCGGGTGTCTCCGAGTAATCTATCACCCCGTTGTTTTCTGTCTTATTTTAGCCCTTGTTCTGCCTCTCTATTGCTGTCCTGTGTGTTTTTCTTCCTAAAAATGGAAGAACAAGTTTACAAATAGACCTAGCCTGAGTAAAGAGCTAATAATATCAGCAGATTGTGTGATTCATGGTCTTTGCTGAGGTAAAATAAATATGTGCCAGTCTGTCTGCCCAGTAAAATTTTTGCCACAAAAAGTAGTCAAGGAACAAGGTCATCAGACTCATGATGAAACATTTACCAGGTTCTAAGCTCTCTATGCATGTATTGCTGTTGTGCAGGGTGAGTATTATTGACTCTAGATAAAAGTATGAATGAAGCATGTATAGCTGAAGTGGGTTCACAGTGCCCCTCAAATAACCTCTTGTGTTGGCTTGTTCATGTTGGGCCACACTATGGTTAGTGTTTGTCTTTCCATTCAGTTGGTTGGACCAGTTTCTAGTTCTAGTCTGTCATTATTCCTACCGGATGTCATTAATAACAAAATAGTTTACAGTGAAGTGACAGGTAATTTAGTTATTGTTTTCTTCATTTCCATCCAAGTTGTGAACCAGCTTCCAATAAACATGGATATTTTAATATACTAAATACTTAAATCATTGAGTCCCAGCCCCGTTTTAAAAATGAAAGTGCCTTGTGTCATCATTTTTGGCCATTTTGAGTCATTTTTTTAGACCCACAGAATATCGTGTACTATGACTCTGATAACAGGGCGGCAGGGTGGTGGTGTAGTGGTTAGCACTGTCGCCTCACAGCAAGAAGGTACCGGGTTCGAATCCCGGCCTGGGGCCTTTCTGTGTGGAGTTTGCATGTTCTCCCCATGTCCGCATGGGGATTAGGTCAATTGGCTAATTTAAATTGTCCATAGGTGAGTGGTTGTCTGTCTCTATGTGCCCTGTGTTGAACTGGTGCCTTGTCCAGGGTGTACCCTGCCTTGTCCTGGGTGTCCTAAGACAGCTGGGATAGGCTCCAGCTCCGCCCCCACCCCAGCAAGACACTATGTGAGGATAAGCGGTAGATAATGGATGGACTCTGAAACACAAAATAGCTCAAATGAAAGAAGAGACTCTCTGTTTCATCATGAAAAAAACATTTGGTTTTTTTTTACCTTGTTTCATTCTTGTTTTGTCAGGAGGAGAATAGAGGCCAGTTTCACCAAAATCACCACTTTTTGTCCAGATTTGTGTTGCTCTCTAATCTTTCCACTTCCTGCTTTGATCTCTGTGGTGTATACCATTTCTTTATGTCCCGTCTACAAATTCCAGAAGCCCCAATAGTATTCACAAGCTGTGTGAGAGCGCTCTGTTGTCCCTGCTGCCGAAAAAAGGAAAGACGTACATATACGTCTTTGGCACTCAAAGAGTTAACAACAGTAACAATTGTGCAAAGTTTAATCCCGACAGGATTCCTGACACTATGGATGCTTTTACTTATTCAAACACTGCATAATTCTGTCCGGGACTCTGACATCTGCACATGCTGTCACAACAGAGCACTATACTGTACTGGTGTTTTTTTGGTTAGTCAGTGTTTCTCACAGTATTTTAATAGAGACTCTATTGGGTTGATCTCAGACCCTGAAGAAAAAGTGTTTCAAGTTAATGCATCAATCTGGTGCCCCTAGTGCCCACCAATGTGTCTTTCACAATGCCTGAACTAAAATACTTATTTGTGATGTTGTTACATACACATACATGCTTTGTTTTAGATCAGGCTCTGTGAGGACCACATAGGTGGGCACTAGGGGTCCTTAGTAAACTATAATAGCAGTCTGTTTACAGACTGAATTTTCTAAAGTTACGGCCAACTCCTGACTCAAATGAGAATAGCAATTGTGTAGCCCACCTTATTAACTGTCATTTGAGAAATGGTCAAGTTTGTGTCATTTTGTAGCTGCATTTCTGTGCCCCCTTCACTCCTGTTAAATGATATCATCAAATCCAAATATCATCAGAAATACTCCAAATGACTCCAAAGTAAAATGGGTGGGTAAATGGCAGTATTTTATCCCAGAAATAAGGTCCAATTTGTAAAAAATGGCACTTCCCCTTTCAGGAACTACTGAATCATTTTAAATATGAGCATGCAGCTCTACATGAAATGATCCTCCTACAGTTAAGTGCATGCAAATGCAATCAGTATTCAGCACAAATCACATTGCTGACTTATAGGTTAGATTAGTGAAAAGTTAACGAATGGGAAGGAGAAACAGAGAGGTGAGGAATGAGGATCATGCTGAACAACAATGGTCATCTCACCTCAGACAGAGGAGCAGAACAATGGTCACAAATCACACACCTCCATGACGCCAAAGCAGAGGTTCAGACAGAGCTACACTACCTGCTGGCGGCTAGAGCTACACACCAGATTCTTAAATAATAATTATTTTGCTTCAGATGAAGCATTGATAAAATATTCCATTTATCTCAATTTTATTGGATGAATCCAGCAAATTATGGTGCATTCACTGGAAAGAATTGCTATGCTTGTAATTTGCATTTTATTCTAATGAATTAACGAACTTCAGTCAACATGTATGGATTAGTGTTTGGCACCTCCTTAATGAGGTAAGCTGCTTGTCTGTGTGTGTGTGTGTGTGTGTCACCAGGTGAGATGAACTTTGGTTTATGGAGCCGTTGTTGTATTATAACCTCTGCCCTGTTTGTTCTGTGAACTTCAGACTGCTGAGGACGTGTTCTATTGTGCACAATAGTCAACTTTATACACAGTTGTAGTTATTAATTAAGTTATCAATATGTTAAAATGACAACCTCACTGAACGACTCCCCATTTTAAAACAAATACAACAAACATACTTCTAAGATGTGGTTTTGTACAGGAGCTCATCAGTGAACAGAATCATGATGGAATGGGGCTCCTGACCAAATAACTGCCATTGTTACTATTTAGGTGTGTGTGTGTGTGTGTGTGTGTGAGAGAGAGAGAAAGAGAGAATGTTGTTGTACAATATCATCCAACCATTTCTGAATTATTAGTATTTACACAACTTTAAGAAGAATTGTGCGTTATGACAGTCAGCACTTACCAACAGTACAAAAAAATAAAATGAATTTGTGTCCTGTGAGAGGAAATAACTCCTCATACCAGAAGGTGGAAACTGGAAGCTTGAGTACTATGGATATACAAGCTGTTGCTCTGATATACAGATGCAATAATAAAAAAGTGTTTCACACACTCTCACTCAAGGCTTCATTTCAGATGGCCATGTCACTGTGTAAATATTCATGTGTTGGAATGATTGGCTGAGATGAAGATAGAAAATGAAAAGAGCACTCCTAATTTTACTGGTTTGCTTGCTTTTCTCAGTTGCACTCCATAGTCAGTCCTACAGGCTGAATCGTCTGAAAATCAGTCAACATGTTACGGGACATGTTGCAAATATTAGGGCCACAGCCAATCACCAATGGCCGACATTGCACATAGACTGTCTGTCCATGCATTAGGGCCTTTGGTTTCAAGTTTCAACATCTCACTTGAGATTTAAGGCGAGCACAGTGGAAAACTTTACAGAGTCATAGTGTGAATGACCAATATCATCAACAGACAGAGGGTGTGATTTAGTGCATGGTCAGGAGGGGAAGGACTGTTTTCACTGTCGACAACGAGAAGAGAATCACTTTTGATGCTGAGCAAAAAATATGAACTGATGCTGAAATGAATATACATTTATTTGAACTGGGAAGTTGGAATTTACAAGTTCCCAGTCATAAATTTCAGTTGGAACCCTCTGTCAGCACCACTCGCATTGTCGTCCCTCATGCTTGCTTGGGTTTGGGGTGTTGGTGAGGTGGATGGACGATTGATTCTTATCAGATAACATCTTTGAGACCCAGTTCTTCAGAATCACTGAGCTCGAGAGATTATGTTATATAATGCTAGGTATACAGTGTAACTCACCCATTGTATGAACATACTGTACACAGTCTACAGTGTGTCTATTTGTTATATAACGTAATATTGAGTAATTTCAATGTTTTTTGTGAGTGTTTTTTTATCTCTGTTGACATGAGGATATGGTGGACTGAAGCCCAAAGACGCCCCAACACAAAAATGAAAACAACATATCCCACAAGCAGAACGTCGGGCTTTGGCAAGGAAAAAATTCTCATACTGTATATCTAACTGCAACACACACACACACACACCGTTTTGTTCCTGTCACACAGAGTGAAGAATAGGACCTCAGGGCGAATCACTGAGAAGACAGCTGGCGGAAGTTTTGATTTAAAGGCTGAAAATTTGTTGAATAAATGTGTGTGCTACCTTCCAACATCTCAAACACTCACTCTCAGTCTGTCACACACACACACTCACACACACAAAAGGCAGTCACAGTACAGAAGAGAATATCCTGTTTGCTTGGAGGCAGTAATTGAATGGAACATTCAAGGAGCAGAGCCCTGGGAAAGACTGTCTGCAGCTGTAGACAAAGAAGAAAAAAGCCATTTCTCACTATCGGCTGCTCATATTATTGCTGGACTGTGGCCCTTCCACACATGTCCGTCCAGGATTGAGTTGTAACACTGCACACACACACACGCGCACACACACACACACACACACACACACACATTTAGCTGTTGGGGGGTTTGTCCAAGAAGACAGAATGCTGTGAACATAAAGGAAAAGGAAAAAGGAGTAGGGCTGTCTTTTTCATACAAAACATAAAAAGTAGCCTCTCTCTTGAAGGATGGGCAGGTATGAGAGGTCTCACCAAAGTCAAAAATTGTTGCAGAGGCGCAGCAGTCATCGTGGCCTTGACACTGGTCCGACCCACAGCCTTGGTGTTTCCAGGTCTAAATCAAATCCAAGGTTTCTTTTTCACCATCAACTGTCAGTTGAAATGAATACATGAGCATGTCACATTACATGTGTACAGCAGGTTAAATAAACCATACTGCAGAAAGAAATAAAAATATTAGAGTAGTGAGGATGAGCAAATGTCTTTTTTTTTTTTTAACGAAGCAAGCCCCTGCCCAGCATTACACGTTTTTTAGACCCTTACCTTGTCTTATAACAACAAACACCCTCCTCCTTAATATATTAACTAAACTAACAAACACACAGACTGACCCAAATGATGCATTCCCACCAAGTACTCCAGTCCAATTGAATTCATTTCACATTAGAAACTGCTATTTTTGCATTTCAGTTTGAAAAAGTTGTGGGTAGAACCACCCTATTCTTGTTACAAGCTCAGTAAAGGATCCACATGAGCTCAGATAGTACAAGGTGGAGTTAAAACTCCAGACCACTGATAGGTCAGAGAGAATCGTCACTACTGCAACATCCAGCACAAACCCATTTTAAAAAATGACAGCTCACTGAACTGCACCGTATGCCATTCTATGTTTGGTTGTAGCTGAAATAACTCAGCTATGCCTTGTTGTAGATGTAGTACTACTGCTATGATTATAAGCAGGGTTCGAATTATACAGTGGCTTTCAGACACGACTTTCCAATTTTGACGTGGGATTTTCTGTCTTGGTTTGGCATTAAGGCGCTTTCACACTTCCAGCAATCACAGGTCTGACCTCCCTCTGTGAGAGGTGGATGCTGAGCAGCTCAAGGACCTCATGATCTTACCAGTGCACTGCCATGATCAGTAGAAAGGCGTGCCGGATTGCTATACAAACTGTATAGAAACACAATCGTACAGTTTACATCAGGATTCCGCGATTGGTGGGATTTCCTGAGAATGACCTCGGGACAATTCACATATGTGCGTCCATTAAAGATTGTGTCACTACACATTTGATTTGTTTGATAAAAAAAGGAGTTCAGGTGGCGATCTCACAATTCTAGTCCAGCTCCCCATGGCCACAGCAAGAAACATGCAATTATGCTAATTAATTGAAACAGCTTGAAGCCCTCTCGGGGGAGCCGAGCTCCTCTTAGCTCCCCCGTAATTCGAACACTGATTATAAAACAGCTGAGGATCCTGTCTACATTGAGGTGCCGTCCACATGACAACGGAATTCTGTAACTCCGACAAACTTTAATACCAATTCCACCTCGCTTACAGATGCCTCTGGCGTTGTCGGTGACCCACAATGGTATTTTCTGACAATGGGTTCCAGAGTGAGATGATCTGACAATGCCTTTTCGGGGTTGCAGTATGTACTATATGGTACAGAGGGTCTAGCATTCCTGCGTTGAAAACCAATTTCAGATGGGAGGCGTGAATTTTAAAACGTTTGGATTGGATTTTACCCAATCGCTAACGTTTGATCGTGACATATGTAATGCGCCGCTGGAATACAGGCTAGCCAACTCCTTCGCCACTAACGGAGCTAACTGAAAAATTAGACTTTTCCCGAACCCCGTGGGAATAAATCCATGACATCTTTGTCGGCAGTAAAACTGGTTAAAAATTCCTCTTGTTCTGACTTCAATTGCTGAATATTTGGGAGCCTAGCCAAAATGGGGTGAATGGCTTCCTTCACTTCCATCTCTGTCACCATTGCCAAACACAAATGCTGCGCACGTTGGACATCATCGTTAACACACGCCTCCCCCCGTCCCCCGAGTATTTGCTTTGTATTTGTGATTGGCCAGGATGGAAATCATCCTGAGAAATCGAATCCAAGGGGATCAAACCCAGACATAAAGAAAAATCTCACAAGTGTTATCGTGCCATTTTCTGACGGGGTACTATCTACAACAAGGAAACACTGTGTAGAAAACAGGACTGGGTACCAAAGTGAGTCAAGTAAAGCTGCACCATGCAGCTGAAACAGGGTAGCAGAACTTCATCTCTTACACACACTGAGAGACTTTGTCATATACAGACTTCCAAATGATAAAAATAAACATCAATTACACATGATAATGTAGTCTAATGTGATATTAGATGAGAAGTTAATCTCCCGTAGAATGTACAATAAGTTATTTTCTATATGACAGTTAAAATGGGTAGTGTTGGTTTTCCTCCTCTTGTGGTATTTGAAGGTCTTTTTCATTAAATTCAAATTTTTACCCTAAAATATTCTGGTTGGAATGTGGTTGCTAAATGTGTTTGGAAAGTTTTATTTACAATTTTGTGAAACCTCTGGTTACCTTCTGCTAGAGGTACAGTATTTGTAAAAGACAAACCCAGAGTGGGGGATATTAACATGATACAGGGGATCTTCACACATCCTCCAGTCACCTCTGGAGGTCTTACTTTGGCACGACTGTAATGACGCCACTTAATTTCCTAGCAATTGAGTGTAAATGCAGGCATAAGAATGGTTTGAGTGCTGAGCTTTTGCACTTTTGCACTGAAAACAAAGAGTTGGTAGCTCTCTCTCTCTGTGTTTGTTTAGGTTGCAACTATTGACTTTGAAGTGAGAATCTTGATTCCATTGATACTGCAGCTTGGTAAAAAGATTGATATAAGAACATTTTATTGACTCCATCTGTTGATGAAGTCCATGAAATGCAGCTGACAGATGCAGAATCTGAAGAATCTTAAACTTTTAGTTCTGCTTTTTTGGGTCAAAGTAGTGTTTCTGACATCAAAAATCAAATGAACTTTAAAGCTCAACATGTCTTCATGATGTTTGAACATTTTTATAAACAGTTGATCTTTTTCTGTTATCAGTTGTTCATTATCTGCTTATCTGTATTCACTTTACTCTTCTACGTGCCAGATTGAAAATGAATGTGTCTGCATCTTCACGTGACACTGCAACAGGCCTTTCCCAGTAACAGATAAGACAACAACATCTTGGCCAACAGTCATAAAGCTGGGCAGTGTTGGTGGTGCACCGGTGCCTGGATGTCGCCATGGCGGCAGTAAAGCAGCAGCCTTGTTGCTGACAGATCTGTATTTTCCTCAGCAGTGCAGTCAATTCGAACCCAGCTGCCATAAAGCAGAGCTGGAACATAACCTTTGCTCGACACTGCAGGCTGAAGCAACCAGCGGGAGAACACACCCTCCTTGTACACACACATTTTCACGCACACACGCATACAATCTGTGCATTGGAGCAAATATAGCTTTGCATGAGCAAATACATCTCTGCTAAATGTATCTGCAATTGCACAAATGTCTTTGTGGAAATACCCTATAGACAAACAGTGCAAAGATCTGAATCAGAAATCGCAAAATATAACGGTTCTAAATGGTTCGATCAAAATAGTTGGCATTATAGAACCTTTTATTCCATCATTTATATTATAAGAGGTTAGCCCAACCTATATAGAGAGCTTTAAGGGCTAAACTGAATTCCACAAAGTAAACCAAATTATGATTTTATTAAACAAATACTGTGCATTCATAAAATGTGTGTTAATGAGGAGAAATAAACAGCTGAATGGATTCCAAATAATCTTGATTTTATCTTGAGTAGCCTAAGTTTGCAACAACCAGTAAGCTGCCTATCAACCAAGTCATTTGTAAACACCTGTTGCCATGGTTTGAAAGTGTGTGAAAGAGAGCCAGGAAGTTCAAATAATTGGCTAAATGAAAGAAAAGTAATCAATAAATTGAAATAGATAGTTAAAATAATGGATACTGTAATTGGTTGAAACAGAAAAATAATAATAGTTGAAACAGTAGTAAGAGTTAACTAAAATGATGTGTACACATTTCAAACAGTTAACTGAAAGTAATGGATGAATGGTCAAAATGTTTAAATTCAGCCACTCTAAATGGTTGTGATAGCCAAATGCAAACCTCACGAAAACAACCTACATCGTATAAAAAATACTGTAAGAATATCCTCTAATTAAAATATTTGTGAGATCCACTGGAAAACCAAACAAATATTCATAATTTAAATGGCAAAAAATGTGATCATTTTATTAACCTGAACAGATTCCAAAGAGCATTGAAGAAAAGAGAGGAAACAATAGAGAGTTCCTCAAACAATAAAATTAATTGACAAAATAAGACAGACAATAAAATTAGATTATTACGTTTCAATTCATACTAGTTTGATGTGCCTTCAATTGTTTAAATTAAAACTTGAGTCATTGCACTTTCATTAATGTCAAATAGTAAAACAGTAAAATGATCAACTTCTGATATTTAGTCATGATTTCAGAATCAAAAAGGTGATTCTGGTTTTTCGCTGAATCATACAAGATGCTGTTTATATGTTGTAAAATCAATCATACAATCCAAGCGTCATAGGCTGTACATCACACCAGCCATTCTACAACACTGAGCAGTAGGCTATAACTGGCTGGTTTTAGTGTCCACCGTAACTTCTAATTGTCCTTATCTCAACATAAATAATGTGCCTATAAAAGTTAATCATCTACTTGTTTGTAATGAGCCATAAAAAGGGTATTTTCTGTCCATTTTCTGCTTTTCTTTCAAACTGCTCTCGTTATGTTCTTGAAAAGACCACAGAAAACTATCAACAAGCACCAGTGACAGCAACAAAAATGAATGAAACTAAAATCAATCATCTGCTATAAAAGGGGTTACTGTATCCATGTATTTTTCACATTCCACTTGATTGTCTTTGCATTGGTGTATTTGGTGTAGTTTCTCCCAAAATGGAGATTTCAGTGAAAGGTAGTTCTTGTTGTCCCGCTGTGGCTTGTTGGGTGTGATCTCAGGAAAAGCCAGGGTCTGTGAATTAGTCCTTGTTCACCTGTGTTCTTTGCCCTGGCAGAGCCGTTGAGGTGGTGTGGAAATATACACATATCCTGCCACCTTGATATTCTCTGTCCTTGTGAAGTTAAATATGGTCCAGGTAAGCTGTGATGAGCCTGCCAGTTACCAGTGTATGACAGTATATAGTATGGCAAGCATATTATAGGCCAAGGTGCCCAGGTCAAGAGATCCTGCACACATGTAGCCATCAGCATAAAATCCAAATAAATGTTTATACGACACAGTTTCTGTTGGTCAAGGTTGCTCATGCTTGAGAGAGAGCACACCAAGAGTTCTGTGGCGTCATGGAGGTCGGGGAAAAGGGATAATCCTCATATTTAATGTCCACATGCCCTGAGCCTGTGCTGTCCAATGGCGCCTATACGGGGAGGAAAGAGACAAGTTAAAACAAACATAACCATTGTTACCTTTAAACCAAAAAGGATTCTTTAAAAGGGCAGAAGTGATTTTATCCATGAGAGTCACATTGCGTCACAAGCTGTTTAATGTCTTCTGTGACTCTGAAGGGAGCTTTTTTTCAAACTTAGATGATGTCATCAGGGTTATCTTGAGTTAAGGCCTGGTCAGAGCAACATTTAAAACAGGGACATTTCACAGCAAAGTCAAATCCTTCCAGTGGATTAGCCAGAGTCTGTAAATTCATTTGTGACAGACAAAACCTTACACAAGGAGTTCAACTTTCATGATCTCCAACATGTTCATGCCCATCCCTTGTCATACTTAGCCTCTTGGGCGGAAACCTCCTTTACCCTGACAGGGTTTGACAAAAACAATGTTTGAAATAGGTAAGCTTTTTATGTAATTTAAGCTATGGACATAACGTCATGTGACGCAGTACTAATGTCATCAGTAGAAGTTAGAAGAATGCTGGGAAATTTTTTGGGCGCATCAACCACATCTCCCTTCTTTGCATACTATCGTACATTTGAGCAAAAAGGATGTTTACCTGAGTGGCTGATGTGACCGTCTGTCCAGCGTAGGGGGAAGGGGCCATATTGGGTTCACTCTTGACTTTTGAGGCGTGTTCTGAGACTGACAGGGAGGTCGGCGAGTTGTTGTCAGAGGTGCTGGATCCTAAAGAACAAAAGTGAGTTCTCAGACTGAAAACTTCTGTCATGATAATGTTTATTGAGAATTTCAGAACAATCTCCTTCCCCATTCTCTGCATCTGTCTGACCATACCTGTGGATGTTTTATTCTTGGGTATCTTAGGTTTGCGCTTCCTGGTCTGAATGCTCTCTTTCTTCATGGCCAGAGGTCTGGGCACCTGTAGGGAGTAGAGCAACACACATTAGTTAAGTTTACCTCCCAGTCCCTGATACACCAGAGGCCACACTGTCATGACAACACACACAAGCTCCCCTCCCACACTGCAGCTCTGATAACAATGACCACAATGTCCTTGGAGAGGTTTTACACTGTGCAAATAGTGACCTGCTGACTACTGTAGCAAGGAGTTGCTGGAGGATTTGTGGGGGAAGACTTGAGAAGACTGGGCATGAGTAGAAGACATTGTTGATCTGGTGTGACCTACCCCGTGCAGCTTCATGTAGAGACCACAGGCATTACACACAGGCTCTCCCTCAGCATTGCGCCTCCACAGCGTGGTGGTGCTGGTGTGGCAGTTAGTGCAGCAAAGACCGGCTCTGCGAGACGTGGTTTGCTGAAGGTATTAAAAAAGAATAAATTAAAAACAGTTTTGTTGGCTGAAACCCAAATTAGAAACCTTGGTGTTAGAAATAGACTCACAATGCACATCTTTGTATCCCTGAACTGTTCCCTTAACATTCACAATGGAATACAGGATGTCAGCATACAGTTTGGTACAACAATGGTGAATTATTCCTCCACATACCCATACAAAAACTCTAATAACTCATTAGATGGACAATATTTAAAGGCAACAAATGATTAGTTTCCTCTCATATCATGGTGCAACTTAGCTTGGTTTTGCATAAGTGTGAACCAATAACATCACACAACAGCAGAGAGGCTGCTTTGGTGCATGAGCCTTGTCTAAAAACGTCCCGTCCAAGGGCAAGGTCGCTGCAGGACAAATAAAAACAGCTCACTGGTGGAAGGAGATGTTGAGCAACTCACAGCTGCTCTAGAGAGGCAAGTTCCTGGGAAATGTACAGCAGTGACGCCTTGAAAGCCACCCTCACTGCACCAACACAGAGCTTTTTCCATTTTCAAAATACTCTTTAACCACAAACAGGCAGCTTTGACCCCAGTGGTAGCATATATCCTCTGCATGACTGACACTTGGAGAGGTCTTTCCATGATCAATTATAAGCATTTTGTTATTTCTATTTATTATGACTTGTAGTGGAAATATTCAGGTCTTAATTACTTTTCTCAAAATCTACCACCATGAAAACAAAACTAAAGTAATGTTGTCATCATGTACTATAGTATTAATGGTAATAGAGTGTTATATTAATACAATGTATTATAGTGTCATTATAAGCATTTCAGTGCTACGCACCCTTAGAATCAGGGAACTCCAATAGTCAAGCTTACTTGAGGGATTCCTGGAGGAATCATATTGACAGTGTTCAGATAGGATCTTTTCCAAAATTATTGCATAAGTATATGTACAGTAATAGTGTATACTGCAATATTTCAACATATTTACATAATAAACACTCTATGTATTGCACTGGGGGTATGGAGGACAATGCAGCTCAAGCTGAGTGGAATAGAGCTATGATTGTAATATTATTAAAATGATGTGTCATATTTCATTTACTAATCAGATGTTTTGAATGAAAAATCTTAATCTGCTAAGTAACTTTATCCAAGAGATAAATCCATATTTTGTTTTAAGATTTTTTTTAATTTATTTCAAATATAGACTATAATAAAATGCAAGCCTATATGCCACTTTGTGCCAGTTAAATGACATATCAATCAGTACCTAGGAGTGTGTTCCAGTCTTACCAGTCGTTTCTGTGGTTTGATGAGCGGCCTGTTGATGCCGTTCATTTTATGGTATAGGCCGCAGGCGTTGCACAGGTAGTGTCCGGTACCATCCCTGCGCCACAGCGGCGTGGACACGGAGCCGCAATTGACGCACTCCCTGCCCTCAGTGGCCATGTCTTCTATAAGGTCTGGAAACCGGAAAAATACATAAATTGTGTTAGATTAAACCCACGAGGACTGTTTAAGACCAAGCAAATCGCTCTGCTAGTGTAAAACTGTAGAGCTGCATGCGCCATGCGTCCTTTATTTATGTGTCTTTTCCTCGCAAATACTGATAAATTTTAATGATACTCATTTATGTGCTGAGTATCATTTATATTTGGTATCACCACAGCCCCCATCCAAATTTGATATTTAATCTTTCTGATCTGCCAATAATGATAATTTGAAATAAACAGCATTCCTGTTTACGAGACCGTTTTAAACTGCGGGGGCATGGATGAGGGGGTTCTGGTTACGGGCCAATGCATGATGAATAGCTGGAAGAGGAATTTAAACCCCCTCCATCCTTGTGATGATCAACCCCCCCGCCCCCACCCCGATTGAATCAGAGACAGACTGATGGAGGAATCTGTCTGAGGAGGGCGGGGCGGTGTGTTATCAGCCTGAAGGATCCAGGGGTCCCCTCCATCCATCACATCTCTGACACAAGACGGACTCCTGGCATTAATTGCCCGAATTCCTAATCCCTCAATTTAGAGAGAGGGAGAGAGACCCCACAGGTCAGGATGGAGCTGTGCTGAGGTTCACTTGCTTTCTTTGAACTTGTCAGTGTGGATCTTATTATTTCAGAAAATATGCACAAAATAAATACTTAGCTTTAAGTTTAGGGGGGAAATAAAATAATAATTAAGACCATGTGTCAAAAGTAACGACTTTATACTAACACGCACACTTCTATAATGTCTAGTCAACTTATAGGAAGAAATGTCATAATTATATGACCATAGACGTTGAGTGATATTCAGGAATATTTTGGTGTGAAAATCTTCCACAGTTCAACAAAGTTAGAATCAGTCTTTCAGCTTTCGAGAGGTGCGAAACCGTCTAACTAATTCATTATAACGCTGTTTTACTTAAATAATCCTCCATTTGTGCCACTGCAATTCAACAAGACACAAAAATATAAGAAAAAATACAGATAAATGCAAAGCGACAATAATTAAATTCATCACGTGTGGTGGAGTGTTTTTCAAGTATTGCAGAATGGCAGGAAATTATGTCTTCTGGGAGGCAGATTTAGGTAAAACAGCTTTTTTTCATCATCAGCTCAGGTAGAGACATTTCAAAGGTGATGAACTGCTCTGATTGTTGCGTCAATGGTTCTTTTCAGCGCGTTTTTTGTCTCCATGTGTATTGAACTCTGTCATCAACACACTGGAGTGTTGCTGGGGATCAAATTAACATTTTAATTGATTGTTTTTCCACCCTCTCTTCTGAAGAATGCGTATTGTCTAAATGTAATATGGGATTGTTTAGGAGACTTTGATTGAATCTTGTCCTCCTGACCCCATGACACAGCCATTACTGTTGTAGACCTCTCTATCACCTCCTATAATAAATAACAACCACAACTTTTACAGCCCATGATAAACGAACTGACATGTTGAAGGGACAGCGAAAAAAAACCCCACAATGTGTTATATTAATGTCCATTAATGCCATTATGAATGTATATTTTGAGACAGAAACATGAAACAGCTGATTAGTGATTAATCATGAAAGAAGGAAATTGTTATCGGCCTAGGCCTACAGGTGAGGACAGAGGAATATTCAATAGTCCAAATACAGCGCACAGATCAAGCAAAAAGTCACACATTCACTTTAAGATTTAAACATGAAACAAAAAGCAGAAAAAATAGGCCTCTTCCAGAGCAAACCAGCTGCTGTGATTTTTAAACTCTGGCCTTGATTAGAATTATATTTTCAGAGATATTAAAAAATGCTCTTTCTTTTCTCTGTCTACTGTTGTGCCTTTTTTCTCTTAGAAATATGATAATATATTTCAGAGTTGATTTTAAGAATCAAAAATGTGTTTTATCGTCCATTTATGGATTTTTGGGGCCTTACCCAGACTGGACTTTCTCCCAGGCATTCCTCCATGCCGTCCCTGCAGACTAATCACTCCGCTTTCAAAGGGTCCTGGAGTCCAGGAGGACGTCGCCATCTCCGGGCTCATGTACGCGTATGGGCTGGAATAGGAGCCTCCGACCGAGCGCACCAGAGCGCCTCCGTACTGATCCGCCCGAGCACCGTTTCCAAGAACCAACGGGCTCTGGTAGGTCGCATCCCGGCCGGTGCTGCTGCTGACTGGAGGGCTGTGGGAGTAGGAGAAGCCGTGCGGAGGGTGAGGGCTGCTGGGTGTGAAGGAGGAGCCATCCGTGCCGGTCTGGGGCCAGCCATGGTGCCCGCCGTGGTGTCCGCCGAGGCCGTGAGACTGGTGGGTCGAGTCGCAGGTCTGCAGGTAGGGCAGGGTGGGCAGCATGGCTGGGACTCTAGTGGTGGGGACGTAGACCGGAGAGCTGGCCGAGGGGTGGATGTAATTCCCGGTGTCATGTGCGTAAGGGGACTGGTTGGAGGATAAGGCCAGACTTTGGTACATTTTCACAAGTATTTGGGAAATATAGGGGTTTTTTTCAGGCTGGTCCCTGTCCTGTGGAGACGAGACTGTCTCTTCCACCCTCAAAAGAATGCCTTTTTGAACAAATTACTTGTGGAAAATCCTGCCAGAAAGAAGAAGAAAACGCCATGTTTAGTCATGTCTTAACGGAATCTGATTTTTTAAAATCATTTTTGAGAAAAAAATGTGTTAAACTAATGTTGACAAACAGTTACGCATGAAACAAGTTCAACAATCATTCAGTATCATCAGTCATATTTCACTTGTAATGACTGTGACTGACGTGAAATTGATTAAAATGACATTAACGACCGCTGATATCTGTCCGGGTAGATAGAGGTGACTATCAGCGACCCCAGAGATCCTGCTGCCGGCTGCAGCCTCATTAAATCATAACCATAACGGAAACCTAATCAAACATCATCAGATAGCCAGCTCCATTCCATATCTGCGATATTTTCTATCAATAGTAACTCAAATCACAAAAAAACACTGATAATAGCATTTGCTGCGCGTATGCGGAACACCATTTCTTTCCAAGGGCTCTCAGTGTATTATCTCACCAGATAAGGACGGTCGGGTGATAAAGAAGTCCGGTCCTTTAGACGTCCAAAACTCTGGAGTGCAGCGGGCAAACTTTGTCACTCCACGCAGATATAGACAGGCGAGGGACCACAGAGGAGCGTCTCCAAATAACTCTTGCTTTAATGCGTAAAAGTTGCGCGCACGTATTGGAGATAAATGAAACCAAAGTTGTTTTTTTGGGTCCAGGACGACTGCAATGGTTCTCTTCCTGCTGGTATATCTGGAGATAGTTACTGTCGCTGATAATCGCTGATATGGGTGTGCTCCTATTCGCTCCCCAACTGGAAAATTTGTACGGGAGAAAAACACGTGACGCAATCCGCTGCTCCGAGGTAGGCCTAGGTGGGGAGAGTGGGAAGGAGGGAGGACCCCTGGGCGTTGGAGACAGAGGGAGAGGGCCCAACTCTGAAGGGTTGGAGGGGTGCAAAAGTACCAGCTTTAATGGAACACGCATTGTTTTTTTGTGTGTTTTATTAAATAGATAATTACGGATGACACATTCGATATATTTCAATACGGGATCGATATCAAGGTTAAACCAAACTTCTTCTCATAAATCATAAATCTTTGTGTGCAGTAAAGGGGGATGTAAGCGTTCACGCAATTCATTTATTTCTGGTGTTTGTCTACCTTACGGTGATGATCAACCATTCACAACAGTATTAAATAATTTGGATATTATGCTGGCCACACCTGAGCAATTACAATCGACTATAAAAGAATAGCTACACCAACGCCTTCATGTGATATTTATTGAATGAGTGGCGAAATATAAAACACAGTGTAGTAAAAATACAATTGGAAAGACGGAGAGTTTTTATGGTGAGATAAATGCGACCGAACAATAACTAAAGATAAAAAAGACAAACAAAACCACAGTGGTGGAAAAATAAATGTTGTCAAAGTGGAAATAATTTAACAACATAGAGAAATGATATAGCTGGAATAAATATGATAAAATGTGCCTATAAATAAGGTAATAATCTTTCACAGAAAAAAGACACGATCATAAGCAAGCATTTCTGCCGACAATCAGGGAATAACTAGATCATTAAAATATGGTACATTTTCGACGATTTCGGTACTATATATTGTAATGACTGCTTTTTAGACAAAATATAAGGATTTGTTTTGGGATATATTGGGTGAAAATGTAAGTGAAATCAGAGACTGCTGCTAAAAATATCGACAGGGCTGTAAAGAACTCCTCTTCATACTTCTTCATACAGCTTATATTAAAGGTGCATCGTCTCAGGGAGGATACAATATAAAAACTACTACAAGGTATTGCTGTATATGTGCTTGTATGCTTACATTTGTCTTTTTTTTTTTTGTTTTCCACCTTGATTAATTATGAACCCTCTTAAATGGAATATGTGTCACCCGAATTTCTGCATAGGTAAAAATGACAGTTGGAATAAAAATAAACATAATTTGAATGACAGAAAAAAAATGAACTAGAGATTGAATAACAATAAAATGAAATGAAATGAAATAAAAATGACCAAATAAATATGTATTCATTGTCAAGATTCATCCCCAAAATTTAAACCAGCCATAATGATTAAAGAAAACCGTCTTAAATCTTTAGACATTAACGGATACAACCTTAACAGCACAGATGGAGTATAGTGAGGAAAAATAAAAAAATAAAGTTAAAAATATGTGTATATTATAATATATTCTTTCTTAATAATTGTTTTCAGAGCAGACAGAAATAATCCTCATTCCTTTGTTTTATCTGTTATTTAAAAAGGCTGTCCTCCGACTAATAACATTAAGGTTTGACACTGTCTCCTGTCTGGGGTCCATTAATTAATCCTTCCGTTACTTTTCCACATCCGTCCATGTCCGTGAGGACGCGTGGAGTCCCTCTGTCTGCTTCCCTTCTTCGAATAGCCGGACACTTGATGCCGATCTGTGAAACGGCGTGGCTCCACACATGTAGTGACCATTTCACTATTTAACATATTCAATAACAAAATAATGAATCATTATGTGGCCTAAACAGGTTTTGTAATATATATTTATAAAAATATGGCAATGAAATGTTGATGCAAATGAGAAATGTGGTCTGCGGTATTATTTTTAATTTGTAAGAATTTCACATTACCGTTTTATTTTTCTATTATTTTATTTTATTTTTATTTTTTGAAGGCTACTGTGCCTGCAACTGAATAAAAACCTTCGGAACCAACTCGACTTTAAATCGATAATCTCATTTGAACACATTATCATTGTCCTTTTCCTGTGAATATATGAGAGAAGAATAAAAATGTAGACTTGAGACATGTGGGCCTGTAGAGCAGCAGTAAGCAAAGACCTTCTTAATACTATACTGTGTGTAACTTCTGCCAGATAGAGTTTGGTTAAGTGATATAAAGTATATTATTTATATCATTGGAAGTGAAGCATGCCCTTTAAGATGATCATTTTCAACAGTTCAAGGTATCACTCAATTTATTGCAGTGTTTATTGCCAGCAACTTCAGTGAAACAAGTTGCTGGCAAGTTGTTGAAATCATTAGAAGCAGTGAGCAGGATGATGCTGGGTCCCATCAGCAGGACAGTCCCCAGCTCTGACTTTGAAATCTGTCCCATTTACAAAGAACTGCGACCCTCTCATGCATTTCCAGGTTACCTTGGTGACAGAGAGCATCTCAATGGTTACCTCGGGCCTGCTGCTGTAAAAAAAATAGTTTGCGTCTATTTTTGCTCAGTGCTCTCACAGGAGCCTTTCTTTGCGTCGTAAAATCCTGGAAGTTTGCGACTGTATAAACCTGCGTCACATAAGGCAGTCACTATCTCATTATGGAATGTTTTTTTTCCCCTCTCTGGCTTTTACCATGGAGTCTGTGAAGAACTCATTTCTAGGCACATTGTACAGTCTGAACAGCTTTAAATCAGCAGATTGTTCAACATGTGTTCTTCAGAATCTGATATATTTCAGATCTTGGGAAACGTTACAGTTGCTCATATATAAGCATCGGTTATATTACACTGGATCTCTCTGGGTTCCTGTTACCAGATGTTTGATACTTTGCATAGTGTCCTGTAATAATTTGTCCTATTTAATCTGTTGTGGAAGGAAGGTTTGGACCAGATTCAGACAGCCTCTCCAGCAGAAACTAAAGTTCAATGTATGACTAAGCATATACAATATATAGCTTATGAATGCTAAATAGGGAGTTATACTAAATTGACACAACTTTAATTGTTGTCTTTGGTGTAAGTACATTTTTATAGTGTAAACAACAACACAACCCTATATTCCATATATAATTGCAAACACTAAGGAAACCGAGTATTGGCTTAAAAATAATACAAAGGATTTCAATTGCTCTTTGGATGTCTTTCACATGTCCTCCGACCATAAACTCCACATGCCGTAACCCCAATCTTTCACCTTTGTGAAAAAGCCAACAAGATGGTTTAGCACATGGAGTAATTCTCATCTCTCAGTGTGGGGAGTCAGATAGCGACCTTATGAATGAGGTGACTGGTGAGGGCCCGCTTCTCCACAGCCTCATTTACACAGTCCATCATGGCGCTCCACGCGGCGGTGTGTCGAGGGGCCCGTGGCACTGGTACAGCTCCCTCTGGTCAATCTGTGGTTATGTCAATACAAACTGTGGCGCATTCCCATGGCAGGCTGCATATCTGCTGTTTATGTCAGTTTTTGGTAATGTTACTGTGGGCCGACTGATAGGCCTATCCACCAGGGAGGCAGTGTCTCTGGATAGAAATGCCTTTTAACTTTGATCACCCTCTAACACAGCGCCACTGTCCTTTACGACTGCATTCTACTGGAATGGAATTTCAGCCTCTGTCTTCATTTCACATACACATACCTGCAAGATAACTTAGGAATTTTCCAAAGGTATTTATTGAGACAACAGATTAAAGTTGTGTGTGCTGTTGAGTCTTGCTTTAGATGTTTTTTTTTCTTCTAATTTCTTGTCAGTGGTGCAAATTGATGCTATGATCACTCCAGATAACATCTTTCATTCATCAAGTGTTATCAACTCAAAGAAACCCCTAAAACCACAATGAGCAGTTAGCAAAGACATGCTGAAATAGCTCTGACAGGACTGGTGATGGTGAAGGAGAAGGTGAACAGAGGAGCAGACACTTAGGAGTGACGCTCAGATACCAGCTATCGTTGCGGCTGATTTTAACTTAATGGGAGGCAGCTTTTGGTATTATTTCTGCTCTTAGCTCGATGGCAGATAACTGTTTTCCCATATCTGTGTAAATCTTGTGATGTGATGAGGCTGTCTGTTGGGTCTGGAGAGAGAGCAGCATGTGACGTGTGATTAGAATCAGCCTGCTGTGTGTGTGTGTGTGTGTGTGTGTGTGTGTGTGTGTGCGCACTTTTGCTCCTATCTAACAGTGGACTTGAGCGTCATTACACAGTCACCAACAGGGAACCAAGTTGCCAACAGGGGACATTTTTTAGGTCCCCTCTTGGACATGCTTTCAATCATGTTAAAATCCTGTCAACAACCATTGGGTAAATTTTTTTTAACTTTTGCCAAGAGGGGACCTAAAAGTGTGTGAGTGTTTAAGACCATGTTCGGTAGTGCCTCTGCAGGCTGGAGCAGGGATTTTAACGACTCATTCACACTCCTTTATGGTGTAAACGAGTTGCAGCCCTGGCAGCCTTTCAGACTGTAGAACTAGCATCTTAAAACACACTTCAGTATTTTTTGTAACATAATATAATGCTCAGTTTTATTTGGGTGTCTTAAGTGTAATACTTAAAAAAAGATATAACCAAAATCAAATTAGATATAAAATGGTCTGTAGTAAGATCCATTCTTTCTTTTTTTGATTAATCATTTAAAACTAATTTATCATTATTGTTTTGGTTTGTTAGGTTTCCATAATTCCCTTCACTGCTTTTTATTTAACATCAGGATACTTTCAAAAAGCGTTTCCATGGTGACCCACTTGTTGTGCTATAAGTCAGTTCCAATTTAGAATGGAACAGAACAGAATTCCTGTGGATTTCATTCTGGAACTCACAGACTTTGAAAGAGACCTGAAAAACATTCTGGTCTTTTGTGCCAGAGACATCAACTGTGTCAGTACTCTCTCAAGTCTACCGTTGATCTTGCACAAATTCAGCTGTTGCTTTGCCTGTGTGGATAGTTTATTGTATTGTGATATACACCAACGAAATATTAATGGAGTTTGTTGAAGGAAGCAGAGGAGTCTACAGACCCATCAGGGTAAGTGAGCATTTTGTTTTTGTCACTGGAGCTGGATTTTAAACATTTTCAGTGTTGTGATTTTAAAAATAATGACTCAACCTAAAAGTAACATATCATTTTCCCTTTTAAGGTGTTGTTTGACACACCCATATATAAGCGGGCTCTGCAGATCTGCTGGCATGAGAGCAGCTACAAGACTCAGGTAAGACCTACTTTCACTTAAAGCCCACACTAGTGCACTATGCAAGGTAAATTATAATAAAGTAAGTAAAGTCTTGTCGTGCTTAAAAATGCGTCATATCTCTTGACTGTGTTTTGAAGATTGCACTGGTGAGGGAGCTCCTGAGGCTTCAGCAGGAAAACCAGATCCCACCTCTGGTGACTGCTGAAGACATGATAGACTTCATCTTCCAGGAGAGCCAAAGCACTCTGAGAGAACGGTGAGTCCACCTCTACACCTTGAACTCTGCTCATGTCACACTAATATTACTCTTATGGCGTAGAGAGTAAGAGTAAAAATTAATCTTCTGTTTTGTTCATGTTTACAGTCTTTGGGAATTTGAACTGGAGGATTTTGATGAGGAGGACGCCAAGCCTCTGCTGATGCTGGTAAGACAAGAATCTTGAGATCAACAGCAGTTTATGGGGAAATGTGATGATTTCTGATGATGATTGATGATGATTTCATGTATAATTCCTTCTTCCAGGTGATGGCAGTAAATGTCAGCAACAAAAAGAGGGACATTGAGTTTGAAGCCAAGATGCTCCTCAAGTCCCCAGAGGCCTTACCTCCTAGTTTTCAGTGAGTTATTAGATACATGTTTATTAACAGTTAAACTGCTGTGCTTTGAACATCTCTGTGATAATCTGAAGGGTTTTAAAATCTATTTTTAATGCCTCTAACCTACAGACATCCTAAAGTTCTCAAACTGGCCAAAGACTACGCCACGAAGCTGAGACAGAGGCAGAAGGAGACTCCCACCTCCCAACAGCTCACTCCAAGAGAGGTGGTGTTGGAGGCTGTCCCCAGAGTCCTGCAGGGCTTCTGGACACTTCCTCCTCGCTCTCTCTTAAACATGGCCTCCCAGAAGCTCAGCCAAATGTCTGTCGGCGTAACACAGGCTGTCCTGGACCAAGTCTCTGATGTTCTTCCTGCGTCAGAGTGTCAGGCCACTTTCTCCCGCTCCACCAGGGACGACATGGTCCTGTCTGTCCTGACAGAGATCAGGCGGATGTACCCACAAGACGTCCTGGTGGAAAGGCTGAAGAACTTTGCACCTGAGCTGCTGACGGAGATCATTCACGTTGCAGCAGGACAGATTTGTGGCATCTTCCCACCCCAGAGCCCAAAAGTGGAACCTCATTCGCCAGCTGTTGAAGCTCCACTCCAGAATGATTCAAACCTGGCTGCAACTGAGGAGCATTCGTCACCTCCTCCAGTTTGTCCAACACCACCTGCTGAACCTCCGTCTAATACTGACGTTGAGGCCACAGAAGATGAAAACGACGAACCCCACCGGATTGACCAGGAACAAAATGGAGAATCAGACTCTTACACTGTTCCAGTTTCTCCAACATCCTCTGCTGAGCCTCCATCCATCACTGATGTTGAGGCCACAGAGGATGAAGACCTGAAACCAGCCACAGAGCCAGACTCTGTTGTCACTCCGACCCCATTGACCCCTCCTGAACCTCACAGCAGTATTGAAGTCCAAGAGTGGGAGGACACACAAGAACAGACAAATGTGAAACAGGACCCAGAGCCCAGAGGAGAAGGAGACCCCGCTGTGGCTCCAGTTTCTTCAACTCCTCTGACTCCTCCTGTTGAACCAGTGGTCGTTGTTACCTTATCAGAGGAAGAAGAGACGACCAACAACAAGCAGGGCTTCTTCTCCTGGCTCTTTAAACCACTGTGTTGTTGTTTTTAGTAACTGCCTTCATTAAATACTGGCAATAAATAAATTAAACTTCAAATATAAAATGAATTATGCTCTATTATTGAAATGTAAAAACATATTGAATATTCAATTTGGGAACTTTTTTATGATGAGGTGTAAATTAATCATTTTACAGAATATACATTACATTTACAGGTTTTTTATATACAGTGTATGACTAACATCATGTCTCTGGTTTGAATTATTTCCATCCTACGGATGGTAAATGTGCCATCACATACCCCTTTCCAGGTTTTACTTGGAGTATTAGTCATATGAAAGAACTGGGTGGATTGAGCCCAGTTTATAATTTAATGACTGTATTATTTGCCAAGTCATGGTCAGTTATCAGATAAGATAAAACTTAATTCATTCTGAAGGAAATTCTTGCACTACGGTTGCCATACACAGTAGGACAAAGTCAGGAGATTTAAAAGATTTGAAATGTATTTCCAGTTCTGAATAGTGCAAAACCAACAATATAAACAATATAACAGCATTAAAAACTATAACAACATAATAATATGTTCAGAATCATTCAGAATATTACCATTCAGTTTCCCAGTCAGTAAAATAATGTCCTTTAAAAAATGGCTGTTTTCCATAACTCAAGTTGAAGTTGGTGTCTTATTTTGGACAGAGAATATTTCCATTTGGAGCCATGTTACATTTATGAATGCATCCAGTAGGATATCACAATACAATGAGTCTAATAATCTGTTAATTCCACAACAGCAAATATAGTTTTGGTGTAAAAAAAATACTCTGCACATATCAGAATCGGTTGATATTGGAATTGGAAATGAAAAGTTGGACAATATTAGGAATATCAGATATCAACAAAAAAGCCAATATGGAGCATCCCTTCTTCATAGATTATGTCAGTTTTCTGCTGAAACAAGGTGATGAAGTGCCACAGTCAACCATCTCTCTGGTGGCTGAGGGGAGTTTCCTGGTTGGATTGTAAATGAGTAAAGTTATTGTCTGAGTAAGACCAACTGTCCTGTCAATCTGACAAAGGAGGAACTTCATTTTTTCAGATAAACCAATGTAATCATCCTTATTTCAGCAGCAGTTCAAAGCAGTTATTAGAATAAGTCATTCAGATTGAAATCACAGTGACATCACCACCTCTCATGGCCATATTTTTCCCAAGTTTACACATGAAATAACGATCTAAGGACTAAATAACAGATTAAAAGACTTGTTAGGATGGCTGAGGTATATATTTTTTTCTTATCTCACTGCTGCAAAAAAGCATCCAGAAAAAAAAAAATGTTCCAGATAAAAAAATATGAATAAAATGATAGTCATCAAAGAGAGCAACACAACAAAAAGCCTTACAGTCATCTTTTTAAAGCAGTAATTCACTCATCCACAAATGCTAAAATATCTAAAATTAATAATACTTCCCCAGGACTGACTGTAGTTTCATATATAGTTAGAACATTTAGTTTCTCCAAACTGCATTAAGGCATGAATGTGTAATAGTGTATTAATTGTGGAGACAAAACATTTGACTTCCATTTAATTCCAACTCAACTCATTCTAATTTCTTGTTTGTTGAGTTTAAAAATCATCACTTGCATACCAAAAATACACAGTGCTTCAGCATGTGGGACGAATGCAACATATGGTGTGTAATTACATTACCGTGGAGATGATACCACTGTAATAGTGTACATGGGAAAAGACCAGAGGCCATCATTTAGCTTCTCCCGCTGTAGCTTTTCCTGGGGAGGAAAAAAAATAGCTTCTCATGGGTTTGTGGTGCTCTGTGACTGACAGGGAGACACCTGAGAAGCAATGCTTCATGGAATTGCTCGCCTTGCGTTCCCAGCTGCCTCCTGATATAAATTCCCTTGAACGTTTGGAAGAAAGACACATGGTAGGTTTTGTTGTGAAATGAAGATAAATAAGCTCCTCGATCATTTGATTATAGCATCAAGAGCACTGCTGCCCAGGCAAAAGTTAGTGTGATATCTTAAAAAGTAAACTTGTTATTTTCGTGCTTTATTTTGTATATATCCAGCAACACAAGCAACATCTGTGCACCTCTGCAAGGCCCTGTGGTGTTTAAGCCACAAAACTACCTTGGGCAACCACAGAATTTGTTATTTAAATAAATGTATCTGTTAATGTTGACTTCTGGTTTAACTCAATTACTTTGTTCATTACTTACATCAAAAAGTAATGTGTTACAGTTAAAAGTACTTTTGGGCTACTTTTTAGGACCCTAGGGAGTGAGAGTTTGTCTTATGATGTGCTCACTGGAAGTCAGAATTTGGAGCTCAGATCATCTTAACCTCAAAGTTTAGTGCTCCCAGCTCTTCCAGCCTTACAGACGTACAACAAAACGTGTAGCTACTGTTTGCTACATGCTACTGTCAGTAGCAGATAGCATGAATTCTATGTCTGGTTGGTGAGATTAATCAGAGTTGGAGATCTGACTTCAATAAGGGTTTCTGATTTAATTTCCGACTAACTTGGAGTTAGTACCTAGTAATGCACTACTATCCAACACTACAGTAAACTCCATAAAAGCATCATACAAGGCTAATGTGAAACACATTTCTGAGACTGAATTTTGGTTCAGAGACTTTGACAAATTTCCTGTAGTTTGCAGAAACTTCCAATGCCAAAAAAGATTCTGCCAACTGTGGTGGGAACTCTGGGTAGAGAAGTTCTGTTGGATCAGACATCACTGTCCAAGAGGCTGCATCAGCATGCTTGGTTTCCTCATGAGTACAGAGTAGCCATCAGTCGACCTCTCATTCCTACTAGTGATTCTGGGGCAGAATAATGCCACAAACTCACCAGTCCTCAAAAAAGAAAATGAGCATTTCTGAAGATGCTACTGTCAATAGATAATAATATGCAATGATTACACATGCACGGCAGACCGAGCTGCTGCAGGATTAATGCGTCTCACGTGCAAAGCAACACTCATCTCTGTTTCACTTCCCACTATACCTGTGTGAGACAGGGTGATGATTGCTGCTGTGTTCCACTGTGCACAGATGAGATATGATGATGATGATGATGATGATGATGTGTGTGTGTGTGTGTGTGTATGGGTATGGGTGCTCTGGAGCATTATTAGGAAACTTTATTTGTACAGCACTTTACACATAAGTTGATCCAAAGTGGTTTATAGCACAGACAGAATGAAAACAGTGACAGTAGTAGGGGAGAGGAGAAAGAGATTTAAAAGTTGTGGTTGACTGTTGCAAATAATTAATAATACAAAAATGAATAACTATCACAGAGTTACCAGAAGATAAAATGATTACACACACTCATATATGGCCATATGGGGATAAAAACACTGTGACAGAGGTATTTCTGTATAGCAAAAAATGGACAAACAAATTCTGTACAGCAATAAAATAATGAGCACAGCCCATTGACCTGGACAAAAATGTTTGTGCGAACCACAGATGTGCTAAATGTGAACGTTTTTACGTTAAGTTAGACCAAGTGAGAAAATTATGTGCTATAATAATGAATGTAGTAAGCAGGACTGAAGGGAAGGGTGGTGGATGGGACAAAGAGACAGAGGACTTTCCCCCCAAGAGACAAACACTGTTCATGTCTGGAGAAAAACCATAAGTAAACAATGACCTTACGAACATTATGTAAGAAGGTCTGCTTTGGGCAGTTGTTATCTGTTTGTGCTAGTTGCATTCTTAGGTCAGTATTTTAACACAAACCATGATCTTTTTGCTAACCTTAAAGCTGCAGTCTGAACTTTGAGCAAATATGATAAACAGTTATTTTTCTGAACTGCTATACTACTCACAGTATCCTGACAGCAGCACATAAGATAATCTAATCAAAAATGTTCCTTTTTCCTAACAAGTGCTCCTAATGACATTTGCAAGTTTTCACCACGCCTGAACCAAAACATCCAATCACTGTCAAGAATTCTGTCAGTCGCTAATGACCAAACCCACAAACTTTGATCAAACTGTCAAACTCTCATTTTTAGAGACACGTTTTAGTGAATTCTTTAGCTGTAAAATTAAAGTTATTTTCCACACAATGTTCATGTGTCATATGAAGCCTAGCATATGTTCTACCATGAGATGAATGTCTCTTTACAAGACAGTCATGTCAAATAGACGATAACTAATCCCAGGGCTAAATTGTTTGACAGTTATGTTTTCCTCATGATGAATGTCTTCTTAGCAAATTAATCAGCGTATTCTGATTGTAAGCCTTTCCCAGACCTCCAGCTGACTTCTGTGGCTCCACAGAGCCATGCAGGATGGGGATGGAGTTCACCTCTATCACCGTGGTCAGATCATCGTCATGAAAATGTGAACTTTCTCCTCTTCTCTTACAACTCATCCTCGGTAGACTTCTCCCAGAAACATGCCAGTGTAGCCAGGGAGCAGATAAAGGAGAAGAAAGGATTTGGAGGCCTGGAACACACCCATGGTGCTTTGCTCGCTGGGGAATGTGAAGTAGGAGTCAGGCTAATCTCCAGCGCCCATGAGAGACTGGCTCCTGTCTGCCACTTCTCTATCTGTGTGTTTCATTTCAGCCTGTCAGGCCCTATCTGGGCTGCTACTGCTGGGAACAGCAGGGCCAACAGAATATACTGTACACTCACATATACTGTAATGTGAATAGTTAAGCATTATTTCACATCATCTTTCAGGGGAATATAAATATCATTACATTAGAAAATGACTTTTTTTACTTTTAATTATTTTTTTTGTTTGGTGTAAGGCAAAAAAGCAATACAGTTCATTGCTTTTAACATCAGTTAAGAGTGAAAAGTGTAAATATACATATTTGCCATATGTTGATATATGTTATATTGACATAACAACAACAACTTAACAGTTTTTTTTAGATGCTATGCTTGTATACTTGCTTATATCTGTGGGGTCTGACATACTGCATATCTGAATTTTCCAGCTATTTTATCATTTTCACATATAATAACCTTCACCTGAACATTTCATTCTCTTGGCAGTGTTTTCACCGTAAAATAAGTTTCTATTAATCAAAAGATCAGTGCGTGGTCACACATGCACAGATGCAAGTGACCATTGCTTGATGAGATGATTTTCGAACTTAAAATTCACCATCATATACTGCTTTTGTGCATATTTGTATCAAATCTTTAATGTGACCATGCCCTAACAAATTGATTGGTAGATGATTCACTCTCATTGGTAATACCATGTATTGCTTTTTCAATCAATCTACACAAATTTGAGTGAAGTGAATGTAAATGTACATGTCTAGTGATTATCAAAAAGAAAAAAAAAACATGTTACAGCCTCTTATAACCATGCAAACAGATAGTTTCAAACAGGACCAACATGGCTATTAGTTTGGAAAGGTATTCTTAAAAGCCTGTTACAAAAATGGCGGACAGAAATGTGCTGTTGAAAATGTTTGAAGTAGGAAATAAGCCGTGCAGTTGTTAAATCTGCCATCAGTACAGATCGACAATGGTGAGTCTAAAAGCCTTCCAGGAGTTTTGAGAGTCGCTCTGGACATACGCCATGATTTGTTTTCTGTGATACTTCAACAGACATGAGATTTAAGGAATGACAAAGACAGTGACATTACCATGACTAGAAAAGCACTCAGAGAGCGCAGACCTTCTCCAAGGCGGCAGCGGTGGCGACTTTTTATTTAAAGTTACCCCCGCCGCCAAGAAGGTTATGTTTTCACTGGGGCTTGCTTGTTTGTTTGTTGGTTCGTAAATTGACTCAAAAAGTTATGGACGGTTTTTGACGAAATTTTCAAGATTGGACGGAAATGGCCTAACATAAAACCGATTCATTTTTGGTGGTGACGTTGAATCGGATCCGATCACCACAAAAAATTAATGGCTGATAAAATATTAACCATATAGGCACAAATCTTGATGTGTTAAGTCAGTGCCCTCTTTTGTTTGTCAGCAGTGTAATGAATATAATAGAGCAAATTCCTAGTAAAAGCAATAAAAGTGAAGACATTAGAGGCCAGCTTGTGCTCCGTGCTGAAGTGGACACACCTCTAGTTAATGTGGGAATAAAGTTCCCTCTGTTAGAGCACATTAATTCATAAGTTCATAGCACATATAATACTTTTAACACAACACAGAAATATATGGAAAAATTCAATATATGGGCTATTACATTGTTGCATAAAAGAATATAAAATAACTTATGTCCCTGGTCAGAAAGCATTAGCATTAGATATAATGTATAATGTATTATGTATAATGTGTGTTGCACATTTGTTTGTCAGCTATTTTAAATTACATACAGTAAATAATAATAATAATAATAATAATAATAATAAGCACAATAAAAATAGGATTAAGATAGCAGTCCTCCAACTGAAAAAACTCTGCTGCCTGACCAGTAGATTGTATAAGGAATGAGCTGTCCATTATGTTTATTTTGTTAGTTTGTGCAACATCCTTCTCTCAACAATCAACTCAACCAACCCAAGGAGTTCAATCCCCTGCACAGAGCCAGACTCCTTAATCAGTTTGCCCAGTTTCTTGTTGTCACTGGCTCTGCTGCTACAAACAAAATTGTACTTGCAACAACAGACTGGTAAAAGATATGCAACATCTTGCTGCATACATTGAAAGACCTAGGCCTCCCTTAGACAAGGGGTTAGGAGTGATCCATCAGGGTCTAGACACTGGTGGTGATGGTGTGAAGTGCATCTGATGAAGGGATGTTGCTGAATTGGATTCTGTCATGAAGAGTGGACGAGATGGTAGCAGGACTTTAGTTGGTGCTGTAAAGACGTAACTTGACAGCTGCATTCTAACATTATTAAAATATGACTGCAGAGATATGATTGGCTCAAGGAGACCATCGGAGAACCTGGTTGGTTAACTTAGAGTGACACCCACAGTCAGGTTATAGATAGAGCGAGAGAGAGTGAATGAATGAATGGGGGAAGTCAGTCATTAATTGTCCTTAAATCTCCTGTATTTTCTACTCCTGTGGCATTCATACAGACAACTATATTTTACATTATTATATTTTCGTAAATTCTTTCGGTGAAAGCATTTAACTCAGTACACTTAGATGAAGGTATAGCAGCTCCCTGATCAGATAATATGTCATTTCACAACAGAAGTCTGTTTGATTTAAGTTTTGCATACTGATTGTTGGCTATCTTAGTTGATAAGTGGATTTAATCCCTTTGTGAAGGCGGAATGATTTTATTAGCAGCTACTGAGTATGTTAGCAGCACAATTACACAAGTTGAGATGTTATTATTGTTTGATTTTACTACTTATTATTGTATTGTTTGCTTAGATACTTGCAGATAGTGGCGACAAATTGACCTGATATTTGTCACACAAATATCAGGTACATACAGTGCCTATAAATCTGTTGGATCAGGTAATAATCGGTAGCCTGACCCCGCCATATTACAGTTTAATGTAGCTGTCACGTTTCTGTCACAAATGTCAACTTTTTTTCTTCCCAAATCCCACATTGCAGTGTAAAGGGGTCTCAGCATTTACAAAATGTTGTTATAATATGTCTGTTATGGAAAAGTGTATTAGCCTTGTTGTATGGACTATTTCATGGACTTTTCCCCTTGTCTGACGTGAGTGTCTCATGGAAGTGTCATGTTGTGTTCACACGATTGATACTTCTGAGACAAATAGCCTCAAATGAAACTTTTGCATCTTTATGCCTAAAAGTCTGTCATGGCTGTGCTTTCAAAATAAACCACATGATCAACAATGTGTAATTCCTTTGGCCTGTCTGCTCAGTGTTCTCCCTCTGTGTCGAGCATTACGGTACCTTGTAATGTTGAATCACTGTTACTTATCATTATTCTACTTAATCTCCTACAGATTGAACCTTTTTTTGACCAAACAATGATGAAGAGTTAAATAGGGTGTGAAACATCTTCCCCTACAGTCCCATAAAAGACCAATTTACACAGATCATTTACCAGTGGTTCAATCACACAACATGGAGCTTCGCGACCAGCTGTCACACAGGCTGCTGGTAAATATGCAGCACTGGCAGAGGGAGGAGATTGCCTGTGTGTGCGTGTGTGTGTATGTCTGAGAGAATGACACTCAAGGGTGCTTTTCAGGGCTTGTGTGCATATGAGTTTGTGTTTTGCTGCTAATGTTGCTATCTGTATGTATCTGTGATGATTTTATGTTCAGTGTTAGTGTTAGTTGTCTCCAGAATGACTCATTCACGATGGATGTTGAGATTGAGTCGTGCAGGTTGTCTTTGCTCTCTCAAAGGTCAAACAGCACAAACAGGAGATGAGCCAAAGACACAGAGAATGGTGATAATATGCATTTGTGAGTGAGTGTGTGTGTGTGTGTCTTTCTGTGTGTGTGTGTGTGTGTGCTGGAGCGCAGAGTTTATGTGTTTATGTACAGATGAGCATGTGATCACTCACTTGAAAACACTGTCATAGCACTGTTTACTTATTGGCAATGATGCATATCAAACATGTTTTGAAGAAACTGTGTAGACACTGAGAAAAGCTCATTTTTTGTGAGATGAAGAGACATTTCACCACCTTTATGTGATTGCCCAGTCAGTGCTGATGGTTTGATTGAAGAAATAAATTCCAGATTGAGGAAATATTTGTGCACCTAAAGCAAAAATTACAACGGCACACCTTCTGAATTCAAATTTCTTACAGTGAAAACAGACAGACAGAGAAAACAACCTGAACAGAGATGAAATAAAACTCACCAAACTCCATTCCACTGTTCCTAAAATCCTAACATACTGAGTAAGATGTGAAAATAGGTCTGCAGATCATGACATTAGTAAAATTCAAAGACACTAAATTAACCCAAAGTCTTGGTTGTCTTGTCCAGTTTGTCTTCAGGATCCCAAGAGGAGAGAAAAACATAGGTCTTGCTCTCTCTGGGTTGTCAGCGACTGCAGCACCCAACAAAAACAGCCCACGCTGATATTCATTACAACAGAATTGTTCTGTTTCTGTTGGAAAAATCGCAGTGTAAATTGAGCAAAGGCTCCGTGCTCAGCAGCACCTCAGGTCTAGAGCTTCCCCTTTGGCCACATTGTCACCACTGCAGCAGCAGCTTCGATCCGCCTCTCTCTGACTGAAAATGGCTGAATATGCGAGACAGCCAAAATAGTGTGCACTCCACAATGTACAAGATCCTCATCTATAACAATATAATGGCTGCATTATAAATCATAAACTCGTCCCCCTCCATGGTAGTGGGACTCGCTGCTTCTTGGCCTGATATTACTAGTAGCTTGTGTGTAGTCAAGTTCACTCTTGACCTTGTAAATGACAGTTTGACTAAATTATTTCAACTTACCAGCCTTTTCAATAACATCTCATGGTCTTTAACACTGTCTTAGATATGTATGGATTTTGCCTAGTTGGCCCTTTTGGAAAATGTCTCAGGAAAAAAAGAAAGTGTTGTAGGTTTAGATTAATGTAAATGCCTCTTAATGTGTTGGATTGACTTGACACCTCAGACTCCTCAGATTTGTCCACCATCCACAATGTTTAGACAGACACTGACATCCTCAGGCAACAAGACAAATCTGTCTAATGATGTAAACATGTTGTATTTCACCAGAAAGAATATAATCTAAAATTAAATGACAATCTAGAGGTAGACTACAACCACTACGATATTTTCTGACATTTTAAAATCACCATTTTGGCACATTGCACCATTCTCAGTAAGGAATTAACCTGTTTGATAAAATGCTGAATATGTCCAGCAGTACCAGCACGGTACGCCTCAGACAGGCTACTGTGTTGAAGCACAAAAGAAGAACAGCTCACACCTGCACGGACTGAATTGCCTCTCAGACAAACAGCTAGGCAGGGCCTCATGTCCGGGGTGTTCGTATCAGACCTGCTCTTATCTTGAGTAAATGCCACTCCACACATTTGTCTCCCTGCCTGCTGGAGAGCTATTGGAATGCTCAGGTAAGCACTTTACCTGACTCATTTTGCTGCAGTTCCTACTCCATACGTCCCTTTCCTCTCTCAAACCCACCTAAGCCACAGTTACAGTTACACCTGATTCTGTCCTGACCAGCTTGGCATCATTGGCAAGATTTTAGCTGATTTCCTTTCATGTCTTTTTTTAATTTTAGAAACAAAAACACACAAAATAACATGTGGTCCAACTAAAACTAATATACAGCATCCAATTGTTTCATGTGAATTAAGTTAGCAACTGTAGCTATTTATTGAGCTAATGAAATGTCTAAAGAAAGCTACAGTACTAGTACTCTGCTTCGATGATAACTACACAGTAGATAAGTTATTCATTCATCATATTACCTCTGTTATTTTCCTGTTTTCCCTCTGCTTCTCTTCTTCCTCTTCTTTCCTTTTTGACTTTTCAACATTGTACGTTATATTTGGGTCTACCCCTAACTGATGTTAACCAAAATCATGTTTCACAATTCTTTTATCTGATTCTGCAACATTTTTTTCTCTTACACAATACCTCATTCCATGTGCTTTCTAGACAAGAGGAGTGCTGTAGTCAGCAACAATAAAGTAAACTTACCCAATGCATTTTGTTATAAGTATGCTTATAGATATACAGTAGTACACCCACTGTACTATACTTGCGATTGTATGTGCATGCACTTATGCAAAGACTGAGCAGCCCGCATAACAGGCTACACACACACTCACACAGACAAACATACTAAGCTGATAGCGAACTAGGAAATACTTGCCTGACTGACCTTGAGATAGAGCAAGCATACTCAGCACACACACATGCACACAAGAACACGTATAAGCCATTTGGCCTCCATTCAAACAGCAACACTGCAGTCACACCAGTTCCACTCTCATACAGAATAAAAGTGTAACACTCCTAATGAGGGTCTCACAACAACACTGCATTCACTGGGATGGATTCATGAAAACAACATTATGAGGGTTTTTACAACAAGACAGAGAAAACTAAATTGACCAAAACTGACATTATGACATATAACGATCAGAGCATAATGTGTTCAACAAATGGCTGAATACTAAGTGTTGGGAATTTTGGCTTGTTTGTAGAGCCACCCTCTAATCATTAGCTGAGGTTATGCAATAGATATCACCTGCATCAGCTTCACCTGGTAATTATGCTGACCGTTGGCTTCTGTTATCTCCAACACACACAAACACAAATATGGACTGAGACAATGGAAACTGAAGGCAAAATTTGGATTGAAAACATGCAGTTTTTGTTGCCACATTTAACATAAATATTTAATCTACTCCCCTGATGAAACTCCTGAAATTAATTTTGCATGAAGTAAGTGAAGTAGGTAAGTGCACTGTGAAGTAGGAAAACTGGCATGAAATTATATAGTAAAATGATAACTACCAATATTTCTTACCCAAAATGCCAGTTTTACATAATACCACATAAAAAAATTCAAATTATTTTTGTATACTAATATATTAGGAGGATTCATCCACAGTCTGAGATACAGTATGTCAGTCACAGCAGCATTGATTTTGATGCATTGCATCAAACACTGCCATGCTCCATAATCCAGCAGCAATGTTGAAGCCAGAGCTCTATTGAAAGCTTGATATGATAGAATGCAGAATATCATGCTGTTAGGGATATGGTTTTAATGGGGATATTTTTGTCCTTATGGGTTTGAGTATCTGTAATTTGTATACATACTTTATTATAGAGTTATTATAGGAGCTGAGGTTGAATGCCCAAAACACACTTTGCACCCATATACATAACAAAGCCAAAATAATAGAACGATTAAAAATGAAAAAGCCAAAAATGTCCCTTGATGCTTGACGCTTAAACAACCTGGGTGTTATTTCTCATATTTGCAGCACATTTTTGTTTGTTGCACATTCATTTGGAGGCACAACAAATTTGCAAATACACTATTGAAAAGCAACTAACACAGACCTTGTCGGAAATGCATTGTCTTTATGACAGTATCACTTCCCACTAATGCTCTCCCACAGTTGTTACGTTTACGGTTTTTTGTGAAACTGTGTCAAGGTTGAGGTAAATGTGCAAGTGTGTTCTTTACTATGCTTTAAAGATGTTATAAATCAGTTATTGATGCTTAATTTAATCTGTAAATTTGTATTCAATATCTTTTTACTGCTCTTTACCATAATTTATAAATTTACAAGCCATTTGTGACCCTGAAAGCAACTTTACTCTTAATGGTGTGTTTTTATTGTGCTCGCTGTTTTCAGGAGATGCTGTACAGAGAGTCATCAGGAGGGGGCAGTGTGAACATTCTCATCAGGGGTTGGGACAGGTCCCTGCACTGCGTCTACAGGCTGAGAGACTGCAGTCAAGTCACACTAGCTGCTTTAGACTCAATGTTCTGATCCAACACTATACTGTATATTTACTGCTACAGTAGACCAACAGACAATCTGCTCATTTTTAAGTAACACCTGTTCAAGTGTTGTTGCCATACTGTTTTCCTACAGAGTATGCTGCTGTTAGAACAACACATCTGGAAGAAAAAAAAGAATCATTAAAAAGATATTCACAATATGAAAAAATTAACTCCCGCAAGCAACGAGCTGGCACAAAAAGATGAAGTCAGTATTGAATTGTTCTAAACTCACATTTTAAAGGGTTTGTAAGCCTGTGAAGTAGAAATCAATGGACAAGATGTGACAATGTTTTATCCACAATGGATACTTTGCATGCAGTAAGATGACATTTAAGTACTGCAGATGCCTGAAACAAACTGACACACTATTTAGACTGTTTTACAAAAGGTTTGCATGCTTTTTTCCATTTTCTTGTAAGCTCTCTTGAGAATTTGGGTTGGGCCATGTTTTTTTGTCTCTGTTGTGCAGATATCAGGACCATCACTAATTAAAATAACCAGAAACAAATGTTTGCTCTCAGTGACACCTGGCGCTACATACTCCTGGTGAATTCCAACAGTTTTGGCAGATGCTATATGTGTGGTCCACATTATGTCATACTCCATCCATCCATCCATCCATTTTCTACAGCTTATCCTCATAGGGTTGCAGGGGGGCTGGAGCCTATCCCAGCTGTCTTAGGGTGAGAGGTAAGGTACACCCTGGACAAGTCACAAGTTTATCACAGGGCACAGCCAACCACTCACACTCACATTCACACCTACGGGCAATTTATATTAGCCAATTAACCTAATCCCCATGCATGTTTTTGGATGGTGGGAGGAACGCATTATGTCATACTTGAGAGCTCTTTGATAACCCTTACAGTTGTAAAACCATCCTGTGTGATATGTTTTTTTTTCTCTGTGTAATATGTATACTGTGTGCAGTACAGAGAGCTTTGTTTTAATGCATAACATTCTTTCCTCATTGGCTGTGGACATCAAGTCTGCTGACTGCCAGTATCTTATTAAATGTGACCTCTGTGGGACAATGACAGATGGTCAGTTATGCCTGAATGCAGACTGAATTATTTGCTATGCCAGAAGAGGTCAATTGCATCTTCTCAAAGATGCATTTTCACATTGTCTGCAAATGTCTCCGCCAGAGATATTTTGGAGTTATCTGTAATGTTTTAAGGTGTCTCTTTCTCGATGTCTCTTCTTGTCTCTCTCTCCAAGAAGGGGTCGGTCATCGGGGACTTGGGTAATAGCTCCCAGTGTTCTCCAATGTGAGAGAGAACTTGAGCCACGCTGACCATAATCATATTAGGCAGCACTTCACTAAATAAAGCAAAAGGCCCTTCTCATCAAATCCACACAGCCACTAAGTGGACCTCTGAGGCCCTACAGCACCCCATTCAGGTGTGTGTATGTATGTGATGGAGAGATTAAGTGAATTTTAGAGTGCATGAGTGTGGGAGATGTTTTTACCAGAGCATGGCAACTTATTAAAGAAACAAAATGTAATTTATTTTTCTGTGTAATTGTATCTGTGTGTTATATCTCCAATCCTCCAAGAATTGTAAGCAATTTATTTACAGGCACGGTATATAATGCATACACAGACAAACTCACTGTCTATTAATAAATGCTTCATCGAATTTTGAGCAGTGTGTCCTTGCAGCCCTGGGCCGTTCAGGTTTGCTGTCCAAAGCTGTTTCTGACTACGGGGAGTTTCTGCATGAGGGAAATTTGAGCTTGTTATAAAGAGAGAGACAGAGAGAGAGAGAGAGAGAGAGAGAGAGAGACATGTTTGCATGCATGGTGTCCTCGAGATCCCCATGCTGTTTATTAGAATGTGGCTCTAGGGGTCCTGTCCAGGTAGCTATTCCTGGACAGCACTGAGGTCAGCATATCAACTACAAGACCTTTACAGACCTGGGACCAGACCAACAGTTGTACTCTGCATGCAGCAACTTCATGTGCATTCTTAAAATATCACTCAAATGTCTCCAATTTACAAATTAAAAAAAAAATTTTTTGGTAATCGGTCAAATCAGTTTGCCTGCCTATTCTCATAGAAAGGTCAGAGGTCAGATCAGTGTCAGAGGAGGACCCTGAGATGCAGAGATTTGCCCAAAAAAGAATCCAGTTCCATTTTGAAAGCTCTGTCCTCTTTAGTCTAATATAGGGGACATACATACTCGTATTTTGGGTTTCTACCAGAACACACTTTAATGATGGAAACACATTTTTCTCATGCTGGCTGTCTGAATATACTTATATTCCCCCTCTATCTGGACCCCCCCCCCCATTGGTGGTTAGGGGTGGTGCACAAGGTATATTCATGAGTAGATAAAAATCCGTAGATTAGAGGTGCGCACGTTAAAGCAGGAAACCCAAAAATTTGGGATGCAACTTAAAACAAACTGCAAAAGTGGAAACACCTTTACCTATAGAATCCATTTTTATTCAGATATCTTGAGGTCAGAGCTTTTTGATAATAGCCATGCATGATTTTCTTTGCCAAAGTGTGATGTAACAAGTTAGCATGGTATGGGTGGGAATAGATTCCTGAGGAATTTTAATCACATAGCACCTCTGAGAGATGTGGAGTCCAGACCTGTCAGCAAGTCGTTGCAGTGTCCAGGGGTTAAATGAAAAAGAAAAGGTCTGTACTAATTGACTTGGAGAAAAATATGGTTCACCTTTTTGCCACTTTTGAAATAGTGCCCATGCAGCAATAACTCTACTCTACTCATAGGGAGGGATGATATCAGTTTTCTAAAGATAAATGGTACATGCTACTGGTGTCAAAGAGGATGTTTGGATTGATTATGAGACAAGTGAATGTGTTTTATTTTGGTTGAGACTGAACCAAAATAATGAAGTCCTGAGCTGTAAAATTGAATTAAATCTGAAAGACAAGAGCTTTGTAGTGCTGAGGGATAAAGCATTTGGGTCATCACAGTGAGCCATGTAGAGTTTGTGTAAAAATGCGTGCAGATTGTTTATTGTAAATATTTGTATATAGTTTTACTTTTCTTTCAATTTTACATTTACATATTCATATTAGCAACCTATATTTAGTTTTTCAAGTTCCAAAACAGTTGATTGAGCATGTTCATGGTTTTTATTGTAATAAATAAATTTTTTTTATTCAATTCAAATTTGATTATATTTTGGCCCAATGTGTCAATGAAGTAGGTTATAGTGAAATAATAATATAATAATCTCTTCATATAGATGAAGTTGTGCTGAAAAAAAAGATACCAAGCATGGGCATGTTAAACATTTTTATGTGGTATATGGAAACAAAATCAAAAGTATTAAAAAACAGCCAAAATAGGCTCAGGACCCAAAGGGTTAAAGCTATAGTCTGTTATGCTAGAGAGCTAGCAAGAGAGCCAGCAAGATTTGAAACTGGCACCTCCTCTCAGCCTCCTCTAAGCTCCACTCCCTCCTCCCTGCCTCCATCTTTCTTCTCTTTGCCTGTTTAGCAGGGTGAGGCGTCAGAAGTGATGCTGAAAGTGGTATTTTTGGCTTAATTTTCTCTGCCATTGTTCCCTACAGAATGTATTCTCCTGCTATCTTTGTATTTCTGCAGAGGAGCATGCTGGATATTTCTGGCAACAGTGGGGAGGGGGGAGGGACAGAGGGGGGACATGAGCAGGGTGAGACATGAAGGCATGTGATTGGTTCTTTCCATTTGGACTGAATGGCAGGGATTGGTCAGAGTTTTTACAGTCCTGCAGCTGCCACAAAGCTCTGATTCTTTTCATTCCTTTTTCTGTATACATGATTATTGACTGCTCTCAGGATGGAAGGGCCATTTCACCCAGTTTATAAGAGTTTCTGAACAGAATGACAGACTATAGCTTTAAATGAAGGAGGCAGTATGATACATTTATGTACAGTATAGTTCCATTGTACCATCACATCTGATAATTTGATGAACAGAATCATTCCGATCAAACACATATGTGAAGACTCTTTTTTACAGTACAGGGCCATAATGCATTACAACCCATCACTGAGCTTAGTTATCACAGACAGCTTGATATGACAGAGAACCCACTACCCCTCTGCCCTAACCCAGGCTTGTCATGCCCTAGTGGTGGGTCAACAGCCCATGACCATTCATGAGCAGGACTTGGACTCATGATAGCCTCAGTCAGTGACATTGATGAACAGACCGCTGCTCTGTATTTTACAAAGCGTCCCCAGTGAGCAGGCAGCAGCAGAGAACAACCCTTTGTCTTCCATCCTGATGGAAAAGGCATAGAGGTCGGACCATACACTGCATACTCACAACACATGCACAGAACCAAACAAGTGTTTTTTTTTTCTTTTCTGTCCTAACTATTTATTCTGTTTTCCAATCAGACTGATACCTACAGTCAGTCAGTGTGTTGAGACTGTATAGAGTTGTGTGTTTCAGCACAAAGGCCTCAACTCATTGATCTCTGTTGGGAATTATTCAGATTTTATCTGATGAGATAGCTACACTGCTGTGGGCTGCTGCTGTGCAAATAAAACCTAAGAACCGTATTGAAATGGTTCAACTGTTGCACTCTTTGGCAATATGAATTCATGCTGGCCCAGATTTTTTTAATTGTACTAGACAACCATCATCTCCACTGAAAAGCAATTGAACACTGTGTTTAATGTTTTAAATTCATCAAAACAGTTGTTGAGACATGACAGCACAAAGACGAGTCATGTCATGACAGTGTGAAAGGAGAAACCAGTTGCGACCATGAATATCTTTACACTGGTAGTTAAGAACTGGCGAAGAGATCGACATCAAGTCTGCCATCAGGGTTACACTGTTAGCGTGGCAAGTAAAACTGAGCAGCTCGTGAACCTCTCGATCTTGCCAGTGTGCTGCAACGATTGATAAAAAAGGTGTGCCGGATCACCATACAAGCTGTATATAAACACTGTCACGAATGCGTGGATTTCCCAAGAATGACATAGAGCTAATTCATGTATGTGCTTCCATTAAAGATTGTGTCACTACACATTTGATTTGTTTGGGTGAAAAAAAAATCCCTTCAGATATTGGTGTCTGGGAGATCAACAGGAAAACTGATCTTATGGGAGTTGACCACAACAAAACAGGCTGACCAATTCTGAACGTTGCTGGGTAATTTAGGGGATTGACGCGGGATGCCGTTGACATTGCACGCTTGTCGAAACGCTGTAATCCCAGTTGATCTTTTCACTTCCTGCCCTTCCGCTTTGGTGATTGTATGCCCTGCCCCTGAATGTTTCCGGTTGTCCAGTGTCCCCTCACCTCAGGTATAAATAGTCCGTCATCCCTAGTTCTGTGCCAGTTTGTCGTTCCATGTGTTGAGTCAACCTGCAGCTCCATACCAGCATCAATAAAGTCAAGTCTATGTCAGTTATTGTTTGTGTGAGTCTTTCCTATGCCGCTGTGTTTGTCAGGTTTGTTTTTAGAGCGTAGAGTAGTAGACTTTTGCTTGCTAGTTTTGTTATTTCTCCTCACCTTTTGTGAGTGCCTCAAGTTTGTCTCCTTTATTGAGTTATTAACCCGTTTCCTCATTTGAGTGATTTTCTGTTTAGTTCATAGTCAGCCTCAGATGACTTTTTTTTTCTTGTAGCCTAAATGATGACTTTATTCTCATAAATAAGGACTTTAATCTTGTCAATAATTACTTTATTCTTGTAAATCATGACTTTAATCTCGTAATTTTACAACTTTATTCTCGGAAATCATTACTTTTTTTTTTCTTGTAAATAATGTCTTCAATGTCATAAATTTACGACTTCCATCCATCCATCCATCCATTATCTACCATTTATCCTCATAGGGTCGTGGGGGGGCTGGAGCCTATCCCAGCTGTCTTAGGGCAGAAGGCGGGGTACACCCTGCACAAGTTGCCACCTCATCGCAGTAAATTTACGACTTTATTCTTGTAAATAAGGACTTTATTCTCCAAGTCTGTTATTTTTTTCTTGTAAATAATGACTTTATTCTCGTAAATAATTACTTTATTCTCAAAGTCTGTGATTTTTTTTTCTTAACTTGACCCTAATACAACATCATATTACAGTATTTGCTTCTCAGCTGGATGATGATGCTTGTACTGTGTGTACACTGACCATGACGGGAAAAGGAAAAAACAAAAATGAATGTGCATTGGCAAACCTGTGACTGTCCATTTCAAGTGTTATTGCTAGTGCCTGGTCACGTAATGTCCCCAAAGTGAAAGTGGTGGTTATCACCATGGTTCCTTCAAACAATATACCACGTAACCAAGATGCACATCTGCTAGATTTGCTGTGACTGTAATGGTACTCTGGTTACTGTGGATGAGCAGAGCCAGTGATAGACATTGAGGATGATGACTGAATCATTGAAGAGGATGGAAACAGTGAGTAAAAGAACAGTACATACTGCACTGTAAATGAAGATGAGCAGTGTGTGGGTGGCATGAGTAACTAAATTCACACTGACTCACTAATGAAACTATTAATTGAATAAATGGAGACTGTTGTTTTGATCACCATCTCAGTGGTCCATGAAATGAATGACTGTACTGTATACGTGTGAAAGCGTGCCCTTGCACACGTTGGCTTGTGTTCGACCTCTCCTGTATGTGTGCATGAGTATACGTGTTCAGTAATGTGTGCCACAACAGAGTGACAGTGCGCCCCGTAAGCACATTTCCAACAGGCTAATTAAAGCTCCTCCGTAATAAGGCCAGGCTTATTAACATCTCAACACAGCCACTAAAGCCTTCTCATAACCCAACAAGGATCAATGCTCTTCATTAGGGCCGGACCCAATACTGCTGCCCTGCCAAGCCAACCCAACCGCCCAAATGAAGACTATAGAGGAAATGCGGAGCTGGTGAAAATGAGAGAGAGGGAGAGAGAGAGAGAGAGAGAGAGAGAGAGGGAGAGAGAGAGAGAGAGGGAGAGAATGACAGTGTGTTTGTGTGGTTCTGCGGCTGTGTCACTTTGTATTTTATAGTTTCTTCAGGAGCAAATGGTCCTTGCATATTAATGTAAGGAGATGCAGTGATGGCACTAATGATGTGCTGGATATATAGCTTTAAATTGACCATATAGTGCAACTTACAGTCCGTTGACCACAGTCTCAGACTCAAAGTCACTTGTGGGTATTTTCATAAATTCATGCTTCCCTTTTGCATTGTGATGCAAATCATCCAACATTGTGTATTAATGAAAAAAAGGAAAAAATGAAAAAAAATCTTTCTTTAACTTTCTTTGTGACTTGTTTTTAAAGATGCATTTCTTTAGTAGGAGCAAATGGTCTTGCGGCTGAGTTGCAAAATTTCAGTGGTTTTGTTGACAATGACAAAAGTATAAACAACACAAAAGCCCCTTTCACACTGCATTTACTTGTTGATGCCTGCTGCATTCTGCTTTAGTCAATGAGCAGCCTGTCAGGCTGTCAGTGTGAAGCTCCTGGGCTGCAGAGCTGCTCACTCATAAGATCAGTCTTCCTGTTGATCTCCAGAGACCGATCTCTGAAGGACAAAGGTTTTATTCAGTCAAACAAATCAAATGTGTAGCAACATCATCTTTAATGGGAGCACATGCGTGATTTAGTCCTCAGAAAATCCCACCGATCAGGGAAAATGATCTGCACGACCGTGTTTACCGGCACACCTTTTTTATTGATCATGGCAGCATGCATCAGTACTGGTATTAGTATTAGTACTGCATTGGGTTTGTACACAAAACAACAACATTAACATGTAACTCGCTAATGGTCATGCTGTGTCCTGGTACACTTAAATCTGTAGTGATGACGTTGTCAACATGATGACGTACAGGCACGCAGCTCTCACAGCGGGAGGTCAGAGCCTCAGAAGCTGGCCGTGTGAAAGTGCCCTATTGCTGAGCCAAGATGGGTCGCCCGGGTTAGAAAATCCTGCGTTGACCTGCTAATTTCAGTGTAAAAGCGGTGAAAGAAACAGCTTCATTGGCTATGTGGCTCCAAAGTGAAGTCTAAATATCTGGGTATATGATCAGCCATCTTGACATCATGACATCATCTGGAACCAGACTCAGAACTGGAAATTACAGAAAAATTTATTTTTTGGGTCCATTTTTTTCTGTGTTAATTTACCATCAGAATATGTTATCTTCTAAATGATGACAGGAATGTGCAGATACAAGTAGGAGTAAATAACACTGTCCATTTAATGCTGACTTATGGATTCTTACAGGGCACAAACAGCGGCCTTCCAAATGAAAGCCTGTTATTTTTGGCCGTCCATCCATCCTTACGCAGACTTGTTGCACTTTATGCTACATCACCTGTACTGGGTCATGATTACAATTCAATATAAATTGATTACATGTCATATAAAAATTATGTGCAATTCTTTTCAGAGGTGTTGCACAGCCGAACTGGGGACCCAAGGATGCGCACTGTCAATTTGGACATGTGACATTTCAACATAAATAAACAAGCAGTGGGAGCAGAGTTTCAGGACTGAGTCAAGCATCTCAAGTTCATTTTTGCTCCTGGATGTTAGATATACTACAAACATTACAACCAAACCAACCAAGCATGGGCCCCCTCATGAATTGACACTCTATTATAATATATAAAAAGTGTCAATAAGCATACAGTAGGCCTTTTTCTTTACTTAATTTTCATGGCCCAGTGCTTCCTAAGTGTTTACTGGCATTTCTGTGCACAGTCTTAAAATCCATCTTCTCATCCCATTGTCTTGTTTTTAATCTCATCTACCATCACGCCCCCTGTTTCCATATCATGCCACCCACTGTCTCCCTATGGACAGTTACTCCTGGTCTTCCCCTCATCTCTCTCACTCTCTCTTTCCTCCTTGTCCTCTCATCTATTTCTCCCGGCCTCTTCAAGTCAATCTTTGAACCTGGTTCAAAGCAGCAGCGGCTGTAGTATTTTCCTTTGGCTCGCCGACTGCTGACACTCCCAAAGATCAGAGGTAACACTGGGTCTTCAATCTGCTCCTTCCTACTCTCTCTCAGCAGAAAAAAAAACCTCTCCTTCACTCTGCTCCATCAATTAATAATACTCTCCCATGGGAATTATATCTTGTGTACATAAGCAGCACACACGCATACACAGGGTGGGTTTTGTTTTCCCACTCCTGTACATAAAATTAGTAATTCATTTGTAGGGAGAGCAGATTTACTGACATGCAGGCAGGAACATATTTCCTAGGTTCCCCCGAGGGCATCGTTGCTGACTCGTGTCATATTTACTGTGTAATTGATTTTTAAACACGCTCGTCTCTCTCCATTCCTGCACTACATTTTTTCCCCATTTTGCCCTGTTGCCCACAGCAATTGATTCTTCCAATCTGACTGTGTACCTCTATAGTCATCTCTTCATTATAAGATAAACATCATCATCGCTGCATTTCTGTCTTTCGTTATATATTGGCTTCTCCTCAGTCCTTCCCTAGTATCTGACAGGAACACATTATTGCACATACAGTTGGGAGAGGAGGAAGAGTATGGGACAGAGAAGACAAGAGAAGGCTTTGTATAGGAGTAAAAGGTGAATGAGAACACGGCATAACTGAGGAAAACCATGTAAGAAGAATGAAAATACACTATGCTGTCACAGACAAAAATAAAATGATATTTTGATCAGAAATTGATATCGTTGACACATTTTATTTTTTATTCTAAAATATTTGCAGGACTCATATTGGGGAAAACATGCCAAGACTTCAAAGGATCCATAAATAAATACATACATAAAAATACATAAATTAATTGAGGCTTATCATAAATAAGTATCTAAAAAAATATAAATTACATTTGAAATCAAGTCAAATGGCTGCAGTGTAAATGTTGCCAGTTTGGACACCACATGTGAGACATCTGGACGAAAAGTCTGGAACGAAGTGATGAGCCGACAGACCAACAGACCTGAGGCATGACAATGTCATCTCAAGAGCCAAATAATGAGGAAGATGTTTGACGTACTTGTTAAATTATGTTGTTGACTTACATGTTATTTACCTCGGAAATCAGACACTGGAACTGATGACGTCACACCCGAGTTGACTGCATTTCAAGCAAGTTGGAAAATGAATTAGGTTTTGGCCGGGACAGTTATTGTCAGCAATACCAGTTGATAACAAAGCATTATGGATTCTTGTGCATACAAACACCATCCAGAAATAGCTGTAGTAAGTGGGACAATACTATTTCTGTGTAATGAGACAAAAATGAGACATGATTGCTGTAAACTGTATATTACTGCAGTTGTTTAAATGGTAATGCATGGTACAGCCATTTTGAATTTTGAGGTTGGGGTTGGTTTAGGTTGAGGCTGGTTAAGGACTTTCCAAGTTGGAAATCAAAGGGTGGTGTCCCGTTCCTTAAATTCCCAACTGAAAATTCTCACTTAGTTAAAATGGCATACAGTTCTATCACTGAGAGAAATCCACTGAAATGACAGGACTGCTGTTCACCCCCCGTGTTAACTATAAATCAAGCTTGAAAATTCACATAAACAGTACATATGTCAATGTTTTCATTACAGATGTAATTGTGCAATCAGGAAATATCAGACTAGAGAAGGAGCATGGCAAGGAAAGGAAAAAAGAATACAAAGAAATACAATACAATAATACGTAAGGAAAATATAGGAAGTAAAAAAAGCAGGTGCAATCAAAGCAGAAGGGACCAAAGGACAAGTTAAGAGCAGAACAGTGAGCAGGAGACCAGAGAGCGAGGCCCTCTTTCCTTAGGGGAGGTGCAGGGCTCTTCTAATCAATCCATGGATGCATTGTAAAATCAATGCTCTGTATAATTAGGGCAATCCAAGGGTAAAAAAACACCCTGCTCTGCATTTTGCCTCCGTCTACACTCAGTCTTTGCTTTCTCCTTTAATAATGCCTTCATTGTAAACGGCTTCAGGTCACAGTTACATTATTCTAAATTGGTTGGAATAATTGAAAAACCTCTAGGTCCTTGCTGTATAACTTGTCACACAGTGCAATAGCCTCAAAGGTAACAATGTGCTATGATAAACCTTAGCCAAACTCATTCTTTTAAACAGCCTGAATGTATTTTCTAATAATTTTCAGCCTTGCCTCGGCTGAGCCACAATCGATAACTTACTACTCATCTTGATTTTCTTCTTCCCATCACTGCCTAGTAAGGACCTCCACCAGAGGACCCACATGTGCATTCCCACGCACACTCTCCTCTTGGAGTTGTCTTCCTTTCCTTTTTTAAGTCCTTTATTGGAGATAATGATGAAAAGTAGGAAAACAAAAGACCCTACTGTAGACTGTGCTTCATTTCACTTCATGTGTATGAGTTACCTCTCATGAAATGGTAAATGAGAAACTCATTTTTTTATTGAAAAAAAATCTCTTTAGAGTATTAATTGGTATTTTCATTGGTATTATTTTTTTTTCCACATTCAGATTTTAACAGATAACATATAATAAAGTATCATATTTTGAACATTTTTTGCACTAATGATTTATGAATGTACTTACTGTAGAAATCCACTGTCACACTATTTTTTGTGTTTGGATAATTAGGTTCTGAAGAGCTTTTAGCTGGAAACATTAACAAGTCACCCAGAGCCTGTGCTTTCAACTAATTCATGGAGTGAATGATAACTTAAATTGCAAGCTAGCTCTGGCCAGTGTTGGGGCAATGCATACAGTTATAAAGTACCACCAGTTACCTTATTTGGATTACATTTGTGTGTAACACAGTAACATAACGCATTGGTATTGTTAAGTTAAAAATCACATTAAGTAACTAATAAAAAATATACTTGTAAATGTAATGACCTTTTTCTGCATGTTTGATCAACATTTGTCATGAATTTGACTTTAGCGTTCAAGCTCAGAAGAAAAAGCAGAGCTGGTCAAGATGTCTTTTGAGGAGAAATTTTATGATGGTAAACTGTAAACCTGTACTGTAGCCTTGTATATTTTTGTGTGACACGCTATCTACAACTTGGCTGCAATATTAAAGCACAGAAAAGAGAGATCTGATGTTTGTCCTCCTTTTATTAAAATAAGGAGGTTTACTTTATCTGGCAAGTGAGTTATTGTATATCAGTTGATGTTACAGAGTATTCCGACTAGTAGTTACAGTTACTTTTTTGGAGAAACTATTTCAATACTGGCTACAGCTGCAGAAGCAGCAGTTGTCTTTTTGTTGATGCTCAGCATTGGAAATTTGAAGCAACTTTTTTCTCCTTGTACTTTTGTATTGTGTGTATGATGGGAATCAATATAAATGCAACGATCACACGTCTGTCACATCTGGTGCTGTTATATGCTATTACAGTATATACTCATTCCTGTTAATTTCATCCATTGTGGTAGATCTGTGCGTTTTTCCACAAGTGTCACCGTTTGATGAATGGAATAACCCAGACTCAGTATCACTCTTTGTCCCAATAATAGCAGCATAACACCGTTTCCTGGTTCCACAACACTGAACGCCACTGAGGCTAACACTGTTAGTGCTGACAGTGGAGTGATGTCTTTCTCATTGAATACCTATGAAGTCCTCTAGATGTCCATTAATGATAGATTCCATACATAATAAAAACAGGGCCGACCCACCACTAATCCATAATGGATTGCCAGGCAAGTTCTGAAACTGATCCAATACCCTGTCTCTTGATCCACCCCCCAACCCAACCACCAACACACACACGCTAGCACATTTGCAGAGGCGTGCACATAAAAACAGTCCTCACTCATCCCACTGTGTTTAATCTCTCTAAGTGTTTTTCCACTCTTCCTTCCCATCTTCCTTATTTCCCTTTCCCCTCCTCTGAGCCACACCTCACCCTTCTAGATGTTACCACTCATACTGCCATTAGCTCCTCCCTCAAACAGACGCCAACACTTTTGTAACACTCTGTAATGCCTCTGTCTTCTCTCCATCATAAATCCCTCCCTTTATTGCTGATGCTGGTGTCTGGGTTAAAAGATATGACCAAATCACTTATTAGAATGGAGCTTCTTTAGAAAACAAGCCTTCACATGCTGTATTTATACCTGCACCTTTGTTTGCTTACGTCTTTCCTCTTTCTGGTCTGTAAAGACACTTATTGATTGTCTGATGTGAGCAGTATTGAGCCACTGAGTTAATTTGACTTGTCATTTTAGTGATGAGTTGTTACGTGCAAATCTTACCTTTGAGAAATAAACCTCTACCCCCTTTGTGTAGAAGCCTTAATAAGCAAGAAGTGTCATCAGGAGTGTGTCACACTGCAGGACCTCTATTAGGTAGGGATGGGTCCTGAAACATGGCATTAAATAGGTACCAATGGTAAATTATCATAAATTGTGGTATTAATGTTTAAAAATGTTGGTGTAGTTTATTATCAAGCTGCAGCATCTCACCTGTTCTCTGTGTCAGGGCTGAGCTCCTTTAACCACACTCTCACACACACACACACACACACACACACACACACAGAGCAAACAAAAGTAAAAGAGGTGGAGACACTGAAGTGACCTCGAAGATTACTGGAGTTGTTACTGTAGATGCAATAAAACCTTTGCGAGCCAAAAGCCAATACTGAATCAATATACCTGTTCAACAAGCAAAAGCATGATGTAGAAAAGTAAGATTTCAGCTCTGTCTGCAGTGCCTCATCCATGATAAAGTCTCTCTCCCTCTGTACTCGATTATCTCTTTGATTTGTTGGCATTGCGTCAGTGTGCCCTACTTACTAGCACATGGCTACTCTGTAGTTACAGCTGATAATAAACCAACTGAACAGTTGCAAAAGTGTCGAACAGTCTCTCTGGTCCTCCAAGTCAACAATGTTATCTCTGTCAGCACTGTTGCCATTGTTTGCGCTGTTAGCACCATTAGGTCACGTCCACACGGGAACACAGCCGACTTTATTTTGAAACTGTCTCAGGAAATTTGAAACCGCTAAAACACAGTAATATATACAACTGGCCTGTGGGTAGCGCTGTAACGCAGCAATAAAACAGAGAGGAAGAAATAGAGCGTGCATATCAGTGTAACAACAAAGAAATACACAAGTAAGCATTTGCGCAGGAGGTGCGATTCAAGAAAGATCTGTACAGGCTGTGCACATAACACGGTGTGTTGAGGCAAGCCTGTCACAAACGGGTAGGCAAACTAGAAAAATGCCTCGGGCCCCCAGCTGAAAGGGGGCCCCCTGACAATGACTGGTTATGTATTCAAATAACAGCAACGACAACTTTGTGAGCACGGCAGCGCCTCCCTAAAGTCTATGACCAAAAAGTGCGATGACACTATTGTCGAAATCCCCCTCGAAGGGGCCCCTCCCTTATAGTTCGACAGCAGCAGCCAGGGTCTTGTGGCTGCATTTGCTAAAAGCCAAGGCCCACAGCAGCAGTTGTATTTTGCACATGACTGTCTCTTCGTGTAAGGAAGTTAATTTTATGTGTTTTTACATGTTGTGCACTTTTCTGTATGTGTTGGTAGTTCAAATTGAAACGTTGTTGCATACTTTTTCTTATGTTCTTATTGATGTTCATATTTATTTGACTGATATTTGATTAATAAAGAAAAGTTATTTCTATGTATGTGTACACTATAAACATTTTGTGTGTCAATGTTATTTGCATATTTTGTATTATATTACAGTCTTATTTTCATATTCAATTGAACTACATATTTTGTGTATATACTTTTTCATTCAAGTTATTGTTCAGTGTTATATGTTTAGTAACATCCATCCATCCATTTTCTACCTCTTATCACATAGGGTCAGGGGGGCTGGAGCCTATCCAATGCTGTCTTAGGGTGAAAGGCAGGGTACAGGGGCCTCAGGTCCCCCTTTTGCCTAGGGCCCCCAAATACCTTGAAACAGCCCTGCGTTTAAGGACTTATCCACTCTGGCGGTTTCAAAAAAAAAAGAGTGTATATGGGTTCCTGACACACTGGTTCTATGTGGACGAAACAACCATAAGACAAAAAAAAAATGGTGTTTACTTCCAAACCTGTCTCCATGTGGACATGGTCTTCGCTGATAGTTGTCTCTACTCATCTCCACGTGTGGGCAAGACACAACATTATTTAGATGAAATAGATAGATAAAAGATATTTTGAGAAATTTATGCACAAGATAGAGATTAACAGTTGCATTAATTGCACAGAACGTAACCAGCATGCCTGCATCCCAGTCTCGGTCTCCCCTTTCCTCTGTCTTGGGAGATGTAGGAATCTGCCATCCATTAGGATGGATAATGGGGATAGATGGATCATTGCAAAGACAGGTATGGTGGGACCGAAGGGGATAGGAGGAAAATGGATATGTCGTCAAAAAGGACTTGTGAATACCAAATGGAGGAATTCTATGGAGCCTCAGCTACATGCCTGGAGCCAGAGGGGAACAGGGCATCTATCATGAACATGGAAACTCTTGACATGACAGGATTCAACCAGCTGTGCTCTGGACAGGTTAAAAATACAAATAGGCTGTCCTGCTAGCTCAGGCTCAGGACAGCCAGGGTGCATATCATGTTCTTTTACACATTGTACACATCATTTTGGTAGGTTAGCACATCATTTCGAGATCTGTTTTTCATTCTCTTTCACTGTCGTAATCATTTATTCCTTTTTTTCCCTTTTCAGATGTTATTCTAAAATTCATTCATCTTTCCCCGCAGTTTTTTCTTCTTCTTGTGTTCCTGTGTTTCTGTATCTAAGTGTATAGTTCTTATAAGTGCACATTAACGAGCATATTTCCGATATGGCATAATACCTTTAGTAGTTATTAAATAGAACCTGCTTTCTGCAGCAAGGCTTCAGTGCCAGTAGAGGGAGACTGTAACTAATCACCTTGACTGAAGAAATACTCACTACAACACAGTGCAGATTTTTCCTGTGACAAACAAAACCATGTCGAAGCGTGTTTGATTTAAAATGAGGTGTGTGTGTGTGTGTGTGTGTGTGTGTGTGTGTGTGTATCTGTGTGTGTGAGAGACAGAGAGGGGGGGATGAAGGAGGGGAAACAAGTGACAGAGAGATAAAGAGTGCTGATTCCAGGCAGCCTCACTTCCCCTGTTCATGGCTTGAGCCATTGATTGTTGCACATCGGGACCTGCCAGTAAGATGGGACACTGTCATCATGCAAACCCACTGATTAATGCATGCTTACAGTATGTGTGTGTGTTTTAGAGTAAGACAGAGAAAGTAGTGTCCAACCCTACCGCTTCCTTTGGGACAATGAAGATCAGTTGTATTCAAAAAGAAATAAAATATCCCAGATTAGGAAAGTTGTTAAATTTTGGGAGAATGAAACTCTCCTGAGGAATCAGGGGCATGATGTGAAACCACTGAAAGTTTTCCAGGCTTTGACACCTACTTGTGCTGATAATGAATGCTTCCGTTTCTGCTGGGGAGAAACAAAACTAGCTCACTTTATAACCTGCTGCACCAAGATAACAATGAACCTGTCAACATGCATCTTTATTTAATCACATATATAATACATGAAATGGAGCTGTGTGAAGTCAGCTAAATGTCTGCTTGTGTTATAGTGAGTTCAAAGTATTTTAAACCTACGTAGTTTCTATTTGCCTTTACACAAACACGTTGTGTGCATCCTTGAAAAACACATTCATACAGTTGATATTTTTATTTTGTGTTTCTACCAGAAAACTCCAAACTGTATTTTCCTCATACTGCATCACCAGGCAACAGTTTCAGCTGATGTCATTTACATACACTGCAAGAAATAGACTGGGACACATTTAAAATGTTAATGTCTGATTGTCAAGTGATCTAACCATTGTAGATTTATGACATTGCAGAAATCCTGACGACTTGTTTCAAACACATGGTTTCTGAACACGGGTTGGGTGTATTTCTCTTTGGAAAGAGCATTTCAGTGGACAACAGCAAAGCCTGATCTGGGTCTGTCCACACTGGGTTTGACAACTGAATGATTTTGAATGAACCTGCAAGATTTTGTCTGATTTTGCATTAACATTAACTATATAGAAATGAATGATCAGTTAAAAGTTCCTGACAGTAACTTTAAATGTTAAATGGTGTACTGTACATGTTTCATACATTCAGAGGGACAAAAAATAGAGTTCATCACAGACTCTCAAAGGTGTCCCTGGACTATAGCTGCTGAACTTTTAACACTTTCTACTAAGTTGAGTTGTCATAGATGCATGGCCTTATATGGAGATGGCATCCATACTCAACATCAGAACTCAGAACAAAACAGCCAGTGGTACACCAAAAATGAAAATCAATTACTTCTGCAGAGATGCATTCATATCAAGGTGCACTTTAGCATCAAATAGTGTCTCTCTTGACATTTGGGTTTCCCCTCAGTTGCTCTGCTTGAGTTTAACCTCCAACAAGTACATGTGTGAGTGTATGTGGATGAGAGAGTTAGAGAGAGAAAAAAGCATAAATTAGAGATGGCCCCTGATCGACCCTGTGCTTTGGGTTGATGCAGCAACAGTCACTTGTTCACAGTCACAAAGGAGCGCAAAGACATTCTGTGCCATTTCCTGCTTCTCATTTTAATGATGGATAATGACATTTTGACCACTAAACCAGGCACGAAACTCATGTTAGTGAGCACAACAGGGACAGACAGATCACCAAAATCAAAAGTTAAGTGATATTTTTAGCAGATGTGAGGATACCCAGGTGCAGGAAAAAGGCTGCAGTTTGTGGTTATGTTTTTGGTGATTTTTCCCAAAGGGACTGGAGAAATATCTACTTTTTTATTTGTTATCTAACAAGCTAAATATCTGCTACTGGGCCATTAATGAACATTACACAGTTTGTGCTGAGAGTGGATGACAATAACTCATGTGAATGGAGGTCAAAGTGTTTGATATGGTGAGGAATTTCCACAGAAAGTCTGCAGTAATGAACATCTTATCTATTTGGTATGTAAATAAATAAATTTCATCACAGCCTCCGCTGAGCCAGGAATTTAATGACTGCGGCAAGAAAGTGGAAGCCAATCATGTTGAAGTTCAAAATGTTCAGAGAAAACATTTATATGGGGCTATAACACTCCAAAGGGACCATCTTATGTCGCTTTTAAGTTATTTTGCCAAATATGACCGTAGTAAAGCTGATTTGTTTTTCTTTTTTTACATTTTATGTTGGAACACTTTTTTTTATTTGATGTAACTTTAGACGTGAAAGAGCATATCTTTCATAACTTCGAGTGTGACATAAATTTGATTGATTTCTTGGTAACTACTTGCTGCTTTCCATTTTCAGCATCAAACCACAGTTGATGATTTAAGTATGGGTCCCCGATTTGTGCCATTCCAAATTCTTACAGTAGGGTAGGTCACATTTAAAGGTGCAATGTGTAACACACACATAGCCACATGCTGCAAATAAATAGGATCCAGTATTTCACCTCTGCTATTGGGTTCAGATTATCTGACACAAACCTCTGGGGAAGACAAAATGACCCCTGTATCTTCAACACAACAGCAGCTCTACATTTGGTCTTCTCATGATGGACTGAGGGCAGACTGGACACTTCAGTGACTCACTATTGCTTCTTGAGGTAGAAGTCGTAATACAAGAGAGGACAGGCCCAGGTTAGCTTCACATACACAACACCTATAAGTGCTGCTACTGTTACATTATGTAAATGTAACACGTATCTGCAGGTCCAATTTAGGGCTGTGAATGTCCCGTGTTTCCTAAAATAGAAGAATGACTATTACCTTGGCTCCTCTCCCTCCAATGATATCATCAAAAGTGATTTATCAATTGACCGTTTATCTTTCCTCAAGCAATCAAGCTAAAAGTAGAATAAAGTAAAATGCTCTCAGTCTGAATGAAGTGTAACAAAGGTAGGGTGGAAGGAAACATATAAGGGAAGCCAGAGGTTGATTTGTCTGTAGGGAGAGCGTGACCTGGAAAGCTCAGGAAGGACTGCTGCAAAGCTGCTCCTCTCACACGCACATTTCAGACAGGGGAGGAGGGACAGGAGAGGAAGGATCCCTGGTCCAAAAAAAAAAAAAGTGGAAGAGAGGGTGATGTGGGCTGTGAATGAGAGGTGGTAACAAGATCAGAGGAAGAGGAAGGATATGGTTGTCCTAGTCTGGCTCTGTTCTCAGGCAGACTTTTTTTTTAAGTTGTAAGTTCTATCCACTTGTGTCATGTTCAGATTTACCTCCTGTGTTTGTCTTTTCCTACCGCCATGATTATCCTCGCCTGCCCTCAAACATTCACCAATCACTTTTTCTGTTCCTTGCTCATAGCTTTCTAACATTTCTCATGTACACTTTTTATGTTTTTTGGACTTTACCACTGTCACTGACTTTTACTTCTGCCTGTTCCCTGTCTGGATGTGTTTGCTTACTTGGACTGATTACCTGTGTATGATCAACTATGTTAAGACTAAGACTTTGGACAAAATGTTAAAAAAATATGTTCTGATGTCTTTTCCTAACCACTTTTCCCTGACCTCAATGGAAACCTCATCAGTCCAAGGAAACATAGGAAAGACAAGAGGTGGATGTCATTGATGCAGGTCTGTCGTGGTGAAACTACATTATTCTGAAGATGCACTCCAAAAGTCTTTTAGTGACATGATCCTGTAAAGGAAAGATATAGCAGGTACATTTGGTGCTGAAACACTTTAGGTTTACATTGCTCCTTATGCTTATAAAGGTAATAAAATAATAGCAATACACTCCCACAATGACAGCATGACAACATCACTTATATTTGTAAAAAGAACATTGGACTTGAAATGTAATGTTATTTAAGCTATGGATGTAACTTAAAATACATAAAAGCTTTGGTGAGCAGTTTCATATGTATTTGAAATATGTTTTACGGAAGGGCTACAAGAGCACATACTGACATCATGCCTAAAATTGTGCACCATGTGCCACACACTGAGGTTAATTCTCATGAGCGTGCATGGGCATGCACAAACACACACACACACACGTTTCCTTAAGTCACTTTTGGGGTATTTAGGGATTTTTACAACAACTAACCCCCAAATCCCAACTCTAACCCTAACCCTAAACACTGACCTAAAATCAAGGTTTGAACAATTGGGGACATGGACTTTGTCCCCAATTGCACATGCCGTCCCCAATCAACTAGTACTAAGTCAAGTGTGTGACCCCAATGTGGACAGAGGCAGAACACAAACACACAACAAACACACTCTATCAAAGTCCTAATGACAGCTCACTGCACTGATACAAGCCTGCAGTGGCCATTTGTATGCATGTCTGGGTGAAGACTCACACACACAAGCACAAACAAAATCTCAGCCAACACACCCTCTTCTCTTGATGCCCATCACAGATGTTAATGCCCTGACAGGTTCCATTTAGTAGTGTAGAGAGATCCAGCTCAATCAGGAAACAACTAAGATCCTTTAGAAATACAACACTAAAACACACACACACACACACACACAGACACAGACACACACACTCCAAAGGAGGTAAATTGTAAGCTAACTGAGCCCAGCTTTTCCTCCTCCACCTCCACCAACCATCCACTAGTGACTCTCTCAGTGGACCAAGAGAGATCTATACTGTTGGGTAGTGTCCTGCTAATTTCTATTTAGATGTCTGCGACTCCTCTGGGAGCACCATGATGGATCTTTCTTTCATTGACTACAGTTCAGGGAGGAACCACGTCCGCCGATGTGAGCTTGTATTTTTCCTTTTAATGCTCCTTTTCTCCTCCTGTATTTTCTGTCTCCCAGGGCAATTAATACAAATACAAAAATCAGGAAATCAATTGGAAAAATAGAAAACAGCTGAAGACAAGAATTTGTAAAAAGAAAGAAAAGTATAACTGAAAAGGATTCCAGTCTTGCAACAATACACAGTAACAGTGAGTTTCATAGGTAAGGTGTAGGTTTTTCACAGGTGAGGCACTGATGTAACCTCTGACATTATTGCTCTTGATTAGCATCACCTCTTAGGGTGTTGGTGTAGTTCATGAACCATAGAGGGTGAGTGTTGGGGAGATGCAGTGGGAACCCCAGCCTTATTTGAGTGGCACCCCACCCCACCCCCCTGCGTTAGCAGCGACCTTGAGACACGACAAGGAACAATAAACCATAAATCAACATGGAATGGCAAGAAAGGCATTGTGAGGAAAAAAGAGGGGAAGAAAGGAAAAAGGGAAAGGAAAAGTGTGTGAAAAGAGGAGGCAGGGGGGAGGCAGCGACACCTGTCATTCCTGGTTTGGTTTATGGACGTCAGTGGCCGGCCGGGTCGCAGCGCAGCGCCACTCTGATCCAGCTTTTGGTGGACTCAGCAGAATGGGAGATCACTCACCAGGAGCTGACCTTCAGGATCTGGGGGAGGAGGGAGGGATAGGGGAAGCACTTCTGAGGTGGGAGGGATGTAGAGGAGGGAGGAAAAAGGAAGCAGAGAAGTTATAGGGAGAAATGGTGGGTGTACAGTATATACACAGTGCTTGACAAATTTATTAGACCATCGCCCAGTGTAAGGTGTTTGTCACCCCTGCCCTATATAAACAGTATTGCTGATAACCAAAATGCTTTTTTTGTTTCTGTAATGGTTAATCCACCATATGTGCAAGCTCTTTAATCAAAATAATATATCTAATGCTAAAATATTATTGTTGTTGTCAATGAGTTTTCAAATTGACTGTTTAAAGGAATATAGATTATAAACAGTGTAGTTGTTGTATATAACAATAGTTTAAGTTGTTTAATTCTTATACTTTTGTTGTCATCTGATACCTGTTTCCATTGAATTGATATTCCTACAAGATTACAAGATTTACAATTTCCTACAAGAACCAGCGGGGGTTCGAACTCTTTGAGCTCTTGGAGAAGCATTTGATGAGGCTGTGCTGAGCAGTGTTGGGCATTAATTCTAAATAAATGCAGTTACCTTTACCATATTGTGTGTTTGTCCATTACTCTGTAAATGATTTCTTGATTGATGAATTCAGATTGCTTTCATTCATGCTCTGAGATGGCACTATGCATTCATAGTGTCCATCTGAGAGTGTCCATCACTTTCCCAGCATAAGGAAACAAATATCGTCAGTAAAATAGAGCATTAATGTCATTGCAGAAGCATTGGGAGCTTGACATTTGTGTTATTCAACTTTTGGTGCATTCCAGTTGCACACAAATGTCGGGTGTTGGGAGCACTAAACTTTGGGGTTACGATGATCCAAGCTCCAAGTTTTGACTTCCATGAAAGTAAAAAAAAAAATACTTTTACTTTGCATTGCTTTTTGGTGTAAGTAATCACCAAAGTAATTGAGTTACTTTTTGAATGAAGTAACCAGTAATGGTAACTTTCAGTTATTCAGTTCAGTTCAGTTATTTTTCAGTAACGAGTGCAACTGGTGCTGAGTAATGTAAGTACTATTATTTCAGCTGTGGAGTAATTAGTAAAGAAATTTAATTATTCCCTTTGTTGATCAGTTGACTGTTCAAGAAAATTCAGGACAACCCACTATTGTCAGTGTTGTGCATGAATGCAACAACAGAGCATGTGTTGGTGAACAGTGAACTGAACATATTCATTTGTAGCCTGGCCGTAGCCCTCCAAAATCTTCTGCTCAGTTATCATTTCCCCACATATTACGTCTGGGTTTGATCTCCTTGGACTCGATTTCTCATGATGCATTCCGTCCTGGCCAGTCAGGGAATGGTGGGGGACGGGGGGAGGCGGGTGTTAACGATGACATCGAATGCGCAGATTAATACCATAGCATCCTGCTGTTTTTTTAAACAGAAGCAATGGACAGTAAACTGGTTCACTGTGTGAACTTTGAGCTGCAAGTATTATTATTTTTGTGAGGTCAGGGGTTAGTTGAAGATCTTTGCTCATCTTTACTGTCATGAAAATAGTTCATCATGGCTAGGTCTTCCAGATTAAATCAAAGATTCAACACGTTTCATTCAGAAAGTTAACTTGGCCAGGGAAAGAACTTATATTGCAGCCGATACAAGGAAATTGCTGCATGTGGAAATGAGGAGAAAGCCCTGAAAAGAAGCAGAGAGGGTGATAAATTTGCCCCCAGAATAAGTGTCTAAAAAGCTGCCATGTCTTATGAAATGCACCCATAAGCTACACTAAGTGAAACACATTAAAGAGGTTGTGATTTGCCTCTGAGACCATTAATAAAGTAAAATACATGCATGGCTAATTTATTAACGTACATCTCTTGACATTCATTACTACTGAGGCAGCAGCCCTGAGCTTTTTTGGTGTGGCGCACACACACACACACACACACACACACAGAAGGTTCAGGACAGGACAGGCCTGGTTTGAATGATACACCTCGAGCTCTTTGCAGTTAAAGGTGTCATCATAATTGATTGGGGGAGCGTAAAGGCAAACTGGAAACTATCCAAATTACAAATTGAACGGAGAATCCTCTTAGCCAAAAACTTACACCGTTTTACCAAACAATTCACTTTAATGAGCCGACCGTCCATTGTGCAGAGAAGACCACCCTTCCCACCTTCTCTCTCTGGATTTATCTTACTTATTCTCTGTCCCACTGAAATGGTGGAAACTTGCTGATAGGGGTGGACCAGTAAAACAGATTGGAACATCTCTGTTCTCCCATAACTATTTGGCTGACCAGAGGCTGACCTCACTGTTATCACTCAACATGTGGGGAAATTGCCAGACCAATTTATAACTTAAAGATCCTCCTAGCGGGATGGCTGTGGATCTGTGGACAATGTGCTTTGTTTAGGGATAGACAGACATCTGCGCTTAATGCAGGAAAAATTCATTCATACAGACGACACACATGTCATGTCTCAGTACTTTGCCGTTTTTCATACGTTCAGTCTTGTTTTTAATGTTTTCTGGTCTCTCTTTTATTTTGTAATAATACTTTCGCTCTTGTTTCAGATCACTTGACTTCCTACCTTTGTGTGTTTCTTGATATTGTGGTTGTCTGACCCTGCGCTGATTGTGTTCATCTGTGTCCCACTTCCTCAAGGATAAATAGTCTTGTCAGCTCCCAGCATTACTAATGACATAATTTTTTCAGTTACGTGTAATACAACTAATCATCCTTACTCCTACTAATTGAAGGTGTTGTCATCTGACTTGGCTCTCAGTCACAGGAGCTGCAAAGCTGTTTTTTTTTTTTTTTCTTTGGTGAGGGAGGGGTGAGAGCAATTGATGATCCAAAATCCCAAAATCCAGAATCCAAATTGTTTGACATACTTAAACTTTAAAAAAAGTAACACAATAATTACTTTCTCTGGTAACTGCATTTATATTGGAGCAATTCAGTTACCAATTGTAACTATTTGTAACTAGTAACTATAACTAATTACCTTTTAAAGGTACCGTGTCCAGCTCTGATCAACAGGGATTCTTTGTTACATGCTTTTCCTCAAGAGAGATATTTTTGTTGTACTTTGTATTGCAAGCAAAAGAAGTCAACCCGAGGCAACTCTTCAGAAGCACAATTTTGCAAGAAAACCACAGACATGGCGACACTAAACACAACAAAACAGTGGAATCAGTCATAAAAAAAACTGATCCATAGTGCTACTAGAGGTCAAAAACTCCACAGGGTATGTTTGAGCAAAGAAATTGCCACAAACACTGTGTTTCCCCAAACTCCACAGGGTGTGTTTGGGGAAAGATAATGTTTAAGGCAATTAAACTATACAGCTTGGGCTGGTGTGTGATATATGCTCTCACAGCCTGTACAAGGTACAGCCTTTGAACAATGCATAATAACACAAGGAATCATAGATGTATACTGATATAGAAATTATACTGAAATTAAAAAGCAAACATTGCTATTGAATCACGAGTGTTTGTCTCTGCATTATGGCTTGTTTGTAGCTTTTAGTTGCTCGGCTAAGTCTCTTTATAGTGTATTTTTTTTTAATATTCTTTTTATTTATATTTTTTTAAGCTGGGCCTTTTATTTAGCCCAGTTTAATATAAAAATAATACAATTATTATAATATATATTTTATAATGATAAATAATCATGAAAAATACAGGCTTGACAAAGGTTGTTTCTCACTTAAATAAAAAAATAAAATGAAATAATCATTTGCATCAAATTGTGTTGTGTTGATTTTATTATGATGACTAGTAGGTCGTCTAAATTTTGTTTGACAGAGTAAAAATCACAGAGTGACATTATTATGGGTTTAAAAAGTGTTTGACGAGGTAATTTTAATTTGAAAAGGGAATAGTGGTCCAGTCTAATAAGAATATTATCAGAAAAATAGAACAATTTCTGTTCATTCATATATATTTTTTTCAAAACAAACACTTTAATATTTTCTATTAAACAATCACCTTACCAACTAATAATTTTAATTCAGTAATCAGAAACTTAGATAGGATAGTATTACAAACATGTTGACTGATTTACAATACTGACCAAGATGTTACAGAACAAAGCTGCAATGACAGAAGTATTAAAGGAAATATATTTAAATATATGGTGACCTTGAATTCCCTTTAGAGCATGGTTCAAAATTCTGTTTGCTGTTTGTATGCCCATACACGTGCACACACACGACACATACACTTTGCAATTCAGCAGCTGAAGCAGATTTGTTCAAAGCTGTACGAGTGGCAGGGCCAAATTGCTGACAGCTGTTCGGATATCAGAGCCTCACCACCACCACCTTCCTCCTCTGCTCTCGTAATCAGCCCTCTCACCCTGCAAGCATCACTCTCTGGACCACACATACACACATACACACACACACACACACACACACACACACACAGTCCTCATTACAGACATATATCATATACATTGGCCCTTTACTGTGATACCTTAATGCATGCACTATATTGTCCTGTAAGCACATACAAGTGAAGGGGGAGCTCCTGATTTTCTGGAAAAATAGTGTTTATATTTCTCAGTGGATTTCAATGAGTTGTGCTTATATTCAAGAGTTTATGATCTGTGATGGTGTGGAGTGAGACAAAAATCTCCTAAGAAGCTCAGGAGAGAGTGTGTATTGTAGGTCTTAGTCAGTGGGCAACACCAGGTTCTGTTCAAGAAAAACATAAGCTGAGAGCTCAGACCATCAGTGCTGCTCCTTTTCAGCCTGTGATTGACAGCAGAGACCTGAAAATCACATGATAGCCATGCCCTAATGCTTTGTGTGTTATTTCACCATATATTTGACCATAATTCAGTAAATGGACACCTGATATATTCTAACATTATTTAAACTAAGCATTCAGACCATAAAATTGTGTTTATAGTGTTTACAGAGGTAAAACACCAGGGGGAAAAAGGGTAATTTTCCCATAAACTTTAATACAAACTGACTTCTTTTTGAAACCACCAGTATTACCCCCTGCTGGCTGTTGGAGAGAAAAGTTTAAGTTACTTTCGTACGGGATTCATTGCCCTTGTTAACCCAACAGGTGACGTTACGATAGCTCCGTTCACTATTTTTATACAGTCTATGTCCTTACCTTATGAAGACCCTGGAGAGACTGGTCCTCCTCCACCTGGATCCGCTGCACTTTGCCTATCAACCTGGCATCAGGGTGGATGATCTACCTGCTATACTCATCCCTCTCTCACTAGGAAAGCTGAAAGCACTGTTAGGATAATGTTCTTTGATTTCTCCAGTTCAACACCATTAAGCTCACATTTCTGGGTGGCAAGTTGGACCGTGCAGGGGTGGACCACCACCTCAGCACCTGGATTCTGGACTACCTCACAGACTGACCACACAGTGGGGATACACACAGTGGGGATGTGGGGATACAGGATTGTGTGTCCAGGATATATATATATATATATATATATATCACTTTACCTTATCAGCATCCAATTTCAGTTCACGTTATTGCTGTGTAGTGTTTCACTAGTCTACACAGAGTATATATTACAATAAGAGACAGGCTGCTTATGTGACTTCAGAGTCAGACACATTCTGATGTAGATGTGACATTAGTGAAGTTCCAGTTTATTAATTTACAGACTAACTAAAAACTCACTACTTCTCAACAACTGCTGGAGGGTTTTACTCAAGGGTGAAACATTTTAAAGGAATGATATAGCTCCTCTACTTTTAAGTGAAAAATCCAAAAGATAATGACCCTATTAAAATCGAATCAGAAGGGAAGGGCGGCGTGGAAAAACTTGCTCATCTCTCTGTGGTCTCATGTTTCTAGGGGTTTCTGGGGGTTTATGAGCTGGAGAGGCTGAGCCGAGGCCCTGTCCAGTCCTGATGATCAGCTGCATATTGACTCAGACTCCAGGGTCACACAGACAGGAATTAATCAGTCAATATGCTCACCTCCTTAACAGTCATGTGTTTGTGTTGTGTCTATGTGTGTGTGTTTTATGTGTGTGTGGTGGCATGGATGGGAGGAGCAGTGCTGCTGATGCTCATTAGGGAATGTAAAGCGGCTTTTACTGCTGCTTCAGCAATATTGACAATCCGGATTGGATATCAAGGGAAAGCGGCAATCAACGACATTTTACAAAAAAAAAAAAATGCTGTGACTATACATATAGGAGTAGATAGTAATCATCCTCATACTGCAGCAAAAACACAAGAGGACCTCAAAGTAGTTTTGCTGATTTATTTGCTCCATTGTGTGATTAACTATTTGTCCCTCATTCTATCAATTTGCACATTCTGTGCTGTGACTCGTTGAAAAATATGGCTTTTATTATCCAGCAGAATAATATAAATCTACTATTTAAAATTCTTATAAAATCCTGGTTGACACATGCAATCATTTACACAACTGACAAATTTCAGTGTAAAATAAGATCAGACATTTTCACAAAATGATGGCTAGTATGATAGCTTATTAGAGATAAATATTATCTCAGGGGGTGTTACGATGGTGTAATGGTTAGCACTGTCACCTCACAGAAAGAAAGTACTGGGTTCGATTCTCGGCCCAGGGCCTTTCTGTGTAGAGTTTGCATGTTCTCCCTGTGTTTGGGTGGGTTCTCGATTGGTAGACATTAGGTGTGGAAGCAAGCATCCATCCATTTTCCACTGCTTATCCTCACATAGGGTTGAGGGGAGGCTGGTGCCTATCCCAGCTGTGTTAGGGTGAAAGGCGGTGTACACCCTGGACAATTTGCCAGTTGATCACAAGGCATATAGAGACAGACAACCACTCACAGCTATGGGCAATTTAAATTAGCCAATTAATCTAATCCCCATGCATGTTTTTGGATGGTGGAAGGAAGCCTTAGTACCCGGAGAGAACCCATGCAGACACAGGGAGAACATGCAAACTCCACACAGAAAAGCCCCGGAATCGAGAATCGAATCGAGAATCGAACACGGTGACAGTGCTAACCACTACACCACCGTGCTGCCCTGGCAGTTCATTAAGTCCACAAAAAATATGCAAAAAATATGTAATGACTCATCAGCAAATTCACTTGTTTTTGTCCAATTCATACATTCGGTCACAACTGCACAGAATAATCTGAATCTCAAATGGTGTAGTAAGTGATCGGAACTGATTAAACAAGGTGTACTATTATCTGCAAATTTTAGCATGCCCAGCTAACAAGCTTACTACCTATGACTAGTACCACTACTGGTTACTTAGGATGTGCAATACACTATGTTGTGGTGGATTTTATATTGTGGTATATCAGTATATTTTAGGATTGCTTCAAAGAAGCCTACCTCAGGACTGACCACTCCTGTTACGTGGGTGGAGCTGAGACTGTTTTTTTTCTTTTTACTGTCATTGCACACCTCATAGAAATGAGACTTGCAGCACAAACAAAGCTGGACTTCATTGACCATTTTTTTACTTTGGCAACCCTCTCAGTTCCAGAACAGCTTTCCAGGCACTATAAGGCAGGCTGCCTCTGTCAGTGTTTGTAAGACATGTCTGAAAACCCAGTTTTATTCCCTTTTAACTTTTTAACTATTTTATTATGTATACCTTTTTTAATTTCCTGTTTAATAGATCTTTTAAACTGTTTAAAGTGTTAAATAAATAAAAGAAACTTGACCTGGAACCACAGCTAAGCAGCCCATTGTCATTCCCAGGGAGTCGAATACTGATGTCAACCATGTTGTCATTTTCTTAAACCTATGGTGATTTTATTGCCTGAAACTATGAAAGTGTTTTTCATTTAATACACAACATTAAGCACATGTTTAGTGAGACTGAAATTGACTACACATTGCTTAACCTGTAAAATGAATACTATGGAGGCTGCAATATGATAAGAGAATATGTAATGCGTCATATCATTTGTGTATCAGTCCGAGACTATTTCCTCTATGGGGACAATAAAGCGTATCGTATTGCATCCTAACAGAAAATGCCTGTCAAACTGAACCAGTCCATGCCACTATGAGGTAATTCACACCTGCAATCAAAATCATTGTTGCTGCCACTGTAAATTTTCTCTCACTGTTACAAGTGACATTTCAGCAACATCTGGCCAAATTCATCCTCTGTCATGCACTGTCAAACTGACTTTCATCTGATCTGTCTGTAAATCACATCCCAATCTGTCTAACACTCAGACACCGTAATTCTCTCCTCAAAGTATCCCGCTCAAGTAAATTATGACATTACCATCACACACATATTAGAACTCCATCTGAGAGAGATCCAACAGACCCCTAAGGCCAATATTGATTTCAACAGAAGGATTCTATGATCTCCTCTCCCATTGTTTAAAAAATACAACAATATTCTCATTCAACCATTTACTGTTCTTCTGAAGCCCTGACCTGTTTCATAAATTACCTTGAATCCTTCAGCTTGAATCCTCTGAATGATCCAGTGCATGCTCAAAGCCATAAACCAGAGTTAGTTTACTCCTTAGATCTCTCCATATCTCCAACACTGTGAAAATAGATTTTTTTTTCTTTTTCTTAGCTCTTCTCTGTTCACTTACTTACTTACTTATCTTTCTGTGTCTCTACTAGCTGCACATCTTCTATCTTTGCTTCCATGACCTGTGGTGTCCAGGAGCTTTACATGTTTGCAAATGATATATAGATCTACCTCTGCCTTGAGCCTAAACAAACTGAGCTCAAACACTATCTTCATAACAGCAAATTCTGGATTGCTGTACCTCACGAGGACCAATTTTATGTCTCCTCATTTTGGCTTGTCATCCTCCTCTGTCAGACCTCCTTTTTGTCAGACAAAACTTTGAGAGTTGTATTTGATTCAGGATGCAAGTTTGTTGAGCAAAAGACGTTAGTACATATCCTCATGCAACTCATTATATTTTGGTGTTTATTCCATCTCCATTTCATTGCAGCGGTAAGAGTTCTAACAAAAAAGAGAACACTGGTTTCTGTTATAATTAATTTGAAAGTCCTGATGTTTATTTGTAAGGTATTAAATGACGTGCCCCTTTTTTACATCGAGACATAAAATATAACTGTTGGAGAACTAAAATTATCCAACCAAAGGCTTTCAGACGGCTCCAACATGCAGGACTAAGGGCTCTATTATTGTAGACAGCGCAATACAGGTGGGGCATAAATGCTGGTGTAGCCTGATTTTTGTGCAAGTCCAAGTGCAAGGCCCGCTGTGCATGTTCGGCAATTTGGTAGAGCGGCCTGCGCTAAGATGGCCGTGCTGATGCAGCAGAGGAAGAGTTGACACATACCTCTGTTGTCTTTGCGCATGTGCTCAATCACTCTGGTGTGTGCCGCTATCTTGTTAGCATTTAGTATAGCCCAGTACTTTCATTGGGATCCAAACAGGGGTGCAGTTAGAAGCTCCCGAGCACTTCCATGTTTTCCCTATTTAAATAAGGTTACATGAGTAGTTATATGACTCAAGTATGCTTGCACAAAATAAAACGGGATGATTTTCTAAGCGGATAAAAAGGAGAACTGTAACGTATGGCGGAATTACACTTGGGAGCACTTCGGCTCTGACATCGGCACAGTCATAGACATGTATACAGCAATTACGGCGCTGACGTCGAACAAAATAGCGCCACGCACCAGAGCGATTGAGAGCACGCGCAAAGACGAGAGAGTTATGTATCAACTCATCTAAGATCAAGGAAGATTATATTTCAGTATAGAACAGCGGTGGCTTGTTCTTTTAAGTATTAGTTTTGTTGTGTGTATATTTAAAATCAGTATATCTTATAGCATTTTAAATGACACCACGCAGCTCCACAGCCTCTATATTTTTCCTTGTAAATGCAGAAGGACAGGTTTGACCAAACATTTCAACTCATCCATGCTGTTTCCATCAAAAGGACTACCAGGCTTCTAACACCTGCAGAGATCAGCCTTCACAACTGTTTAGCGCCTCTCTGTACACACACCACTAGAGCCCATCAGTCCACAGCACCAAGCATGAATCAGTATTCATTCAGCACTTCTATCAGAATGTTGATAAAATGACATTTCCATCACCTCTCTAGGAGGACAAGGACATCCTTTGCACACACACACACAAACACACACACACAATAAGATGCAGGTGCACTGACATCACAAACTCACATACACGTATCAGTATGCACTGAAATATATGCAGGCGGACATATGGATAGATGCAGCCACATTGGCGCAACACATCCCATTTAATCTGATAGCTGGCAATAGTGAAATGTGGCAGGACAATAATTAAAAAGTGTAGGAAGGACAAAGGGGGAAATGAGGATAATATGGTTGACAACTAACAATAGCAGCAACAGTGGAATTTTATGGTAGTGAGCTCAGTGACAACACACCAAGTGAAAACATAGACTGGTCTTGGACAGGATGGGCAGTGGGCGAAGCAAAGGGATATGTGCCTCTAACGAAAGATGCTTTCACGTGTAGTGTGTAAACCAACCACAAGTCTCTGCTGATGATGTATTTGAAGTCACAGCTTTCTGACAGTTTATCATTTTTATGTACTTGTCTTTATGTACTGGTTGAATTTTAAATACTTCACAAAAACAGCTTCTCTCCCACCATATTCTTGAAAATAATTATAGGTATCTTCTGCCACGTTCATGTACATCTGCTGTCGCCCCATCTTGGTGCAGCTTTAAATATCATCACCATATATTATCAGTTAAAAATTTGCTTTCCTTTGCATGAGAAAATAAATGTATTGGCAGCATTGGTTGAATCAAATAGTTTGATTTTATATAAATATAAATATAATGACCTGGGCACCGAACTAAGTAAGTGTTCTACAAATACCAAATGGTCATGCAACAGTAATATACAGTACAGTAGGCCTGTCTCTTTCAATGCATATTCTCCACACCCCTGGGGGAAATCTGGACACCTACATTTCACCATTTACCATACATGTTTGGACTCTTGGAATGCTGGGTAACTGCTGGGTGTTTGCTATCATCCTTGATCCTCATTTATCAAGAATGCATTGGTGCTGATGGCAGGAGCAGTCTACCTGAGGCGAGTAACACTACTTCCAAATCATACAAACCCCAAACTCCTGTTAGTGAATGGTAATAACTGAGGCCTTAAGCTGTTTTATTTATATATGCTGGACAGGCTCTCCAAAGTTTAGATGTAGTTTCTGGAAGTGTTTTCCCATTATGTGTTGTGATTTCAAGTGTTTCTTTCAACAATATCATCAATGATTTTTTTTTTTTTTAACATAGAAACATTTGACTCTTTTGAAAAACATTTGAGCTCCAGCTCAAATTGTATGACTAAATCGTAGAGTTCTGAGGCTCTGATGTGACCTGACTGCTCACACTGTACGTCCACACGTCCGACTCGAACGTAAAAAAAAGATGATCAAAAGAACCTGGAAGTGGATAGATGCTCATGAATGGTAAACAAATAGTAGTTCATGACATTTTCTGTGGAGAAATGGATCAACCAGGATTTCAAACAGGTTTGATTTTCTTGCAACCATACGATTGCTGATTAGGAGCCAGCTGTGATGTATACTACACAATGCACAACACATGATTTAGCCGAGATTCAGCCCAAACCCCAAAATAGCCGGCTGAAAATAGGCCAAAAATTGCACAGTCTATGCTCACCTTTAGGGGTTTATGTTGCGGCAGTCACCAGCTCTCAGTGTCATAAAAACAAAGCCTTCAAACATTCTCCTTACTGTGGTGTAAAGTCTTTTAAGAGATCGGAGCAATGTTTGTGATGGATGGATCCATATACTTTATTCATTTAGAGGGAAGCAAATTAATTTATGAACAAAACACAGTATCCTAACACAGTCATTATTGATGATTATAACATCATATCTGAGCTGAATTAATATTAAATCCTGTGCATATGTAATTACCTTAGAAGAAGCAGGGTCATAGCCATTAATTAAATACACAGTATACTATGTATACATATAAGAAAACTGGATGTTAATGTTAATGTTAAATACATATATACAAAAAAAATGCACTTACGTAACTTAAAATAAGTCAACATTGACTTCTCCTGGTGGCCTCCTGGGTGAAAATTCTGTGTTTGTTTGATCCATCCATCCACCTCATCCTCCTTCTTTTAATACTATAATAATCACCTCACTTCTGGTGCAGTTATCTTATCATCTAATATTGCCACAGACAACGGGCCATCCTTTGACACACAAGCTCTTATAAGTTGTCTCTTGCACACTTATATCTCTTTGTTCCTGAGTAGTTTGATGTCTGTGATGTGTATTTTCCATATACAGTACATTTGGCCGTCCATTGCTCTTTTGACTTTTTTCACAGAGAATTAGTCATCTTTACAAACTGCAGCTGTCTAAACTGATATATTTTTACTGTCTTGACAAAATACATGTCCAAAAATACAATTGCCTTTATCAGCATTTTCAGGTTCTAAGTAATGTCTGTACAAGTATGAGCAGACTGTATAAAATGCTTACACAAGTGTGTATAGGCTTTGTTACACATTTCTTTTGAGCATTTAAAGGATGAGCATGAACATGTTTTTTTTTTCCTTAAAAGGTGTTCACACAGGTCAGGATCGTTCAGTACTTGGAATGATTTTATTCCCCAAATCAGCCACATAAATTATCATAATTTTTTGGGAAAACTGAAGGTTCTAGTCAAAAGGTGTTCCAGTTGTGCAGACTGGAGGTAGCTGATCTCTCCAATCCTGACAGACTTGGAAGCTGCTTTAAAGTTTTACGGTCAGACTTTTTTGCAGTGCCCAGCTGCTCTCAAATATCAACAACTGTCGTTAGGAATGCCCGCTCAGAGGTTGAAGCTGAGACACCATATTCACAAATATATTCAAACTATGCACACAGTAGCAGTCTCATTGTAGTAATGATAAAGGAAGGAATATAGATATGTGGAATAAGAGGGAGGGTTAAGTGAGACAGATTTGAAGGCAGTATACAGTCACAGACTGCTGTCCTGCTGTTACCTAACATTAAGGTGACATTGACCCTGCTAGGTGGCAAAGGCCACAATCCACAAACCCATCAACCAACTCTCCAGCACTGACATCCCAGCTGCTTCCCCCTTAATATCCCTGGCTGTGTCCCTGCATGGCTCCAGTGTTTTTGGTCTTTCTTTAGCCCTGGCTGTTCAGCAGACTATATTGGCCGTCTGTCTTTAGCCCAGGTTATTCAAGGATGCATTGGCAGGGAACCTTACTTTTCCAGAACCATGAAGACCCTGACAACAGCAGACTATGCCAGCTGTTGCCACCTTTATATACTGCAATATGTCATCTCTTTTCTCAGCTCGTCTCATCTGTCTCTCCGCTCACGACCGGCGTTGTCTTTCTTCGTTTCTCGCCTGCTCGTTCTGTCTGTGATATGTTTCTGTCTCTGTCATCTCTTGCTAAGTTCTGTCTCTTTAAGTTGTCTACATTCATCTGTCTGTTTATCCATCTGTCTGCTTGACTCTCTCACACCCCTGTTTTCTTCTTTCTTTTCTTTCTGACGCTGACTGTCTGTCTTCGACCTTTGCTCATTTGTTTCGCCCTCATTCCTTCACTCTTTTTCTCTATTTCTGTCTTCTGCTGATTGTGGCCTACCTTGTAAAGCTGGATGGCGTGGCTCTGTGCCCCGACGGCCTGTACACACCCCGGGTATTAAACAGGAACCGGGAGATTAATGTACAGTGCTCTAGATTAACGAAGTGATTTTGAGAACAGCTCATTTTACTGACAGAAAATCATGCACACACAACCACATACAAAGTCAGAGTTGTGAACATTTCTGGATTGGCGAATTCAAGCACACAAAACAAACAGACTCCAACTGCTTGGCGATGAAGGATATACCTGTGTTTTAAGAAAGGGCTGGGGGTGGGGATAAAGCTTTTGAGGAATATGAGTGATAAGACATCCACTGTAATCATTCTCTGCTATTCATTTGACCTCCCCGTCACTCCCTCTCACCTCTCCATCAACTCATCTCCTGTGTTTTATCACACTGGTTTTTCAACTTTTTTTCCCAGGGGGGTAATATATTTTTTCTAAATTTCCCCTCTGCTGCTTTTGCTGACTCCAGTGCAGATTCTGCATTACGGTTAATGTTAATGTTACATTGCTTCTTTTTTCCAGACAAATGACCTACTGCGTCACAGTTCTGGAGAGGACTTTGCAACATCACACAGCATCACACACTAAGCTTTGGATACTAATTTTACAGTAACTTCATGATGGTTTTAAATCTTTTTGTGACTCAGGCCTGGACCATGGCCCAGACATTGAAAAATGGCACTCTAATGTGCGTCACTCTGATATGTTTTTACACAGCAATAATGTGTAATTGGTCAGCTTTTTCCACAGACAAAAGGCTGTAAATCTAATACATCTGATGACTAAGAAATATTCCGTTTTGTATTACAGTAAAGTGGGTTGTCATATTGGTAATATTTAAAGAGTAATTGCAAGTTTGAGCTCCTTAACTATAAATCAACCATTTTTATTTGCAGGTCACAGTTGTTTGTTTCTATCTTTGCAGGCAGTTGTTGGCTTCCAGTCATTTCTGCACATTATAAAAATCAATTAGCAGACTCTTTAACCTTTCTTGAGTTGTGCATTCCATTACAGTGGATCTCTGCATAAGTGTTTGTCAGTGGTACATTAATGTTGTTTAGTATAGCATTTTAAGCATATATTTGAAATGTCTGCAATGTGTTACCTTATATCAATCATTCAAGCAACTTTGATATTGTTTCAAAAAAAGAATGGAATCCAATGCCTGGATTGGTGAACTCAGTTCAACTGAATTTTTATGGTTTGGACAACAATTTGCTGTGATATGATAAGTGTGTGATTTGTTGTCATTTGGTTAAAACAACATTAATATATCAGCAACATATTAAACTGAAACAAACAGTTATTTCAAAATGGCCTAGTCTAAAAAAATGATGTTAATGGTGTTCCTACAGTGAAACTGCATCATCAATGTTAATTACATATTTCCTGTCAGATGTGTTGTTTGACAATAACAAATACATTTGTCATCATAGTAGCCTAGTCTGCAAAATGTACAATAATTTGACTTTGACTTGACTTTTGACTGAATTCTGTGCTGGTTACAATTTCAGACTTTTTTGAATTGGTTTGCTCTTTCTCATTTCACTTTATTTCCAGATTGCATGGATCCTATGTGCGTCCAAACGAAGTTGATGACCATGACTCGCAAGCAAATTTTAAAATAACTGCAGAGGAAAAGAAAGGTGAGGACAAAGGAGAGGGCAGTATTGTTTGTCATGAAAAAGGACCATCAAAGGTTGAGGGTTCTGTGCAATATCTTGGCTGTTCCTAGAACTGCGCTCTTCTGGACTGAGGTTTCAGATCTTGTCCCTGGAATCTGCTGGAGTCACTCTCCCAGTTTTTGGCGGTCACTGCCCAAAGTGCTCCTACCACCACAGGGACCACGTTGGACTTCACCTTCCACATTCTTTCAATGTGCTCCTTCTTCCTGATGTTGGCCTCAGCTGGTACCACCACATGTATCATCACTGCCCTCTGTTGCTCTTTGTCCACCACCACTATGCTGAAGTCCCACAGGACCTTAGCCCTGTTGTTCTCAACATGTATGTCCCATTGGGATTTGGGTACTTCTAGTCCATAGTGTACACTATTCCAGCCACTTGGTTGGGATATTCTCAATTCTCATACACGCTGATTCAGCTAGCATCTTACATCCTGCTACTATGTCACTTGGTACTACTATGGGGGGCCTCCTTACACAGCCTGCAACTTGGGTCTGGTCTACTGTTGTAGATCCTAGCCTGTATAGCGCTCATGCTCAGGGCCTGTTCTTGTGCTGCCATGATCAGTGCCTCTGTGCACCTAGACTGTGAACTCACATTCACACCTACGGATAATTTAAATTAGCCAATTAATGTAAGACTCATGCATGTTTTTGGATGGTGGGAGGAAGCCGGAATACATGGAGAGAACTCATGCAAACACGGGGAGAACATGCAAACTCCACACACAAAGACCCCGGGCTGGGAATCGAACCCAGTACCTTCTTGCTGTGAGGTGACAGTGCTAACCACTACACCCACTGTTCCTTTAAGCCTTTTTTACCACGTAATTGAGAATACTGTTTAGCTGTATGGGAATGTAACTTTGCAGGAGACATGGTTGTCATCATATCTTCATTGTACACTGTGTGTGACTGTGCAGTACTTTAACTGTAGCTGCCTGTGGAGATGCTACAATGATGGATATCTGCACATGTGACACATAAACAAATATAGGAAGGAGCTGTCATGCTAAAGCTCAGGTACAGGTTATGCTGACACTGGGCTGTGGCCAGTAATGACAGCCAGTGACCCTGACACCGACATCCACTCCGTCCAAATGAACATCTCTCTCTCCATGTCAGCTATCCATCTCTGTCAGTCTCTCTCTGCCTGCCTGCCTGTCTATTTATGCTCTCTGCCTGTCACCTATCTATCTCTGTCTTTATCACTCTCTCTCTGTTTCCTTGTCTCTCCGTCTTTCCCTTCAACTCACTCCATCACTCGCTCACTCTCTCACACCGCTCACTCTCTCACTGTCTGTTTTTGAAGTCCTCTACATCTTTGCTCAACTCTTCGTCAAAGTCAAGGTTTTTTGCTCTCACTCAGTTTTAGCCCTCATCAGTTGAGTTTCATTGATGTTTTCCTGGATGCCCTCCGCATCCCACCAAGGTCTTTCTTCCTCCTCCACCTCCCTTTCTTTCTATCTCACGCACACACACTCTCTCACTGAGCCAAGACACTCTTTACGGCTTTACAGTCACTCTAAATCTGCACAAAAATCGGGAACAATTTCTGAGAAAAAGGGCATATTTAAAAATGCAACTGGATTTATTACTTTTATTGTTGCAGCAATAGCGTAATGTGACAACATATTTGTTTGTCCCAGTACATAGTAGACTATATGTCACAGCATACACCAAAAATCGGTTGCATTTTGCAGTATGCAAGCCAGCATGCTTTTTACTGTGACATATATTTTTTGTGATATTTGCAGCCTAAAAATTATGTTCCAACAATTACATATTTTCTTGATTTGTTATTTTACAATAACAAATTTGTTTGTTATCATAGACCGCTGATGTCTGCATAGTCTGCGTCATGTACAATAATTTGACTTTGACTTGACTTTTGACTGAATTTGACCAAATTTTGTGCTGATTGCATGTCAGTCAGACTGCACTTTGTTATTTGAATTAAAAAAGGTCAAAGTTCAATGCAGCTGATATTGTCAGCATACTGACACTGGCCTCCCTCTAGGAATCCATTTGGCCAGGTGTATTGTACACAGTGCTTCACAGTTCCAGCACAGTTCCGGATTTTGGTGCAATATATTGCCCCAGCTGTGTTTGCCATTACATGTTGTTCTAGAGATGCGCATAACTGCAGCAAAATTCCCCTTCGCAGTCTCAAATGCCCATTCATTACTCTCTTGTGAAACGTGAATATTTTAGTTATGACAATAATTTATGGGAATGAAATCACACCAATTAATGGTCCTTTAATACATTTGGCCAATGCATCATTAAATGAACAATATTCTTTCAACCTTTTTCAAAGAATGTGGTTTTAAGATGCTATGTATTTAGTTAAAAGGTGCATATCTTCTACGATGGCCAGACTGTTATCAGTTGTGGACATGCATGATCTGAGGAATTTTAAATTTGTTCTCAGCATATGATATTTTGTTAAAAAAATGATGTCTCTGTGAGATCCATGCAGTAACGAGCATAATTACTTGTATGCTGCTTTGTGCATGTGCTTGCGTGTGTGTGTGTGTTCCACTGGGGCAGTATATATCTGCATTGGCTGTTTACTGCATTGCAGGAGATCTGCCCCAACTGGCGAGGGTACAGCCTCCCTGTGCGAGCGCCGCATCTCATGGAGAATGCAGACGTCAAAATCTGCTTTGTGCTTTACAAAACATTGCAGCTTGCATCTCCTTTCAGTGATTATTAAAAGAGAGGTTGAGATTATAAATGAGTCATAGTTTCACAGAGTGAGGACGGACGTGACAGCACCAATTGGTAAACTTTTCCTTCTCACTCAGCATTTCTGTTTCCTTTGTTTCTATGTTTGTTGCTGATTGTGTGATCAGTTACTGCATGCATTCAAACAGCCATGAAGAGGTTTTTTTTTTTTTCCTGTAGTTGCCTTTGTTTGAATGCATATGTTCTAAAGTAATAATGACAACACTGTAGTCTATAGTAAGAAAACTGTGACAGCTCCCTGGTATTGTGAGTCACATAAATGCACACTGTTTTCATGCCACTCTGAAACTTATTCCTACCATTACACACCCTTGGTTTTAATGAATTACGAGTTATATATAATGTATATATACATAGTAAAGTCCAAATGATTGAATGAATACAAACCACAGTTACCCCTCATTGAGTCTCTTTTTTGTCTCATGCAACAGACACATTGTCATTTTGATCTACTGTCTGCACTGACTCTACGCAGGCTCTCGACTGTCTCACAGGTATAACCGTGACCTGAAGTGCTTATTATTACCTCCGCCAAGGAGGGTTTATTTATTTGTTTGTTTATTTATTTATTTGTTGGTTTGCAAAATACATTTTGCAGCTGAATATGCTGTCTGGATTCTGCTACCATGGACTCTCCCTGCACTTTGGCTCAGGAAAACAAGACACAAGAACTTCTTTGGTATTGAGGAGTGTAACCTACACATTGTACATTTCCTGCCACTGGACAGTTTTACGTCTAACCTTTCCCTCTACTGCAATCGCTAACACCTGTCTGCCCTGCACGTGACTAATGCCTCAGCCACAGTCAAAGAAAAAATCAAGAATAAGAAATACATTTGACTGCAATATTTTATTTCATGTTATTAAAACAAGATAATAATTCAGTCAGTGCCTGAAGAGGTAGCTCACATCATGCTACAGGAAACAATGGACAACATGTGGTTTAGATGGTTTCTACATGTGCTATTGCAAATATTTGTTTGACACTATATTAATGCTCAATATCATAATATTATAATAATGTAATACCATAATATTTCCAAAATAATATTTTCAAAGAGCAACAGAATTCACACAAAATATAATCAGAAAGCAATTAGAAATAGCCCAATCACGAAACCAAAGCAAGCAGTAAAACATACAATATAGAAAAACATGACATGAGAAAGTAAAATGGAAGGATCGCAGGAAGGCTAGTCTATAAAAGCCTGTTTTAAATGAAGTGATAGACTCTGTTGGTATTTTGGGGCCCTGATGGCAAAGCCTCTGTCACCTTTGTTTATTAATTTGGGATTCAACACTACCAGGGGAGCAGGATTTGAGAACCCTCTAAGTGTATTAATGAGACCCATAACACAGGTATAACCTCAGAGATACAATATGCAGTCAGAGAGAGATGAGGCAATACTGAGAGAAACCACTGGACTGAATTGTCCAGTAACACCCCATAGATATGTAGCTGTAGCCTGTTTTTGAAAATAACTGAACTAACCCGAAAAAAGTAGTCATGTCACAAATCTGGATCAGTCAGGTTATATGAATCATGTTATATTGTTGCTCAAGGCCGCAGTCTCTTTTTAGAGATTGACTAGATGAACACTATGTTATTAACAAGCATTGTTCTTCATGATATGTACCCTTTTTAGATCGGAATTGACCACAATGATTCAAGTTTTCTGTTGTTGTTTCTGGATGTGTGTTCAGAGTGGCATGGTGGTGCAGTGGTTAGCACTATCGCCTTTGATTCCCGGCCGAGGAGTGTGTGGAGTTTGTATGTTCGACCTGTGTCTGCATCAGTTCTCTCTGGGCATGCATGGGGATTAGGTTAAGTGGCTAATCTAAATTCTCCATTGGCGTGAATGTGAGTGTGAGTGGTTGTCTGTCTCTATGTGTCCTGCGATGAACTGGCTACTTGTCCAGGGTGTACCCTGCCTTCCACCCTAAGACAGCTGGAATAGGCTCCAGTCCCCCCATGACTCTACGTAGGATAAGAGATTGATAATGGATGGATGGATGGATGTGTGTTCATGAGTTAAAAAATTCTTTGTAACACCAGTTAGCTTGTTACAGGCTCTGATTGGTTGTGGCTATAATTAAAATTTTCACTTTTGTTGCACTTTGCTGCAGAATCAAACAGCCACAAACACAGCTTTTCAGAGTAAAGCAGGCTCACGTTGAAGCTGAATTCAATATGAATTCTCAGCAAAAAGACTGCGCAATGTACAAAGTTTACAGAGATAATTTCGGTTACTTCCCATGCATTTTTTAATTGTTAGTTAGAACTTACATTAAAAACTGAGAACTCTCTTCACAAGCATTAAAAGTAGGCAGAAGAAAGAAGAAACCATCCAAACACAACAGACATCACTGTCCATGGTTCCAAAACAAAACAGAAATGCTGCACATGATAAGGAAGAGTCAAACTGTACACTGTAGCTGAACACAGATGCAACCCATCCCATTATTAAGGATCAGTTTGCTTTGTGCTCAGGCCTATCAATGCTCTTCCTCGTTGGCACACACATATGCAGTGACATGGAAGCATTAACATTCTGAAGAGAATGTGCTGCGTGTGCATGTGGGGGGGGGGGTGGTTCTGCTGAAGGTCTGGAATCAGTCAAACTGTCTTCTTCATGCATGACTGATTGGTAGTGCCTACGGCCTAATGTGGAGCCCGACAGGAGGGGAGGAAGGCATGAGGATGAGGATGCTGAAGTGAGCGGAGGAGAAAGAATAGAAATCGAGGGTGACAAACGTCAAATCTAACAACAATCGTTTGGCTAATAAGCCACCCTGTAGAGTGTTACTCTGTCAGTGTTGCCATCCCACCACTCTCCTCCCCCTCCCAAGCAGTGCTATCATATTCCTTTCCGGTTTCCTGACTTAAACATGTTCATTCATTCTCCCTTTTGCTCCCTGTTTAGTCTGCTATTTTCAAAGGTGTTGCTTCTTTGTTTCTTTTCTTTCTTTGTTTCTTTATTTCTTTCTTCCTTTCTTTTGCTACTCAGTCTTCATTCTTCTCAATGAGTAATATAAAAAATAAGCATATTCCCCAGCCTAGATGTTGTAAACTCTACAAATTGGCTAGGCCTATTTTAGTCTTCTGTAAAGTTTAGTAAATTCAGCTGGCCCTTTGGCCCATATCCTCTTGCTGCCTTATCCTTAGCTTTTGTGTGTGTGTGTGTGTGTGTGTGTGCATCACGGGCTGACAGGGCCTTTTCCTTTTATAGCTGCCCCCCTGAGTAACCTGCCCAGAAAAGGGAAACGGACGGGACAGACACTGCATCACATTCTCACACACCTGCTCGGTAAGACACATGTGTATGCATGCCAGCATACAGCATGCAGTGCTCTGGTACACCAATACATGGAACTACATGCACGCATGAATAGGAATATCTGAATATGTAAAGAACAGATGTACACACAAATAGCAACATGTACCTTCTTTGTACACACATACACACAAAGGCCAGACACATTTGTGTGCCCATAACAATAAAGGTGATCTCTGCTCTGCATTAAGCTGAGATATACAGTTCCTCTTCATGCTGCTGATCTACATGTTTTCTAATTAACAACAATAATTCCTACCTCTCCTCTATTTACTGCTGTGGTAATAGGGGATATCATGACAGGTATTAACCCAATTATCATGAGAATTATTGCACCCTCCATGCCCTAGCTGTGTTCCAGTGTGAAAGTAACCATCATCATCCATCCTGCCTCGATAACAAAGCCCATTAGAATCCTCACAGCCACCGTTATGGCCCAGTGGATGTTTGCATGAGAGGAATTAAGTTTTGTCTAAATAGCTCACGTTGAGTTTAGAAGTATCTAACTTGTATAAGGTGTTCTTGTCTTTAATTATGCCTAAATAAACCAATAGAGTAATGTGACACAAAGTCATCTGGAGTGCAGAAGAACAGTGGAAACACCAGTAACCTATATCATGCCGGTGTGGCTACTACAGTGGTTGGCAGCATTGCCTGGTTAATAACATCGTTAGTAAAAGCTATAGAAACATCATGATGTGACAGCTTTGTTGCATGGAGACAGTTGCTTGGAGTTTAACCTTAAAGGGTCACTGCACTGATTTTACATGACATTTAATGTGCTTATCTTAAGGAATACCACTCATCAGGCTGTATCCCTGGGGCACGATAGAACACAATACAATACAGTACTATACAATACAATACAAAACAAACTAAAGCTGTGGGGTTTGAAATAAGTGGGCATTTAGAAGGCACAGAGGCTCTAATGAGAGGGTAACTTCAATATTTTTCAACCTGGACCCAATTTTCCAATTATTTTGTGTGTCTAATAGAAACAGCAGCTTTTGAAACCGGTCCAGTTTTGAAAGAGAATGCTACAGACAGCAGTTATAGTTGTTATTGTGTCTAACAAAGTAAATGTAAATGTAATCAGGATAAATCATATCTGGATACAATCTAGATATGAGGCACATTTTAATGCCAGGGTCAATGTGAGAGTTGGACAAAGGAGTTTGTTGCGTTGGAGTAGAAAAAGCACAGCTTAGTGTTATTGTAAAAAAAAAAAAATCAATGTCATGGCTGAAAAGTTAGATTGTGGATGAGGCCTAACCTTCTCCTTGAGGTTGTCCTTGAGCAAGAATTTGTTTGACACAATAACAGCAGCATTCTTCCTCAATACTGGACCAGTTTCAAAAGCTGTTGTTCCCATTAGTCACTTAGACACAAAAACAAAGGGATATTTGGTCCAGCATGAAAAAGTATTTAAGTATAAACACTCTGATAGATGTTTCAACTTAAAAAAATGTGAGTGAACAACCTAATTTGAATAACTGGGTAAAAGTCACATCATGAGATACTACAATTTAACACCAACTGATAAAAAATTCCCTGAATTTGAGCAAGACATTCAGCAACTCAATGTTATAAGTTCTCTAGTGGTCTGAAAATGAGAAACTTGAAATTATTTCAGTGACTCGACTTCATGCCCTGTGAAATTCCCCAGTCAGCTCAAACAAACATCTGTGGAAAGTTGTGAGAGTGTGTTTTAAATTTTACACACAGAGGTAAACAACATAAGGATAAATTTACATGTAAACCCCAACCAATGTGAAAATCTGCAGACATAAAGAGACTGTAGCAGCAGCATGAAGAATAAAGTGGGATTTCCACAGTTAATAAAACACAAAGTACAGTGGTAAATAGCATCCAGCATCTTGAGAACACTAGTTAGTTGACTTGATGAAAGTGCAACATGACTATGAGGCTTTAAACTGAACTCTATGAGCATTGGAATTAACAATATGATTCAAAATGTCCACCTCTATCTATATTATTCTTTTCTAATATATTGACCTTTGATTCTGTTGTCATCATTTTCTCCTGTGTATGAAAAGGAAGTGAAAGGTTTGAACTTAAAGCCACCTCACACTGCTGAGACACATGGTCTTCCTGTGTGTCTCCCCTCAGGGTTTGATATATGTAGTGGTCTGTGTAGTGCATGACAACATTAGTATGAACAGAAACATCAATCTAGCTCCACAGTTATCCACTATAACATATGGATGAAGGGTCACACAGGAAGAGGGAGAGAGAGAGACAACACATGTGAAGGATCTAAATGTTCTGAGAGGATGGATTTTTAGAAGGGAAAGTCAATTACGCCTCACAAAGCACTTGGTTAAAATATCAAGGTTGCCATACGGTGATAGAACCTGTATCCGTGCTGTGTCAGAGTGCCATTTTTCATCGCTTTGTGTCTCTTCTGGAGGTCAAACCCATTTGAGCTTCATTTATTAACCCTAAAGTGCTGCTGCTGGCAGGAATCAGGCTCTCAGTGCTGTGAGGCTGAGGAACGAAGCAGAGGTCGGCCACAGATAGTGAGAGCAGTGTGCTGCTGTGTGTGTGTGAGAAAGTGCATGTGAATTTGTCGTTATATATATATATATATATATATATATATATATATATATATATACAGGCGTGTGCACACCTAAGTGATTCTCCATCTAATAGAGTAACAAGGACATGGTGTGATGGAGTGAAGGGATGCTGAAATTCACACAAACTCAGTCTGTACTTATTGTCAATAAACATTAGAGATATCATCAAGAAAAGCATGAGGCAGATGTTTTAGGAGATCAAAAATTAATGGAGCCCAACAGCTCACAGAGATACTGTCTTTAGATGTACAGTGCCCACATGTCTTTTCCATTCTTACCATGGAAGTCAGAGATAAAGATATGGTCTATTGCTCTGTCAATATGGAGCAATGTTTCTTACTGAGCTAGGGGTCGACATAGTTGACAAAAATCGATAATGAGATTCGTTGCCGACGAATTCATTTGTCAATAATAGTCGGTGACGTCACTACTCGTATTTTTCCAGCTGGAAACAAACGTGTGAGTGAGCGCAACCTTGACCAGCAAAAATGAGAGAGAAATTGCTGCAGCCACTGCAACATCACAGCGAGCTAAGAGATCTATTGTCTGGGAACATTTCTCCCTAAACACATCAAAGACATGGCTAACATGCTCGACATGCAGCACGTCTGTGATGCGGCAGCATTTAAAGTGGAGGCATGCAGTGTTGGGCAGTAAGGCATCATTAAAGGTACATTATGTAAGAAATGTATTTAAATTAATCATAATATGGCCCTGATATGTCACCAGACCAGACCAGAAATCATGTTCATTTCAAATACTTATTTCACTGACAACAGTAGTCCAGACAGGATATTGTCATTTAAAAAGCTAAGTTGCAGCCCTCAACTGATGTTGATGTTGTCATGTTGTGTTTTGGTCTGATGCTCCACCCTCCACCTACAGCATCTCCCAATCACCAAGTCAGTAGTGTTTTGGCATCCGGGTTGCCAGCTCTGCTCTAGTTACCACAGCTGCAGCTACAAACGTGTCAGATAAATAATGTCTAACGTTACGAAACCTAAAAGACCTCGTTATAAATACGAAATACATTGTGACAAAGTCCGAAATAAAACAAGGATTTGTATAGGAAATGTCTTTGAACGAGGGAGACGGCTCAAAGCGGCTGGGCAGCAGCACTCCCGATCGGCCACTCTCACCGCATACCCCCGGCCACCGCCGGGGAGCTCCTCTCACTTTACCCCGTCCCTCTACAGCTCTTCTCTGGCACATTTCACTCCTTCTAAGTGCCCATTATGATGCCCAAGGTGGCTGCTTTTCATTCACTGTAACACTTTATGTTCCTGTTGGATACTGCAGCCAAGCTGGCAACCTCTAGTCATTGAAGAGGGAGAGGGGAGACACTGCTTTACAGTAATTTGAAAGTGATTGCAGTACCAATTTTGGCCACAATCCTACATACAATTCCTTTAATAGAAACAGGTCACTGTAATGCTGATGCTTTTGTCAGTAACTAATACTCTAACGCATTACTTTTTAAATAAATAAACAAAGTTAGCGTTATAATATGGTGCTTTTGTCCATTATTTGGCAAATGATTTCCTGACTGATATATTGAGATTGCTTTCATTCACGCTCTCAGATGTCACTATGGACAGGGGGAAATGCCCCCTGGGGAAAGATTCATAGAGGCACTGATCCACTCCCACTTGTCCAGCATAAGGTGACAAACATCTCAGGTAAAACAGAGCATTAATGTCATTGCAGCAGCACTGGGAGGCCACTGTCTCATGGTGAGTTCAGGTTGTACAGAAATGTCGGAATTTCCAAACTCCAAGTCAGAATTTAAATCATTACTTTTAACAAGTAACTTTTTGCTCAGTAGCTTTGGGGTTGTTTTGTTGTTTGTTTTTACTGCTGCTATTTTGAGTGTCCTTTGTTTACATAAAAAATTATACTGCACTTTGCCTGTCCTTGCTTTTAAATGGACAAAAATTTAAAAATTTAGAGTTATTTTTACTTTTGTAGCAGCCTAATGAACAGCACAGTTCATAAATGTTTCTGAATGACAGTAGTCATCATAGCCATCCTAGCGGTCATCTTTATCATCTATGTTGTTAAGCACAGTGCCACTGGACTCTAGAGCAGTGGAGACGTGTTCTCTGGAGTGACGAATCAACGCTTCTCCATCTCGCAACTTGTGGGACTGCATTGTGCCAAGTGTAAAGTTTGGTGGAGGGGGGGTTATGGTGTAGGGTTGTTTTTCAGGAGCTGGGCTTGGCCCCTTAGTTCCAGTGAAAGGAACTCTGAATGCATCAGCATACCAAGACATTTTGGACAATTCCATGCTCCCAACTTTGTGGGAACAGTTTGGAGCTGGCCCCTTCCCCTTCCAACATGACTGTGCACCAGTGCACAAAGCAAGGCCCATAAAGACATGGATGACAGAGTCTGGTGTGGATGAACTTGACTGGCCTGCACAGAGTCCTGACCTCAATCCGATAGAACACCTTTGCGATGAATTAGAGCAGAGACTGAGAGCCAGGCCTTCTCGTCCAACATCAGTGTGTAACCTCACAAATAGGCTTCTCGAAGAATGGTCAAAAATTCCCTTAAACACACTCCTAAACCTTGTGGACAGTCTTCCCAGAGGAGTTGCAGCTGTTATAGCTGAAAACGGTGAAACAACGTCATATTGAACCTTATGGATTAGGAATGGGATGTCACTTAAGTTCATATGCGAGTCAAGGCAGGTGAGCGAACACTTTTGGCAATATAGTGTATGTAATTACATTTGTTTACTCTGTAAAATCATGTTCCATAAATCAGAACATTTTAAAATAATGAATGTTAATTGTATTTGTTCACAAATTAATTCTCTAATTATTATATAAGGGGATGAAGAGAGTATCATAAATTAAAGTGCCCTTCTCAATCCCCCCTGTGCCTTGTGTCTGATCGTCCAGATTTTTTTCCACAATCTTTATGTTCATACGAGTTTAAGACGTTGGGCCAAAATGCTGGCGGTGCGGTCTCCCAGTGAACCTGATATAGAGAGGGCAAGGACAGAAGTCACAGTAAGCTAAAGTGTAAAATGCAGAAATGTTGGGACTGAGTACCGGCCCACTTCAAGCATTTGGCATGTCCACTGCAAATATACACACACACACACACACACACATATACACACACACAAACACAGGCCCACACATGCTTGGATCTGTTCATATGAAGCTATTCAAACAGCAATGCAATACGCTATCATGCACGGATACTGACAGCTACATCCAGACTCCTGGATGTAAAGATAAGGGAACACCAAAGTCATCACAATTGAACCTGAGGGAGCTGTTAATGTTGCCAGAACTAATAGCAATCAAACACAGTTTGAAATGAAAGAAAGTGAAAGGAGAAACTTTCACTTGTGTCTCTCTGAGCTGGATTTGAGCTGATATTGAGCTGTATAAATTAACTTGACAATTTATAAAAACTTGATCAAAGTGGTGGTGATTTCATATATTCCATTTTGCATGAGCAAAAACAGTGCTTAACTTAGGTGTTGTAAGGTGTTTCCCACCGCTGCCCTAAATTAACAGTATTACTGAATTACCAAAACCAAAATGTTTTTTATGTTTGTGTAATGGTTAATCCACCAGTATGCGCAAAATCTTTACTCATATATATATGATATTTATACATATATATATATATATATATATATCCATATATTTTATATATATATATATATATATATATATATACAGCAAAGCTATTATTGTTATTCTTTTTTGATTGAGATGCAAAATTACAAGATTCAAGTTTCCAGTTACAGTTATTTACTTTCTCAACAGAAAACAAAAATATTATGGTGAAGCGTAAAGTACTTCATGATACTGGATGGTCTTTGGGACAAATAGGACAGGTGGTCTGATAAATTTGTACTGTACATGCTGACCTTTTCAGAGATGCACAAGAATGAATAACTGCTAAAAACTCACTTGTTCCCATCAATATGACTACCATACAGCAAAATCAGAAATGCTAAAACACTTAAAACTTGTTTTAAGGCTTGCTTTAAATGATTGCAAAGCTCCTAATGACCATGTCGATTAATACTGCCTCACATGGTTGCTGGTTTGTATTGTTTCAATAAACCGCTTTTATGCTTTTATGAACATTTGCAACAAAAGTGGTCAAAATAATGGTGGATGCTGATGAATCATCTGCCAGGGGAAAATTTGGCCAAATCAGTTAAATGCTCTTGGATGTGTCAAATCACAGAATTAGCTATTTGATAATTGATGATGTGTTAATGATTAGGCTTGCTCCACTGTATCCATTGTGTTGACACACTTGATTCATGTGCTGCAGGTCCTTATTGTCCTATGCAGGTGTGTAAATGAGCTCACTGTGATGGGCTGTGATTGATCAGTCCATGTGCTGTACCTTACACTTCACTGGAGTGCTACTTATGTTTGTTCATGTCTTTTTGTGTCACCCTGCAGTTCTGGCTCGTTGATATGTAGTAGCCTGAAATGAACAGTGTCCATTAACGCCTTTCCCTCTAAAGGTGACCAGGTGCTGACTCAGGTTCTGAGAAGGAGGACGTGATTCCTGAAGGACAGTCCAACGATGATGTAGTCCCCCTTTACAACCCCCAACCCCTAGAGTGAGGGATTGTGGGATTGGCACTACAACCCCACCCCTGCCCCCTCACAAAGGGAACCAAACAGTGGAGAGGAAAAAAAAATGCTGATCTAAGAAATCAGGAGGGAACCACTTGGAGGTCAAGGAGAAGAGAAACACAAAGAGAGAGGTATAATGATTTAACTCAACTCTAGGGCTTTTTTCTAAGAGAAGGAGGACCACAAGAAAAGACAGAGGAAGAAATGAGTTGTAGAAGGCAAAAAGAAAACATAAAAAACAGCTAGGAAAATAGATGAGTGTGTGAAGAAGATAACACAGAGAATGGAGGAGATAGAGTGATGTGTGATGTGAGCAAGAAATACTCTGATAATATCCCACACTCTCTATATGACAGCATTTCAGCGATAAGAGGTGATAGCTGGGGTGTTAAAGGTGTTGGCTTGAAAGAAAGATTGGGAAAGAAAGAGAGAATAGAGAAAGGGAAGTAGAGAGAGAGAGAGATCCAGATTAAATGGAGAGGGGATGGTGACATCACTTAGGAGATGAAACCAGCCAAAGAGTAGTATGCCCTTCAGGGTAGGGAATATATTGTCACACACACAGACTCTGATAAAATAATATTACGGCTGTGGGTAACAGAAAAGAAGAGAACAAGGGGACAATATCTGCGGCGTTCTATAGCATGGGAAAACATGAACACTGCTTACCAAATGAGGCGCTTCGCTTCTGTCATAATTTATTTTGCTACCATGTATAAATTATTGAACAAAATACAAATCACATTTTTTCTGCTAACCCATTAAAATATTTCATAAATGAACTTTGAACAAATTAAATCTCATCACATATACTGTCTCCCTCTTGTTTCAGATCATTTTGCTTCCTGTGCTTGTGTTCTCCAGGGTCAGTGATTATCTGCCCTGCCCTGATTGTTTCCAGCTGTGATTCTCTTGCTCATGTTTAAATAGTCTTGTTATCCAGTGTGAGCTCTTGCCCCATGTTGCAGCAGTGTCATCAGTATCGTGCAGCTTTCTGCAACCTGCATTGCATGCTCAGTAGAGATTGTCTTAATTGTTGCAAATTATTTGGACACTTCCAAGTGGTTCAGATCTCAGCGACAAAGATGGGAGGTCTCAAAAGTCCAAATGAAGTCCATCCAATTGTGATAATGAGTTTTAGGCTCAGTGGGGGTGTCCAAACCAGTCAAATCACAATCTGCAACTGGGAGGCACCAAACTACCATTTCTTGATTAATATCAGGTTGTCAGGTCCTCAACAATCATGAAGGAGAGAGAGCCTTTCAAACTTCTGGGCTTACCAACAGCCCTCCCATGTTGCGTGTCTGCAGGACTGCCAGGTCCATGGACCAGTGTTCCCCATACATGAAAGCCAGAGCAACAGCCAGTCCTTTGGATAAACCTTTTAGACTCCTACCACTTGTTGTTTGTTTTGGTTATTTTGTTACAAATAATTGACCTTAATATTTAGCATTCCCAGTGTGTTTCTACATCCCTGTGTGCCAGGCTGTCACACTCATTAGCTATAACCATTATCTTTCCAAATTTTGTGTTGGGGGCTTGTAGAATATGAACCCAATGAAAAACCTAACCTAAACAGACCAAAGTACAGAGGGACAGCAAAACTAGCGGCTGCATGAGCTTCACTATATCATGCTAATGCATACTGACACACAAATCTGAGACTCACTGCAATATAACAAGACCCTTATCAACCATATACGACTGAATATAACCTGGCCCGACTCAGGCTGAGCGGATCCATAAAGACTCCTCTGCATTGGACTCGTATTATCTGCAGACAACAGGACTATACATTCGTCAAAATGACAATTTAGCTTTTGCAAATTGTCTGCTGTGACTTTTACATTACATGCCCAAGTAACATGGATTTGTGGAGATACAATTGAAACAAATTATAAAACTACAAATAATTTATATACTGAATTCAGCAGCACATGAATCATTGGTCCCTCCCCTTGATGTCAATTGTGGCATGAATAAACACACGTTAAACCTCTTGGGTTTATTCAGTCCCAATCGATTCTCACTGGCAACAACTCCACATCTGTGGAGACTTCTGATGCATTCAGCAACAGTAATCTATCACTGTGAACATGATGCCAGCAATGGGATTTTGCAAACTGGCATTGGGACATCAATATCTGGCTGTAAACTTGAAAAGAAAGCAATGTCTTTTTTTAGATTTCATTGAGGAATCATAAATTAACGTTAATGTCAGTGGCAAATACATTTTTCTTGGACGTTGTTTTATTGACTTATTTTGAATCAGAGGAAACAACAACATCCCTTGCAGTAGTTGCTTACTAGTTCCTTTGGGAGAGTTTTGTGTTATGGGTTGTTTCTACTTCTCTTGACAACTCTTTTTGGTTGAAGGATAAAATAAAGAAGGAAGAATTCAGTATTTTTTTTTCTTCATTTCATGCTCAAGCGTTTACCTTCTTTCTGTGTGGAGTTTGCATGTTCTCCCCGTGTCTGTGTGGGTTCTCTCCGGGTACTCCGGCTTCCTCCCACCATCCGAAAACATGCATGGAGATTAGGTTAATTGGCTAATCCAAAATTGCCTGCAGGTGTGAATGTGAGTTGTTTGTCTGTCTGATAAACTGTCTTTCGTGCAACCCTATGTGAGGATAAGCATTAGAAAATGGATGGATGGATGATTGGCTGCCTGGGCCAAGTGTGACAAAAGATGCAACTCCATGTCTGAAGTTAAAAAATTCACATCTAAAAGTTGCTAAAAATGTGATGGACAACGTATTTTTTTTAAACAATGTGTCTCTGTCTCTTTAGGTGCAGTGATTACATCCTTCAGTGGTTGGGGTATTGGACCTTTAATATTTTAAAGAGAAACTAGAAAAGGTGTTTGGTCAGTTTTTAAATTGAGCAAAAACTACATCAGAGTTCATAGCAAAATCTGCAATGCTGATCCTGTATGTGATGATGTTCCGTTCCTGCAGTTACCTCTCTCTCGTGATTTATGTTTCTATTTTTCTTCCTTTTCCTTGTTTCTCCAGTTAGTAGCTCTTGTAGACCAAACGTTGACATTTCTTTCAGGCCTGAGGACTCTGATCAGAATATTCATAGACTATTGATTATTTCAGCTCAGGAAATGCAGACAGCCCCTTCACACTTCTTCGGTTCTCCACACTCCTTCCTCAATCTTCTATTAATGTGTCTGTGAAGGGAGGGAGAGCTTAAAGGTTAATTGATAGAGAGAAGTAGTGGCTGAGAAAGAAGTGGATGAATCCGGTCACTGGAGTTTATTAGTGGCTCCAGCAGTCTACCAAACTGGTGTGTGCATGTGTTTTACATGCATACAGCTTGGAAATGTAAACTTTGATCCATCCTTCCATTTTCTACCGCTTATCCTCATAGGGTCGCAGGGGGGCTGGAGCCTATCCCAGCTGTCTTAGGGCGGAAGGCAGGGTATACCTTGGACAAGTTGCCACTTCATCGCAGGGCATCGTAAACCTTGATATTTCCATTAATTTATTAGTCAAATGTTATTTAATCAGTTAATCGGCAATCACTCCCTAAAAATGCCTAATACTACACTACTATAACTGAATCTGCTAGACACAGCAAGTAATCTTTGTTGGTCTCACACAAAAACGCAGAAGCCACAACACAAATGCAAATCTGTCTAAATCACACAAATATGCTGCAGTATATGTGTTTCATTCACTGCACAAAAAAACCAAGCATGTTGTGTGATTACTTTTGGGGCCAGTGTTCTAAACAGACGTGGTTTGAACAAGGACTGTACCCAATTGCACACATGTACATGTTCCTAAATACAAACTTTTTCAGTTGGATTTCTGAACAGCCTTGTGATTATAGTTGACAAACCACTTGAAAATGTCAGGAAGCAGTGTAGCATATGACAGGAAGACTCACAAATCACTCTGGGACCTTTGCAGAAATAAATCCTCTCCTCATTACATCTGTCCCTAAATATGGTACACTTTGTCAATAAGTCATAATGTTGTCAAAAATGGTCCGGCACATTGTCTCAAATGGGACATGTGCACATGTCACTGTGTGTAAAGTTACAGTTTAATTGATTGTATGCTGATAGTTCCAGTGCATCTGAGCAGGCCTCCAGGCCTCATTTATGTGGCTAATCAAGGGAGGACGACTGATCCAAACCTGTTTTCAGAAAAGCACATTAATGCACAGAGATAAAGAATCAAAACAAACTTTATGACGTGAAACGTATATTGTAGGAAGATAAAGTCTGTTTATTTCAATTATTCTGTTGTAAGTGATATCAGAAGTTATCAACCATTTAATTTAAAAGCACCTGTCATGAAATTCTCTTTCTCTTTTCTGCTGGGAACTGGATAGCCCAAAGCTATGGAGGGGTTTGTGTTGGCTTGAGTAAATGCTGTAAAATAATGATTGGTGACTGAGTGTAGCTTAAATTCAACATTCCTATAGCCAACAAAAATTACTTAATTACATAATTTCTAGCTTCATTACCTTACTTTGCCATTTATTGTCCTACTTGACCAGACATGGGCAAACTATGACCCGTGTGCCATATACGGCCATTGGGCTTTTCAATCCAGAGGGTACACCCTGGACAAGTCTCCAGTTCATCACATGGTACATAGAGAGAGACAATCACTCACACTCATATTCACACATACAAGCAATTTAAATTAGCCAATTAACCTAATCCCCATGCATGTTTTTGGATGGTGGGAGGAAGCTAGAGACATGGTACAAAATATTCTGTGGGTCTAGAAATATGACTCAAAATGGGCAAAAAACACCAGCACAAGGCACTTTCAATTTTAAAAAACAGCTGGCACTTAAAAAGTTAACCATAATTTTTGAATCTGTCCAAGCTTCTCCTGTAATTCGGCAAAAGAAAAAGCGGACGAGACGTTCTTTCCATAAACACAGTGCATTAGCATTTGAGCTAATGTGGTGTTGCTCTGATTTTAGCTTTAACATCATTTCTACAAATGCACAGATTGTCACACTTCCACTGTCATTCATGCATCCATTTTCTGGAATCTGGCCACGCTTTTAGCCTTGTTTTAGTACAGATAATATTGTTCGTTCGCCCACACCCCTCACCAATCACCCTCCCCCCAGATGCACACACTGATGTATAGAAAATGAAGACCTTGAGATTAACTATGATAAACACAGCATTAGCAGTTTTTTATCAGGCTAGGATTTAAAAGGCTGTGAAACATTGTCTTAGAGTGACTTCTTTAACCCGGTTTGTGTCCTCTTTTCTCTTTCGCCCTGTCATCACTCACCTCTCTCCCTCAATTCCTCCGCCCTTGCCCTTTTCTCTCCCACCAATTTGAATAAACTATAGACAGTGTCAGATTAATTTCATGAGTTTCCCAAATAGTTGTGGTTGGAGGACCAACTTTTCTTCCCATTTGAACAGGTCATAAAATTATTATGAATCTATGCGATTTTTTTTCTTCTTCTCAGCCCTAAAAAGAAATTATTACCCAGAAAGCAGTTTGTGCAGAGCCTGTAGCTCTTCTTCAAGCCACTGTCTCAGGGAGTGCGAGTGAATCAGTGCATGAGGGATGGTATTCTTGACACAGCTGTGCGAATGGTTGTATTGTCGATTTATGAATATTAATTGAAGTTTGACACTATTATTGCCTGAAATGCATGCTGAAAGATGGCACCTTGCCCGAATCATCTACACAGCAATAAAAACTTAAATTAGAGTGCTGCCCCGTATTCTTTATCTATGATTTACGCACTTTGCCATGACTGAAAATAGAATCTGAGAATCTGAGGACAAAATAAACCTCCTGAATGAAACATAACACCATATCAATATCAATCAAATTTGGACAGTTTCATTTAGTTGCTTGATTCAAAGTTCTTTCCACTTGGGGCAGCACCACACCTTGTGCAACACTGAATTTATCATCTCATGACACTAATATTCTAAAGTGACTTTTCAGATCACAACAACTACTGATTTTAACTAATCCTGTGTCCTCCAAATTTACCTTACCATACAAGCTGCATTGTCAGTAAAAAACAAGAAAAGATTATTTTCTCTCAGTTGCAGTTTTAAGCATGTGGTCCGGGTTTTAAAGATATGCAGACCCCCATGAGCATATAAACCATAAACCCCATTAATCTTAAGAAGAAAGACGTAAGCATACAGCTGTGGAGTATCTATGTTTTACAACAAGGCAGCTGCGGAGGTTTAGGAAAAAATAATATTGTTAGGTTTAAAATGACTACATTTATACAGTGAAATGTGAACACGGGGCATGAACGTAAAAGTGACTTGCTGTGGTTGCTCCGAATCTGTGGAACAGTCTAAATATCAGAGCTGCTCAGTCCATTTAAAAATTTAAATTCACTTCCATGCGCTGTTGTTCAAATTTGACATTTTATTAAGCTCCTTTTATTGTGTTATTTACTTGTTTTAATTTGTTATTTTATATATGTTCTCCAGCCTATACAGCACTTGCTTTTAAATGTGCTAATTGATTAAGATTGAGATTGGACAGTTTACACTGAAACAAAACAAAAAATACAACTTGGTTAGGTTTAGTACATCATGATCTGGTTTAAAATAAGTTGTTTATAATGCAGTTTTCTTGTATGGAAACATGATTTTAGGAGACAGAAAGGCCATGCATTATTACTTGCTACTGGTTGGACATTTTTTTTTATCAGATAGATACAAGAGTTTGAAGTTTTGGCTGGGAAATGATCAGAGTAGCAGCAAACATGCTGCAGACCCCTTGCATGGTTATCATAAGAGTTTGGAAGCACACATCTTGAAAGAGGCCATACTGTGATATTGTTACCCCATTAAAATAATGGCATAAGTCATTTTTTCAAGTTTTTGGGGAAACACAAAAAGTGGTGGCCAGCATCATCAAGAGATAATTTAAGCCAAAAACTCATTTTTGTCAAAAAATGACTAAGGCCATTATTTTAATAGGGTGACAATGTGGAGTATCTATGTTTGGCAAGTGTAACAGGGGTTGAGTCCTTAAGCTGCCTATCTGTATTAGAAAGTTTAAGGTCAGTGGAGGATGAGTTAGCATCTACGGTGAGATCAGAAATGGTAGCTTTAGTCTTAGCTTTAGTAGTCGTAGCTTTAGTCTTGAACACACCACACCAGAGGAATCCATTAAATGTAGCAAAGAAAACTGCTTCCAGCAATGATTCTGCATATGATCCATAACACCCCTGCCTTAAGCAAAACACCAGTTTTTGCACTGGACATAATGAGAAGGGAAGAGGCTTATCATTACTTCCTGGATTTTCTTTTTATAAGAGAAGGGTAGAAAGTAAGGGTTCACCAGCAGGCTATATGATGAGGGGTATGCACTGTGAGGGTTCCATATTTCAGGAAAGCCAAAACGCACGACTCAGAGACAGGGATACGGTGCAACCAGAAGGAGATTTTATTTAACAGACCAGACAGGAGAGTAAATGCAGGACACCAGCGGGAGCTGGAGGATGAAACACGTCACCAGGCAGGTGGGAGCGCAAGTCAGGTAGAGCTTCTCTCGACTATAAAACAAGGATCGATCAAAACCACGTTCAAAAGGACAGGGAAAACAAATTAACATTACCTGAAAACCAAAATCCAACTCTTCTAGGAGGCTGTAAAACATTAACTAAGAAACAGAATAAACAGGAAGAGATAAAGGGAATGAACTAAGGGCGCTAGGGTCAGGTACACTAGGAAATATGACTAAACACTAAAAACATAACAACTCTACTCTGGAGGAGGGAATTACAAAAAAGGAGAATGCTAGAAATACAGGAGCGAGGGGCTATGTACCAGGAACGATCTAGGATCTACTCAGGACGAGGACTCTTCTAGAAACTAAAACAATCAATAAAGTGAAACAGAATAAATGAAGAAACTAGGAACAGCACAAGGCAGGAAACTAGGAACAAAAACTGTACACTAATGCTCCAAAACTTACAAATCAAAATTGCTGTGAGGACAGGAAGGAATGCTGGATACTGCAGGATAACTCACTGGAGACATGGGACAGGAGACGGGCAAGGACAAGACAAACTCACAATAAATAAACAAATGACAGGACTGTTTACACACAAGGTAGGGGAACACAAGTGGAAACAATCAGGGTGGGATTTCACACTCACAGACGCAGGAAGACACAGGAGGCAGGGATTGATCGTTAACAGGCATGACTGGAGAGGATGAGATGGAACCATGAAGAGTCATGACTTTTTGGTCCTTCGAGTTACATGAAATGGAATGCAGAGTTCATGTAGAAATATTTTTAATAGTTTGTAATTGATTTAAATTCTGGACAGATCTTACATAAATGTGTTGTCTGTCTACAGTAAATAAAAGAGTGTCCTTAAATCTGTCAGTGAAATCTATTCACAATCTTGTTCCTTAGTTGACATCCAGCCATTTGGAAGTTTTAGCTAGCCACCTTCATTTTTAACAGACACATTAAAAGTCTATCTGAGGCAGCCCAACAGGCGTGAAATGTGAGAGGAAGACATTCGAGGACAGAAAATGCAGAGGACTCAAATTACACCCCTCATCGCTTCGCTACCTACCACTCCTAAGCACAGTCACTGCTCTCCCAGACACCGAAATTCCTTTTAAACCGTCATTTAATCCCACCTAATGAATTAGAATCCCTTTTCTCTTTGCTGGGTAAGTAGGGCTTAACAGTAATTGAAAGGGTAGTACTACTCTGCATAATTTTTCTTATGAAAGGAACGGGAGGGGGGAAGAAAGATGTGTGAAGTGAATGTGAGCTTAAGAGTAAACTGGCCTTGAGTCCACAAAACGATCTTAAGAGGAGGGATGTGGGCTGCTCAGTTCCTGCCTGAACCACCCCTTTGCTGACCTTTCTGAAATGGACTTTAATGCATAAAGTGGAATAAAGCAGAATTAATCATGTGCAGGGACTAGGTCATGGACAGGGGCGTAACACAAATGGCTGAGTGGCACTATGGGGGAGTGTGTGTGTGTGTGTGTGTGTGTGGGTGACACTCACAAACATGCATTCATACTAGCACATCCACATCTATAAGCGTAATTCCTTTGTCAAACAAAGGTATATACAATGTGAATACACACAGATAGCTCTTAATTCAACTGCCCTGTTGGGTTTGAAGAGTTACAAAGGTTACTGCAGTAGCCTGTAATTTAAAATTGAGTTGTAATGTATGTATAATGTATAATGCTTGAAAAACTCATGTTTCTAGTTTCGCAGGTGCATGCACTTGTTCTTCTCTGTGTGGACTCCTATTTCTCTCTATGCATCTTCACATGTAGATTGATGATACAGATTGTGATTTGATGTGTGCGTGTGTGTGTACTGGACTTGTAGTCAAGACCGCCTAAACCGAGACCAAGACACTACCAAGACCAGAGAGTATCAAGACCAAGACAATGCCAAAACCAAGACCAAGACAGATCAAGTCAAGACCAAGACTAGGTCAGCTCAAGACCGAGACAAAAAATATTTTTTTTTTTTGCCATTTTGCGTAAGTAGTAAACATTTATCAACTTGAAATTGCATTATTTCCCATTATAGTAGCCAAATTACACCGTATAATATCAGCAACACTGAAATAGCATAATAGTCTAATGTAATAATAGTCTAATAGTCTAATGTTTAATCAACCACATCAATATGCAAATATTATTCAAAGGCCAATGATGCCATATATTTATTCAAACAAGGCCATTATAAGCACAATACTGTAATTAAATACATAGACAAACGCAGGTGCACCAAAAATGCTTTAAATTTAAAAAAAAAAAAAGAAAAAATTAATTATATCAACAAAAAAAAAAACTGTGCATGCCTGGATATTATAGGTTCCGAATCCCTTCGAGACTGAGAGACCTGAGACAAGACCAAAGACTGTTGAGGCCGTGACAAGACCACAAAAAAAATGGTCTCAAGACCAGTCTTGAGAACTACAAGTCTAGTGTCTAATACATTTATGCACACCAGTGCATCTTTTTTGCATGTGGATGAAACTGTTATGTACGATGTATGCGTGTATTCATGCATACATTGTACACACATAATAACAGTTCCAAATACACACAGAGTGACACACACAAGCAATGCAGTGACTGTGCAGTCAGACAGGAGGTTAGGGTAGCACCTCCAGCGGTGGCTAAAAGATAGAGCAGGTTGCTCACCAATTGGAAAGTCTGCAGTTCGATCCCTGGCTCATCCAGCTGAAATGTCAAAGTGTCCTTGGGCAATAAACTGAACTCCAAATAGCTCCTAAAGGCTGAGCCACTGGTATGTGAATGACTATTTCTACAATGATCTTGATCCATGTATGGATGTGTGTGTGAATGGGTGAATGCTGACATGTTGTGTAAAGCACTTTGAGTGATCGGATGACTAGAAAGGAGCTATATGATGGCAAGTCCATTTATCAATTGCCATCCATGGATTTTGACATGGATGGATAGATTTACGGATCTTAAATGCTTTACACTTCAACAGTAAAACATCAGAACCAATTACATTAAATACCAACATCCAGGTGAGTGTGTTTCCTGCTATGTGTGCAAGTTTGTGCTGAACATATTTGTATTCATAGGAACAGCTGAAGCAGTTGACTGAAAGAGAGGAGTGCTGCAGGTCTATCTCTCCTCTGATCCACTGAAGCCTCAGGGTTAGAGACACGAGTACAGGGCTCAGCGCTGTAGCTTTGAGACCCGGTCACTCTCTGTGGGCGAGAAAACTGGACGCAACCCAATAGGAGCCGAGAAGGGAGGGCTGTAACACTTCAAATACAGTGTAAGGGTTATACGATCCTCTCAACACAAGAGAGGCACTCTGGTGTGAATGTGAGTGACTGAGAGAGGAAAGGCGAGTCAGTGAGCATGAGGGGGAACAAGAGCACAGAAGAGAGAGAGAGAGGGAAAACCAGAAGTCATAAAGAATAAATCACTGTGCTAAATGAACAAGTGAATGAATGAAAAATGGGAAGGTGACAGAGAAGAGAGAGTCAGTCAGATAAAAAGAAAAAAAGGAAATGAAATACTCAGAAGAGGAGGGAGGAGGACTAGCACCAAGGTTTGTGTGCGTGTGTGTGAGGGGGTGAAGCAGAGGAGTGAGTGTTCAGCATAGTGACAATGCTGCTCGGCGCTGTGTGTGTTAGTGTGTATATGCTTGTATGTTTCTGCAAGTTATTATTATTTATGTACCATACATGGGTGTGTGATTGTACAACACAGAGGTCAGGCAGCAAGAGGCACGTGTGCATCCAGTACGTGTTTGGTTTATCTGTGTGCATGCCATAAACCAGAAGTGTAGTGGGTCCAGTTGGATGGAAGGCTGGAGTAGCAATCTTACTCTTCATCCATCTGCCACCAATCAGCGCCACCCTCGCCATCAGATGTGACAGCCACAACCATCACAGTCCACTCTAAAATAGCCACCATATGGCTGTTACAAGCCCTGGTGACAGAGCTCTGCTTACAGCGGCTGAGACAGCATCACATTTCGGCCTGAAGACGCAAGGGAAAGATGAGGGAGCTGAAGGCGGGGGAAAAAAGAAAGGGGTAGCCATAAGAAGGGAGAGGGAAAAAAAGGAGAGATAGTGAGGGGGAATGGATGGTGTTGTATTGTAATTTCAAGTATGATCACCTGGCATCTGTAGGGCATTGGTAGCAACAGTCCTGATTATTATTATTATTATTATTATTATACTGTAATAAGAAGGCTATGTGCATAGGTGGTGCTAAGGGCATCAGGTATGGGGAAGAGAGGAACACTGGTGCACCTGGTGGCCAGTCCGACACAGGATTTTGTGAGAAGACTCCAGTTGTGTTTTTTAAATAAATAACTCTTTGTCATTTGTTAAGTGAATGCTGACAGCAGTACATGAGACAGATCAAATCTTTGAAAAATTAATCTGCTTAGATATAAATGAAAATGCTGTACAGTACACTAAAATGTGTGTTCATTTGAGGTGAGAAATAGGAATTATCATTTGATATTTGATTTATATTTGCACAGCACTGATGGCTTTAACAGTTTCACATTGTGATAGAGACAATTTGGCTAGGGTTGTTTTTCTTTGGTGTGGCAGAATCTTGAAAATGCCATAAGGTGCACCAAGTGGAGGCAGAGGAACATGATTTTTCACATGTACTATTGTCAAAAAAGCTTGCGTGATTTGCTGATAGCTGTACATGCATAAATAATATCGAATAGTGTCACTACAATATGCCAGAGGAGCCAAATTTTGTATTTTAGGTCCAAAATCTCCCCAAGTTGGCTACTTTTTTCCATTGGCTGACTATTCAGTATCCTTTCAGAAAGACAGGCACTGTTCTACACAGCTAAAAGAGTATGAATTATGGCTTACAGTATCACATTTGAAAAGTGGTGTAAAATACATATTAATGTCACTCCTTTTACAGAATAACTGCTGTAAATACCACACTAGATTAGCAGAAATATCATAGGGTAAGTTTATTGGCTGCTTCTGTCATAATGCCCTGGACTAGACCTGCTGTGAGATGAATGGCAGGAATAATTCTAATTCATACATACATATGTCCAGCGGTAATGCAGGAAAAATAGTGGCGGGTACCACTAGCAGCATTGTTTCTAATGGCTTTAATAATAGTTCCTAAAACATTTACATATGTTCTTTTTTAGATCAGTAATAAATCATTATGGTAGTAAAAAAAATTTTGAGGTTAATTGTTTTTAAATGGGGGTGGCACGGTGGTGCAGTGGTTAGCAATGTCGCCTCACAGCAAGAAGGTACCGGGTTCGATTCCTGATACTCCAGCTTCCTCTAACCATCCAAAAACATGCATGGGCATTAGGTTAATTGGCTGATTTAAATCACCCATAGGACATGGTGTAGTGGTTAGCACTGTCGCTTCACAGCAAGAAGGTACCGGGTTCAATTCCTGGCCTTTCTGTGTGGAGTTTCCATGTTCTCCCTGTGTCTGCGTGGGTTCTCTCTGGGTACTGCAGCTTCCTCCCACCATCCAAAAACATGCACTTAAAAAATAAAATAAATTACCTGTAGGTGTGAATGTGAGTGTGAATGGTTGTCTGTCTCTATGTGCCCTGCGATGAGGTTGAGACTTGTCCAGGGTGTACCCTGCCTTCTGCCCTAAGACAGCTGGATAGGCTCCAGTCCCTCCATGACCCTATGTGAGCGGTAGAAAATGGATGGATGGATGGATATTTTTATATGCTAATAATCCATTTTTTGGGATTTAAGTCAATTTGCAAAAAAAAAAAAAAAAAAATCACAAATTTGCAAGATCGTGAGGTAATAAATTTACCAGACACACCTTTTAAATGAATTACATTGCTTCACTTTGCATCAACCTCATAAAACCACATAGGCAACCACACAGTTAAAGTTGGCCTTTTGCTATTTTGTAATTGGTTTTATAAAACCTCTAAACGAAATGATAAAACTAAAGAAGTAATAAAGTAATAAAACAAGCTATTGTTTGCCTATAAACCTACATTAAAAATTGGTAGCTAGGAAGCACATATATATAGAAAATCTACAGTTTTTTTCATGATCTTTTGGCATGAGTGCTGAAACCAATGGTACTAAATAACTATTTACAAGTTTGGCCTTACAATATTATGCTGTAAATACGCTCCAGGTGTTTTGCAAACAGGTCTCCTGAGAGAGAGAGAGAGGGATCAAACACCACTAAAGTGGCTTAAACGCAGGACAAAAAAGTCGGTTGTACACTTTCTGCAGTACCATCTCTGCAGTGTCTGACCCCTGAACTTTAGAGCCTCCTTCGAGCCCCCTCCCAAACTGGAGACCTTGTATCTCTAGGGAATGTTGTACAAAGCAGGGTGTGCTATGTAACTTGTACAGGCTTTATTACTCCCATAAATCCAGATCCTTCAAGCAGCCAAATGCTGCTGATTCTAACTTTACCTTCACAAATGTTTCATGGCTTTCCTTTAAAAAACTCAGCTGTCTTCTCTGCAGACCAAAGTAGTCTATTACCCACCATAGCACCCCCATTTTTTATACTGAGGTAAGATGATGTTGTCACTTCTGTTAATGCACCATCAGACTTTCTTTGACTTATATGTATATAATACATTATAAACATACTTACAATGTGTTATAAAATACATACAAGGATTTTACTTATTAAAGTCATGGGTAAGAGTACTCATAAAAAAATCATATATTTTTTTCTGGCTCCTGTTCCAAACAAACTGGAACATGATTCAGCATGTGTATGCCATTATGTCTGTGTACATGCATAACTGTTAGAAAGCATCAATAAGAGGAATCAATAGAACGTGGTTCCAAGGAATCAGACAATCAAGAATCACTTCTCAACAGGAACCAATCCCTATAGTTATGATCATAAAGCATTATGAATAACCTATTTATGAAAGCTGTTTTAATTATAATGCATTGCAAGTATGTTTAGAATGCATTGTAGTCATGGGACTGCAAAAATATATATGACCAGCCATTATGAAGCAATGGGATACTTAACTTAATGTGTTACGATTGTTGTTATGAAGTTTATAAGTGTTTATCATTATAATTATACTGTAGCTGAAATTTTTGTTTGTTTACACTCAACTGATGCTAGACAATGTGTTTTAAGCTTGATACATTTAAGCTTTATTTAAATTAAAGAAAAAATCCCTTTCATATTAGGTTTCTTAAAATAAGCACAAGGCTCTCCTGACCATTCATAACTTCACTTGTGGTACATACATGATCTAAAATCTTTCTTCCTTCTTTGCTGATGTTGGTTTTCAGCTCAGAACTTCTGAAGGGGTGATCCGTCTAACAACACTGTTAGTGCATGTTTGCTGGAGAAAGTAAAAACAGCTGATGCTGCAGATCTGTGAAGTTCCTCTCCTTTTTGAAAAAAATCACTGATATTCCACAGAGGTATGCGCTCGAGTCAGCGACTTGTACTGACTTGTCTCAAAAGCAATTAACTTCAGAACTGTCTGGACCATCTGTACACAAAAAGAGGATGTAGTCACCGTGACGATGGTTTGTCGACTGGCATTCTGTTGTCTTGAGTATGACATTTTGGCCACCGCCATCTTAGTTTTTGCCCGTTGACATTTTTTTTACAACTGGGAGTGATATGAGAGGATGAAGTGGAATACAACTTAATGCTGGATAAAATGCTTTTAGGTGACCAAAAATGTTGTAATTAACAACAACTTGCAACTTTGGTGAACTGAACACATTGTGAAATTGTTGAATGCTGCTGTAGCAATCTGTCAGTCACAAGGTAGCATGCCTTAAAGCATCCACTGCGTTATGTCTGAATGGGATCATAATTTACTGAGGACATATTCACACCAGGAAGGTTCGTAAGTTCATCTTGACCAATTTTTTTTTTGGTGCGGTTCGCTTTCACATGGTGATTAATTGCAACAAGACTAGAATTAATACATGTGTTAAGGTCGTTGGACCATTGGACGGTAAACGTGTGGGCTGATAAAGCAGGAAGCCCAAAAGTGAAAGTAGGCCTATGTAAACAATGGAGACTTTGTATGCTGTTCTCATTATCCTTTTAGCAGTATGGTTTATACAGTTACAGCTTTTTGCAGAAATGTTCGAGTGTCAAGACCGTTTGATGCAACATGAGTTTTGCAATATCATGCTCGTTATTTTGCAATGACAAAGATGTGCAGTAAAACAGCTGAGAAGGAAAGCTCTCATGTGTCCAACATGCTACAGTAACATGTCTACTGTACAGAAGACAAAACAGGTCGGCAATTTGTATTTGCAAGATCAAATTATTGTTGCAAAAAAACGTTACTGCTGCGTACAGCTACCTAGTTAAATCGGTCCATTATCATACAATGTAATAATGCACGAAAACTACGTGAGCTTGTCAAGTACAAAAAGGTAGATTTTTGCAACTGGGTCGGATCGAGTTCAGGATGCTGTCATACCTGAAACGAACCGCACCAGGGTTCAATATGAACCGCTCTGAGACCACCTCCTCAGCTGGGTCTCGGCCCCCCTTGTTTGGTCCACACCAGAGTTCGAGTGATTGTATTCATACCGGCCAAAAAGGTCCGAACCAAGGCAGGAAATGAACTTGAGTTTGTTTTAATCAAACTAAACAGGGCAGGTGTGAATACACCCTAATTAAATTAAAGCAAGGTTAGGGCACATCATTGGCTTCACTTTTCAAACCATGGGATTGTTGCCTGTTCTGGACTGAGATTGTGTGACTCATGAACTTACCTGATATGACTAACATAGAAAGACAACAAAACACAGCAGATGTCTCTTAAGGAATGCCCTGTAGATGTAAAACGATTGGTGAGAAAAATATGAGGAGGACAAACTATCCGGTAGGGCCCATATGGTGAAAATTATAAAAAGCATCACCAACAGTTCCACTTGAAATCGATTGCTACAAAGAGGTGCACTCAGACCTGCTCAGTTAACACCCCAGTCATCGTCTCCTCCTCTGTCTGAGTACTGTATCCTCTCTCCCATTCAACCAGTCCTTTGTAAGGTTATCTATAATGAATGAGATGTGTGGGAGAGACATTGCACATATTAATAAAGCTTTGCCTTCCATATGTGGAGGGAAAAGAAACGAGAACGCAGAAACAAATAGACTAGGCCATTGATGGATTATGAATAAATAAAAGCTAAATTAAAACCAATTATGTATTATATAAAGCATGTAAAGAGCAGCATTGTCCATGATTGCTGTTTACCTGTTTTATATTCATAAAGGTGCTTAACTGTTCCAAAGGATTGACGTGATGACACTGTGAAAGAAGATTATGGGAAACTTGTTCAGAAGTCCCAACAAACTGGAGAATGTTTTCCCCTTTATTCTCTCCATCCATTCATTCCTCCATTCTCTGTGTCTCCTGGGTACGCCGCTCACAAGACAAAGTGTACAGAAAAAAGGACTCTGTGTGCCCCTCGGTAGATACAGAGAGTCTATGAACAGGTCAAAGGTTGTTAATGAATGTTGTTTTCCTCCTCTGCTGATACTGTCCTATTGCTGAGCCCTTGTGTTTAAAGCTGTCAAGTGGCAAGCCAAAGCCATTATGGCCTTGGGATAAATACAGAACATTCACAGTAATCCTGTGTGTGAGTGTGTTGCTGCTGCTGCAGAACCGTCTGCGAGGGCTGATGTTGTCAAAGTCACTGGGCAGCATTTTGAGGACAAAAAAATTGGGTTAAGTCGGGAGAAATCTATGATGCATTAGTACACACAAACAAACAAACAAACAAACAAACACATACTTTTGAGCTGCATGCAGGAAAGTGGAAATAGTAGTGTGTACAGTATAAATACCCACATCACCAACAAACAGCGCTGTGGAAGACTGTGTCTGAGAGTGTTTTGGAGCTTTGCGATCATAAATCATACTGAAAAAGACAGAGGGAGAGACCATTGGAGGATATGCCGAAACTCACTTGGCTAGCTGGCTTTTACTTTTTCAAACCTTCCCCATATTCCATATTTTGTCATGCTCCAATCCTGCCTCCTTGTTTTTCCGTTCACCTTCGCCTATCTCATCATTTTCCTCTTCTTTTCCTTTTGCACCTTTGCTTTCATCGCTCTGGATTATTCCCTCCCATTCCTCTCCTTGTCCTCTAACCCTCCTCTACTCTTCCTCTCATTGTCTCTCTAGTCATCCTCCTCCTTTTGCCTTTTTTTCTCTTTACTCCTTGCAAAACTGATAGCAGGTAACTGGCCAAGCCAGCACCAATCCATCTCAACATAGACCTGCAATCTCTGATATCCGGATTTACCCTCCACCCCACCCACCATCCACTACTTCACTTACCTGCACCAGTCTTCCTTCTTGCCCTCCATCACTATACCTCAACTCTGCTCCCATCCTTCTACTGCTACTCGCCACTTCCCTGTTCCATTATCCATTAATCTCTTCCACAGCACCCTCTGTTCTCACAATTCCCTTACAATCCAGCAGAGACATTCCTTGTCTGTCCAGCACAAACCACCTCTAGCTGGAGCACCATCAGTTTTAGAAGCACAAATCAATGAGATTCAACTAAACATTTTGCACCAAGAAGAGTGTGAAAACTTGAAATCAGAAGTATGCCCCGAACACAAATTGCACACACCTGCATCACAGATCTTGTCAGATACAATCCCAAAAAATACTACACAAACATAACACATATATTAAATGCGAAAAAGCAGTATACTAATGTTTCCACAGGGTTAGATTGTATCGTACAATTTTAAAAGTAGGTTTTGACAGCAGCATGCAGGGTTTTTTTTGGCTCGGGACAAGGTGGAGATGAGGATCTGTATCATTCTGCTGGACCCTGTATGGTGAATGTGCTAAAGCATGGCCAGTTTTTTTCCAGAGGTAGTGAGGAGTAATGTCTATAATGGCAAAAACAGAGCCTGAATTCACAGCACGCCCATCCACAGGGCATGAGTTTTTGTACTACAGACATTAAATTGATTGCAACATCTCTTTGAACGAAGTTAGTTTTAAAATGTGGCCATTTGCTGTCACCACAATTGGAATTATGAAAGAGACACACCAATACCAGCTCGACCCTCTTGAGTGCAGGAACTGCCAATCAGTCAGAAGTTGTTGAAATAACATGAGTAGAACACATACAGTACCTTACAGCCAAGTGTGGTTCTAAAGAGACAGACAGGTTAAGTGGGTAATGATGGTATGTTGGGGATATGATAAGTGGACGAATCGGATGGTTGTTTTGGGCTTTAATATGGGTGATTTTTGCAAAATCAAGCAAGTTTATTTATATTATATATTTTATTATTTATTATTATTATTTTATTATTTATATTATATATTTTTTATGCACATTTAAAAACAACAGGATCTGATCCAAAGTACTCTCCAGAAGCATCTGCCTCAATACAGCTATACATCTTTCTATGTCTATGTTAAAGACATAGAAAGATGCATAAAAGGCCATAATACACAATATATTATATATAAACAATAAAATAAAGATAAACATCAAACATGAAGTTGACCTGACAAAAGAAACAAGACCACCTCACACTGAACTAAAAGCAAATGAAAAATCTGTAGGTCTTTAAATGTCATTTAAATTGGTGGAACATGACTTAATTTAGGAGGGGAGGTTATTCCAGAGGATGACTTGAGGGATTTGTGGAATATGGAGTTAGCAGGTCAGAAATGTATTGTGGAGTTCATCTCTCAAAGGCTTTCAATACAAATAGTACAATTTAATTCTGTATTTCACTTGTAACCAGTGCATGTTAGCCAAGAGAGGTGTAATGGCTTCTCCTCTTTTTTGTTTCTGTTAAGAGTCTGACTGCTGCAGAAAGGCTGGAATGGGTCATCAGCAAATTACAATAATCATGTGAATTTCTGCCTCCAAAGAATGAAGTTAGAACTTGGCTCCAAACAAGACTAGAACGCAAATACACAACTCAGAAAGTTTCAAAGATGTATTGAATAAATAACAAATAATGCTTGACAAGGATGTAAACCCAATGATAACTGGCTCTGGACAGTAAAATGATTATGACAAAACGACAAAAAGTGTTATTTAACTATGCTCGACACGGAACAAGGGAACATGCAGACATGAGGTAAAGGGACCCAGCTGGAAACAATCAGGAGGGGGACATACAATCACCACACATGAGGGAAAACAATAGGGAACAACAACATGAAATAAAACAGGAAATGGCAAGCCAACATAAATGAATGAAAAGAAAAACTGTGACTTAACATAATAAAAAGATAAAAAATGACACTGAAAGAGAGCTGCGGTGGAGTCAGCATATTCTACATGTAATACTGTGTATTAACCAGAGTAGGTGATTGTAAAAGTGGAAACACTAACCACGTTAGTTTTGGTGAGTTTTATTTTGTCTCAGTCAAGTTTGAATCAATATTTTCCAATGAGTCCAGCTTAAGGCAGTTAAGCTCGTCTTAGTTCAATGAAAAAGGGAAATTTTAATCAGTAAGAATGTTTCCTTTGTTGGCATTTTGTGAGTGTATTGTGTCTATTCATTAGACTGAAGGAAGCTATGGACACATCTCATAGCTGCAAACGTAGGTTGTTCCGCTATGAGTGACACTGAAAGACATGATATAAATGCAAGTCCATGTACCATATTTAAAGTTCATTTTGATATAATGAATTTTCGGGGCACATTTGCTCGTTTAGACAGGCATTTCAACCTCTCCGTGCCGCCGGCACTGGAGAAGAGTTAAGGTTGTAGAAAGGCACTTTATATTATCTCACTGCCTCAGCGCCGGCAGCGTCCGCCCTGAGCCCAAGGCCTGCTGTATCGCACCTATATCTCAACAAATTCTCCCAGCCAGAACCTGCAGCCCTTTCATCATCAGCCAGCGTCCCGCTTCTCATAATGTCCTCAGGAGCACCCCCAACCCCCCCGGCTCTCCCACCTTTCTCCTTTATAATAGCCTCAAACTGTTTCGCTCTATCATTCTGTTAATATTTTGTTCATCTTACGGGAAGTGGATGTGCACCTTGAAGAAACTTTTGTCCCAGAGGTAAAAGTGTTTCTATTAGGTCTGTTCATGACTGGCACTAGTCTGACTGCACTCTTAGTCTGGGACCTCATATACCTGACAGCAGCACATTACACACTCACACACACACACACACACACACATATGCATTGGAACACACAGCTGCAAAGTTTACACATTATCCTTTGTAGTCTTTAGTAACCCACTCAGATGAACACATTAAATGCACAAGACACGTTTATCTTAACACACACACAGCTGCAGACATGTAGTTTGTCACCATCTCTGAAGTCAGGGATTTCCATCTTGTGGAGCGACTTACTAATTTCAGGACCTTGAATAAAGTGTTGGTGATAAATCAGAGCTGCCTGCACCAAAATACACACAGATTCATCACTGGATTAGTGCTCTACTTTTATTCATTTCTCTTTCTTTGTCTTTGTCTATCTCTCTTTTTCCCACACAAATGCATACAGGCATATGTAGGTAATTAGTCTTAAACTGCCTCTCCTACTGTCTGTTTTATTAACCACATTTGAATTAAAGGACTTTGCAATTTAACCTGGAATTCAGGCCTGAACATGAACTACTCTGCAGTTCACCCCTCAAAAGGCAGATTATGACATGACTCTACATTTCCGCTTTTCTTATTATTTTAAAATCTATTGGCCCATTTCTCAGGTTTCAAACACAACTCATTATTTGATCTCACAGCTTCCATCAACCATTGGGACATTGTATTCAGTCCCAATAAATCGACTAAATCCTACATCTAAAAAACTGCAAACAAATTAAGTGACCACTTGACTACTCTCTCTTTTGAGCATTTAGCAACAAAAGAGCAAGATTATTTTTCAGTTGGTGGAGACCAGAACAGTGCTAAATGTGTGGTTATTAGACTTATAATTATGGAAAAAGTGGCTACTAAACAAGCTGTGAAGGAAAGTGAGCAGCGGGCTGCAATGCCTCGATAGTATTACTGGCCCTCTTCCCAGAAATGTTTTCTGCATTGATCAGATCTAAAAGTATTAGAATTTTTCAATCAAAGCATGTTTCAATAGCTACAGTTAAACAATTACAACATTTAGTCCTTTAAAACTGTTACTCATGTCTAAACAACTGTTGGAACGTTCATTTGTAGACTGTGTGAGTGTAAGTATCATATGATTGATAATTGTAATCCTTCATAATCCCACACAGAATAAGGTGTGAAAGATAAACACTAGAGACTGCAAAAACAAGACCTGTTGCTGTGTGGCTGTCATGTTGTTGATAGTACTTTAATTGCTTTATGGTTTCAGGTGTTGGAGAATGTGTTTGCCCTCTGGCTGGGTACTCAAGAGCAGCACTGCAGACAAACTGGAGGTTTGTCAAGCTCTATAGAGAAGTAAGTGCACACAATCAATCATCATAAGGGCAGAATCTTGGGAATTAGAGCCCAGGTTGAATTTCCTCAATTAATTTTGTCAACAAACTCAACACTGTGCTATGCTAAATTGCGATACATATAAAAAGTATCAAGTGCACACAGCTACATCCTTAAAAAATCTTAAAATTACTGGACTGAAATTATATATAGTATTGTTGCAATGTCGTGACTTGTGTCCTTTCCTGTATCAGACGCACTGGGCTTTCAATATCATGCATTATTATCAGAACTGCAGCTGTTGGACTGTCGGTGAGGGTCTGTTGGTATAGCCTGCATTATGTCCATTTTGTCTTTCTGAATGCAGACTACCTCCACTTGCCTGTATGGGGAGTTATTACTCTCACACAGCAGCAGAACGTAGTAGTAGTTGGCAGTTGTTCAAGTTCATGTTTCCGGCCAAAACACAAGCAACCAGAAACATCACAGCAGATGACCTTTGTAGCTGTTAGTTATTTGATGTTGAGTTGTATGTGAATCTTTAAGAGTGAGACAGTCTGACATATATCTCCCATTTCCCATCCCAAAGTGAAGTTATGTTTACTGACAAGGTTACTGTATGTTACTTTACTTTATACGACGTCAACTCACTTCTGGAACAGGTGCTCAGAATGAATGGGCTTACTTAGGACTTACTTGAAATCATGCTGCATCTCAGACACAAACCTCAAATTTAAAAATGATGGCGACGTCTGTCACTGTTCATCACTGTCCCACTTGATCCATCTGTAGCGACTCAGTCAGACAGCTGGAATCGCGAGAAGTAAGTAAGATCATAGAAAATATCTTGTTATTAGAATATTATTTTGGACCTCCTCAATTAGCATCTCCTCGTCCATGGTGTTAAAACAGTTACACACAGTCTAGAAAAACTTCTACCAGGTTTCTTCCTGCCGATTTTACGATCCGCTTAAAACACATTCTTCTTCTTCTTATTATTATTATTATTATTATTTTAGGCAAGGCAATTTTATTTATACAGCACATTCAGCAACAGGGCAATTCAAAGTGCTTTACATAAAACATCAAGAATTAAAAGCATCAACGTACAGAACATTAAAGGCAAGACATCTAAATAAGAACAAGACAAGTATAAAATCCACGAATAAAAGTTTCAGTGCATTTTTTTAATTGCATTTTATTATGAAAATAAACTGTATGTCTCGCATAATCATCGGCACTGTTCCATGTTCAGTGGATAATGACATTGATTTGAATGGAAACCTATTGGGTCCAATGAAATGACCGCGTCATTCTGCATTCAGTGGAAATTAGGGATAAATGGTATAAGGGTGCCAGTATGAAGTCACCAAATGATGTAATTCATTGATATTCAATGACCTGGAAATGAGACTGAACTATACGTAATTTTATGGTACCAGCTCTTTATTTATTAGTGGTAAGTTTATTACAGTGTAAAAGGACCCATAGAAATACCGTACCATTTCAAGTTTATCTGAAGTTAAAAGAAATCAAGACTTGTTTTCTTTGTTGAAGGCTTTACCATTTAGTACCCTACCAGTTAAAGACAACATAAAAATACCTTAGTGCTGCAAAATAACATAGACAATTACAGCTGGCACCAGCTGATATGAGGGGAATTAAGGTTTTGTGTTTGTGATTTGTTTCAAAATGGTTGTTGTGAAATTACGACATTTAAAGAGAGCATGCAGATTTGGGCAATAACACAAACTGTACCAAACAAGTACTTCCTGAACAAAACCTGTGCTATATGGCCTTTAGAATCTGTGCAAAACTGTAACTTTTGCAATCGTCCTGAAGCAACAAGACATGATAAAACAAGTGTCACATTTGTACAATGCTGTGCCGGCTCTTGGCGACAGACGCTACCTGTGTGTGCTTGCTCTCTCTCATGCTCAATTGGTTGTGAGAGACACTGATACACAGCGATCCGCCCTAATGGACTGTACTCTGCCGGGAGTCCTAATTCACAGAGAAAATGATCACCTGGCGGCGCCCGGCTCCAAGTGAAGGGGAATGAACTGATGTACGGGGGAGCAAGGTAGCATGTAAACACACACATCGCTATCATAAGCCACAGCTGCAGCTCTGATCTCACCCAGCCCTAAACATGCTCAGCTCTCTCAGCCCTCCTTCACAACGCCTCTAACTCCATCCTCTTTCGCTGAATTCACTCTCCTCATTGTTTCCAACTAGTGCTTTGCATCGTTCAGCTGTCTTTGATTTTTTTCCCTTCCTCACAATAATGCACAGGTTGCTCTCTACGTATGGTTTTCATTCTCTAATTTCCCCTTCTCTGTTTTCCCACTCTGTTTCTATTTCCTGTCTCTCTCTTTGTCTTTGCCTTTTCTCCTCTGTCTCTCTTCCTCCCTCTCTCTGTCCCCGTGTGGCCAGGAGAATGATTATGCGAAGCTGGACTGAGATCCATCAATGTGTCAACGGCTTGTTCCCCAAGTCCCCTCTGAGAGCCCAACCCAACCCCCCCGCCAACTCGTCACCCTCCTCCGGCCCACCAACCAGCGGTGCATTAGCATGGCAGAGTGCAGCGGCAAGACAATGCATGCTTTCGCTGACAATAGGGATAATTGAAACTTGCCTTGATTTAACATTGTCGTTATTGGTTGTTGTCTTGCTGTAATGCAAAACCATATCTGTGATCAAGTGAGGATGGGTCAGACTGAAACAAAGAGAGAGTGCAAAACTGTCACATGACCTTGACATTGAGACAGTTATATATTTGGGTGAAACAAAGGGCAAGTCAGTGCTATTCTCAGCCTCAGGAAGAAGGCCACATAGCCACATGAAAAAAATCAGTTTTGGCTCAGAGCCATACCTCTGTGGTTCTAGCATGTGTTTGGCTTGTGATGCGGTAAGTGTGTTGAGTCATTTCCAGTTTGCCAGTGCTTCTGTGTTAACAATGTGTTTGCTATGGATTCGCTCTTTAATGTTCTCTCTTGCTTGGTATGTCACATTTGCTTGTCTTCACTACTCCTCTTTTAGTGATACATGTTTGCTGTGCTGGATGTGAGGCTTAGTGAATTAGAAACGCAGCTCTGCACCATAGAAACTCCGCCATATGCTTCTATAGTCAGTGAGACCCCAAGTCGACCTCTGTCCTGGAGGATGTATTGCTCTCTTTGAGATTTCTACAATTTATTCTCTTGTTAAAAAGGCATTTTTCGGGGGGGAGTTTATCTTTGGTCAATGGGAGGGTTGTACCGAAAAGGACACAGGGTGTCGGATACTGTATAGATTGTAAGGCCCCCTGAGGTAATTTGTGACATTGGGCTATACAACTAAACATTGGCTTGAATTGACCTTCTTCCTCTATTCCTCTGTCTTCTACCAGAATTTACATTCACCACTCGCAACTGGTAAAACCATGTTTCTAGGGTGTGTGTGTGTGTGTGTGTGTGTGGAAAAAGGGAGATTGTGTTCGAGCAATGGCTCAGCCAAAGCCCAGTGGTGCAGCAACATCATGAACACTCATTGTCTCCTCAACAGTCTCTCTCACTCACACAGACAGTGCCATCCAATGGCTAGATTTTTATTGAAAAATAAAATGGGTTGATGATTTTGTCAGCGTTACATGAGACAAGTTTATATTTAGATGTGTTCATCGATTTGTAGCTGACACACTACACTGGGACTGTCTATGGCCCATAATTCAGCCTGTGCCTCAGAGATTGGCCAATTCCTGCAGCGACTAAATCATACGATGGGAGGGGGGGCAGCACAAGAGGACAGAAACAGGCTTATAAAAGATTGTGAGGTTTAATTTAGCTACATGTGGTGTAATACTCTTCACATTATCATAAGTTGGTGTGGTGGGGGTTAAGTGTTAAAATGCACTTTAAGTATTGAAAATGTAGCTTAGATATCTACACGCACCTTAGCAGCAAAACATATTTCTGCCTAGCAGGATGGTCCAGTGGCGCACCATAGGAGCTAATCCTGGCTCTGGCAAGGAGTCTGTCGGACCAATCACAACGCTCTATCTGTATAGCAAGTTTTTGGGGTGGGCGTAGCATGATGACGACAGGGCTGTGTGACACTGGAGATAGCAAAACAACCAAGATGGCTGTGGCTAATGAACGGCGGTCGTCTGAATCGGCTCTGTAATCGATTTTGGAAGAGTTAGACTTGAGTTTTTCTTTGAAAGTTGAGCAGAAAGAAGCACTCAAGTCATCCGTTTTAAAGAAGGATGTATTTGCTGTTTTGCTGACTGGCTACGGCAAATGTCTAATATGCCATCTGGCTCTGCTGGTAGCGTCACATGTGGTAGGTCACAGCACTGGTCTATTACGTGCAGAGGCAGTTTGAATGTCAACGGTTGGTTCCACCCACAGGCTTTAACTCTGCCTATGGACTGCCAGACTATACATTTCATGTCATAGTCTGGCTTGTCAGGTTATCGAAAGTGCTCATTATGCAGCATAATTGCTGTAATATTATGATGCCTTCAACAAACAACATCCGGTTCAGGAAAGTGAACCCATTCCTGAAGTGCATTGAACTTTTCTTAACTGTGAACATTGCAGTTTTGTGGCATGTGCCACAACCATTCATATACCGCGGCAAATCTTTGGCAACATTCATTCATGACCTTCTGAAAATGTTACAGTTACTTACTGAGACGTCTTCTAAAATATGTCTTCCTTGTTTCGGTCACTGAACTTAAGCAACAAATGCACAAATGTTTAAGCAAAGCAATTACAGTCTCTATACTGTGCTTATATCACACACGGTTCCAAGTGCATTGATGCTCACTACACTTGCATTAAATAATGGACAATCTGATTAGATGCTGGGACTACTGAGAGCTTGGTCATGCATTCCAATGAAAAAACTGGAAGTGTCCGTGGGTGGGAAACCGATGAGGTTTCATATCCTTGTCACTGCTTGTTGTGACTCCTGTTGGTATAGCAGCATGCTCAATACATTACAAAAATGTATGAAAATTATGTTGAATATCTTTCTGTGGACAGGTATCTGGCACCCTGTATTATTATTCAGTGGGGCTCCTTCTTATTATTTTTTCTTCCGAATTCTGTTTTTTTTTTTTCTCTTGCTGTGCCACTCCTCCTACAGTGTTGAAATAGTTCACAGGATTGGTGACCATCAAATGGGCAAACTTTTCAGTCTTTTCATATTGGACAGAATGTCCAATGCACTCTCGAGCGAGTGACTTCACAGCTAGAGTGGAGCAGAACTTTAAGATCTGTTCCCGCAATAGCACTCTTCATACGTAATTTCTTCACAAAAATCTTGTGCTGATCGTAGCAATGTGGCTATAGTATCTGTCGTCACACATTTGGCTTAAAGTGTTAACAAGATGACCCAGAAACTACTCCATAGGGTCCCAATTTGGAAAGCAAAATCTGTCAGAGGGGAACAAACTGAAAACTGCAGCACATGGTTTATACATACTATACAGGCAAAAAATGCACCAGTGTGTCATCAAAGTGTCCTTTTCTTCTTGTCAAAAAAATCAAAAACAGCTCAAACTTTTCTTTTTACATTTTTTTCCTATGGAAAATTGTCTCAACCTCTATTTCAACAAATAGGTACCATCAAATGTTGCCCTGGCAAACTAATTGCTGAGCGACTCGCACAGCTGAATGTCATCACTAATTACACACACAAAGAGATCCACACACACATACAGGACTTTGGAGTAGAATTTCAGGTAATGGATTCTTCATCTCATTTTGTTAGTTTAGGGGATCAGGGTCATAATTATTGTTACATAATATGATGTCCTTCACTCCGTAACAATGAAAAATATGTCCTCTTTGACAAACAATATAAAAAATATAATGGCAATGAACATAAATAGAACATCTGGCGAAGGATAGCAGTTGAACCTCCTTGCCCGAAAAACATACTTTGTTTTCAAAGTAACATGCAGACAACCATTCATTTTCAAATGACATTTTGCTATGGACATACTGTATGTGCAGAGATTTCATAGCATAGCATAAAAAGTAAGGAAATTTCCCTTTTAAATGGTGCCACATTTCAAGGGAGATGCATTTGTGGGATGAGCAGGCCACTTTACCGTCCTGTTGCAGTACCACTCCCCTGTGAACAGCACTTTAGACTTATTAGTTATTAGCATTTAACCTGACATCAGCGATAGTCTGTACTGTCCACTCACAGCTCACCAAGCCATTGCTCTAATGGCAGATTCACTGAACTTTTATGGCAGGTTCATCAAAGAGACCCATAAACATTAAACTGATGTGGGAACAGATGGATGACATTCCCTATAATATATCAGACATACACTAAACCTCTGAATAACATAAGTTGTGATACAACACCATCCAAATCTATAGAAACACAAGGAACTGAAGGAAATGAGCTCTTCAAATTGGATACATGTTTCTTCCATTTTCTCATTGATCTGGTCCACTGTTGCAGGCAGGATTCTATCCCGTAGTAAGCACAATAACTCCCTGCCTCCTTATGACTGTAGGTTCTCACACATGCAAATACTCAGTCAACTGAGGGCCCGTTTACACATACACGGGTATTTGTAAAAACGGAGACTTTTCCCTTCGTTTGTGCCTTTCATTTACACACAAATAACGATTACGGCAACAACTCCGGCAAAAGTGGAGATTTAGCAAAACTCCGGTTTTGCGTTTGAATGTAAACGGAGAAAAACAGAGTTTTAGGAAATCTTTTTTGTATTGTACAGCCATCAGAGTAATCTATGAGCAGTCAAGCATTCTGGGTATCAGTAGAATTTCTGTTGGTGCAAGCACATTTTACATTTTGCAAATACAGCTCCTCTAATACTGTATGTACAGGAGCAAAGATGTATTAGGGCTCAGAATAGGAAGTCGCTCGTGTTAGTCGTTGTTGATGAGGCTTCTGATTGGCTTACTTGGCTTTCTTCTTCTTCCTACACTGTCGCTCATTGGCTTGCCATAGTTATGATGGCTCTCGACAGCGTATTTATGCAGGTTAATGTAAACAGATTTTTTTTGAAAACTATGATGTGTGCATGATGTCATTTTGGAAAATGGAGGGAAGGAAATATTTGTTTATCAAAATACCCATAGCCTGAGTGATCACGTTTGTGAGAAGAGAGCACTGATGATTATCACATGCATTTCAAAGACGAGACTACAAGCCTGAAAAACAGCTACCAACTTAATAGGCTAAGCACCTTAATAATTTATGTTATAATGATATAATAATGTTATTTTAGGACCTGGGGTCATAGATGTTTTCATAATATGCCACTGTGGCATTAATTTGGCTCCCTCTGTAAATGGTCTGTGACAAATAGTAAATAGAGTGCCCTCTGATCAGTAGACACAATAAGGCTGTACCAAATTGTTTGAAGCCTCACTGATAACGTTAAAATTCTAATTTTAAATCAACATTCAAATGCTGTATATTTTTATTATTGCAACTGTACTCATGGTGTTTAAACCTGGTATTTTTGTGTAGTTGCAGATAAAGACCAGTATTCTGTCCCAGCTAATACATGATTATTAATACTGTACCATACGCGGTATAGAATTGTTACACCCGTCTCCTGTGTTTGCTGGATTCATCCAATAAATAAAAGATTTTAATTTCGTCTGAACTACAATACACAAGGTCATTGGCTGCTCCACAGTGGCTTCAAAGGACAATATGAGCTGCATCCATGAGTCTGTTTAGTATTTTATTTGCATGTTGCTACTTAACCAAATGAGTTGGTCATTGACTTCTGAGAGCATCTGCTTCGTCTGGCTCCCACTCCTCAGCACGGACTGTGAGCTTATTGTTGTTCATGGGCAGTTGCTCCTTGTCCACAGTTTGGTCACCTTGTCCATGAGGTGCACAGTGGACAGATGGCAGTCCACCACAATTAGTGTTGGAGCCAAAGTCTTTTCGTTTGATTGAAAATCTCTGCTGTTGTAAGGTATTAACCAACTCATATGTTTAACTTGGTGGTGCTAATTCAGACTATAATTACACATCTTACTCTTTCTGTCACCCCTCCTTCTCTCTGTCTTCTCGCTGCCTCCTTGTCTTTGCCTTCCGGCCCCTCTCTTCTCTTTTCACATTTACTTTTTTTCAATCCCACCGCTGGCTTGAACCATAGAGCTCTCTCTCCCAGATTAAAAAGTGTCTGTGGGAACTGTACACTGTATCCATTGCTTCTCCCCTGCCACCAGGTAATGCAGAAAAAGCATTCATCTCCGAGGCCATTTCACACGCCAGCTAAAGTAATGGTCCCGAGGGAACTTTAACTGCATCGTAGGGAGGGGGAAAATAGTAGGAAAAAGACCAAGGAAATATTTTGGTGTTCGCTCTCGCTGGTTGCAGTTTGTCTCCAATGGGACTGCCCCGTCACAAAGAGACAGAGTTTGAAGGAGCTTATTGTTTTTTTGTCCTACAACACAACCTTATTATTCTGTATGCTCTCCGAGCCGGATCAGATGAGTGTACAGACTCTAAAGTGCCCGTTGACAACACTGTGGGTCTCAGCACACACACACACACTCACACACACATTCAGCACTGCAGGTGTGAAAGCAAAGAGTCGTGTATGGAGCAGGACTCCTTACACACACACACAAATGCATAAATTAAACACACACAGTAGGCAAACACTTCACTCACTGAGCGTTAAATTAAAGATGCAATCTGGCTCATCACAGTCTTTCACTATGGTCCAATCCAAGACAATGGGCACACAACGTGGTCTTTCCTAGTTTCAGACAAACACAGTTGTTATTTTCATCCCCAGTGGCCATAATGTGTAAGTAGCGCGTGCCCATCTGTTTGCCTATTGGCGTGTCGGTCTTAAAATGAGGAGTGGTCAGGCGCATTGTTGCCGCATTGCAATCTTGATGAAGAAAAAAGTGATGACACGATTTTTTGCCAACAAAAACTTTGTCAAAAGTCTGTTATTTCAAAGGTGCATTATTCACAATAAGATGCACCTACATCGATTCATAGCATTCTCAGGGACACTGAGCAGCTCTCCTCCTCTTTAGTAGCAATGCTTGAACATTTTTAATTATGTTGAATAAAACACAAAATTCAAGTGACAGCTGACGATTAAAAATATAATGAAGTAATGCATTCTTTATTGCTGAACATGCAGCACGCATGATCACATTGTTGTTGATCACGGTGGTCACACATGATGACGGGTTGATGATTTACACACCACCACTGGTTAAATGGTTTGTATACTTCACAGTAGTAAAGCACTACACCTCAGATTACAGGAAAGCTCTTTCAGAATAAATGGCATTAGGCGTATAAATCATTTTTGCACATTTGTGTTGCTTTTTTTGTCTGCCTTTGTGGAGAGAAATTAGTGTCAATAATGGTGACAGAATAAATATATTGAAGACATGTAAAAAAAATCCTAGAAATAAATACTATATTCACATCGATTGGTCAAGCAAATGCAGAACTTTTACACAGGAGACCAGTGTTAATGTTCCATGTGAAACCCAAATTTTATGTGTTATAAAATTAACTCTGTTACTCTTCGTTGACTGTCTATCATGTATCGTCATTTTGTTAAGTCACCATTTTTTATTATGTTCAGTCATGTCTTGTCACCTCCTGTTTTATTTTGTATTGTTTCCCTCGTTTCAGTCATTTCACTTCCTGCCCTCCTTTTCTAATCTTTTTTTTATGCCCTAAATGCCCCTCTGTTGTCTTGTTTAGATGATTTGTCAAGGAGAAGTTTCTGACTCACTCAAAATGTAAATCTTCCACAAGGTAAATAACTCAGCTGAGAAGTTGGTGTGAGAAGTAAAAGAAAAATAACAGGAATAAAAGGATATAACACAGTGGAAAAGACTAAGGGTAATGGGTCTAATTGGTGCAGTTGGATACAGAAACGTGAATAGCTAAAAGGTGATATTTAGTCTTTTGTTCTGCTCTCTATTTTACTTTTTTGAAAACCATTAACATTCCAGAACTGTGTGTATGTTCATTTCATGTCTGCATGGGTGTCTCCAGTCTCTGCTGTGATCCCAGGACAGATCACACACACAACACACACACACAAGCGCACACACACACTTAGTCCCTGGAGCTCCTGAGAAGCGGAGATTGCCTCTTTAAGGTGGAAATCAATATCCTTTCTTTCCCCATCTCTCCTCGCTTCCTTCTGTCCTCTCAATTCCCGAGTCCTCTCTCTCTCCATCTCTCTGTGTCTCTTGGCGGCTTCCTCAACACACATACATTCACCACACCTGAGACTCTTCATCAGCTCGGAGACACACATAAAGTGAACACCTCTCTCTCTGCTGTCTGTATGTGCGTCCCTTCTCTCTCTCCATCATGCAATCCATACAGACACACCACCACCATGGTGGTGGAGTGAGTGAGGCGAGGGGTTGTGTGGACATTTGGGCAGCTGTCTGGCTGGAGAGGGGCTTGCACCTCTTTATTTGGCAAGGCCAAAAATATAGTAGGGAGATTCGGCAGAGGGCAGGACAAGAGAGGAACATGGGGCTGCTCAGGCTTAAGGAAGCTTGAATTATAGTGCCATTTCAAAACTTGTGAACTTTGAAGGTTAAGGACGTGTAGCTGCACAGGTCATTCAGTGACATGCATTAAGAAATTTTATATACATTAATAAAAGGTAAATACATCCTAAAATACAATTGTTACTGTGTGGTGGTGGTTCTAAATCCCATGCCTACACATGTATTTGATATTTTTTCCAAAATTAACAAAACACTACAGAACTATTGATTATTGTACCAGGAGGATTATTTGTTTTACTGAGGGTTATGAGTCAGACTACTATGTATGTAATAACAATGATTAAATGAACAACTAAAACAAAAAATCACAATTGATGTCTAGTAATATGTAGTGGAAAACTTAGCAGTTATCACAGCAGAGGTTTGCAGTATTTACTACATTGTACAATATGATATGTCTGTCCGGTGTATGGCGAAACTGTTTCTTTATTCTATCTCATGTTTCACTGCATGGATGAGCATGAACACAGTTGGTCAGACAAAGGAAACATGAGCAGGAACCTTTCAGTTTCCATTCGGTGTATCTGTTTCAGACCAATTCAGAGTTTATGCAATGGTAGTGTATAATACACCAGGTTTGCAAAGAAACGTTAGTGTTCATGCAAGACTGCGTGTTGAGATGTACAGATTCAGACTATGTTCTATACAGATTCCAGTTAGCTTGACAATAAACTTAGCTTCGTATCTCCGCTTGTTGCACCTTCAGTGGGTAAACTGTCATAGACGTTACCAAATTAGTTTATTCTCTGTAGCAGAGCATGCTCTTTGCAGGCACTCATGTTGCTGTGAGAATCGGGTCAGGTGTGTCTGCTCAGAGCTCCACCAGACGGGAGAAAGGAGTCAAGACGTATGACTGCTGTAGGGCCTGAGAGCTGAATGCCATGAATCACAGGACTTACGGTAACCTATTATTACTATAAATGTTGAGTTCAGAGTGGATATAAGGACTCAAGGACGGACCCTTGAAAACAAAGTTGAAAGGCTCAGTGGTGACTCCCAATGCTGAAGACCCTTGAGCTACATTGGTAGAATGGCCACTCCTTCTTGAATTTCTTAATTTTTCTTAGTTATGCATTAAATGCAAAGACATATACGTCATTTTCTCTCACATTTTACACCATAAAGAGGACTGCATGCTGCCCTGTGAAGCTTTGGCATCCACCGCTAGATGTCTGTACTCCTGTTTTCAGCACTGCTTGTACAGTCTTGTAAGTTTGATCCCATCTATCTACTCCATCTTGAATTACATATCCATACTCTGAGAACATGAACAAAAGTCAGTCAAACTGTCTAAAATCGTCATTGAAAGAATACACAGGGTGTCAGATTGAGGTGTGAAGTAATATTTTAAAACAAGGACTAGTCGATCTGTCATTTTCAGACATATGCATCAAAAAGACTGATCTAGGACCGTTGTTAAAGAGCTGAGCTTGGGAAAAGCAAAATGGGTGAGAAGAGGTATGGTGCAGATAGACTGTAAGTACAGTAGATGAAGTATCCATGGCAGGGGAGGATACAGGACAGTAATGTGACACACCAAGCAGTGGCAAAAAAAGAAAAAAAAAATAGATGCCTGAGAAAGCAAATCAAGCTCAGACCAGACTAGTCAATTGACAGAGAGAATGATTAGAAGTGACTGCAAGTGACCCTCCACCCCAGCTCACCTCCCTCTCTTCCCCGCCCTGTCCCTCCCACTTTCCCATCCACCCAATTTTACCCAGACACCCCTAGCAGCACTTTGAAGGCTATTTTTTGCCTCGCTTCACTAAATAAGGCCGTGGAGCATGGCTCTGCAGGCGTGCTGGTGGGGAGGGGGTGCGTGTCTCTGGTTCTTACCTTGGTATAAAAACCCTTGGACGGTGGGGGTTTCTTCTGATCATACTTGAACCCCGTGCTTGTTCCCCCCTCAATGTTCTAATTTGCTTTTGTCTATTTTTGACACATTTTTGTTGAGAAAAAAAAAAAAAACTTTTGAAAAGCTATAGCAAAACACTGCCTGTGTATCCCAGAGCCTTTTTGCACTAACAGCTTGATTTTTTTAAGTGTTCATTTTTTTGTCGTCTCTCTTTCATCTCTTTATTTTGGAGCCATTTTTACCACTGGACGACATATCAGGAAAGTGACTGAGTGGAATATGAGGGCAAGAGGACAAGAAAGAAAGAAAAGAGTAAGAGATAATTCAGTTAAAATTTTTTGCACCTCTCTTCTGCATTCCACCATGCTTTTTTTCTGTTCCTACCCTCTTTGCTTCCTTGTTTCCAGTACATTTTCCTCTTTTCTTTTTGTTCTTTTTTGTCCTTCCTTTCTTCCACACATCATATATTATTCTGGAACTTTTTTATAAAGTTTTTGTCTTTAACTGTCCCTTTCCCCCTCTTCCTTCCCATTCTAACTTCATTCCCACCATTTGATTTCATTCTACATTATTATTTCTGTTTCCTCACTCACTGTCTCTCTTTACTCACTTTTTCATTCTCTCAACCCCCTCCCTCCCTCCCTCTGTACGTCCCTCTTCCCGATTTGTCCTTCAGCTCTGTCAGCATTCACTATCGCACTCCATCTCCTTCTCGGGCAGTCTGATCAGCTGTCTTTCCTCTAACTTTACATGGCCTGGTGTGATGCATGGGGACAGGCAGCTGCTGGCTGACGCATTTCACTGCTCAGTCATCACTTCAAATTGAATCCTTTTACACAAAGCTTTGTGCTTTTTATATTTTTTTTCTCCCGTTTTCTACCTGTACGGGTCCTAAGATGTTTTTTCATGGTCTGCCTGTTCCCCTCCTTTTTCACCTGATCCAGTGAGAGAGAGAGAGAGAGAGAGAGGCAAGGCAAGTCCCGTGACCCTCTTCTTTTCTCTCCTCTCCTGTCTTTTCACTCCTCCTTTCCTCCTCCTCCTCCTCCTCCTCCTCTTCTCCTCTCCGCAACCTTAAACTCTCCATCGCTGATTCAGCTCCCAGAGAGGAGAGACTCTGCCTGCAGCCACCACTTCACTCTGCACAGGCCACCATCCCTGTCTGGATCACCTTTACTAAGGTAGGTGTGGAAGTATCTCTGTGTGTATTTAGATATTTGCAAAATAAGTAGTCTAGCTGAGCATGCTTACTGCATATATTTGTGAATCTCTGTGTGTCAGTGTGTCTTCACATCAAGTGGAGTTTGTTTCATCAGCTTCTCTGATTGTGGGTAAGAGAGCTGTAAAGAGTTATCACACTTAGCAGAGGATGTGATTCATGGCAAAGAACCATCCACACATGTTTGCATGGGATTAAAAGGTCATGGGTTTACTCTGAGGTGTTGCACTCTGCAGTGTTTTCTGATCAGCTAGTTTGTTTTATTGATATTCAGTGGAACCCATTTAAAATAATAATATTTAGCAGATTTTATGAGAGCAATTGAGACTACCTGATCAAATTAAGGTTAGGTATGAAATCACACAGCTTGATTTGAAGGGTAAGTTGCCAAATAAAGGGAGCAAAAGTAGGTTATTGTAGGTTAATATTATTTTTGAGTGGAGGTTAATTTATTTGAATATATTGCATGAACATATAAATTGCACCCACATTTAACGTCCATAGTAAAAATATTTCACATTCTGCATTACATCATTTTTTTAGAAGCATTTCTATATTTTTTTAAGGATATTAAAGGCATCATATGGGCCACAGAATGTTGAATCCCTTGATATGGCAGCACAGGAACATGGAGTATAAATGTATGGTGTTGGGCCAGTGCTGTCCCGCTCTGTAAACTATATTTGCCCGCAGGACAGGTGTGATTTATCAGTAGAAACACCAGCATGTTCTAATGTGCACCAATGTTAAGCTCACCGGGACCTCAGCTCTATCTATAGACAGGACACACACGTGTGTCACTCCTCCAGAGATGTTTAAAGTAGAAGCAAGGTTCTAAAAGTGTCATGCATATGCTCCCATCCTTCCATCGCTCTTTCTCTTTATATCTCTCTCTCTTGCTGCCCAGGCTACTTTTACCAGTTAACAGATACCAGGGAGATCAGTGGTGGTCAGCTGTCTGTCAAGTGTCCAGAGCCCTGACAGGCTTCACTGTGAATTGCTGGAGGTGGTGAGGTGTCGGGTGTCCCAGCCTGGCCCTATAGCAGATAGCCTGCATGGTTGTCGTGGTTATAGTAGACAGGCAGCTGTTTGAAGGGAATCTGTCTGTCTTTCTGTCTAGCAAGCGTTCCCCCACAGGGTGTAAAACTTGGCGTTATTTGGTGTTCGCTTAAGAGAGCATATAGAAAGAAACATGGTTTATTTGAGGCTGAAGATTAATATTGTTACCTGTTTCCCTCTGGTTTATTGGGATGCCTTTTTATACTGGACCCTATTGTAAGGATTCCAGAAGTCACACCGGATGTTGCTGAAGTCCATCCACTTCCTGCCAAGTTCACAGTGCTGTGCAGGTGCATATTACACACTGCCCTTATCTTGCAATCTTCTCTCTGGAGAATTTTAATTCCTGTCTGGAGTATTGGGACTGAGGTGGCGTAGAGGCCAGAGTGGATAGGCAGCTTAATTCATTGTAATGTGTCTAATGCCAGGATGGAGTATGCCTGTGTGTACACAGAGGTCCACGTCTGCACAAGCTCCCTAGTTTACCGGCCCTGGCCGGTGATTTACAAAAGCTTTTTTTTCCATCGGTGGGAGAGAAAAGAGTGGATAAATGAGAGAGGAGAGGAGAGGACGAGTGTGATTTATGGAAGAGACTTTTAGTTTAATTACTGGGCGGGCAGGGCTGATGTGCAGAGCCCCCATGGCACTGGTTACACAGTGGTGGAAACACACAAAGGGGCTATTGGGTGGTTGCAGAGTACGACATATTCATATAGGTGCAGTTGATACACTCTGGCAATTTGTGTTCATAGTGTAAGAGTTAAATTATGTGACATGGAAAAACAATATACTGAACCTGTACAGTGGACTTAAGTGGAAATGCACAGACACAAAGTGGAAATAATATTCACATAGTGGTTTTATATATAGGACCATGTCTTTTGTCCCTTATTAGAATATGCCATGTCAACAGTCCAGCCTCAGCGTTCACTTTCACAGGGATTTGATTAGCTGTAATTGTCATTCAAGGTGAAAGGTTGACAGCCAAAGACAAAAGAAAGACTTCCTGATGTTGCAGTTTGGGCAATGCCAGAGCGTCTAGGAGCAGTGCACTGAGGTGTCTGCCTCTGTCCTTTTTCACTATTATATGTGCTTAACTGGCCTCATATTAGTGGTTTTATATATTTGAAGGAAAAGAAAATTGCGAGACAGCTGTCCACTAATTCAAACACACACACACTCACACACACACACACACACACCCAATAAGCCTTATGTGCTTCCTGCTGCTCCCACCATAGGTTTTCTTAACACCTCTCTCAGAGCCTTCATTAGATGCCTGACGTTAGCAATGGTTCAATTCATTAAAAGCACGACTCAGCCTTTGTGCATTTGCCTATAAATTGGTATTGATCTGTGAAAGGACAGGGAGGGGAGACAGCAGAGGAGGGTGGGGAGGTGTGTGTGTGTGTATGTGTGTGTGTGTGTGTGAGTGAGAGAGTGGGGGGATTGTTGCTTGTGGCTCAGGGACTGAACCTAATGGGAGGGGGGCAAGGGGTCTCAGGTGAATGAGGTTCACTCAAGCAACAAGGGCAATTGAAGACAGACACACACACGCACGATACTTGCTGACAATGTCAGATATGCACAGTAGGTCCCCCCACTCACTCACACACACACACACACACATATTGGCATTCCTTTAGTCTGCTCCGACACCTGTCCACATGCCACGCCACAGATGCCATTCAACCTCATCATCACCACTGTTTGCTCAGCATGGGACTGTACCACTACAGTAGTTTAACTGAATGAGAGACAGGAGGGTGAGAGAGTGTGTGCTGTGGAGTGTGTGAGCAGAGAATGAGAGCACATGCCATATAGAAGGGAGTGGGGAGACTGCATAAGCGTGGTATCCTATAGACTGCATAGACTGCATGGGACAGTGTTTTTGAGGGGGGGTTTGGGGGAGATGGATGGCTCAGAGGAGGAGGAAGAGAGAGGGGAAAAAGAGGAATTGCTCTCAGTGGCGGAGGACCAGTGGGAAGAGCGGCTGTGTGCCGGACTAAAAGTTTTCACTGTGAGAAAAGAGGGAGAGATTAAGGAGAGGAGAGGAAGAGAGAGGATCAGAGTGAGGATGTTTGAGAGAGAGGGAGAGAGAGAGAGAGAGAGACTGCAGCGGCAGCACCTGGGACACAGACTGAGAGAAGAGAGAGCGAAGCACTTCTTCCCCGTCTCCTTTTCTTCTCCGCTCTCGCTCTTTATTGCTTCTCTCTTTGGTGCATCGGCCCAGCTGAAGCAAGGGGTGGGGGGGTGGGGAGGTGGGGTGAGGGTGGGGTGAGGGTGGGAGGGGGGGCAGTTCTATCCAACATCTGCCTGTAGGTAAGTGCAACATCTCCCTCATTTCCCTTCACCACCCCCACACTCCTCCCCCCCCCAACCTCACCCCTTTCACTCCACTGCTGCAGCTGAACCTCTAGGTGTGACACTCAAGGTGAATCGAGTGCTGTGTGCGTGTGTGTGTGTGTGAAACTGCTTCATAATGTACAGTATGTCAAAACAGAGCGTGGCCAGGCATTGCAGTATTTTAATACATGTGTTCTTAGAGGGGTATAAAATGAAAGCTAATAGAGTGATATATGACTTTTAAAAGATTTTTTTTCTTAGTGTGATTTTTCATGAAAACAGGTGTAAATTAATCAGCGTGATGTGGCATCATCCTGTGATGTAGATTTTTAAAAAACAGTTTTAAATATATACTGTAGGTCTTCATAGTGGTGGAAACACTTTGGGCTGAGGACTGCGTGACAGTTCAGAAGAACAGTTTGGGCCATTTTAAAGCAATCAGAAAAGTTGTTTCAGCACTCACCCTGAGTGAGGTGCCATGGAGGGATCATGGACAGGGGGGTTTATGATCTTGTGGGGTGGGGGGCTGGAGTAGGATATGGAGGGAGGGTGCCTGATGCGCCACCAAGGACAGTGGCCTGCTTGGGGGACATACTTCTTTATATGCCCATATGAACAAGAGCAACTATGGAATGTAAAGAAGTATGTATCCCAGGTTGGGAAAAATGACAGCGCTGCATCTGAACAAAAACACACACTTGACTGAGAACGCAGACATGGAAACATACTGGAGAAGATGTTCTGTGTGTTTTGCTTCCACATAAAGGTCCCAGATATTCTATATGCAGGACTAATGTATGTGCACTGCGCGTGCGGTTGGGTACTTTTTCAGCCTTGATGTGGCCCAGTTGAGTCCAGTCAGCGAGGCGCTGCAGAGCGATGCATACTGTAGAAAACTGTAGATGCTGCTGCAACTTCCAGTCAGCAGTTTCCGCTCGCCTGCAATAGATTTTTGGATATCTCTTTCACTCTGTTCTTATTAGTTTTATTGCAGAAAAGCGGACGTGTTTCCTACCCTCTGTGCTTTTTTTGTAATTTATCAGGCTTTTGTATTGGATAGTGTGAATAGGCTAAAAAATAACACACACCCACACCACAGACAGAGAGACAGACAGCAGTTTCCAGTAAATGGTGCAGTGATTAAATGCTCGCTAATGGATAGTATGGTCCGAGAGGATTGTCAGAAAGAGGAAGAAGCACAGACTGCCAGCAGGGCTCTAACAGAGACGCCTATGTATGTAGTCACATTGTCTGGATCATCGCTGAAACTGTTGGCCTGGTTATGAAGCTTTATCTTTAATGTCATGATTTTGATCCACCTTAAGCAGTGGGAAATGAAAAGTGTGATGTTTGAATGAATCAGTGTCTGCTAGAGTGGTAAATTTATGCCATATGACATTATTGGTGCTTTTGACATGGGAATTCATGCCATGTATTCAGCACTGACTGCAGTGTAAACATGTCAGTGTGAAATGTACCACACTCAGAGCTGGTGACTCGGAATCATGTGTGAGAAAGGCCACTTATGTTGTGTGGATGAGGGTTGAACACAGGGCCTTTAACCAGGAGACCATTGTTGCTGTTCAGGTACTTTAAAGTTACATTTGTGACATTTGTGACGTGTTTTTAGTGATTGTGTGTTTTCTGTCCTTGGGTTATGCTGTATTTTACTTCAATCCCGAAAACTATGATGTTTTTTTAACCTAAGTGGTTTTACCACCTAAACATAATCACAATACCTCCACAGCAATGGCATGGTGTTAAATGACTAAATGTCCCTATTGTGCTATTTATACACTTTCTCCTGAGATTATTTTCGATGTTATCTCAATAACCAAGAGATGTAAAAGTGACAGGAAAAATGGGGTTTTAGAATGAGAAGATGACACATCTGGTTCAAAGCTACATGGTATTTGTCTCAGTCTGCTGAGCCAGCAGAACATATAGGTGCATATAGGTTATTTCTTTAGCTCTGATTAAGTATGCATGGTATGTATATGTGTGCAGAAACTGTGACAAACCAGATGTGGTTTTAGAAGAAGATAAAACAACCATTTAAGGTTTTGGTCTATGTATTTTGGCCTACTTCGTATATAAATACTGTATGTGACCTAGTTTGGGTTTACCTGTCCCTGTTTTGGTGTTATTTGGGCCAGTTTCAATGCACTTATTTGGCCCTGATCAGGTGCACAACCCAGGGTGTTTCTATGTGGTAAATGCAGTGCTGAGAGCAATCTAATGTTATCTTCCAAAATAAAAAAAATGTTGACAGGGGATCATGAGCAAGAAGAATTGTTTAAAATTACAATACATGCAGCCTGACAGTGTGTTAAAGCGACGTTATAATATATGAGCCAGTTCTAAACTGTGGATGAAGAGGCCTTTGACATAAACTGTGTCAAGAAATGCACACTTCAGCAAGGAACATATTCATAAAGCCACGTAAAACATGACATCTGTTTGTGCGTACATGTGAGTGTATTTTTGTGTTGGAGGGATTTATTGCTGTGATTGGTAAGAAGAGGGGGGAAAGCCAGAGGGAAAGGTCGTTGTTCTGTGGGAGAATTCAAAGATAGAAGGGCACAGTGCTGAGAGAGAGAGAGAGAGAGAGAGAGAGAGAGAGAGCGAGATGGGGTGTGAGTGACAAAAGGGAAACGGGAGAGCAGCGTAGACTGAAGTGGGATCGGAGCGGAGGGAGTTGTGGCGAGTGAGCGTGTGAGATGAGGCGAGGCGAAAGAGGCAGAGAGAGAGAGAGCGAGGGAGAGAGGGAGACTGGATTGATGATGGTGTTCAGGGCTGGTGTGTGGTGAGGGGGTGCGAGGGGGCTGGGCGGGTATTGTTCTGTCACTTTGCCTGTGTCAGCAGGTGGAAGCTCTCATCAGGACATTAAATATGCAACAATGCTGACTGCGGCACCGTGCTGAGACAGCCAAAGCCGGACGACTGGGGGGCCCCACTAAAAGTAAACCAGCGGCACCGCTTTGCCTCGCTCTGAGCTAGACAGCCATCCATCCATCCATCCATCTGCACACACACACACAGACACAGAGAGACCACCGGCTTCTCCTCAGGGCTACCCTGACCCTCCCTTAATGCTCTCCTTGGCTGGCTAGGTGGCTGACTTACGGGCCGGCCGACTGGCTGGTTGACTGGTTTCCCCATCTGGGAGCCCACACAAAGGCAGAGGCAAGCTAGTAATCCACGGGCCTAGAGAGGGATTAGCAATACTTACATACAGATCAGTCATGTGGAACACTGATGCTCAAAAAAAAATGTTTCTGTGAATGTGGAATGTAATACAAAATGTTCAGCGTACTGAATGTAGGCCTACTGTATGTCTGAATGATTGTTGGATTTACCACTCACCGTCAGCTATGGATAAAGTCAACCAATTTAGATGCATTTCAAAACTCTTAAAATTCTTTCATTCATTCTAAATACTTAGATTTATAAAGCAATATGTACAAATGCTTCTGTTTTACAAAGCTTAAACAGTGTGGAATCTGATGCATCTGCAAGAGTCTCATTTCCACTCCCGCAGTTAGGCCGCATTCAAACTGACTTGATCCCTGCTTGAAAAAAAAAGAGCCTATTTATTTATCTGTTGACACAGTGCAGGTGACAATGCAGCGTCATTTGGCAAACAGAATGTAACTTCCTCAACTTTTTCTGCAATACAAGGTGTCGCATTGACAAAACAAATATGTACGTACAAGCGTGCATTCCTGGCACAGCAGATGACTTTGTAACATAAATACCATATCCTGTCTGTGCAATGGTTTTGCATCTGTTCAGCCATAAAATGCATTAAGCAACCTGGACCTTCAGGATCATTTTTCATTGTCTCACAGCTACATCAAGCAACACCAGAGATGTTTTAATGCAAGTCTGGATCCTCAGTTAACCATAGATGGATGTGGGCATAACCGTAATCCCCCTTATGCATATCAAGCGCCTACACCACAACTCATTAGACCTATCAATAAAAAGAACAGCTAAGACAACATGCAATTTGTGTTGATTGTGTTGCACAGTAGTTGTTCTGACCTGAACACACAGAATAAATAAAACCTGTAATGTAAGTAAAATTATAGCAAAATTGAGCAACAATTATAAAGAAAGTTTAAAAATATGCATTTGATTGGAATTTCACAGATTGCAGAATTAAACTTTGAAATCAAACTATTTCTTTCACCTTACACATTATCATTATTACCCTTGGACTGATGTAGAGAAATGTCTACTTTTGTCTGAAGTTTTCAGTTTTCATAAACACCATATTTTTTTGCATAGGTTTGTGTGTGTGTGTGTGGGGGGGGGGGGGTACAGTAAATGGAAGAAGAAAAAGGTGTTTGCATGTAACAAATAAAAGAGCAAGTGCAACAAAAAACAATTTGTATGAAATGTCTGCAATGAGAAGTTCAGCGAAGAATCATGACAGTATTGATGCCAAAATTAAATTAAGACTAAAATAAGGGATTTACCATGTATTCTCTTGTTCAATTATGAAATGTTTTCAGTAATTGTATTAGAATTGGTGGTGTCATGTTTCCGGATATAAATTGGATTTGAATCAGTCTTTGAGCGTGGCTGGTTGTGTAGTATGGGAGATGATACGAGTGGAAATAAGGCCTTAAGCTTTTTAATGGTATTAAGCTTGTGAGTGTGTTGGAGTGCTTAAAACATTATGGTTTGTGGTGTATATAGTCATGTATACACCATGCAGACACCTGTACTGCATGTGCCATGATAGAAGAAAGAGAGGTGTTTGTAGGAATGAATGAATGAATGATGAGAGTTCATGTTAAGTGTCAGAATTTATTGCAAGGTTATTTTTTTTTTCTCTTTTAATCATGTTTATTGTAGGTGTGCATCGACAGCAAATCCACACAATATAATGGGCTAAAGAGTAATGGAAGACACAGATGTGGCGGTGTGGTAATGCACAGTATGTGTTGCCTCTTCCTGATACAAGGACACAGACATAGCCTACTATATTCTATTCTATATTTATTTCCCCAAAGTGAATCTCAAACAGGATGAATGTACACCTGAATTCCCCAAAGTCCTTCTTATAACAACAGATACTGCCACATGAATGTAATGTGTAATGTAGATATAGACACACACAGTAATTTTTGTCAGGGACAGCTATACCATACATGAAAAATACATGGTTGGAGTAGAATTGATAAGAATTTTTTACTCACTTTTATTTTACTGGTGTGTTTTTTTAACCAGACAATATTGTTTCAATTGAGTTTTTTTATTTGTTTTCAATTGACAAAAATTTTTACTAATTTTTGTGTTTAAATTTTATTTTGCAATAATTAGCCTTATATATATCACCAGCAATGCCAGTCACAGTAAAGATTTATCTGCCTGTTTATGTTCTGGATTCTATACTTTCACATTACATGGCTATATCTATATCTGTACTGAGAGCAGTGCCTCACTGATTTGTTTCCCAATTGTAGAAGCAGCTTTTACAGTTTGCACTGGTAAACTGCTCATGTACTCAGTCACTGTGAGTCTTGTTGAATGTGCTGAGCTTATTAGAGCTGGAACATGTGCTGTACAGTAGATGTGTCACTGAAATCATGGCAGACAAATTACTCTCAAAAAAACAAAAAAAGATGACAAGAGATGAAAGAAATAAGATAAGGCCCTGATAATGAATGAGTTCAGAAACCCTAATGAATTACTCATAATTATAAGCCTTAAAAGTCAATTAGTTAATTGTCCCGGCGTTTAAATGTGAGAACGATGGTGCATCGGTTCAAAAGGAAACTGGGAATCGATTAAGACAACACACAGTATAATGAGAAACCAAATTACGATTAATCATTTAGCGATTAAGTCATACATTCTCTGCGAGTGGGTCAGAGCCGAATAACTTTGGCCTGCCCTCAGCACACACACACTCACAGCACACACACAGTCCGCCTCCAAAAAGCCGATCAGTCCCGGGACAGGGATCAATGTTGAGGTAATTTGTTTCGATCAATTAAACAGACATCTGCTTGAATTAGACTCCAATAGACTGCGAAAAGCCCAACCCCTTCCCATCCACCGATGTATTTGTGTGTGCACGTGTGTGTGTGTGTGTGTGTGTGTGGGCATAGCACACACCGAAGCCACAAACAAATGTTTAAAAAGAATTGTGAATAATTAAACATAACAATTCTGGGTTTTGTAAATTATTACATCACTTGGCACTTCAAGTCCTCCTTTCCTCTTATTATTCTTCTTTTCCAGACAAGTTTCACTCCTAAGATGCAGTGTATGGAGGAAAAAGGAAAATTCATTTCTGGACTGAGCAATGCCATGGGCAACTTTGCAGCTTCTTTATTGTTTATGGTGCAGGGAGAAAAAAGAGGTAAAAGACTCTTGTATTAGGTTGAATCTATAATGCAATGGTCCCCACAAGTGTTCTTTCACATCAAGTGATGTTGCTGACACCAGAGCTTGTCCATTACTGTACGATATGAGGAGAGAGGGTCTGCTCCCTTCAAATGAACACGCAGGATAATTATTATGCAGTGAAGCTGTGAAGCAGAGGGAAGTAATTAAAGGAACAAGGGCACTGTGGTGGTGGTGGGCTGCATCCCCGCTGTTTCCCCCTGCTCGCTGGAGATTACACACACGTATACACACACATTTTCACACGCAGGTTCCCCTTATACTGACACTCTCATAATTACTGTCAGGGTTTACACTCATCCTAATATTCTAATTACACTCTGTCTGTGTTTATAAGGTCATAACGTTTACAATTTTACAACACAGTAATTGTCAGTTGACCAAAAAATTAGAAAAAGGCATTTCTGATTGTTTCTTCTGATGACAACACATATTGTGCGCTACCACTCTCCCCCAGAATACACCCTTTTTTTTAATTAGTTCAAAATGCATTTGTGTTATAGAATGTAGAGTATCTGTCCCAATGCCTTTCATAATGCAGTCCCCACCTCAGAGAACATACATTTGTCTCCTGCAGTATTTCAAAAATATGTCGCCTGGAGAGGCATCTCAGGGAAAGTATAAAGTAGAGTTTCAGTGATAAATGTCATAAGGAATATAATGCATTCCTGGGAATGTTAGTATTTACTGGTTATGAGATAAAGCACAATCTGTCATCAAGTAAATAACAGTCCTGGACAACTAACCCATTAGTCCTGGACCACTAATCCTAATCCTTACCCTAACTGTAAAAACTTTGACATTTGTCCAGGACTGTCAAGTACTTCGTGATATCAGATCATCCATAAGATGAAGACTAAGGTTACGTTCAGACTGCAGCCTGAAGTGACCCAAATTCAATTTTTTCACCCCTATGCGACCTGTATCTGATCTTTTAATTATAGTGTGAACGACACAGATCCATTTTTTTTAAATGCGACCACATATCTACTTGGATATGTGGTCCTAAATCCGATACATATCCGATCTTTTGACATGCAACTTCAGTCTGAACGGCCAAGTCGCGATCATCCGACTTGCACGTCATCAACAAGCTACAAATATCACTATTCTGCGCTGAAGTAGGCGAAAGCGGGAAGAAAAACAACACCCATGGCGGACAATAAAGCGGAGAGTAGTCAATGGAGGGAAAGCAAGGTTTCTGAGTTAATTCATATTTGGGGGGATAGCTCTATTCAGGCCAAACTGGAGGGGTTTTATTGGAACTGGGTGGTTTACTCTCCAGTGCTAGCTTCCATGTTTACTTCTGTAAACACTGAGCACACTTGCTGCATGTGACGTCATCGCGTCCTCCAATGTGCATGCGGGACACTTTTGGGACGTTTAAAGTTCACACTGGAGATCACATACAAGTCGTATTTAATTGGACCACGCAAAAAATCAATTTCACACAAATTCTGAATTGAGCATTAAGCCCTGCAGTCTGAACGTAGCCTATGTGTTGTAATTAAAAAAACAAAGTGGTCCTCAGTTAGAAAAATAACAAATCAAGTGCTAAATGATGTTGCACCCTCAATACAAATAGTTCTACTAGTCTGGTATATGAGCTTCCAGTAGATGCATTGTCTTTAAAAGGGGTGATCCCCTGAGTGTGCAAGTTTCCCATGCGTAACAGGTTTCATCTAATGACTGACTTTTAGCCTTTTTGAAACATTACTTGAACATTTTGAGCAACTAATTACCAATAAATTTTCTGTTCTATTAACTGACTGATTCTTTTGATAAATTCCTTTTTGGTATTTAGTCTCATTCATATTCCTCATTTGCTAGATATTTTTGAAGTGTGAAGTCATCTTGAATAAAATTACTCCTACTTGTGTATGTACATAGGTGTGTTTGCCTTCTGTAGAATCAGCTGTGTGCATACAAGCGTCCACCTTCACCAACCTGTCTATGCTAACAAGTCTTCTGTCTCTGTGGGGCCTCGTGCATCCATCTCCCTTTAGTCAACCAGAGGTCAATTGTAATTGGAAGCAGTATGCAGGAGTGCGGCGTGTCCCAAACCCATAAAGTCAGCAAGCCACTGTGTTTTCACCACTGATACAGGACGATAGAGGAAGAAGACGAGTGGAGCAGTCAGCAAGTAGGCAAAAGCAGTGAGTCAGTTGTGGCCTATCAGCGGGTAAAATGAGCCAGTCAGTCAAAGTCTGTCAAACGGAAGAGCACGGAGTCAGGCAGGGATGGGCTGTGATCACCACCACCCCTCCTGTAAGTGCACATATATATCTAAGAGGAGGAGAGTGCAGCGTCAGGACAAGGCTAGTTAGCATTCCTGTCATCACCCCTCCTGCTCAAAAGTTGTGTTATTGAAGAGGAAAAATGAGGAACAGAAATAGAGGTTGGAGTTAGAAAAGGTAAAGGACAGAAGAGTGGAAGGAAAACGTGGTGACACATTAGAGCTCCAAAATGTGGCCGAGGGAACAAGAAAGGCAGGGAACAAATAATAAATAGACAAAAGAAAACAGAAACAAAAGAGAAAGAGTGTGGGATTGTAAAGAACATGAATTACGCAGAGAGAGAGAGACTCTGAAAGTAAATCTCCCAAACCCATAAAGAGTTATGCGTTGTGATCTGTTCCACCGATCGTTGTGTGCTTTCAGATAATTGCTTCCATTTTGTTGCACAGAGACTATTACAGTATATGATAGCCGGATTACCATCTGTAACAGTTGGCTTTACACAGCAGCAGTAGTGCTGCATCAGCAGGGCCACTGTAGAAACTATAGGTTTAGTGAACAGCGTGAGTGGGTTGTGTATGGCCCTAAGGCTGTTGTAGTAGTTATGGTCTCTTTTCGTTGGACTCCACCTGGTAAAGTGGACAAATTTCTCCCTGTTCAATCTAACAACATCAGCACATCACCTTGATTGGATCAAATACCTCTGTAGGTCTGAAGTTATTTTTTATTATTATTTTCCTTTTTACTTTTCTGTTTTTTAAAACAAGTTATGGGCAATCCTCCAAGCTTTTATAATTATGTGACTCCAAACAGAGAATACTCCTTTATGATGTGATACCAAGCCATTTGATGCCATTTCAGATACCTAAAAAAAACTCAGTAATGTCCTGGAAAATTGTGAGTAAATGGTGCATCTGTCGGTTGCAGCAGTAACACTAGTAAGTTGCCCTACTTAAATTGTACTATGAGTATAACAAGCAGTGTGGGATTGAGTCAAAATACATGTAAACTGAAGGAATATGTCACCCAGAGCATCAGTGTGCCTCGTGGATGAGTTTTAATAGTTCCTGGACATCAGTGGAGCTCTATATGGCACAGAGGAAGAGGAGATAGTCACCTTTGATACACAGACAATATTTTTAGTAAGTTTCTATAGTTTTTTTTTTGTTTACTATGAAATATTGACCATCAACTATGTATGGGTACATAACATTTTCACAGTAAGCTGAAATTCCTTTTCATCCTATAAAACATATGAAATATAAACATTAGTTAGGAAAATCCACTTTGTGAGCTGAACCATGCTGGAATGATACACTACAAGCATGCTGCAACCAAAATGGGCATAACATGGATTGTGGCAGTGGTTTTAGTGATGAAATGTCTCTTACTGCTCTCTTAAACTAAGAAGTTTTGCATAACATAATGTACTTATTGTATTATACTTGTATGTTGGAGTTCCTTTCATGTGTCTCCACTGGTCAGTCTATGGCTGGACACAAAGCTTTTTCCTCTCTCTGCCACCTCTACATGTGACTTTGCCTTTTGAAGCTTAAAGAGAAACTCCTGGACTTTTGTGGTTTGTTGTGGGAACAATAAAGCTGCAGGGCAGCAGGGCATCGTGGCCTCCTAAAGGAGGAGAGGAGAGGAAAAAGTGGAAATAACGATGAGGAAGAGATGAAAAAATTGTCTGATTCACTTGGAAAAGCACAGAGGAGAAGGAGTATGCAGATCTTCTACTGCATTGAAGTAAAAACCGCAATGTAAAACTACTTAATTAAAAGTAAACACTAGTAAACACTTTTACTCTAGTAATACATGAGGCTAATTTTAACTGCCTTATATAGTATGCTTTTTATACTATATACAGTATATCTCCACTAGGCTTAAACTTGGAAGATTCTGCCTTCTGGACCCATCATCACCCATCATTGTACTCACTAACTACTGTATGCTGAAAGAGCTCTCATTGTCATAGTTTTTTTTTTTTTTTTAATAAATCTGTTTTATATCATCAGGTGATGACTTATCATTCCTAGCAATCATCTGAGAACAAGCTTTACTTGATAAGGCTGTTGATGGCCACATTTTGGCCTTTGTTGCAGCTCAAAAACTAACAGCCATCGAAAAGTTTGGTCTCATTTTCAAACTCAGCATTTGCAGACTGATTGGGAAAAAAGTTAATGCATCTACAGTGCAACATTAGCATTCATTTGTATATAGTTGTAGTCCAATATCCAGTCTTCTCCTAGCTGAGTTTGGTCTCCACCAACTCCTGTTCAGCTGCTCACTAACTAGCGGTTAACCTTGCTGTTTGCAGTTCATCATTGAGTGTATGTTTGGATTTTCAGAGCATTTTCTCTGGTGATGATTCTCTGTGGCTTGTCACCACAAGCAACCCTTTTCATCTTACATAACTGATCCATCAATATAAAAAACCTTGTCACTCCTTTCGTACACTTTGTCATCTGACACATTATTTAGTTCTGCTCTGTACAAGTGTAGAACTTCAGCGCCTTATTATTATTCTAACGAATAGCTCATGAGAAATCAATAAAAAGTCCACTTTGTACTTTAGGCTCCAGACAACTCCTTCGTCTCTATCCACAGTGAAGTGTATTTTGCCTTTAAGCCAAACGCTTTGTTGACTCACCTTAATCACACTTCCCCATCCCGTCACATACATCTTTACACAGGCGACCCAGATGCTGATCTGCCACAGATTCTAATCTAGATGGCTCTAACTAGCTCAAGCCTCTTTCGATCGTCATTGTCCCAAGTTAAAACAGAGCAGTCGTAATGAAGCCTTTCACTCTCTGTGCGCTTTTCAAGCTTCGAAAGAGCGGCTGTCCCACTCTCTCACAATAGAAAGCGTGTCAGCTGGGGCTATCTTTACGCCCGAGTTCCTTTCTGACTTAAACTGCATTGGATTTTTTGTTTCATGACAGAGCATATATCAAGCTGCCTTTGTGGCCTGTAATGAATGCATGGCTAAAATACCTAAGTGGTGGTGGTGGTTCGTTAAGGGAGGAGATGGAAGGAGTGGGGTAAGAGGCGGAGGAGGACGGGGAGAAGTGGGGGGGGAGTTTGTCAGAGCGTGCTCAGAGTGAGAATCAGCCTGCATAGCTGGAGAGAGAGAGAGAGAAAGAAAGGTGAAGACAGAAGGCAGGTCTGCTGCGGTTTGGCAACCACTGCACATGGATCATGACATCATTCTCCAATGAAACAAGATGACTTTTTCTTCACTTTAATATCATTCAGTCTGGACAAAACATCTTAATAGAGTTCTTTTAAAAAACTTGCACATGTTAAATTATTTCATTTAATTCCTACCGTTCCCTTCATTCTCTTAATCCTCCTTTCACTTGAGAAACTGAAGCTTTTCTCAACATTTCTGTCTATCCGAGCTGTCTCCGTTTATCTCCCTTTGTTCTTCTTTGGCAAGAAGTTAAGTGACAGCCCTGTGTGCGGAGAGTTAGCAACATCCTTATGTTAGTTTATGAGCAGGTAATTACTGATATTGGCTGTCCCAAGCATCTTCAGACAGCACTTCCATTATATTTTGAAGCTACATCTCAGCATTTTCCATCACATAAAATCACATAGCGTTCAGCAACGTTTGGCTTAGGTGAAGTCTTTCGTGTGTGTGTGTGTGTGTGTGTGTTTTTTTTTTTTTTATTTCATTCCAGTTATTGATGAGGTGAGGGCATGCCCCAGGGGCAGTGAGGAGGTCTCTTTGCTGAGCATTGATACAGTTTTAAGACCTGCTGGGTATATATTTGGTTAAATTACTGAATGAAGTGGTTCATTAAGAACACTTACTCATCTTTCTTACATTAATATGAAGAATTTCACCTCAGCAAATGTGAAAAAACAAAGTCCCCATGATTTTTCAAAAAAAAAATGTTTAGGTGTTGTGGTGGTCTACAAAGAAAGACGGGGAGGGGAGAGAGTGTGCAGGATGAGGATATAATTAAATATATCATCTAAATAGGTATTGATCGTCTTAAGGGTGTTGCCGTTAGATTAAAAGGTTAAGGAATAAAACCGCTTTGAGGATTAAATCATTGTGAGGTAAAATCAACAGCGGCAGAAGATAAACACTGCAATAATCACAAAGTATGAGTGCTGCGGACGTGGTTAACAATGTCCTTCAGAGACATTAAAGATGTCGCTGGGATACATTTAGGGACCATAAGCAACATGGCACATGAAAAACAGTTTAAGTCAAATGAAATATGAACACAAGGTCAAGCAAGTGCCCTGACTGTTTATGTCTGTGGAGATAATGTCAAAGTTGCACCATATTATGAACTACATTGTGAATGTAGCACGTAGAAGATAACATCATCATGGTAACCCAGAGAGGACTGCAGCCCGATAAAGAAAAAAGTTCACCGCCATGCGGTACGGCAGCCACAGTGCGACACCTGAGCCGAGCAGCCGCACAAGGTCAGGAAGAGTTTTAATCCGACAGACGTGTTTTATCTTCAGGGAGAGTAAGGGAGCAAAGAAGTGGCTGAGCAGAGGATAAAGGGCCCTGTTACGCTCCTGTCTCCTTCTCTGATCAACCAATCAGGAGCGGGAATAGTGCTGAGTCAGCCGCTGCGTGCTCACGTCCGAATGCAGGGAGAGGAGGGGTTGGCGGAGGAAAGGATCCTAGCCAGCCGGTGTCTGCAGTGGACTGCAGCAGCATCAGCACCACTAACCTCATGACAAGGGGCCTTGTGGAGGAGATGGCGCCGAAACGTCATCCCCCAAGTCTCAAAGCCTCATCTCTCCTGATTGGACTTTTATTTCACACCACTTCTGCAGTACCCATCACGATCCAATTGATATTAAATCCACCCTGAATGTCTGCACTCAGTTAGATATATACATCCCACTTTTCCCTCTGCCGCTAGTCAGTGGGTAATTAGCAGGAATAAATACAGCCAGCCACAGAAGATAAAGTTTACAGTCTGACCACAGGTCAACTTGTTTCATTACTATAGTCTGCCTTGCATTAAGCTAATTACCAACTGGCAAACATCTTCATCAGACATGCACAGAGGCCTTCATTACAATGCTTGTCTAAGTCTGTTTCATTTAAAAGTGGCATTATGGGAGATTATTGCAGTTTTAAGTGGATTTTAATGGCTGTTTTGTAACGGTGGGGCCCACAACTGTCATCAGGAGTCAGTCTCAGCACGTTGACCTGACAGGAAGTGATGCTCTCAGGGGGTTTCCGGGCTCGCCCTCCCACTGTGTGGCGCCGGATGGTGAGCTGTGGCCTGACAGTCAGTCAGTCACTGAGTGAGAACCACTTGTCCTGATAAGGACACAGAGAGTGGAGAGAAAGGAATACCAGACAGTCAGAGAGGCTGAGACACAGAGCACGCGACATGGTCTGCGAGCGGAAGAGGCTGGGTGAGTGATGGGAGTGGTGGCGTACGGCAGGTTGTATTAGTGAAGCCTTCGGTGTCAGGCAATACATCTGAAATGAAAATATCACAGTGAGCAAGAGTGACAGAGTCCGCTGTGGGACTGGTTTCAAAGTGTCACTCGTCCTGCAGGGGCTGTACATACTGTTGGGTTGGCAGCTGCTCCGTAACACCACCTGTGCTGTGTTAGTCTCCCTGGGGATGTCTCGTACCCCCGCTGACCTTCCCACTATGACTCCCTGACTGTCTTTACCACTATGTCGCTCCCTCCCTTTCTGTCAGCTTCCAGCTGTCCCGAACCCTCTTCCTGCCTGTCTCCAATATAAGGGCAGGAATGCAGCGGACAGCACAGTCCCAGAATAGACAAGTAGCCAGCCTATCTCTAACCATGCAGTCAGCCTGATAGAGGGCACCTACAGTAGCAGCCACGCTCATGCAAGAGTGCACATGCATACAACACCCCAACCCACATTCAGTCCACTTCTCTGTGCTCTTGCGCTGCTCGAGTCATGAATGCAAAACACCTTTACCTATTGTCGTTTTGATCTTGACAGAGCTGTCTTATAGTTTAATGTTGAAAGAGCGCTCACCAGTGAAGCTTTCAGCAGGCATCTAAGCGAGGTTAATGATAAAACGTTACTGGTGTAATGATTCTGTTTGATGTCAGATCTGAGTGGAGGTGCGCAGGGTGAAGGAGGGTTGTCTGTTTGATGAGTGTGTGGGCCACGGATTGCCGGAGTAAAGCTCAGACAGCGTAGCGAAGGGATTCTCCCCCTAATCTACTGAAAATCCTGCTTGCGCCTTCTCCTCTGAAGTTGATATTCGCGCTTGAACAGACACAGCAGCTTACTGAGCAATATGCAGAACGTACACACTTCCTCTTACTGTCTGTCTTATGTGGACATTCATAGATCATTGTCCACAGAAATGGTACATTCACATTTACACCTCAGAGATCATGAACATCTATACAGTTTATATGCTTGGTAGTGTAGAACACACACACACACACACACACACACTGCAATGCTGCATGAAGCAGAACAACAGCAGCTCTGGGACAGGTATAGAATTCAGGCCATGCAAGCTCGTCCTCTGCTTCTCTGTGTGCTACTTCCTACTTTCTTCCACCCTCTGTTCTCCCCCTCTCTTTCTAGCCTCTTTTCTTTTCCTCTCAGTTTTTTTTTTTTTTTCCCGAGTCAAGGATGCATCCCTCTCATCAATTTACCGGTCTCTTGGGTGACAAGTTTATTAAACACAGAGAGAGAGAGAGAGAGAGAGAGAGAGAGAGAGATAGTGGACGGGTCCTGTCTTGCTCCTTAGTTCTTACACTGCCTGTATTTAAACATTTATTTTTTAATGTGATTTGTGTGCAGTGAGCCTGATGTATTTGTTATCTGGAAAGGGGTGGACAGCTTTGATACAGGACTGACAGTGTAATATCTCTCTTTCACTCTCTCTCTCTCTCTCTCTCTCTCTCTCTCACACACACACACACACACACACACACGCACACCTCATTTGACTGCCAGCAGAGCCCAGCATAGCTATAGGCTGTGACATTTAATACTGATTTGAATACTTGAAGTGGGTATACATGCTTAGTTACTAAGTTACTAAGTAAGGGAGCTCCCATATTTACTGCTGTAGGAGGACTATTTTCTGTGGTGGATAAATCCAATACTTTAGGGCAGCCGGATGATGAATGCGGGATTGAGTCTAAATAAACTACAATATGTGTGTTCACAAAGTAATGTCATACAGGAACATCACCCAGCAACAGTGTGGCTCATTGATGTGTTTCTATGGCACAGATGAAGAAGAGATACCAGGATGTGTAGCACTTTTATTATTTTCATGAGATTTGTTTTGAAAAAAATAAAAAAAAACTTTGAGTGAATTTCTTCAAATCTAGTATAAACAGCCACTTGCTCTATGATTTCAATGTGTGATAGGAAAAAATAAAGGGATAGCATTTTGGACAAAAATGGACAAAACTGGAGCACCCACTTAGCTGATGTGTTGTTTGTTGCTGACATTCCTTCTCTTCTCACCTTATTTTTAAGTTGAAGTCAGTTGTGCAAAAAAATCCATATAACATGATCAGTAGGTTGGGTTCTCCCATTTCATTACCATTTTTTACAATATACACAATCATTTTTATCTTCTAAAGCAAATCATAGTTTATTATATGGGAAGGTACTCTGTTATATTAGATATGCAAAAAAAAAATCTATGACGTCTGAGCAAAAAAAAGAAAAAGAAATTCCAGACAAAACTATCAATAACTTGGATTCCAGGGCCATGACTCTGCTTAAACAGTTTATTTCCTAATGATTGCATGATTAGCTTGGATAATTGAACCAGGAAATGAGTGAGTTCCACTAAGGACAAGCAGAACCGTGCAGGAAGACCGCTGAGAACATCTTCTCTGTGCCGCTGCGCTCAGGCAAGCTGCAGCACTGAACATCCCGAACCACAGGCCGAAAACATCAGAGATAGAAGCGAGAACAGGGCTAGCAGAGAGGAGAGATGGAGAGGGTGTGTGTTAGCGAGCGAGAGTAAGAGATGTTCCACATAGCTCTAGAGGTCAATGAGAGTTAATTTTCCTGCTGTCCTATCCGCTGGCTTCATTAGCAGTATTGGCAGTCGGGTGATGAATTCATTGTTTTCTCAAGTTTGTCTGCAACCATCGTTTATATGCGCTCCTCTCTTATCTCTTACAGCCCTGCTCCATGTTTTTCTCATTTCTTTTTCATCCCCCCACATTGCTAGTTCTTCTTGTTTATCTTTCTTTCTCCCTCACACACTTTTCTTGTCTTTCTTCATCTCCTCGTCTCCCTTCTGAAGTCCATTCTTTTTTTGTAAATTTTTGCTTCAGTCGCACTTTCAAGGGCAGCGTCTCCTCTGTTCACATAATGTGTCCATATGTTTGTGTGTTGTTCTTGAATGCACATTGGGTTCTTATTTGATGAACCCATTTTCTTATCATTTCCTCCTTCTCGCTCTCTTTCAGGTCCCTGAATAACCCTATCTTCCATATCATCAACTTTTGGACCAGAGTCACCCCTAAAATGCTTTGCTAAAGCTGGTAAAATGGAACCAAATCAACTGTTCAATGGATTTGGTCCCCTTCAACCAGCTGTAGCTGTGCATTGATCACTCCGACCATATATTTGCAGAGAGACAAATAAGAGGAGGAAGCCACGGAAACAAGCTAATTCACTGGAAGACAGCTTTAGAATGTAAAAGCTGCAAAAAGTTCCTCAAAGAAACAATTGGACTGAGACACAGTACTCACAAATACTCACCCATAGATAAATACACAGCATGCACCAGTTACTGTGTGGATTTATCTCTATCACAGAGATTACCCAAAAGACAGTGAAGTCAATAAAACATGTCAGGTAAGTAATTATAGATAGTACTGTATCTTGTAAATTCGTATTTTGTACTGTGATAATTGCATTGTCCTTTGGAGACTTTTTTTTATTGTTCCTAGCACATTTTTTAAAATTATGATTGGTCCATGAATTGCCCTTGTGTGTGTGTGTGTGTGAGTGTGGTTGAGAAGCTATTGAGTTTGAGAACAGATGCTGTGTAAGAAAAGCAATTGTACATATGTGTGTGCATGTATGTATTTATGCGTCTAATGCACAAGTCTGATCAATAAAGCTCCATCATGAAGTTCATAACAGCCGCTGGAGTGGTCTTTGCTTCTAAGTGTGGTCTAACTGTGGGCAGTAAAAGAGTGCTGGGGATGGGATGGAAAGAAGAAAGGAAGTGCACATTAAAAGCCACAGGCTTAAAAATGTGTACTGTACATGTTACTGGTTTAACGTTACCCATAACCAATGGGCTGAACCAGTGTGATCCTAGGGTGCTTTGATTCAAATTTGATTCATCTATTGTTAGCATTATAATTTCAATCCAATAGTGGACTCCATAAACTCCATAAAATTCAGTATTAACATTAAAATGTACACAAATGTATGGTTGTCCAAAACAATGTGCATATTACAATAAAGCTAAGGTGGCTAATGTGTTTTTCGCATGTTATTTGTTGATATTCTCATTGCATTTCTGACAGCAAATCTTGATGATGATTGGACAGGCTGCCTGGCTCTGCACACTCTGACCATGTGCATATTGTGCTCACAGCTTCCAAAAGCTGTTAGCTTGACAGCTGTGAGTACTAACAATAGTCATGCTCATTATTTACATTCATAATGATCATTTTGGTGTATGGCTTTGGAGGACATTCTGAAGGGACGGCCTACAAGGTGCACTCTTGAAACAAAATACGTATGTCCAAAAATAGGAGTGAATGGAGCATATTCTGATCAACTCTGGAACCAGTGACTAAATACAAAAAATGCTAACATTTTCATTTAGTTACTTTTAAAATGTGATACCACAATATGTCACATTATCAGTTTAAAATATTTGTAGCATGTGTCGCAGTGTCGGCTCTATTAATTACATTTTAATGTAATTTTACTGTTGTATTTAATTAGAGTTGACTGTTGTAACTTGCATTGCCTTATACATTCTCTTTGCTCCGTCATTTCATCTACTGACTTTAATTAAGCTGTGTAGGAATTTAAGGAGGAAAGGTACTATAAAATGTAAAATGGTTATCATTGTCACAGTAATTATTATACCACAATAAGATAGCTGATAAATAGCAAAAATAAATGGATCTTTTTCACTCAATCAGTGAGGTAATTTCTCATGTTGGGTCTGCATTCTGTTATGACAATCCTGAGTCACTGTCCAAGATGTGCACCGAGGAGTCTGTTTCTGTCCTGGTTCTTCTCATTTCCGAGACCTCCATCTGCACCAGCCTCTTTGCCTCTGCAGTCCACTGGCTCAGGAAGAAGAGGATGCCACCTGGGAGTTTAGGGGAGATTTTCAAATCACTCCTTGAAGACTTTTTACACAATCCTTGTTGCAAATCTTTATCCCATGAATGTCTCTCCTCAGAGAGTGCAGCTTTGACTGAAAAGCTCAACCATACAGTCCATGTCAGCAGTAGTGGTTCTTGCCTTGTAGCTGCAGGTTAAGTTGATTTAGATGGGACATAATGTCATATAAAAAAATGACATCTTCTATCATCATGGTGTCAGTCAGCACTGAAATTCCTAAGCTTTTGGGTTCTGCAGGGTGTATAAACAGTTCATCACGCATGTCGCACATCCTCTCATACATATGGCCTTTGCTCAGCAAGTGAACATCATTTTGGAGCAACGATCCTGTGACAGATACAGTTTGTTTCCCTTTATTTGTCAGGGCATTAGATTGATCAGCTGCTACCATTTCAACTTATACAACAAAATGCTTCTAAATGGAATTGCCTAGCTTTAAGTGTGTAGGGTGGAGGAAGACAGCGAGTAAGGAATGAGTAAATTAATTTTAAAAGGATGAAAAAGGAGATGAAGTCAAAATGTGAGCATTCCCATAGTTCATTCTTGTTTTAGGCCCCACCTCCTGTCTTTATTTTTACCACACCTCAAGTATCGCCCGCTGTTCGTGGCTCTGGAGGTGTGACAGATGTTTTAATGTGGCTGCGATTCCTTATCACCACTCAGCTGAAAGCTCCATTTGCCTCGGTCCGCCGTGATAGATGGGAGGCCGAGGCAGAGTGGAGAGGAGGCGCTATGCTAACGAATGGTAGAGGAGGCATTTCAGAGGCTGAGGAGGTGGAAGGAGGAGGGGGGACACGATGAAGATGACACACTCTGCTGGAAATGGTAGATGTGGTCATTTTCTGTTTTTCATGTCCCGTGTGTGATGAGCAAGTGAGTAATTATAGGAAGGGAGGGGTGTGTATGCAATTACATTGGGATGAAACAGTGCTTGTCAAGACTCGGAGCGCTGCCGCAGAAATGGAGAAATCAAGCAGAACATACACGTTACAAATAAACTCACAAATAAACAAACAAACTGACAGGGGTTTTGATTAAACCTCGGTGTGTTTACAACCCGTTAAATCTGTGGAATTATTAAAAGTTAGTGGCATTACATCTTCTCGATGTTTCAAAACAAGAAAAAGGTCAGAGGTGATCCATCAAAGCATCATACCTCAACCTGTGAGCCAAGGGCATATATTCCAGACAAAATGCTTCCGAGACAAAGAACACACCCCCTTTAAGATGATGGAAAAAAAATGTCTAGAAAATGATGTCAGCACAGTACAGCATGTGAACATGATTATGGTTTTACACCAAATTCACTCTAGTAGTAGTAGTTAGCCATAATAATTAGTATATATTGCTCAACTTTTGCTAAGCACCACATGTTAGTATGAATATTTTCGGGAATGATGTAATTAACATACAAATGGTTTCAAATGTTAATTTAATGTTTAATCAATTTGACTGAAGGAAACATTTCACATTCAATACTGATTTTACCCAGTTATGTGCCAGAGAAGAGGAAGACCCCCTATAATCGAAGATTTTTGAACATGCAGCTTGTTTTCCAAATTTTTCAAAACCCTATTTGGGTTGACATTTTTGGGCTCAATAATGTGTGTGTGACCCATGTCTATCCACAACTGCTTGGCAACACCTTGTCTTGCTCCCTTTGAGGTTTCTGACAGTCCTAGCGGGGATGGCGGGCCATTCTTGCACCAACATGGCCCCAAGCTCCTGGATGCTTTGAGGTTGCACCTGGCGAGCTGAAATCCGTACCTGCAGCTCATTCCACATGTGCTCTATTGGATTTAGGTCAGGTGGCCAGTCAAGTCGCTCAATACCCTCCCTCAGTAGGTAGTCCTGGACCACGGGCCCTGTGGGGATGCGCATTATCATCCATTAAAATTAACTGATTGCCAGCTGCCCTGGCATACAACCTAACCTGAGTGTCTAACATCGATGTACCGCTGACCAGCCAATATGCCTCTATTTAGTACAACCAGGTCAGTCCGTCCGTCCCAGCTGATGCCTCCCCACACCATAACTAACCCACCTCCGTTCCTGTCATGCTCAGCAATATTTGCAGCCTTCTCCAGACTCTCTCACGTCTGTCTGTAAAGTCTAGGCAAGACCTTGACTCACTGATGAAAAGACCATGTCTCCAGTTTTGTCTGGTCCACCTAACATGCTCCCTTGCCCATTCCAAACGGGCCTGGGGATGACAACGAGTCAATGGAATTTGTATTGAGGGTCTTCTTGATCGCAGATTACCCTTGTGCAGCCTTCTCGACACCGTCTGAGTCGAAACATTGACTCCAGAAGCATTAAGAAGGTCATTACAAAGATGGGTTGCTGTTGAAAACCATCCTCGGTGGGCCTGGATGATCAAGAATCTATCTTGGTGATGATGGTGTGGTGTACACCAAACGCCACACCAATCGGACAGTGCGTGGCCCCCTGCTCCACCATCCCTACAACCCTCCACATCTCTGATTCATTCAAACGTGGTCTAATAGTGTTAGTGATAGTGTTTGCCATGCCAAAGTGATCAATGTAAGAAATTTTGACCATTGAATGACTAACAATCTGTCATGTCTGTGTATAATGACAAGAATGTATCTGTACTCTCACCAAAAAAAAAAAAACCCAGAAGAATGAGGTGTGCATACTTTCCATGACCACTTGGCAAGCTTTCCCCGATAAAACAGCTCACATTTATGCGGAGGCAATCTCAAAACTTTGCTGAATCATATTATGCAAAATATGTGCATCTCTTTTATACTTTTCATAATATAGCAAGAATCTTTTGGCGCTTAGCAAAAGTTGAGTAGCATATTATTAGCAAGAGTTACAGAGGTCAACGTGTCACAGGAGTCATAGGATCTGGTCACTGATTGACTGTGGGTACTCCTTGGTCACACCTTGCTGCTAAACATTATATAGTGGAAATATTTCTTAAGGTCAATAAAGCAGAACAGAGCCTCACCTCACTGCTCCAACGGTCCCTGCTGGGAGCCAACACTGACACCACTGATTCCCACAATCAATATAAAATGAAAGTTTGTCATTGCAGCTTTACGTAACTGAAAAACAGCTGTCTACATATATGAGAACCAAAGACTTGGGGGATTTCTAAAACAATACAAGCCATACATAAGATTAGTACCTAAATAGTGTCCAAAGGTTGTTCAAATTTAGAAGTAGATATGATTTGAGAGGAAATGACATGACACTACTGCACAGCATGACTAATGTTTGTGGAAAAGTGGAACAGACAAAATGTTTGGTCAAATACCAATGTTTTATAACAATGTCATGATTGAATTCTCGTGAGTTTCTGCTGTTCTCTGTGGTTTCTCCCCTTCCTTTGGTTTGTTCCTGGGCGTGAGCAAGGAAGTTGGTGTGGCTGGAGCTCTGTACTGCTGACGAGGCACACCTGAATTCACTCAACCCTCCATAAAAGCCAGGTGTCTCTGCTGCTCCTGCTCCATATATCTTTAATTCAGGGCCTGTTTACACATACACGGGTATTTATAAAAACTGAGACTTTTTCCTTTGTCTGTGCCTTTCATTTACACCTCTGAATATGATTATTTCTAAAACTGCCGCAAAAGTGGAGATTTAGGAAAACTCTGGTTTCCATTTTGAATGTAAATGGAGAAAAATTGAGAAAAACAGAGTTTTAGGCAATCTATGTGCCAAAAGTGTGACCTTTTTTGTGTAGTACGGCTGTCAGAGTAATCTATGAGTAGTCTAAATGGAAGCATTCCAGGAGCGGTAGAAATTTCTGTTGATGCATGCACTTTTTATGTATTTTTTTGTATTTGCAAATACAGCTCCTCTATTATGTACAGAAGCAGAGACTTATTAGGGCTCGGAGGAAAAAGAAGTCCCCTATGTTAGTCGTTGTTATCGATGAGGCCTCTGATTGACTTGCATGGCTTTTTCCTTCTTCCTACACTGTCGCCCATAGACTTGACTTGATTTATGCGGGTTAATGTAAACAGAAACTTTTTTTGAAAGCTATGATGTGTGCACAATGTTATTTTAGAAAACAGAGGGAAGGAAATATTCATTTACCAAAATAACCTACTATGTGTAAACATAGCCTCATGGTAGAGAAAAGCCTTTTGTCTTAATTGTTAAATTCTTACTGAGTTAATGTTCCCAGTTATACTTATGCCGGCCTTACACCTACCGACTTTTCACAGGATTTCAAAGTCACAGACAAAATTCCAAAGTCAGAATGCAATCTTTACAGTCTTGCTGAAGTTGCTGCGCGCTCCCGTGCTCCCTGTCGTTTGGCGTAAGGTGGGCATACAACCCGATTTAAGTCTGTCTTTTTCACATCTTGGCGTTACGATAATATTAATCATGTTTGATATTCTTGAAGTCTTAAGGCTTGTCGTATCGGAAATGTGACATCACCATTACAGACAACCAATGGGTGCGGTCTCTCAGCAACAAACAGGAAAATGACAAACGTGATGAAGATGCCGAAGTTGAGGAGGTTTGTGTGGACCATACAAAAAGAGGAAAAACAATGGTGGCTACTGCCAAAAGCTGCATCTCTTCATGTGTCATGTTGCATGTGAATGATTCCTGAGGCAAGTTATTAGCGCTCAAAACACATCTTTATTACTAGCCAAACTGCATAGCAAAAGTACAGCGTAAACACAGCAGGACTTCCAGCCACCCCCCGAGTAAGCCCTCATGATAAAATCATAAAGGGGATACAACACTGGTTACACCACACCTGCTCCATTTTCACTGCTCAAAAGTTGTTGTTGGAAATTTCGAAGAGGTGCATGATGGGAAATAATCTCAAGAGAATCTAGTAGTCTTGTAATTAGTGACCCCCAGTCTTCTCGTGTATGGAAGGCATTACTTTCCTTCCTTGTGTCCCCATGTCTCCTCCGTCCAGCCTGAGCCCTGTGTTGTTTGTGCTGATTAAATAAATCCCATAAAACCTTCTCAGTTGCTCCATCTATGCTTTGGCATTTACCAGTTTAAAAACCTGACAGTCTGATGCTGATGCGCAAGGGGTCACCGAAGTTATATATCAATCATAATTATTTTACCCCAAGCAGTTTAGTTGCCTGACCCTAAGTAACATCAAGGGGTCTTGACCAAGCATCCAGATGTAAAGATGTTGGAATGATGATGAAAATAGTTGGGTAGCTGTAGGAGTGGAATAAAAGAGTAAAAGTGTAAAAGGGTGTTGACTCCATGACATGACCCTAATTACTGAAAGCTTCAACGTGCACTGTTGTGAAGCCCTGTTCAATTTTAATATTTCAAATATCCTCTCCAAAGACAAAAGGTCAAATTCAACAACATATGCAGGACATGAGAAGATAAGCTTTAAGCTGGAAAACAGAACAAGGCTTGGACTGAGAAAGCACAGCGACCCATTGTGGCATATGATAACGATAGTCTTTACTGTACATCCATTTATCTATCAGCCTGCTGACATTGGAGAGCAGGGAGCAATGTGCCAAGTGACATAAAACAATGGGAGACATTTTAATATAGAAATTGAAATGGAGGTTAGGGGATCACAAAAGGAGGGGGTTGTTTTGCAAAGAGCAGTGTGAGTGTTTACAACTGAGAATGTACTGTAGTGTGTGTGTGTGTGCGCGTGAGCCAGGATTCATCATTCACACTGTATTGATGTTTGACCACATTCATCAGCAGTGGCTGACATGGCTCTTTAAAGAAGGGAGGGCTCCTTTTCTCAGCTTTCAGCCTCTCTTTCTCCCTTGTTGACTCCTCTATCCTCCATTACTGTGTCTTGACTTTGAGCTTTTCTGGCTTCAAATGCAAAAGTCTCTCACTGACTGAATGAGTGATGAAGTCACACAGTTGGGTGGAATTTTGTCATCGGCCAGTGTTTTGTTTACATCACGTGATGCTACTCAGCCAATAGCAGATCTGTGTGTTCCAGTGAAAGAGAAGACACAGAGACAGAATAGTAATTTCACATAGACTGTGGTGATTATTCAAAGAGCCGCTACTAGACAAAACACAAATGATGAGCTACCTTATCCACTCAAATGTGAACTGAGGGCACAGAAAACAAACAATTTAAGAGCCAAATATGAGCAATCCACCAGAATCCTAACACATCCATTCACTGCCCAGCAATTCTACAGAGATGAAAAAGTCTGTGCGCTAAAATGAAATTACTGCAGTAGCACTGTGCGATGTGTGTGCGTGAGACAGAGCTGCTTGTTGGTTTAAGAAACATCACAACCATAAAACATACTGGTAATTCAAGATGAACAGAAGTAGAGATTGTTTTTTTCGACAAGAAAAATGTTGCAGTGGCACAGACCAGACCCGGCATCATTCTCTTGTCTCCCCAGTCACTGGTAAGATGCTGAATCCTGATCAGAGGCACCGGGGTCATTTCACAAGTGGGGAGGGTGAAATGTGTGTGACATTGTACATTTACCAACACAAGAGAACTTTTTTCAGTTTTGACCAAGTCTTCATTTTCTAATCCGTCACCCTTTTTCCTCTTTTCTTCTTCTTCTTCTTCTTCTTCTTTTTTATATTATTATTATATATTTTCTTTACCTCCACCAGTGCATCTTATTCTTTTCTTTTCCTTACTCCCCATCTCCTCTATCCTTCAAAGCAATATCACTTATTCTGTGTTGAAAAAGTGATCACGGTTGCATGTTGAGAAACATGAACCAGATCCCACAGATTTAGAATTTTCATCAAGACCTTGTAACATTTGAAATACAGAAAAAAACATACATTTATTTGAAGGCTTTATCAATAGAAATGCATACAATACATAGCTTAATGATGTTTACCAAGTATTTCAGGCCACAGTGTTTTTTTATTTTAAATTTTGGGAATATACAGTATAAGACTAATAATGTACTCGTAGCTAGATTTTACACCAGTGCAGCTTAGGTTTGATTGGAGTGATGCTTGTCAGGTGTGAGGTGTTGGCATTGTGGGAAATCAGCCACACCTCCCACTTCAAGCACACCAAAAGAAAGCAACACATGAGGAACAAAAATATGAAGAACTTAAAAAAAAAAACTAAAGAAGAACAGAATTCAGGGAAAAAAAATAAATATTTACTTATATACGACAAAAAAAATGCATTTTTTCTCTTCTCCTCAAGAACATTGAAAATTGATGTAACCAATAATAATGTTAATTTATAAAATATTAATTATTTTTTTTTATTTAGGAAACATCTATGACAAAATAATAAAAAAAAAAAAACAATGAAGTGGTGAGAAGCCTCCTAGTGGACAGAGCCTCAGGAACATTTACAGCATAAACAGAATATAATATCCTGTCATCAAAGCCTCTACATCCACCTTTGCATTGCAAGTAAAGCTGATCTGATCTGAATAAGAAGCGAAACTTCCTCTGCTATGCTCTGATGGAGAATCTGTCTAAATTGTTTATCGGTCTTATTTCCCCATTCCTCAGGAGGGAAGAAGAGCAGATTCTGCAGAGGGGAATTAATGAGAAAGGAACTTTTTTTTTTTTTTTTTTTACTGTGGATTGCGTTCCTCTGTAAATGAAAAATGACAGTAATATGCTTTCATTCAATAATAGAAGAGAATTCAGTGAAGTAGTTTGCTGTGATATACTGGAGGAAGCATAAGGCCAAATGTGTTCAGTGTGTGTGTGTGTGTGTGTGTGTGTGGGCGTGTGTGTTCCCAGCAGCGATAGTCTTCAAACAGAATCTTTGGAGCTAATAACACTTGTATGAGTGAAACACAAATTACTGACGGCTTAGGAACAGTCGAGGAATCCCTGCATGAGCAAACAGACACCACAGCATTATGCTTTAGCACAAGACGTGTGATCAACATCTGAATTCCATCTGACTTAAATGAAGTGAATCTAATAGTTTTTACACTCGAGCAACATCTCAAGGTGCAGCAACATGATGCAGCACAACACCCTGAAACTATATCCAAATGATAGTGTTTCGTCTGAGCTTGCACTCGTTCCAAATCAAAGACATTTCAATGCAGTTTCCAAGAGCCTTCATGCATTTTGTTTTTCATCTTTATCACATTTTCCTATGCATATTTATAATTTTGTTGAAAGATGTGATCAAAATAAATCAGTTCTATTTGGGTTTGTTTCTCTACCCACAAAGCTTGACCCAGAAAGCTTCATTTGATAAATTTAGGGTAATGTGTATTAGAGTAATATGCATTCGTAGTGAGTGCATAGTAAAGATAGAGAGAGTGAGAGGGAGGTGGATCAGAGCAGACAGGTGGAGGTGATTAGAGCAGAGTGGAAATAAACAGTTAAGTTGTCAGCTGGTAGTAATAAACACTGCAGCTCGTCTAGTCAACAATTGAGGCTGTGGGCATGTTCATGATTGGGATGTAAGCTAGGTCTGGGATGTTAAAAAAAATAACAAAATAAAAAAGAACATTATTATTAGGGCTTTCAAATGATTTGGTTTTTTTATTGCAATCAATTGCAGATTTCAAAAGTTAACCACATTTTTAAGAGCATCTTAACAGTGACTTATGAAAATAATTCATCAGTACCTCAGCAATATTTCAATTCCATTCCACACAAGGTGCATATTTTGTTTGATGTCTCAACTGAATTTTTTTTAAACAAAATAAACCAATTCAAGGATGTTTTTTTTGTTCATGACTGCAAGAGTACTAAGTAGGAAGCTACAAGTAAGGGTGCGAATAACGTAATGTTATTCTTTGACTTAAATCTATCTGTGATTAATGCTATGATGGTGACAGCTCTAATTATTATATCACTTCATTCAATCCAAGAGAACACAGCATGATTATAGTCTATTGCTGAATTTTCTAAATTAAAGCAGTTAAACACTGCTTAAACACACTGAGCTCAAGCACCCAGTCTTTTATAGCAGTATAAACCTCTCACTGCACTCTATTCAGACACCAGTAGAGCATATTACTGAAAAGAAAGCAGATGACAAACAATTGATAAGCAAGACAAGGAAAACCAGTTCTTTGTGATTCCTCCCTTACTTCCCTCCTTCCATCCTTTAAGAGTCTTCTCCTTACTTTGAACCCTTTCCCCTCCTTTCTCTCTCTTCCTTCCTTCCTTCCTGTCTCTGTTCCTGCTACACAGATGCTTTCAGTAAAAATGTATTGATTTCTGCTTCTGTCCTTTCTTGCCTCCCCTTTCTCCATCCACACACACATATACATGCATTTGTCGCTCTCCGTTCTTCTTCTGAGAAGAAGAAAAAAGCGAGCAGCAACACTTCATCCAGTGTGTCATAAATAAAAGGGCTGGTGGATATTCAATCGACTGATAAACTGACATCCTGTATCAGCCAAAGTGAAAGTCAATGGAAGAGCAGCCTGGAGGTCTCCCACACAGACTGTTTCTCACACACACACACACACACAAAAGGCATACTAGCAGAGAGGACAAATACTGTATGTTGATCAGAGGAAATACGTTGACCCATGCAATGCTGTTTTATATCTCTCTTTTATATATATATATATATATATATATAAAACTCTGCACCTTTTTATTTTTTTCTACTTTATTGAAAAGTAGAGTGAGAGAGGCAGAGAGAGAGGGGGGGATGACAAGTCAGATAGGATACTTTCTAATGCACCCTTTTACTTTGTGTAAATCAATTTTTTCTTTAAGAATAATTCAATAAACTCATGATGTGTGTGTCAGGTTTGGGATTCTTCAGACAGGATGGTGTTTAGGATTCCCTCACCTGTCTTCTTGTAGTTTGTGCGCCTTTCTGACTGTTTCTTTCTGCCTTGTCTCTTGTCCATCTCTTTTTCCGACTACCTCATATAATCTGTTCATTCACTGCCAAGATCAACCGTCATTATCTGTCAGGTACTAAAACAAATAGATAACTCTGAAAGGTACTTCACTTTTATGGCACCATATAAATTATCAATCGAGACACATCTCAATGTCTGACAGAGCGGGAGGAAATCATATTTGATAGGTTGTATAATTTCCTGCCGTTTTTTCCAACTGACTCTTGCTCACATCAATGGTAGTTTTAATTATTCGAGCTAATGTGTTTTACTTACCAGTTACATTCATTAACCTCAATTAGCCTCAGAAAGTGGCATAGAACGACTGCTGGCACAAATTTTTCACGATATGTTTTCAACGTGTGTGTGTGTGTGTGTGCGCGTGTGTGTGTGTGTGTGTGTGTGTTGGGGGGGCAGTAATGGAATGATAATTGGAGCTGGGACTAATTAATCAGACATTACTGTGTACAATCAGAATAAATGTGTTGTTAACACGGATGTGACACTGTGAGCACACACATATACAGCGAGTACAGACACAGCGTACAGTATGGAAAGGGAAAGGGAGAGTTTCTGTCATAAACTCAACAGGGAGATGGAATTGGACAAATGAATGATTAGAGACTGGAATGTGTGTGAAAATAATAAATTCAACAATGTTTTATCATTTATTATTTTCACAGTTCAGTACATTTGCGACACATAACAATTTGATATGATAAAAAAAAGTTTGTGTAATTTTACAGAAACAGGAACATCTTAAAATATAGACCAATGTCAAATTACAGTTTGGTTTTTTTCTTTTTCCATCAGTTTACTTGTCACATTAAGTGCTACTCAACCTGTGAAGAAAGTATGTCTTCTGTCTGGAATAAGCCTTCCAAAGTTAATAACCCTGGTATTCATTATGTTATCTCAGATTGGGCTTAGAGACTATTAATTACTCTTTCTAATGTACACATGAGCTCAGTTTACTCATCATGGATAGTGCTACTCAGCCAGTGGAGAGTTTTTTGTCTGTTGCAGACGAGCTTTGTGAAGTTGAGGAATATAACCCTGGTGGCACTGGATCTAAAAACTGCGTTTACCAGTCAGAGATGGTTGACCAAAAACACAATTAAGTTTCAGTAGGCATAATGGTGGAACCAGTGACGATAAGCCAAGACATTTAGCCACTTTCACATGGCACAAAAATCCCAGGTCTTTTCATGCAGTGTGAAAGGATTGTCGCAGCATTTTGACCTGGGTCAAATGACCCTCCAATTTATCAGCTCAGCTCACCTGTAATGAGAAAGGCATCCCTCGTCGACCCACTAATTTACCCGTTGATGTGTTGATGCCTGTCGCATAGTCTCTGAGCAGCCTGTCGGGCTGTCATCGTGAAGCTCCAGGGCTGCAGAGCTGCTCACTCATAAGATCAGTCTTCCAGTTGATCTCCCAGAGACCGATCTCTGAAGGACAAAGATTTTTTTTTTTCAATCAAATAAATCAAATATGTAGCAACACAATCTTTAATGGAAGCTCATACATGTTTAGTCCTATGTCATTCTCAGGAAATCCCACCAATTGGGGAATCCCGATGTGAACTGCATAGCCGTTTTTACTCACAGCTTGTACAGTGATCTGACGCACCTTTTTTTAATGATCACGGCAGCATTCGTTAGCACTTGGACATTTTCCAATCTGCGCTGAGTTTGCACACTTTGCAAAAGGGACAAAATTACAACAACAACGCTAACATGCGACCCGTTGATGTCCACACTTAAATGTAAAATGATGATGAATGAGTGAATGACGTCAGCACAATAACAATACAGGACAATACAGGCAGCAGCTCTCACAGCAGAAGGTCAGACCTGCAGCAGCTGGTAGTGTGAAAGCACCCTAATACTGAGCCAAGGCGGGTCGACACGGGTTAAAAAATCTCACGTTGACCTGCTCATTTCAGTTTGAAAGCAGTATTACTGTATCTACATTACTTTTTGTGTTGATTGAATAAACAAGTTAAAATCCCATGCTCTCATATCTACTCGTCAAATGTTGCTGCTTGAGCAGAATCCAGGGGGTATGAATATATGGTTTGGGTTAAATACAAGTTACAAGAAAATCCATCCAAGTCATGTGTTTGGTTTATCAGACAATGGACCAATCAGTGTCGTGTCAGGAGTTCCTGCAGCCAAGTCTGGTCCCTCCATCTTCCAACATGGAAACAAATTTATCTTATATTACAAAATGTAGCTGCTGAATCCAGTTAGTTTAAAAAGTGTTAGGAAATTTTCATAGGTGGAAAGTTCTTCATTGAAAGTAAACCAAAGAACGTCATTGAGCTTTCAAAAGTTTGACTGACAGATGGTTCATCCAATCAAGGATTGTCAAGGATATTAAGTGCCTGCACTTTCGCAAATAGTTTCTAGACAGAGTCAGTTTTAAAATAAGTTTGTCAGTTACAGAACATAAGCTAAGGACACAACTCCATGTGATTTAGTGACGTAGCGACAGTGTCAGTAATAAAATTAACTCATCTTTTGGTTTCACAAGGGACACCAACACTAGCCCCTTTAGTGAAAGAAATTTAACAAATGCAGATGCACAAGAGTCGCTGAATGGTTTGATGATTCTGAAAAGGATGTCAGTTTTTATTCTATGTCCTTCACAGTAACCAGATATCAACTCAGTTCAACACCTATGGCACTATGGCACCACCGTCAATTTAACATGTGTGATGTTTAGAAGAGAAGATCCTGAAATATTATGTCAGAGGTTACACTAAGACTGCACCACCCGCTCATGTGAGTGGATCTCCATGGTTACAGTGGATTGACTGGACGGCAGGGTAAAATGTGTGAGATCCCCCAGTGCACATACTGCACCACACCCCGCCATTCCTCCTCTATCCCTTACCTCCCCCACCGCTCTGATTGGCCTGGTTTAAACTGCTGGATGCATCCTAAAGAGGAGGGAAGTCCCAGTGGGCCGGCAGATAATGAATGCCCTCTATCTATCCTGGAGAGCGAGCGCCACAGAGAGAGATAGGCAGAAAGAGAGAGTGGCTCTATGGTCTCTCCCACACTGGCGTTATGGAAACATGTTCTGCCTCTTTGTTTCTGCTTTAGCTTTGTCTCTCCAACACTTCCCCCATCACTTCCCTCTATATTTCTTCCTTACCTACGCATTCACATACATACAGGGCTGAACTTGCTGACAGTCTGCTCTGACATCCATCCATATATCCAGACTGTGACCTTCAGACGAAGCCACAGCCGCTCAGCGTCTCCACCAGGTGTGCAGCAGGGGAACGGGACGCAGGGGAAATTGGTAATGACAGGTGTCATCTTCACTCATGATTGATAGATATTAAAATCATACAGCAATCACATATATATACTATATATATGACTCATTTGGCGTCTGGTTCAATAAATAAATACAACACAAGACTTTCACCCAGGAGATTTGTTCAGTTTAGTTTAGTTGTATAGGAATGTAATTTTTAGGAGACAGCTTTTTTACTGTCTGTTTCTCTGATGTCATCTCTGTTATGAAGGCACAAATTGTGAAAACGTAAATGGAAATTCCTGTTTTTCAACATCATCCAATCCACACTAACTCTGAGTCTTTACCAGCAGTTGGCTGACTGGGCCAGCTGACTGTCGCTCTACGGACCTAAAATAGAAATCACCAGTATGCGCATATATTAATTAATTTATCTTACATCCCCAGGAAGTGTATGAAAGAGGCCAGTCACTTTTTCTGAATCTCCACAACAAAGGTGGTGATTGAAAATGTGCTATCAAAATAGCCACCAGTATGAGAATAAGAGCCAGGTTAAAATAAAATATGACTATATCCATACACAAATATATATATACATATTCTTGAACTGTCATCTAACAAAATCCGACAGAAGAGACCTTACACACTGAGTCAGATTGCTTTGATTTGCATCAGGAAATGAAATGCCACCACAGGCACCAGCGATGTCTCTCCAAGGCGAGGTGAAAAGTGTCACAAACAGAAGACGGGAATGTCTCAAGCTGTTAGTAGTGCTGTGGAATCGCTTCAAGATCTACTTTATGATGTCAGGAGCTCAGCCTGATACTCTAATACTAAAAATGCTGGACGCAGACATCTTGTCAGCTGGCAATATTGTACAGTACACACACACACACACACACACACACACGCACACACAGGGCTACACTGCATGTCCCTTCAGAGAAAAATCATTTTAAAATAGGCTCCAAATAAAATTCATTCCAAAATTCTCTTTTCAGACTCATAGCCGCACCCCCTTCTGCAAAGCAAAGGGATTTATAGTAAAGGGTTATAAGATTTTATTAATGTCAGATATTTCTGTTTATTTTGATCAAATGGATGATAGTTAGGGCAGGTAGTCTATGTTTGTGTGTGTGAGTACATGTGTAGACTGGACGATTTGATGAAGCAGTAAATTTCACTTCTCCTGCTTGCTTGTATGTTTCCACCTGCAATCTCCCCATCTTCAACACACACACACACACACACACACACTTACTCATACCTTACTAGAAGCTCTGCTCTGGCTTGACCCTCCTTCACACTCGAACTGCTCTGCTGTGGACAAAGCACCTACAGCACTCATTCAAATGTGCTGGCAAACACACACATCAGCCTTCAAACAGAAATATAAATATCAGCAGTGTCTCGCTGGCGTTTACTCAGACAAGGAGGATCCGTGATGCGGCTTTGATACCCTCAAACACACTCATGCTCTGCCCGTATCTTCCATCTGTCACTGACTCTGACACCCTCAAACACAGAGACAGGAACAAGAGAGGAGATAGTGAGGGCTGAGAGATTAATAAAGAAGAGATTCACTGTATTGGAACAGCAATGGATGGACTGAAGGGAGCGAGGAGGATGTGAGGATAGATAGGAGGGAATAAATGGCGACATGCAACGAGGTGGAGAGAAGAGAAATAAAGAAGAGGAGGAGAAGAAAGTGAGAGAAAAAGATGAGGAGGGAGAGTGAGAGGAGTAAAAAGAGCGAGCTGATGTTTGCTGACAAGGGCAGAAGCGAGGCCTCCTCTGAGAGCAGCCTGATGCAGAAACAAATGAGGCGACAGGAGGGAGCAGACAGCTCCGTCACACACTCTGATGTGCACGAGTGTGCATGTGGATGTGTGTCTTTTCATAAGTACGAAAACCCCCAGAGTGGTTGTCACTGTTTCTGACACTCGACCAAAGGAAAACATCCACCTTCAAGAAAGCCACAACAACAGTAATGCTCATAGGTGCATTTAGCAAGGACAGAGAGGACAGAGGAGAGCAGAGACAAGGAGAGGAGGAGAGGAATGAAAGCGCAAAGAGGATATTTCTGCTGCTGGTAAAGAGGACGTTAGTGGGGCACAGGGGACAGTTGGCACACCAGCATTTCTGTCACAATGTGATAACACACACACAAACACGCAGTCCCATGCACATGGACCCCCCTCCCCTGGCTGGCAGAGTGGTATAAACTAGCAGCATGTGTCTGCTGTGCTGGGATTGTGAGGAGGCAGTTAGCAGAGTAATGGGCGCTCAGTCGCTCACACAGCTTGTTACAGGACGGGTAGAGATATGAAGAGACAACATGGCTAGGTAGAGAGAGAGAACAAGTGATAAAACAGTGTAATTATTAATGATGTCAGTCTATGCACAGTGTGTGTGAAATAACTACATTTCCATGAACATACATCGCAGATTTGGCAACATGTGCACAACGTCAAACACGCGTTACGTGTTCTCTGAGGTAGAGTGCATGTAAAAAGTGTATTCTGTCACCATTACCCGTGAAAAAAATGTAGTCGGCATCACTAAGTAAAAGTAAATTTGCATTAATATAATACATTAATATTCCTTTCTCTATCGTCATTGTTATCAGCAAGAACATATAGTAACTTCTGTGGCAGAGAAAACAAAGCATACATGTATATATACATATATACAACTGCTACAAGTGAAACTACATTCCCACCACATTTATACGTGATGATATATATCATTCTTTATTTAAAATTATATTATTGCTCATAATCCCCACTTTGTAAATATGTAAATATAACAACATTACATGATTATGAAACATCAGGATTTTTTTCTCTCTGCCTCACTGAATGGGGACAACAAATCAAAGTTTTGATGGTTTCCTTGTGTCATCTTTTCACACAGTAAAGCTCACATACTGGAATGACTGGGGAAACAGTGTAAAGCCAACTGTATACACAAAGTAGTAAATATATATTTTTTACAATAATCAAAACAAGACTCACTTGACAGAGTAAGGCAGAGGCTTTTAACAAACACTAACTAAAGGTATCAAATCAAAATCAATGTTACAGAGCAATATATCATTAACTAATCGAATGCCAGCCTTTTTTAAAACTATTTTAAATGCCAAAAACCAGCATTTTGGGCATTTTGAGTCATCTTTCATGATGCACAGAATATTTTGTATTATGAAAATAGTTCAAATGAAAGAAGAGACTGTGTTTCATCATGGAAAAAATGTTTGGTTTTACCTTGTTCCTTTCTTATTTCAGAGGTAGAGTAGAGACCACTTTCACCAAAATCATCACTTTTTGTCCAGAATGTATTTTTTTTTTTTGCTCTCAAATCGCGATCGTCTCCACTTCCTGCTTTGGTGTATACTGCCTCTTTATGTCCCGACTACAAATCTCAGAAGTCCCAAAATTACTCAAAGGCTGCAGGATATCGCGATCGGCGACCCCCTGCCGAAAAAAGGAAACACGTATATGCTTATGGCACTCAAGCATTGTATTTTAAAGGACGTAAATATACATTCTTGGCACTCAAAAGCTAATAACCAAAATAATAATAATTAACTAAACTAAAAGAAACAAATAAAAACACTCTCAAAGAAGAGCACACCTCATCTATCATCAAACAAAGTAACAAAACAGAACACAGCTCACGAGACAAGATGCGGTATAAGGACAGTTGCAAAGGTAAGATGGCCAATTGTATGACAAGATGGACAAGGCGAACTGGCACAGGACAGGGGTAAAACAAGACTACTATGGGGTCCACAGGTAGAGACAATATATGTAAATGGGATGTATTTATGTAGCGTCTTTCGAGTCATCCAACCACTCAAAGCGCTTTACACTATCACATTAACCCATTCACACACACATTCATACTGATGGTGGGAGACAACCATCAATTTTCTGTCATAGTCACACACCAATGCACGTTGGGAGCAATTTGGGGCTAGGTATCTTGCTCAAGGACACCACAGCACATGACTGCTGGAGACGGGAATCGAACCACTGACCTTCTGATAGGCGGTTGACCTGCTCTACCACCTCATCACAAAACAGGAGGTGACAAGACAACATAAGAACAAGACAAACATGATAACTTAACTGAGGAAAAATTACAAGACATGACACAAGCTAAAACACTGACCAGCTATTCAGTGTCCTTTCCAACTCATCTCGCACAAAGACAAACACACACACACACACACACACACAGATAAGCATGAAGACTAGATTAGCAGTGTAAAGAAAGAGCATGTGCTTGTATGCATATCTAAGTGTGTGTGTGTGTGTGTGTGGGTTGGTGGGTGTGCGTGCATGCTGTTGGGGGCTAATATCCATCTTGTCTCTGTCTCTGCATACATACTCTGCATACATGCTGCATACTGCACTACTCCGTCTGGGGAAGATTAATACTTTATCCTTTAGTGATAGCTGCCGGCTGCCTTTTCCTCACTGTCTCCATACTTCCACCTCCATTTTTCTTCTTTCATCCTTCTTCACTTGTCTGTTTTGGTATCTCACCCCATCTCCATGAGCACTAACTGACTCCAGCTTCTTGTCCCGCTGTCCTCTTTTTCTGCTCCCACAGTACCTCACTACCTTACTACTCTTCTTCATTTTTGACAGCATCGTTAACAAAGACATTACCAGTTTCTTCTTTTGTTTCCTCTCCTTTTTTTATCACCTCACTAAACTCGTAATTTTAGTCTGTAAAGTTTTGTGTTATTACTCTTTCGACTTTCTCTTTTCCTTTGCACTCTCCCACCCTTCTGGTATCCTTCTATGCATTAGTGTGTCCCTGGTGTCTTGTGTTTCATTTGAGTGAGTGATCAGTCTTCAGTACTGCAGAGCTCCATTCAAGGCTGCCATCCGTGTGACAATTAGGCCGGTAAATAAAGATAATGTGAGCCATCCGGGGTCCTTAACTGCTGCACTGCAATTAACAGCACTGATTGGTGAGCAAAGCCTCAACAGGGATGGTGAGAAATAAGTGAGATGGAGGGAGTGGTGTGGAAGTCAGACTACCACTTCTTATTGAAAGGAAGTACTCTTAATAGATTTTTTTTTGAGTAAAATAATACTTATAGAAATCATACTACTTCCACCCTAACTGGTGGTTTAATGCAGAAAATGTGTTATTTTGTGTTTCATAACTGTGTATAAACATTGTGTGAGCCAATCTAAGTGGCATCATGCTACTTGATCTGCTTAAACAAAACTTCCACCACAACAAAAGAGGTTTTGTCTGGAGCCATGAAATAGTCAAACAGGTGCCAAAAAAATCCATGCACACCACAGAAACTCATGGCATTAGGTTTGCAATTGCACCTTTGTGCCTGTGACTATAATTTGCAGATACATTACTTAAATGATCATGTGTTGCCTGATAGTAATCACCAGCTAGATGTCATACTCTACACACCCTTTAGTACTTCTACTGTACATCCCACGGTACATCAGACCAAACTTACATTGGCACAGACAAAGTAAATCATGGAGGGAGGTGGATCAATGGGGAAAGGGGATCATGAGGTATTCTACAGTTGGCAGAGTGTCAGTGTGCAGCAGACGAGTGCCAATGGAAACTGTTAGGGTAAGTCAGCTGAGCAGTGCCAAGACTTCCCCCTGTGGCTTTTACAACACTTGTCCAACAGCAGAACTTGAGGATTCTGCCTGCCATCAGTACACAGAAACACACAGAGGGAGAGTTTCCACCTGCAAACCTGGCAACTCATCTGAAGCGGGAGGGGAGCCTGACAAATACAGTGAGATCAAACTTTACTGCTTTCTATGTTTCTCAGTGGACACACTGCACTACATCATTAGTCTGGCTCAGAGGGATGAAGAAAATCTGAATAAATTTCAACTTTTGTAAACTTGACTCAATCAAGTCGTCTTAACAGTGCCAACTGGGGGGTCATCCAAAATGGAGGCGATCAAAGCCTAGGCTATTATATGAGCTGTTTTGCACTGTTATCTTTTAGTTTGTAATTCATTGATTTTGTCGCCCCTAACCCATTTTCAAGTCAAGCTGCTTTCAATGATCTGGCTCTCAGATAGACTTCTAGCATGTCAGAAATTGGTTGGCTGTCAAAAGATGTTAGAAACTGCAATGAGCTTATTTTAATATTATCACACTAATATTTTTATCAACACTATTTTGGACAGTTGTCTTGTTTGAAAAAAACCTTTATTGGAATTTTCAGTAGACAAAAATAAGAGGGTATCCAATGCTCATGTTCACTGTGGCCAGTCAAATGATCCATATAATATGATAAAAAAAATGTATGTCACATATTCTGTAGATTAAAAAGTTTTTTTTTAATCTTTTTCTAAAATCATTCATTGAATTAAATGATGCATAACCCCATTAAAATGCCAGAGGGTGTAAACAGCAGAGTATAGAGGAAATAGAAAGAAGCTCACATGTTATCGGTTAATTTGTTGCTAACTAAAGTAGTTAGTCCAAAGTTGGACTCAAGTTATGATGAGAGAAAGTATCCAACACTCAAATGTATCAGCTGACAATCCACTGAATCAAGTTCCATTTCAGGCATTTTAACTAATCTGAAATCTTATGTCTAGTTTTACTTTATCTAAACACGAAAGCCAAAAGCCCAAGCATGAACAGTACAATACATTATACAGTATGTCACTGCTTTTAGAAGAGCCAGCAGAAGAGTTAAAGGACAGACACATAGGCTGACTCAGATTTCCAGTGTCTTACTAACTCCTTCTTTCTGATTCTACAGCCGAGACACAGTCTCCGTCTGTCAGGTCTGTTTCAGTAGAGGACTGGGACACCAGCAATGTGGAGACAAGAGAAATCAATAGAGAGTTAAATTGAAGAATCTGTGGCCATTACTTTCCCTGTTTCCCTTCTTTCTCCCAGTGTGCCTGTGATAAGACTGCAGCAGCAGTCCACTCATTTACAGAGCAGCTTAGTGTGTTTGCACACGGAGCGTACATACACCCCCCACCTCCCAGGCAAAGACAAGAACTTTTATTTCTGGTTCTCTAAAGCCCTATAAATATAAATAAATGTCATTATATCTGTCCAGCTACAAGTACAATCCTTGATTTAATGTTTTCTGTTGAATGCTGGGGTACCCATTTCCAGAGATGTACAGGACCAGACAAAAGTCAATTTGTGATTGAAAACTTCCTTGTAAATATCTCAAGTTTCAGCACTATTGATGCCAAGTTAAAGCACATATTCAATGCACCAGTGTCTCCCCGAGCTATTGCTTCTTGACTATATGACTCTAGTCGGTCTGTCCGGCCTTCTCCACCCCCAGTCCACGGGCTCATTACTCATTTCACACCGAGCAATGGAGCAGAACAATTCAGGATCACATCTATTTCAATCTGAAATAATCACCCTTGCGAAATGTAATAAATTATGCAGTACTCAATAGCTCGGCATTACCACCTTTCCCCTCCCCCCCCAACTATTAATACTTATAATCAACTAGACTTTTACTTCTAACAGAATCAAACTGTTGTATTTTTGTTTTTACATAAGTAAAAGATTAGAGGTCAGTATGTCATACTCTGTAATCAGAGCTCTGGGTGATTTTGACCTGAATAGCCAATATAATAAAAAATATCATGATAATGATGATAATGTACTATATGATGTAATAATAGCCAGCCAAGTATCTCGTTAAATTTAATTCCTGAAACTTTACATTAGGCACCAAAACAGGTCACAGGCCTATAGCTGGCAGTGGGTCCCTTGATGTCATGAAAACCAATATATTTTAATGAGTCTGAGACCTGGAGCCAGACAATCATTTTCTTATTCAGGTCATGGTCTGAAAAGTTGAGTAACCTCTGCAATAAAATACATGGTATTTAACGGTATACTTGCAGCCTAAAGCCCCCACTTATCACCTTGTGGACAAAGAGAGGGTTCTGGGTGTGGGGTGGATTTCATAGACTGGGGGTCATGCTGTGCAAAGAGGCCAATGGAGATATGGTCAGTGATGAGTGTGGTCTATTTAAAGGCCTTCAGGGTTTAACACTATCTTTAATTCTGCGACCACTGGCTGAGCTGTTATCTGCTTTGCACACAGTTTTGTGAGTTCAGGTCACATACACAAAGAAAGAATCAAGGGGCACATATAGACATAGCATTAGTGAATTCGTGTTTTTGTTGGGTGTCAGATCATTTTCTTGTTGACTTCCTCTAACCCAGTCGCCAGAATTTTTTTTTTTTTTTTTTTTACCATTGTACATTTCTACATACCATGGGATACACTGAATGTCAACCATAGACTGAATATATACTTTATGGATGTAATGTAGTCTCCATAGCTTTCTGAAGCTACCATAACTCTAAGTAGTCACACCCTCAATTATGCCTGCATTTAAACTTTCCAATCAAAATTCATATTCATATCTCAGCATCGGATGCAGTGTTGTTACTAGTTACTTCACTCACAAAAGTAACTCAATAACTTTATTGATTACTTACACAAAAAAGGTAACATATAACTGTTAAAAGTAACTCTTTAGGACCCTAGGGAGTGAGAGTTGAGTTTGCCTTATGGTGTGTTCAACTGGAAGTCAGAACTTGGAGCTCGGTTCAACGTAACCTGATAATCGAGTACTCCCAGCTCTTCCCAGCCTTACAGACTTAGAACAAAACATGTAGCTGTTGTAGCTACTGTTTCAGTAGCAGATTGTATGAATTCTATATCTGGCTGGTGAGATTAATCCACCTTTCCAAGGTGGAGATCCAACTTCACAGAGGGTTCTGACTTAAATTCTTACTTGGAGCTCAGAAATTCTGACATTCTTGTGCAACGCACCATGAGTCAAAACAGTGCTGCTTAAATGACATTAATCCTTTTTACAGGCAGTGTTTGTCACCTTATGCTGGGAAAGTGGGGGTCATATTAGTGTCACTATGAATCTGAAGGGGACATGTCCCCCGTCCCTGGTCACATCTGAGAGAATGAATGAAAGCAATCTGAATTAATCAATCAGGAATTCATTCACCGAGTAACGAACAATGGTAACTGAGTTTATTTATTTTAAAAGTAATACATTAGAGCATTATTTACTGTCAAAACAACGTTACAGCAATGTGTTATTAGTAATGTGTTACTGCCTAACACTGATCAGATGTTACCGCTTGATTGTTGATTTTTCTGTACTAAAATGTGTTTTTTGAATACATTTCTTATCAGCCTCATTATCAGATCAGACATTGTGTTAGAACCATTTTAACATAACACTGTAACGTAACAGTGTAATATAACAAGATAACATAACAACATGATACATGACAAACACCCTTAGAAGACTTTTTAAGTACAGATGGATATCACCCTGGATATATCACAGGAAGTGTAATTGTTAATATTTAATTTGTATGATTATCTTGGTCCCGCCATTATTTTTCTTATTAATTCAATTTAAAAACTTTGTGTCACCTGGATTAATTCAAGGGGTGATACCAATTTTTGCCAGGAGATGTGGCTGTGGTAACTGTGAGAGACTGGTGCTGCATAATTCATCCATGAACAGGAAGTAAGCCCAGTTTAATGCATGCTTCTTCATTTTCTAGGTGAGGGATGTACGCACGCACCGTATATATGTTCACATAAACCTGTTACTTCACTTTGTGGGTCATATTTTATGTTGACATTGTGATAAAAGATGTATAAAAAGGAAGCTACCTTATTGCTAGCATAAGCAGCACATCCTGGCACATGTGAGCGTAGATGGTGAGCCGCAGAACAGTTGTTTTAGCTGCTCACATATATTATTTTGCTGTTTGTAATTAGTGTGTTTAGCAATGTTTATTGGCAGTTCCTGTTCAGTGGTTGGTAAAATATTAACAAGTTTGGTACTGTCAGAGCAGTAAAAGTGATATTATTTGTTGTGGTAATATCTGCATTTTTGTTGTAATAATTCTTCTATAAAGAGGAAATAAGATGGATGATCTGTTTATTGAGAAAGTGTAACACAGAGCCAGCACAACCAGCATAGCAAGTATAACAAAGGTACTAAGTTTTGGAACACAAATAGCTCCTGAGTGAAACGCCCTGTGTTTGTTTGACCCATCTATCACCACTGGTCTGTCTTGCCCTATATACTACTGTATGTCCCTTGCTCTGCCCAAATGCAAAACCACCAACATGTAAAAAATAATAAAAATGTTCAGGTATCTGTCAATGTATCTGCGCAGAAGCATACAATGCCAACACCTGTTCCTGGCTACTGAGCTGCTTCACTGCTTTGGCTCTATCCCCCTTGAGGTTATTTCACTATTAACTACTAAGCAGAGTAAAACTGCTCTCTTTAGTTAAACAAGTGTCTGTGTAATCTACATATAGTTCTTTGCACTTTGTCTAACAACAAACTATTTAACAAGTGTGCTTTGGCATGGAGCAGTGTTGTAAACCATGTAATGATGTAAAAGGAGTCATTCCAAGGCCTTTCTTAGCTGTAATTTACTATACCTCTCTGGTTGGTACTACAGATCACAGCAAACCAGCCATTTTTGGTTTGCAATATTTCACATGATTTGAAAAGCATACTAAAAGCGATTATAGGAAAATCATCTGTGTGTCTTCAAAGGACAGTGAGTAGTGTGTCTTGACTTCATCTCTGTGTATACCCAAATTTGTGTGCAAATCACTAACAAGGTAGGGAGGAAGGGCCTGTGTGTGTGTGTGTGTGTGTGTGTGTGTGTGTGTGTGTGTGTGTGTGTGAGTTTGTGATGACAGGGAAATGAGCCAGAGGAGACTTGAGTGTTTCCAAGATTAGAAACCAGATACTCACTTTTTTCCCTCAGACTACTCAAACAATGTGACTGTTTGTGTTCCAGATCACTCCCTCATCACACTCACACTCCTCCTCTCTCTGTCAGCACATAAAGACTGATTCATAACTTTCCTTATAACCTTGTCATACTCAGTGTTGATCAGTTGAGCAAAGAAATGAAGAAAACTCCACCAGCCTATATGATTATGTATCAAGGTGTAGTTCTTCCGGGTTATTAACCTGCACGCACAGACAGAGAAATGAAGACACTTAGTCTCCTGGTGGAGGGACATTCACAATACAATATACGGTATACTTAAACAAAAAAGTTGTGGAAAATTGGACAAAAAACAGTCAAAGTATTCTAAGTATTCTATGTCGAAGTATGTCTAAGTATTCACCCTGAACCTTAAGACAAACCACAGATTACATGAATATATAGAAAGAGAGAGAGAGAGACATAGATTACACAAATGTGCAAATATTTTACAAAATATAATAATATACAGTATGTATAACAATATGTCAGTGTTTTCAGTGTCAGTAATGTTTCAAAGATATAGCCATAGTTTAAGACAGTTACTTGATTTTTCCCAAAGCTTTAGGCACTATCTCATGAACTTCATCATCTGATGATATTTGCTCAGTTGTGGCTAGAGATATTTTTAGTGAAAATTGTATTCAATATATCTTAAATAAGTAATTAATATTTCATATTAATTTCAGATTATTATTAACAGTGTTAATATTAACATTTATATATATAATTTAAATATAATTTAATAAGCTCTTACTAATGTCCTTCTATTATACGTAGTATGCACTATATTACACTTTATACTATATTACACTACACTATATGTATATTCACTTCTTTTGATCTTACCTGATCTTATCTTAACTTATCTTATTTATTTATAAATGATAAATTATGTTGGAATACAATGTTACTTGAAAACTTTCTTCCAGTTATTTTGTATCTGAGCACACATTGACTGCTTATATGCACACCAGCAGCAACACACATGTGCACACAGAAACACACAGACACACACAGAGTCATATATACAAGATGATGAGAATCACAGCGCAGGTAGTTTAAATCTGACACCAGCCTAAATGAATATGAAGGGATGAAATAGGATTAGCCTCTTTGCTATTGATTAGTTGGCCGTGTAATAATTAAAGCGGGCTGAGCCGCAGGGCTACTGCAGTGTATATGTGTGAGAGTGTGATGAATGCCAAGGTCCCCAAACTCAAGATCATTCCACTCAGCACAATCACAACCACCTCTCCTCCTGCCAGCACCACTACAGCGAAAAAACCACCGCATGGTCATGCAAGACAGGGTTTACTGTTGTGTGTGAGTGTTAGAGAAGGAGAGTGTGTTTGAGAGAGAGTTTAAAGTGCATCTTTTAAATTTTGATACTTTCTGAAAAATATGTGGAATCTAAATAACAAATCGATATGATTGCAGTTTCCCTGAAAACAGGTAATATGTCTCTGCAGTCTATTTCAGTAGGTGTACATGCACACACGCACATAGGCCCACATTAGTGAAACTGGTGAGTGTGTGTATGTACACCACTGAGCAGTTAGTCCTCTATCTCCCCACAGCGTAATCTCTTGATTTGTGGGATTGACCCCTCTTAATTCAATGGAAGAGAATCGCTGTGACAGCAACACAGAATGGATTTTCAATGCACTGCACCTGCTCTAATAAGTTTAGGGATAACCTCCACCTTCCTGCCGCACACATACACAGAACAAGACAGTGCGGGGAGGGACAGATCACACACACGGATGTTGTATAAACTGAATGAAGCCATTGGCCTTAATCAACCGATTGAATTCTTCCATTCTATCGTCTTACCTCTCCACAGACTTTGTAATGTGTCTCTTTAGTCTGGTGGCTCTGATCAATGTCCTTTCTATGGGCTCTGTCTCTGTGGACTCAACCCTGGACATCTTCATTAGGAGTCTTTCCAGATCTCACAGTAACCAAAAATAAAGACTGTTAAATCTCTCATCCATCAGTCTGATACCTGGCTGTCAAATAGCTCACATTTAAAATTTCAGGAAGCTGATTGACACTCTTATCCACGCTTGATTGAATGTCTCACACAGGGAACATGCTTCAAGATGTACACAAGTATAAAGCTCAAAATTGTGATCTTTTGGTGACTTTTTTGTCTGTGTGTGGTTGTTGTCAGAGTCACTGGCTGCACCCAAGGCTGAGGTGACCTGGAGCACAAGCTATGTTGTGCCCTTGCAGCCTTGTGCTCTGTGACCGACCGTCTGGTGGTGAGTATCTGCCGAGGTTGAGGGAGGTCAGGGAGAGAACCACCTCTATACTGGACCAAAACTGAAACAGAGCAAGGATAGAGGAGGTGAAGGTAAAATGAAGGAGAGGTGAAAGCAGTCAGGTTAATGAGCAAGGTGGTGTGACTGATAGAAAGCATGTGTTTTGGCGGTGGTGGAAAGAAACTTAGTACCTTTAATGTATTGTACATGTGCTGTACTTAGATACAATTTTGAAGAGGATAATATTTTGCATTTCACATGTATTCAGCTTATAAAATAAGTTGTTTTTTCCACTAAAGAGTGAGTTCCATTTAAACTTAACACATTCAAATAACCATTTAAGGCCGCTCAAAAATTACAAATCTCGCCCCCACTCGTGGCCCAATTGTTGAAAAACGTGTGCTAAAGTGTTGTCTTTGGAGGCAAAAATGCACACTAAAATACCCCCTTTTTGGTTAAAAAAAAATTAAAAAAAGGCTAAGTTCAGACTGCAGGGCTTAATGCTCAGATTTTTTTGTGAAATCCGATTTTTTTGCGAGCTCGTTCACATTTCCAATTAAATATGAGTTGTATGTGATCTCCAGTGTGAACTTTAATGCCTCACAAGTGTCCCACATGCACATTGGAGGATGCGATGCCGTCGCACACAGCCAGCGTGCTCAGAGTTTACAGAAATAAACATTGACGCTAGTGGTGGAGAGTAAACCACCCAGTTCCGATAAAACCCCTCCAGTTTGGCCTGAATAGAGCTATCCCCTCAAATATGAATTAAGAAACCTTGCTTTCCCTCCACTGACTACTCTCCGCATTATCATCAGCGCAGAATAGTGATGTTTGTAGCTTGCTGATGACATGTAGGTTGGATAAATGCGACCTGGCTGTTCAGACTGAAGTCGCATGTCAAAAGATCATATCTGTATTGGTTTCAGGACCACATATCCAAGTGGCCTGGGTCACATTTGAAAAAATCGGATCTGTGTCATTGAGACTGTAATTAAAAGATCAGATACAGGTTGCATGGGGTAAAAAAATCGGATTTGGGTCATTTCAGGCTGCAGTCTGTACATAGCCTAAAATGCCCTCTTGGTTGGGTGAAATATGATAAAATGCCCTCTTGGGAGGCAAAAACTCACACATAAGTGCCCTCTTCAGTAGCGAGAACAGGCTATAGGTGCCCTTTTTTTCTTTTCACCCCTGTCCTTCAGATAGTCTATGCACGCCAATGCTGAAAGGTTTGCTCTATGATATGCTGAACATGAATATATCATTATAAACTGTCTCTGTAAATTTATAGAGGAGTCTAGAGTCTAAGATCTCACAATATTAATAGTTTATCATTAACTATTGTCTCTGTAAACATATTGTAGAGAAATTCCTACCTGAGCAGAGAGTGATGTTTCTCTCCATCTGTGTTTGTTGACATATTTAGAACCGCCCTGTTGTTTTCTCCACAATAAAAAATACACAGAAATATATTTATTAATGAGATATAAATGTGGTAGATAAATATAAATGTGCCAAATGAATATAAATGGGAAGTCCACCAATTCCACACCTTACCAGCAGATGAGTTTACTGATTATGGGATGTATGTGAAAATATCTGTATAATGTCCTCAGTGGTTCTGGATGACATTTTCAACTTGTTTATGTCATAGTGATGTCATCAGGGTTGTCTCATTTTTGTGTTGACACATGTTTAAGAGTGAGACTTAATTGCAAACTGGCGGCATTAAGTTTGCAAAGATGAGCATTTAACAGGTGGAGTCTGATGAAGGGTGCTATATGTTTTTTTTCCTCATCCATTGGTAGAACACATGGTGAGTTTGTGGAAATATGAGGTGTAGGCTTGTGACTGAGTTTCTCTCACTCTGGTCAAAATATGTTAGGCTGAAAAAAAAAAAAAAAACAACGACACGTAAATTTCTTCTCCATTACTTTTATGTTTGGACGTAAAAAATTGACACCAGTTGGGAAGTTGTTGTGCAGTCAGCATCATCCGGTGTTAACTCTACAGACAGGTTTCTTCTTTAAGGCCTATTTATCCTGTGTATCTCTGGCTCTTTGTTTCCTGAAGCCCAGCTAATTGTCTCCAGTTCCTTCTCCATTTACAATTGTATTGTGCAATAGCTGTTATCTGTCACCAAGATCAATGTAAAAGTAATAATACTTACCCCCAGTTAGAAGTATGTACAGCAATGATACCTACAGCCTGCACCAATGTATTCTGCATCCACTGTCTCCTCTGAGTTATAGCCATTTAATTACAAAGAACAGGGAGAAATCATTGGTAATTTTCAAGGGGACAACTAATATCTCATACTGAGGAAGACGGACTGAGGAGACAGTAGAGAAAGCAGACTGGGCCCTCTAGTGCTCAGCATGAAGAAGTAATCTTTGTGAACGCGCATTTAAGTGAAGGATGCTGAGACATCAAATGCAGTCAGGAACAAGATGAGAATTCATCCTGTAAAAATGACTTGTCTTTTGAATTGCCTCTACAAATATTGCTTCTCCCTTTTAAAAATATAAATATTATAACTACACCCTATTGTATCAACACCAAATGCTCATTGTTCAATAAATCAGATTGATGCCTGGGACAGATCCAGGCTGTGATATTCATCAGGCCTAAACAGGATTATGTGTGGAGCATTACATCACTCCACTGTAAGCAATCCTTTGATTTTACACGGCACATTATCCACATGAGTGCATGTTTCACATAAAAACATATTGTAAAGTTTCCCCTGGCCTCCTCATCTCCTCCTCTCTTTATACAGATGGAGCAATAACCCGAGTGAGCTTCCAGGTGTATAGCTGTAATGGTAAAGAGAGCTGTTTGAAGTAGGACTGTGATGACTGATTACTAGAAAGTGTGTACGGATCTGCCTTATATCCACATTGGGGTCACACACTTGACTTAAGACCAGTTGATTGGGAATGGCATGTGCAATTGGGGACAAAGTCCATGTCCCCAGTTGTTCAAACCTTGATTTTGGGTAGGTTGAAGATGGGGTTAGGTTTAGGCATAGGCAATTAGTTGTTGTAGTTAGTGTAAGTTTTCAGGAAATCAAAGTTTGTGCCCAAAGGTCGGGTAAAAATGCCAAAATACCCCAAAAGTGACTTAAACCAAGGTGTGTGTGTGTGTGTGTGTGTGTGTATTATTTACATTATGGGGACATAAATCTATTCACACAGTCACATTGTGGGGACTCATCTTCCTTCTGGGGACAAAATGCATGTCCCCATAATGTAAACTGTTACCTTTTAGCCTGAAAATTTAGGGTTAGGGTTAGGATTAGGATTACGCAGGTACTGGTTGTGGTTAGGGTCTAGAGAGGTGTCTAGGACATGAATGTATGTGAGGATAAGCGGTAGAAAATGGATGGATGGCTATACACACAAGTACATACAAGTAGCCTACATTTAACCCATCCTGAAGATAAGGAGCAGTGTCTCTCTCAAGGACACAACAATATGTAGCCTGAGCGGCAGCCACCTCACCACCATTATTGTTCAAGTGTTTTCCATGTCTAATGGTTAATTGGTGTTGCAAAATTGTCCCGACCAACCCTGTGCCATCCCATACAACAGTCAAGTCTTTAAAATGGTGGTCCACAAACCAACAGGTAACACTTTGACATGTCAACAGGATGAGACAGGGATCAAATTTGTGGTTAAAGGACAACCAGCTCAACCCACTAAGCTACATTCTTGTAATCGAACAAGTGTACTGTGTATGTGGATGAGTGCTGTGTGCTTGTGTGTGTTTTCATCTGTGAGTGGGCCAGATGCTCCTCTGTGTCTTTGTCCCTGGCCCTACATCACCGTCTCCTCTGTTTGTTAGAGCAATGTTGGGGTGGATGTCGACAGATCTCCACGGCCCGTATGGCGTGAAAAGCCCTCTCATTAATTCTGCAGAGAAAGACTCGATTACTGAGCTCCAAACCTCTTACTGCTGAGAACAGCCTTTCCCCACATGCATTGATTTCTCTGGCCCGTTCACCCCTCACTCTCTCTCTCTCTCTCTTTGTCCAGGCCTGCTCAGCACATGCTCCTCCACACTGAATCATCCGAATATCATAATATAGCCCATGATGAATGCTAACTAGACAGCAGCTCCTGCTTTGATTAATGTAGATACCGCACTGGTTCACAACAGTGGACCTGGTGCCTCACAGCCGAAACCACAGATAACTATTCAGTGGGTATTAATCATGGTTAACCAGGCAGCAGTTTCTTACAGGACAAATGAAGTAGCTTACTGTGGACTTAGCGGTACAATGAGACTACCTCTCACACACACACACACACTTGCTGTAAACCAAAATATATTCACACAGCAATGAGAGTACACAATGCACAAGGTGAGCTTTTGATGCTGGTTTAATTATGTGTCCACCCAGATCTGAGGCACTCTGCACCGAACAGAGGGACCAAAACCTGTTCTCACCTTGTTGGACAGCTACTACCTCATTTAATCTTTTGTTGTGTGTTTTTTTTTTTTCTCCTGACTTTGCAGCTCCATTCAAAACAAATCATCAATCTTTATAGCTTCTGCATTTTTATGGCTGCATGGCTTTTCTTATTTTCTGGAAGAAATCTGATGACTTAAACAAGTCTGTCATAAGCAAATGGCTGAAAGTAAAACAACATACAATTCCATTAATAGGAGCTAAAGCACTCGTAGGCAGCAAAGCAGTGTTATCCTTTCTGGGTATGTTTAGTGTTTATGTACCTTATGGGGTGTGGAAAAAAGTTTGTTTTGTTTTCTCTATGCTTTTTCTATCCATCAAGTTAAATATTTTCTTGGGAAAATTAACATTTACATTCCAAAGACTTTCAGAAGATGCTCATTCATTCACTTTCTGAAAAAATAATGCCATGGAGGATGAAATATTGTTTCTCCCACACCCACTCTGTTGCCCTCATGCATCCTTCCAATGCACATGCTTGTGTGCAAGAGGATGAAACACTGGATACACTACTGCTTCACATTCAAGCATCATTAAAACTCTCAGGCAGAGATGTCAGTAATGCTGATCCAGGAATCCAGGAAGAAATACAACATTGATTTTTAAGTACATTTTTTTCTGACGATATTTGAATGCAGGATTTCAGTTGTTATTTCAGAACTACTTCCAACTTGCTGGAGAGGCACAGGTGAACCACAGTGGGTCTCCAGAAAAATATGTATGAAATATGTCACAGAAGAGATCACAACCTTTACCTGCTATAATTCAACCACAGTGTTTTTTTTTTTTTTGTTTTTTTTTTTACATCATTGTGTTTTGCTGCATATCCAGAAACAGGAAAAATCAAGCTTTGGGGAAAAAAAACTAAAATTAAAGTTAGATTAAGCTCAGTTTCAAATTGAGTTTTTTATTAAACTATGATTTGTTTGACAGATACAAATTAATTTACTGTGTGACCACTTTCTAAAATATGATGCTTCATCAATTTAATTAGAGGCGATTAAATATGTATTGTATAATAATAGGCCTATTCTGTAACTACTGATTATTTTAATGTTTGATTAATCTGTTAATGATGTTCTCAGATAACCAAAATATTGTTTAATTGCTAAAAAGTCAGAAAATAAATGTCCATTAAAATTTCTCTTTTTTACGAGAAAAGTTGAGGGGTTTTTTTTGGTCTAACCAACATTTACATTTGAAAAGATGATAGCAGCAAATATTGTATTTTAATAACAAATGTGGTCTCCACTTCACTGTGTGCGGATGTGTTTGCACTATATGAGCACTTGCAGGAGCTGAGGTGACCAACTTAAGCAGACCTGCTGCCCCCTGGCTGCTTACTGATGAACCGAGCCAGGCCCAGGTCCATTCCCCAGGCATGGCCTACTGCGGGGGAACATAACCTCACTGTCTCTTAACTCATATCTCCAGGATCAAAAACACTTTTTTGAGTTGATTCCCCCTTGGAGAGAATTTCAACACATAAGTTAGAAAAGTAAATGAATGTCAGTTAGCTGTGAGCATTCAGGACCAGGCCATGCTAGATCCTTCATTGTTCTTGCCCGGATGACGATAGACGGATGGACGGATGGATGTATGGGTGGATAGATGTATGTATGTATGGATGGATGGATGATCATCAATGAGCCCTAAATTAACAGTATTGCTGATCACCAGAGTATTTTTTATGTTTCTGTCATGGTTAATCCACCAGTGCATGCAAGCCTTTTATTTTAAATATATCTTTAATGTTAAAATTATTGTTGTTAACTTTGATTTTTCAAATTTACTGTTTTACAAAAAACAAATTGTGTGGGGATCCTGGTTTCTGCATTGGTTTTCTTTGTGTTTTTTCAGTAGAAAGGCATGGTGTTGGTTTCCTTGGGAAGTTTGACGAGGCACACCTGCTCCTCATTCACCTCATCAAGCTAACCATAAAAGCCTGGTTCAACCACCACTCCCGTTCCAGATATTTCTGTCTCCATGTGGTAGCGCAATCATATGTTAACTCATATCTGTGTATTTCTCATGCCAAGGACTTTTTTTTTTTTTTTTTGTCGTTTGCGTCCTCTGAGTTGCTTACCTGTTCCTCTTACACCTTCTGCAACCAGCAACATAACTTCAGCTCATTTGCCGACCTGCCAGCCTTGCCCGTCACCTTATTACTTTTATAATTTTTGTAACTAAAAGGACATTCTTTTACTTATCTTTAACACCTTCACGGTGTCAGCTTGGAGTCCAGTCCATGTAAAACATTAACACAATGATTGCAGTTCACAATAAGCCAACTGAGTCTTCCATGAGAGTCTTCCTACATTTATCAAGTGCTATAGTTGACTTTTCCAGTAGTGCTTTGTCTGTGCCTGTTAGCTGCACCTGTGTGTTTAGCTCAAATGTGAAGTAGTTTGGTGATATTTTTTTTGATATATTACATTTGACTTGTCAACTGATGTGTGTGGGAGTATTTTTTTTTTCATTAAACAAACCATTCAGAAGCAATTATTAGCAATTTATTTGCTAAGTCTGTTTTCACATTTTGGTTTTACTGAAAAATTTATTTACAAAGTGCTCTGGGAAAAAAGAGAGGGAAAAAATTCACGTACGTGTCTGTCACTAGACTGTAAGGAATCTCAAGATCTCTAAGCTCTGCATGACAGGAACAACTGTGTACTCAAACTGTAATCAACTGTAATGCTTCTCATCATTGCGGTTCACTTTAACCGGTTGTTCTCCAGTGGGAAACCAAGAAGCACACAATAGAGATACAATGTCACACTCTAGTGGTGAGAGTTTGGAAATGCTGCCAAACAGTAGGCATAATAATAAATCCAAGGATTATGGGTGCAGTTTACTGTCCAGTGGCTGTAGAAATTGTCTTTGTATTGCTAAACAATACAATATTGCTGATGATTGAAATATGTATTTGTTGTTAATGTTGCTACATTTTGACCACCACTTGCAAATGTGACTACACTAACTAAACCTCTATAGCAGTTATTTGTTAGACACCAGGTTTTCTTTTGTCTCTTTTCTTTATTCTCCCTACCCTAAAACTACCATACCCTGTTGTCACTGTGGGTGTGTAATCCATATATTTTGTATGTTCTTCAATGTTACGTTAAACCAGGACAAAAAAAAAAAACAGGAGGCACACAGGTTAATTAAGACATGTACAACAAAATCACCAAAACAGATGCACACAAATAGGTGGGAGGAGTGTGTGCAGTCAGTAGATTTGGATGAGGACCTCTTCCCAAAGGACTGACTGTTTGTTTTGATCCCAGGTTTGTCTCATGCCGCTGAGTACGTCCAACAGGTCTACAGCCCTGGAGACATAAAGCAGAGCAACAGCAGAGGAACCAAACAGAGGAGCGCCTCATTGAGATTTTCCAGAATGCCCCTTTCATTAACATATCCCCACAGTTTTACTGCTGTGAAATATGTGATACCATAATGCATAAACTTCACGGTACATAGACATCATATCAGCAATATTATTGCAGTTTCAATGTCTGCTTTTGTAGAATATGTCACAGAAATGAAAAATGAAATGAAATGAAATAAAAACCCTCTAATGCTTCTGTTGTATTAATTTATTTTTCTGTGGACAGAAGTCCACACGATAATTTTATTCTGACAATGACGGTAGGACAATGTTGCAAGGTTCCAAAAATAATGATGATTTAATGATGGATTATTACAAATAAGCAATTTTATTATGAAAGGCAAACTAAAAAGAACACGTGGGAGATGCAGCAGTTCAGCGAGGCAGCCACCATACGCTCCAGGCTGTGACTGACATCCTGTAGTTAAGGTTGCTCCTGTGTTCACAAGCTTCAGATAAAAGGACAATTGTGGCTCTGTCATTTTTTTTTTTCTAACACCTCTACAAATGTTAAGTGTAGTTTCAGGAAACCAAAGTTAATACCTAAATATGCACATACATCATCATACACTGACATATCATCTCACTGCATTTCTTATTTCATGCAGCAAAATGTACCAGTGAAGATGAACAAGAAATTATAAAATGTAATACTAATGTCAAATTTCTAAATAAATATCCCACTCTTTATTATTGTATTATGACATTTTCCCCATAAGTGGAGTCACAACAGTAAATCCTAAAGACTACATGGTGAGTGGAGAGCATTTTGAACTTTGCTAAGGTCACGGCCAAGCCACAAATCCACTCATCAGTCATAGTGGTAACTGTCTGCCGACTGCTGGTTCAGCTTGACTCTTCAGCTCAGTTATTGGTCCAGAGCTGATAGCACCACAGGGGATGAACCTCATTGGGCAAGAGAATGGCCTCTGAATTCAGTGAATCTGAAGTATAGGGGGTTATTAATGCCAAAAGCAAGAAGCAGGAGGAGAATGTAAATAAGAAGACAACACATTTCTAGCATGCAGTTCAAAGCACTATGCATCATTCAAATTCTTTTTTTTTTTTTGTTTGAAATGGAAACTCCATCAAAATATCAAAACATGAGTAGTCAAGTCAATTTTTTTTCCATAGCCCAATATCACAAATTACCAATTTGCCTCAGAGGGCTTTACAATCTGTACAGGATATGACACCCTCTGTCCTTTACAAACAACCCTCACATTGACTAAGGAAAAACTCCCCCAAAAAAACTTTTTAACAGGGAAAAAGAAACTGAAGAAACCTCAGGAAGAGCAACAGAGGAGGGATCCCTCTTCCAGGATGGACAGACATGCAATAGATGCCATGTGTACAGAATAACAACAATGAAAAACACATTAACATATAATAACAGTTAATACATATCGAATTGTATGAAAGTGTCCAAGGGGATGAAGAGCAGCATCAAGCTGTCAGCAATGGATTCTGAGTAACATGTCCTCCTCCCCCACCACTCCAAACAGCATAGCAGCATGTTCTCCTCTCCACCATACCAACTAAATGAAGCCGAGGTAGCACGTCCTCCTCTCCACCATGCCAACCAGATGCGTTCTTATCATGTGAGATGAGAACGCACAGGGACTACGAGGCACAAAACTAATTTTGTGTTATACTACTCTAACAGACAGGACCTGAGCAGCATATATATATATATATATATATATATATATATATATATATATATATATATATATATTCTTGCTAAAGGAGTTACTCCTCGGTGGCATCAATCACCCTCCATACAGAAGAAGGGCTTTCACCTCGGTTACAACTCGCTCGCTCCGTATAGGGGCGCAGTAGCGTTTCCATTTACTCCTACCACATTTGTAGCCTTTCACCCGCGACACACTGCTCAAATGACAGATCATTATGTGAGAAAATGGACTAATAAACGACTCGCTATTTCTAGGTAAGCCTATTTTTTTTTTCTTACAATTGTGGTGTTTTTGAAGGATGCGCTCCGTAGCTTTGCGGCTGCTGCTCAGCATCAGCAGCATGGAAACCCCCATATATTCACTGTGTGAGACTGAAATGGTCACCTACAAAATACATTTACTGAATAGCCTAATCTGCAGTATATTTCCGATCAGTGGTGGATGTTTTGTCACAGAAGCGCTGGTGCACATTATTTCCAGATGTGTTTTATAACAAGTGGTGGGCCAGAATAAACATAAGGCTTGTTCATCAACAGCATCTGGTTGCAGTAATCTGTCACATGACGCGTTCTCTAATCCATAATCTGGCATACAATACTGATCTGATCCTTCCATGGAAATTCAAAACAGCATTTCAGCATATCACGATTATTAGAGGACACTGAAATGCAGTAGGCTATCGTTCATTGTATTGTATTTATATATAATATTATTCCCAATCACACAGTGTCCCTGCCACTTGCCTTTTGATTTGTCAATCGTTCAAATCGATTAGTTAAAACTGCTCCAGCTCTTTTTCCCTGTGTGTTAGTGAAGGGAGGGGCCACTGCTGGATTTCCATGGGAGAGAGAGAGACCATGTCGGAACCAACGATCCATAATCATGTTATCATTTGTTTGCGGATAGACAGGTGTATTTAGTGCCAAAAAGCCAAAATGCTGAGATGCAGTGATATTGCATCAGACTCCTACGTGTCCTCTATAGCGTTGCATGCTTTGTTTCCTATCGTGGTACGTGGTTAGTGCGCTCCTGTGGCTAGACACCCGCACCTGTACTCCGTTCAGACTGAGCATGCGTCATGCTTTATGTGCTGCATGCATCATCAAGGAAGTCCCAAAGTGCAAACCTCTGATTTTTACGTTTCATCTCAGAGTACATTCATAATAATCTCAAGGATTTTCAGTCTGCAGAGAATTTAGTGTTTACTTTCACAATATTGTTGGATTTCTTAATGGCCACAGCCATATTGCGGTAGGCTATGTTATAGATAAAATTAACTTAAATTACTAAATTTCCCATGCAGACACGTTTTAAGATGAAAATATTGTGTATATATATGGCAGGGGTCTGCAGCCTTTAGCCTACTATCATAAGAGCTATTTGGCCCTCTCTTCCAGCAAATAACATTTTGAAGAAGCCACAAAGTATAACACAACTTAGAAGGTTTTACATAACGTTATACTGTATTTATAGAATATAGAATAACAACAAAGAAAACTGTTATATTTGACTTTCTATTTTTACCTTTTCTAATAAATGAAAACACCAAATTCTTAGTATTCTTAGTAAGTGATGCATGCTTAAAAATGTTATTATATTATAAGTTAATTATGCAACAAAATATATAAATAGAATTAAAATAAAATATTCTATGTATATAAAAAGAAAAAAAAACAGACGGAGCAACTGCAGAGGGGTGAAAGAGCTACATTCGATTACGGAGCCACAGGTTGCCCATCCCTGGTATATGGGGAAAGGGATAAATAAGAGTGTGTGAGTGTGCATTACCAACTGTATAATTATCTATCTGATACATGTAACTAAATGAGACCAAATATGAGAAAACATTAAATTACTTACTTATTAATTACTTAGGCTATTACTTGTTCTTTTTAGTCTGAGGTAAAACCACAGTACTGTTATAATGTTCACACATCTGCAGGCTTGTATCTGTACACTGCACTACACTAAAGTCAGCATTTCCTGTCAAACCTCAGGAGACCCTTCACCTTCATGTTTAACGTCCTGTTCATTTTGCCTTATCTCAGAGCTCACCACAAGTTTACACCGATACCTCCATCAGCGATGTAATCTGTCCACAAAGGTGTTTTTTTTATTGTGCTGAGTTCAGTAAGTCAAAATCTCAGAGTGTACCTAATGTGGAACGAGATATTTTTTCATGACAGTGCCATATGGGGTTCTATTGCTGTGGTGACAAGCATTGTGCAGAACTAATGCAGTTTAATTTGAACACATTTTCTAACCCAGTTCACAAAAGCAGTAGGGCCAGAGCAGGATAAAGTTCTCACAAATGCTCCATAAACAATAGAGAAGCAGAAGCATCTATCAAGTGTTAAAACACTAGCTTTAATGTCAGTTGACACATTCGTCTTTATATTGTTTCATCTGCCAAGTCAGCTACCCATGCTTGCTGTAGTACTACCAGCTGGGTTCAAAACAGTGTGATCTACGTCACTCAGTGGTGCTGAAATGATTTGACAAACAAATTAGGGACTTTATATGAAGATCAAGTAGCAGTAGAAGCAGTAGAAGTAGTAGGTGGAGTGGTTCCAGATTGCAACCAGCTGAGTTCCCCTCTGCTCACTCCTCCTTTTCTGAGAAAAGACCCACTGAGTTAGAAACCTCTTCTGGGTACATGTAAGTGGTCTAACACTTCTAAGTCTCAGGTGACTATACTCTAAAGTTAACATATGTATATTAAATCTTAGAGTGCCAGAAAGTGCCTTGTGCCATCGTTTTTGCCCATTTTGAGTCATATTTCATGACCCACAGAATATTAATTTATCAGAAGTCGAGGCCATTCCCCCCCAAAACACCACTTTTTGTCCAGAATCTGGCCATTTTGCTCTCTAATTTGCTCTACTTCCTGCTTTGATCTCCGTCACTGTGTGCTCCGACTACATTTCCCAGAAGCCCCAAAATTACTCACAGGCTGTGGGAGACTACTATCGGCAACCCACTGCCAAAAAAACACTTTGACGTTTTATTACGTTGATGGCACTCAAGTGTTGGATTTTAACTGATGTGGAAAAATGTCAATGGTTGTCAAAGAGGTAAAGTATATTCCGTTTCTGATAATGGATCCACCACCCACACTGGACCTTTAATACGTAAGAGCTGCTAAATAAATGTTTTTACGGCCACATAATCTATGAAGGGAGCAGCAAGTGAAATGACTCTGTGTTTGCTGACGGACAAGTTTTTGCCCCACTCTGAATTTCAAATAATACAAATAAATCAACATTGCCTTCATTTTCTCAAATAGAAAATTTTCAAACACTTTCTATTAGTACGGTTACATACAAAAAAGTTCTCTAAAAAGTTCCTTAATTATTTTGCCCCAAATTTTATCTGTAAGCTCTGCTGTTTATAACCTACACAATTCACTCCTCTCTTGATTTACCCTTGGATTCTTATGGTTCTGTTCCAGAGTTGAATTTGTAGTAATATAGATTATTACAAATGGATTGGAATTTCTTACTTCTGGAACAGAACCAGGACATTCTGGTTTCACTTTGGCTCAACATAGCCTGATATGTATGAGGTCAGATCTCTGAGTATTTGTCATAACCCTACCCTCGTAATAATGCTTGTACAATCTCTTATTATAGCCTGAGACTGACAACAATTATGGAAATGTGTGCTACTATGAGGCATATAGGTAGATGAGATGAATTGCTAAAATAATGTAGATTAGTTTCAGTATCATGAAATAGTAACACTGCTGTCATTGTCATCAAGGCACGAAGGCGAGTTCTTGATGCATGTTTGACTGTCTGGTGTGTGTGTGTGTGTGTGTGTGTGTGTCTGCAGTCAGATACATGCAACACTTAATGTCTATGTGTTATTTTACTTCATCCAACACAGTGTGTGTGACACATAGCATGTCAGTATGTGGCCTTTATTGACCCAAACCCAGCTTACTGTAGTTGCACAGTTATGATGATATTAGAAATTCATTATATGATCTCTGCCAGGATGGGGAGTAAAAAGTCAATAGGGGATGCCACACATCTGAAAGCTGGGAACATAACAATGTGCTTGATCAACACACAGTGTGGTGAGTAGTTTGTTCAAGACATAAATGTGAAATAAACAATAATTAATTCCCTGTTAAAAGTTTTTTTTGGGGGGGGTTTCCTTAGTCAATGTGAGGGTCATTTGTAAAGGACATAGGGTGTCATATCCTGTACAGATTGTAAAACACTTTGAGGCAAATTGATAGTTTGTGATACTGGGCTATACAAATAAAATTGACTTGACTTGACAAATTAAAAATACTTTGTGAAAGTGTATAACATCTGTTGCAGCAATTTGTGGTTTCATGCCATTTGTTACACAGATTTGAGGCTAAATTTAATCATATTTACTACTCACTTTGATAAAAATGTCACATGTAAGTTACATTATCTTCATAGACTTATTCTATATATGATCAGTTACTATGAAGAACTTTCAGTTTTTGTCGATTTTGGTCGTCCTAGGGGGGCACATTTGTGGCTCTGAGCACAACTTTTTGGTGCTTATTGACGGACGTCAGACTTCGACGGACATCCGTGTCGTTCCACATCCAGTAGAAATTAGGGGTTACAGTCTGCCTTGTGCCATCTTGGTTTCAGTTCTCTCTGTCTCCATTTGCTCCAGCGGGCCAGCTATACAGCCTGGGTCTGGGCTGGCAGAGCAGCTGGTTGAAGCACTATGGCTTGAGGAGGGCCACTGCTGGATTTTTTGGGATTTTGCTTCATATAGCTCATAATTATGTTGAAGTGTGTATTCCTCTAATACCGCTTCTTTGTGTTTCCACAGCCTAAGCACCAGTCCTGGTGCTTAAAACTGGGGCCAGGCAAGCATCAAGTCTTTACTGGTCCAAAGTTAAGCACTGATTATGTCGGGGGCTTGGGGCGGGGTTATTGAGACCAACAAGACCAGAGTCGTTTGATCGCAAATGTATTGAAAGCACTCCCAGTATACACAACGTTTTGCACAAGCTGTTGCACACTGAAATCTAGAACAATAGTGTCCCACCAGTGCTGTGATTGTGGATGTACCCAGGCAATAGACGACCTCCGTCTCGCTGGCAGCCGCGATACAATCTCTGTTCGCTGGGCTCCTTGCCAATGGAAAAGCGACCGGTGTTAAGGAGGAATGCAGCTTGAACCAACTAAGCACTAGCACCAGCACAGAACTAACACCAAGTTCCTTTTGGTGGAAACAGCGTATAAGACTTTATACCTAGCATAGTTAGTACCAATGGATTCCTTTAGTTTTCTAGTGTTTTATACTCTGGGAAACTGAGAACATTGTGTATAATAATGGATTAATTTGAAAAATAATCAATGGGTTAATCAATAATAGAAATAATCTATAGTTGTAACCCCACATTGTAGGCTAAGGTTATGTCATAATAGCCGTGACTTTGACCTTTGAACTGTACTAAACCTGGAAAACAAAAGTATTATTTAAATGTAGTTCACGTAGAAGTAGTATAGTTGGTGCACTTGTCTTGTCGTGTCATTTTGTTTTTGTTGAATCATAAAAGAGGATGGAGAGAAGAGGATGAACAGCTGGGCAGACAATAAAGGTGCTTCATTGAGTTGAGGGGTAACTGAACAGTGATGTCTGTTGCCAGTGGGCCTAGTTCATGTTTGCACTCTGCAGCCAAGCAGAAGACCATTATTGGGTCAATGCCTACTTTGTCCCATCCCATTAATTCCCCACAGTGACAGTGGGGCCCGGAGGGTTGGATTACCCAGCCTACTGTAATATGAGCGACCATTATACTGGATGGACTGGAACTGGCTAGCACAACAGAACTAGCCTGGGTGCTATTATACAAGCTATGTAATGAGCACTAGCATCCCATGTGTCTTTTAACGTATTAGAGCACTTTTCTGATATCAGTATTGACTTCACAGGTGTTTGCCATCTTGAACCCTGTGATGGTCTGAAAAAATCCTTACCGTTCCTCTCTTATTACAGTAAATAAATCTGGAGCACACCATACCAGGGAAATTATCCAGCTGGCTGTGAGATAGTTGGTACAAACAGATAAAACCAACATGAGCCAGACAGATATACAGCTTGACTCAAGTCAAGTATTTCACTGACTGGGACAAGCAGCATACAATAACAAACTCACAATAATTAATAGTATTGTAGTATTATTATATTGTAATAATACTGATGTGGTGATGGAGGAGTTGCATTAGTGATGGCTAAAGTGTCCACACTGGCAGCATTATTTTGTAACCAAAACAAAACTTTTGAATTGAAAATTAACTTTTTAAATGTCTGTGACATTCTGTAGATACAGACACTGAAATTATAGTAATGTTACCATGATGTCAAAATATGTTATTAAAAGCACTACTAAAAGTGTACTTTTATCAATCAATTCTTCTTGCAGTATTCAAACATTTTTACTCCTCAGACTTATAAAGAAAAGAAAATGGAACTATATGAGTAACAAAGCTGTGAGGTTGACCTCAGCATTAGATTTCTCAGGCTGGTATCAAAGCTGTGGTTATCTTCTGTCCTACAAACAATGGTCATATGTGTGCAATCAGTCTCACAGCATGCAAAGGATCAAAAAGGACTAATACACAATGCTGCTGGAGTTTAATTTGGGGCTGTATGTTGTTCTAATTTAAAATTCAAAGAGCCAGTGCTGGGTTCAAACAGGGTTACGCGTTCTCACAGACTCACTGAATCACTGCTCCACTCATCTAACAGTTCCTACCTTACTGCAGTTTTACCAAAGGAATATTCTTTTAAAGTAAATGTTTTTTTCTTCCAAGTAAAAATGTTTCCACTTAATATGATATTGCATAGCAGTGATATCTTTGAGTATGACTGACAGTTTTAAGACTTTGTGGTTTCTTAGATGTGTAATAACCTCGAGCGGCGTCACCTTGATATTTCAAAAGCCTTTGTTTATCATAGAGGAGGAAAGACTTTGCAGTCCAAAACAAATAGGTTTCTGCTGTGAAGATAAAGGACCCGGTAGATAGGGCAGAGCCCATTGCTTATTAATATTATAACTCTGATCTCACTTTGAAAACAGAAATGAAACGAGCCAGATAGAAAATTCAATAGCAATATAAGAAAAAATGTCCCATTGAGAACTTCTCAATTTTTGGCTTTGTTTAGTTCAGAAGCAGTCAGGGACAGAAAAACAAACAGTGGGAGAGAAGAGTATTAGGTCACCATCTTGCATTGTTAACAGAGTGCCCTGGTTCAACTTTCAACACTCTCCCACCTCTGACCATATCATCATCACCTGATCCACTCCTCAAGATGCCTTATTAAATCCACTCACAATATGTCTCCTCACAAATTTAGTAGTTGGAAGCCCCAAGAACACGAGTTGATGAGCACTCCCGTGATCCCCATCGTTTGGTGTTAGGTGTGAGCGCGACCCCATCTGAGCCCGTCTTTTCCACATCTTGGCATTACAACAATATTAATCATGTTTGATATTCTCATAAATCTTAATCTTAAAAAAATTGGAAATGTGATGTCACATAACAGACAACCAATGGGTGCGCTCCCCCATTCTCTCAACCAGGGACGTGTCCACATTTTCCAGTGTCTTCTCTTCTATTTGGATTTTTTTTTAAAGCACACAAAATGGTGGCTAGTGCCAAAAGCTGCATCTCTTCCTGCTCCATTTTTCTCTGCTCAAAAGTAGTTGGAAATTTCCAAGAGGTGCATGATGGGAAATAATCTCAAGAGAATCTAGTTGTAGTCTTGTAATTAGTGACCCTGTAAGCTTCCCAGTCTTTGCAGAGTTTTGTCTGTGACTAAAAACTCTTCTCAAAGTCTTGAGATGTGAGAGATGACAGTCTTTTAAAAGTTTTGTCAAAGTCCTCAAGTGTATGGGAGGTATTACACGCAACTGAATGTAATTGGCCAGATAACATCAACATAAGCAGACCAACCACTGCTCGTGTGTTATCTTGAAATGTGCTACACCGTGTGTGTGTGTTGTGAGTCAGGCGTGTATCTACTGTGACAGACCTGACTGTCCAACTGAAAACATCCTGTCATCACATTATCAAATCTTAAGTCAGCTATTCATTGTGATTAACTAAGAACATAGCGTCAGTGATATGAACTGAAGTAGAGAAATGCAAATATAAGACACACAAATTTGATTTTATGCTCCCAAACTGTATTATTTGTACTTCATGAGGGATCAGATGAATTGACAGCAGCTCAAGGCAGCATGGTTATTTATTCCTATTCATTTTCTGTTGTTCAGCAAACTGCTTGGCTTGTGAAGACCCCATGGTATTCTGTGCTCAGTGATTATCATGCAGAATACTGAGCTGGGGTGAACCATTGTACAGACTGCTTTTTAGTTTCAGTGCAAAACATTGCGGTTATATGTTGAAAAAAGGGAGCTGTAGTGGCCATAGTAATAATGATAGAAGCAAAGGAGGACGTCCAGTGACATAGTATAAATAGTGACAAAGACTGAGTAAGCACGAGGTCATGATGGCTGGATGGTTGGGTCAAACAAACACTGTACTTTCACCCAGTCCGTATTATGCCTCATAACTAACTGTGTGTCATATTTGACATCATGTACGTTATGTACAACTTTTTTCTTTCTTACTCATCAGTGCATGCACCCCATTGTGTGCACTGCCAAGCATGGCAGAAAACTGTTGTCTGACAGTACTGAAAAAAGGCTAAACAAATATGTATTGAAGCACGATGGAATTGTGTCTTTTGTCAATAAATGTTCATCTTTACAGTGATCTGGAGTTACAGGAAAAGTTTGCATTGCAGACTTTTGAAACATTCCTACGCAGCCAGCAAAGGAATCTACAGATAGGATAACATTAGTCACTACTAGCCTGTTTGCAACCGTAAATGTTATCTTCACTTCTCCTGTCCCTCCTCTGCCGTGGGAAAGACCATGGCTGTAGCTATAAAGAGAAAGGCACTGTCCAGGTAACTGGACTGTCTGGAGCGCAGCAGATCAAAAAGACAGGTCTTTTATTTCAATATTTCAGGTTTGGATGGGCATTTTGAAGTTAATATTGGCTTCGACGTTTTCTACCTGGTAGTCCTAAAGCATAACTCATCATGAATCGCTGCTCACTGGTAGCTCTCACTCACTTCTTAAGCCCCGCTGTTTCAACACCGCAGACGGGGCCTGATAAAGGTCAACAAAGACAAAAGAAAATATCCTAAACATTTTCTCATTCTCCATTTCTCAGACAAACAGAAACACATGGCTACTTATAATGCAGCATGATGTCATCAGACCTTCCCTGTATCTGACCTGCAGTCAGATACTTTATCTATCATGTAGAATTTCATGCTGCGGGGCTAATAAGTATAACTGAAGAATATAATATTGTGCATGAATGTGAGGTCCTTTGTGTCCCTTTTTCTGCCCCATAGTGTGTGTGTACGTGTGTGTTCAGATCCATTGTCCCTCAGGTTGTGGGTTCTCTCCTGCTGGGTGTATTTTTAATTTTGAGAGGTCATTCAATTTTTTGAAATCTGGAATAAGAGCCTTGAACTTTTGAACAAGTTATGTCTCTTTTGGATAATATCGATGGGGGAGGAGCAAGCAGTTCCCTGCCTCCAGCCTGATGGGGCGTGTGAATATACCAATGTGCTGCATCAGCGTTGGATTATAAGAGGCTTTGAGAGACTGGCTTAAGAACTAGTATGGACACCACTCTGTCTCTTCCACTCCATCTCTGTTTCATTTAAATGTCACCGGACTTGTTGGTTATCACAAGTGGAATGGAGGTAGGAGGCTAAATTGAGCATATTTATCAGAACAACAATAGTATATATTATATTTGATATATTGCTGTATGTTTAGAGTTTTATGATTGTGATGTTGTGGAATTTTTGTATACTGTCTGTTTTAAGTTTTGTTTGTTTTAGAGTATATTATTTCTGTACTTTATTTTAGTGTGAGGTGTGTATATCAGCTAGCATGTTTACTTTGTTAACTTATTTTATGAGAAACGGAGTAGTTGGTAGTTCTTTATTTTTATTTATTATTTTTATTAACCTTTATTTATACAGATAAAATCTCACTGAGACCCAGGGTCTCATTTACAAGAGAGACCTGTTCCAGGTCGGCAGCAGCAAACACAAAGTTACAGTTCTGGTTTCTCTCTCTCTACTTCTCCCTCCAGTTATTGACATTGTTACAGGTTGTCAAGCACAGGTATTCATGTCAATGAATGCTGAAGTCAGGTTAAATGTGAGGCAAACATTTACTCAGACTGTTGAAATTACTGGGGGTTAATTATCAAGTTTCAGTGTCAAATTGTACTGACTGTATAAGCAGATGACAGCAAAATAATAAACTAATGTTTCAAGGTCAACAAAGGGCTGTCATGTTGTATCTGTCACGAGAGGAATAAATGTCCCGATACACTGCAAAAATGTTCTATTCTGCTGTTAAAGGTATCATGCACATAACTGCAGGAAAGTGCAGATTGCCTGTTTTTTTTTGTTTTTTTTTTAATGAATGCAGCTTCTTTTCTGCAGGCAGTGGCTCAGTACCATCCATCCATCCATTTTCTACCGCTTATCCTCACATAGGGTCACGGAGGGAGCTGGAGCCTATCCCAGCTGTCTTAGGGTAGGGTACACCCTGGACAAGTCTCCAGCTCATCACAGGGCACATAGAGATAAACAAACACTCTCATTCACACCTGTGGGCAATTTAAATTAGCCAGTTAACCTAATCCTCATGCATGTTTTCCGGAGTACCCGGAGAGAACCCACACAGACACGGGGAGAACATTCAAACTCCACACGGAAAGGCCTTGGACTGGGAATTGATCCCGGTACCCTCTTGCTGTGAGGTGACAGTGCTAACCACTACACCACCCGTGCCGCTGGGTTTGTACCACTCTCGTCAAACTACAGACACCAAGTTATTGTAGTTGCCCTCAAAGCACAGAGAGGACAGTATCACTGGAACACATGCACATAACACAAGTATTCTCAGCTAAAGGGAATTAAAGAGGACAAAGTGACAGCAACTGATAAACACCCTGTGCACTGTTATTGGCTCACTATCGGTTCAGACACGAACATACACTGCTAGTGGGTCAGAAGTGATGACTGAGAGAGGTTATTTTCGTACCGGTCTGCAAATTGTTTGTCTTATTGTACCTTTGTGTTCAAGCGTTAATCTGCAATGATGAGTGAAATACACATTGATAATGTATTATTATACAAGTATGCTTATGAGTAGAAATGTGGATAAGTCTCAAGCTGCGCTAATTAGTTATATGATACTGTGTATCAACTGCTACATCTGCACATTGTGTTAATGAAAGCTGTGACCTGTATTTGTGCTTGTTGGAGCAGAGAATGCATTTTACAGTTCATTACCAGTGTCTCTTGTTTTTGTTTTAGGTTTTATCGGTTGTGTGTGAGATCATAATGTCTTTAGATTGTGTTTAAATAGCTGAGGCAGTGTGCATAGGAGACTTATTGTGACTTTATACCTATGTTAGTGTGTGTACACAGTAAGTGTGTTGACCTGCCATGGCATCCCTATTCCAGAGGTATTTCTCTTATTAAAACCAGTTGGTTCGTATTAATTAATTAAATCTCTCTCTCTTTTTGCTTTCCATAGGATACCATTGCACAACATTAGTATGAAGCCATCTTTATAACCTGTTCAACCGTGTACAGATAAACAAGAGCCCCTGGAAATCCTTAATAAGTATTCAGCAATGGGGACACATGGAGCATGTGATGCAAGCCAAGAATAGGTTATTTCAGGGACAAACCTGACAGAGATCCTGGCCACAACATACTCACTTTTGGCTTCAGCTGATTCACTTTTTCTTTTTCTGACACAGTAAATACATAACTCTATCTCCCAAGCGTGAAGACCTGTCCTTTTTCTGTGCAAAGTGCCCCTCAGAGGGGAAATGCCCATCTTGCTTAATGCCGATGCCTCCTTCAGCTCCAAACAGGAGCTCCTGGACCTTCAGGACTGCCCTCTCAGCGCAGGACCCTCTCTGGACACCCCGAGTCCCCCGGACTCACAGACAGGCAGCCCACTAGGTTCAAGCACCAGAAGCCCCGGCAGCTCTGCAACTGATGGCCCCATTCGGCCCTACATTTTTACTGGGTCTTCCACTCTCCCGGGGCAGCTCAATGGGTTGGAAACAAGACCCCATGCAGAGACACCTTTGGGGTTAGAGCTGGTCTCTACCGACTCAGATCAGCTGTGTGGCTGGGGGGCTCTGACACCCAAAGCTATCCAGGTTTTCAACACCCCTCGCTGGGTGCTGTTCTTCCTTTGTGTGGCCTCTTTCCTTCAGGGAATGATAATCAATGGCTTCATTAACACAGTGGTCACCACCATTGAGAGACGCTTTGATCTGCGCAGCTACCAGGCCGGCCTCATCGCCAGCTCCTACGACATTGCCGCCTGCGTCTGCCTGGCTTTCGTCAGCTACTTCGGCGGGACTGGACACAAGCCCCGTTGGCTGGGGTGGGGGATGCTGATCATGGCTGTTGGTTCTCTGGTGTTTGCCTTGCCTCATTTCACCACACCCCCTTACCAGGTCAGTTTGACCGAACGAACAGTTATGTGCTCAGACAACCGTACCAGCCCGTGCCAGGATAAGGAGGGTGGAGGATTGTCCAGCTATCGGTTTGTGTTCATGCTCGGCCAGTTTCTACATGGCGTTGGTGCTACTCCTCTCTACACCTTAGGGGTCACATACCTGGATGAGAACGTTAAGTCCACCTATGCGCCTGTTTATATTGGTGAGTAATTAATTTGGTATGACGTGTGGCTGTCAAATGTCTGATGTAGTACTCACTCACTAACATATGTTTCTTTCTGTGATTTGAAATGTTGACCAGTAAATTTGTTGAAAACCAAAAGCTGTGGTTTAAAACAAGGTGATTTTCAAATCACAGGAACCAAATTGTTATTTTTTTAGGCTACTGTAGTCTTTATAATACATGTAATATCTTAACAAATGTGTATATGTGCATAGAAGATCAGTGTGTGACTATGTTTGGTACAAATCTTGTTGAAACCTAGAGAACTTAATGCACTTTGGTTGCACAGAATAATGATAACACATGCAAACAGCAGGGTTTGGAGAAATTCCCACCCGCACCTTTTTGTAATAATCGCATGTCGATTTTAGACGTGTAGTGCATGCATATGATATGATTAGCTATAACCAAATATGCACTCATACACACACAATGATCTATCATCAAGTGCCAGAGTTTTGATTTAGTCTGTATCAGCCTCTTGTCACCACCCACACAAAACAGCAGCAGAACCCAATATAACCCACTCAATGATGTGTTTTCTCACCAAAACACACATGCACCGTCTATTCTATCACATCAAGTTCCTTTTTTCTCATGAGACATTACCTTTGTGTACACAGAGCCCAATAATGAACAATGGGGCTCTTTTAACTTGTGGGAAACAGGAAGTAGACAGTCAGTGTACTGACACACCCATGGCCTGTTCTGTGTGTCTTTCTTTCTCCCCAGGGATCTTCTACACGGCAGCCATTGTGGGTCCGGCAGCAGGGTACCTGCTGGGAGGATACTTCCTCAACATTTACACAGAGATCCACCTGACGTGAGTCTGCTTTGGCTGGCAGGATGGATTAAAGCAGAATAGAATAGAGTGCAATGAACAAACTAGAGTATGTTAGAATAGAACAGTTTGCAGTACAGTAGAAGAGATTAGAACACACCAGAAGAGAACAGACTGAAGTGTAATGGAATAGGACATATGAGAGTAAACAGTAGAATATAACAGTGTGGAGTATAATATAATAGCACAGACTAAAATACTGTAGAAGAAAATAGCATATTAGTATAAAATAGACTGGAGCATGCGACCATACCATGCTGTGTGGTGATTCTATTCTATAACATTTGATTGATTGATTAGAACAGACTGGACTATGGCCATGTCCACACAAAGAGGGGTTTAGGAGTAAATGCTGAAGTATTTGTCGTATCCCATTTCGATGTGTACGTCTTCTGCTTGTCTTTCTTCTTTGTTGTTACACTTGTAGTTGTTGTACACTTGCATTTTTGTGGCAGCGTTACAGCGTCACCCACGGGCTGGTTGTATACATACAGTATATGTATGTATACGTATATCAATATATATGTGTGTGCGTGTGTGTGTGTTGCTACAGGACAGCGATGACTCCAGAGAACCCACTGTGGGTTGGGGCCTGGTGGATTGGCTTCCTAGCAGGAGGAGCAGCATCCCTGTTGGTGGCATTCCCCATCCTGGGCTACCCACGACAGCTACCAGGTACCACTCCTGTCCACTGCACACATACACATACTTGGAACTCCAAAGAAGAAAGAAGCTAGAAATTGGTATGGGAATGGCAAATAACATCACTCACAGTCTGACTTCCTCTTCCACTGCCTCTTTCTGCAGGCTCTCAGGAGTATGTGGCTATGCGGGTGTCTGAAGCCCACCAGCTCAAGGATGGAAGCCACACCACAGCATCAGACCCTCAGTTTGGCAAATCAGTCAAAGACATGCCAAGGTAGTGTATCTCCCTCCATGACAAGAGAACAGTAGAGGAGTGGTTTTGAATACACTACAGAAGATATGATAGATAGGCATGATGTGGGTGGGCATGTGTGGGTTGTAAAGCAGACCAGAGTGAATCAGGTGTCTTGTTAGCTGCCTGGGAAAACCAGTTAATTTTTAATGACAAACAGCAGTAATTTCTTTTTTTTTTTTTTTGCGCAGAATGATTCCTTTCGGTCTGTTTTTCAAGGGCATGACCCACCAATCTGCTGCTTATCACTCGTTGCCATTATTGGTTAGGTTGGTTGATTATAGGTTAGCCATGAAATTAGTTAGGTTTAGTTTTGGCATAGTAAGGAAAAAGTGTTGCAACTGTCCAGTGGTGTCATTCTGTATAATAATTAGCTATGTTCGTTACAGGGAGAGTATATTTCCAGAGCAATGGACCTTTGGAACAATGATTGTTTGTTTGTCGGACAATGGGTTGTCTAATAAATGGGCTTTTGATCTCATGGGTTAATCTTTGGACTAATGGGGGTTTTGGAATAACAGGCCATCTGAACAGTGTTTTCTACCCCCTGCTGTGCAAATCCAAAAGTCAGTTGTTTAAAAACTGGATACCTCTCGTTATGAATGTATTAAGTATGAAGGCAAGTAACAATTCGGATAACATGCAAGCCAACAGCAGTTATTCTATGAACAGATTCAAATATGTGGCTGCAGAGTTTTACAGATGAGTGATACCCCTGCCTCTTTTCAGCTCAGCTGTGTGATGTCACCGCTGTAGCACTGGGGATTACAGACACAGAGTAAGGCGATAATCACGCCATATTATGTAAGATGACGATATAACTTTGGATTTAGTGCAGTGTTAATCTACATGAGGAACATCTCCAGGCTGTTGAGATTAGTTTAATTCAAAATGAAGCTTAAGTTGTCCTCACTTTTCTTTCTCCAGGTCTGTGCTGCTCCTCTTAAAGAATCCCACCTTCCTGTTCCTGTGCTTGGCTGGTGCTACAGAGGCCACCCTCATAGCTGGCATGTCCACCTTTGGCCCAAAGTTCTTGGAGTCACAGTTCAGTCTCAGTGCATCAGAGGCTGCCACATGGTTTGGTGAGTGATGAACATCAGTCTCCTGGGTAAAAGTTTGTGTTTGTTTGAGCCATCAGTCAACCTTAAACTCCTCCCTAAGTGTTGATCTTTTTACTACATTGATTTTTTTACTACATTAATGTAGATTGGTTTTACATTGGAGTTAGTTGAAAGTGGCGCATCTCATGCTATAGGGTGCTTTGGTACATCTTTATCAGAGTTGGGAGTAGAGTAGAACATTTACTGTCATTAAACATGTCAGTATCTAGTATCTATTCTTCTAGAGCTGCAAAAAAAAAAAGCCAATGGAGTGTCCACAATGAAAGGAGACATTCCTCCTGAGAGCAATGCAGAAATGCAGCCGGACTACCTGCACATGTATGCTGTTCTTCTCCCCCAACCAGGATATATGGTGGTACCAGCAGGTGGTGGTGGCACTTTCCTGGGTGGCTACATCGTGAAGAGATTGAACCTGCGCTGTCGAGGCATCATCCGTTTCTGCATGATGAGTGCGATGGTCAGTCTACTCGCCATCTTTATCTTTCTCATCCACTGCCCCAACGTGCCCATGGCTGGTGTCACAGCATCATACCAGATGGAGAAACATCACATGGACCAGTACAAAGACCTGTATGACAAGCCCAACAAGCTGCATCTAAGAAACAGGTGGGCAGTGTGTATGATGCCACCTAATGTACCTGCACCTAAGATGCAGTGATCCATGGCCCAATAAAGTTCAGTCAACATTTTGTGAACATGATGTCCTCTCTCTCAAAGCCAGGAGCCAGATAAACAAGTCTCATACCTTTGATTTCTTAAGGGAATGTATTGCAACAATACATTCCCAGTCCAAATATGGTGATGTGGATTACATACAAATAATTTTGTGGAATAAGAAGTACAGTGTATAACACGCTTAATGCACAGTATTGGCTTAAAAATGCACTTATTATCACTGTTAATGAGAATTCATGAGAAAGCAAACCCGTGCTGACTAATGATCGTCTTCATCTCCCTCGCACCCCACTGGTCTCCCTCTCTCCATTGTACCTCATTTTTGCAGATCTTCTTTAGAGGAAAACCTGACGGTAGGCTGTAATGCAGGCTGTAATTGTGTCAGAGAGCAATACAACCCTGTGTGTGGAGCAGACGGTTTGATGTATTACTCCCCCTGCCATGCTGGCTGCACTTCCATCAACCACACCGAAAGCTCCACAGGCAAACAGGTACAGTATGTACACTGTTCCTTTAGCTCTGAATAGAGAGAAATTGGACTTGATTTACTTTGATCTTGATGGAAGAAAGCATAATGCTATAAGCCCATAAATACAGATGATAGCATTTCTGCTCATATCCTGAAGTGTTCCCTGTTGCTGAAAAGTGCTTCCCTCTGCATCTCAAGACATGTCGTAAACTCATTTACATTATCAGTGTTAGTAGTGAAAATGCTAAATTCTGCAGCAAAAGCACTCATCTGCATTATAGGCCTCACCTGAGGCATTTCAGCACAATAAAATGTATTTCAAAAAAAGCTACTGGTCTTTCTAAATGATAAAGAGACATCATTGAAAACACAACAGTCAACAGGAAATGTAGTTATTCATATCTCTGTAGGATGTTATCTTTTTGGATCATGTGCACAGGTGTTGTGGATGTCCACATATTATGATCCAGTATTTATTAAAGGGCTCTTGACATTATACAGCTTACAATGCTCACACTGATAGACTCACCTAAACTGCATTGCTAATTGTGATGCAGTAAAATTAGGAAGCAAACACAAGGCTTTCATCCAGGAGATGCCTTCTTATGTCCCGTGTTTGCAACATTCAGTTTAATTTTCACTGTTCAAACATGCAGTTAATATAAGTCCATATCGTTTTTCCCTAAACCTAACTAAATTGTACAGCCTGAACCTGAATGAGTATTCTTCTTTAAATTCACAACATTATGCCTGTGCTTAGGAAGCCAGAGAGGATCTGACAAAGTATGTGATGTGTTGGCATTAAAACAAGTTGGCTTCTCCACCATATCTGCTAATGGCTGAAGTTAGAATTAGAGAAGTTAGAGTTCCTGTGTTTCTTTACTATTATTGATGTAACTGTTAGAGAACATACAGTATATATTGATTGGAATTTTCTTGGGATTTTGTGGCACTTTTCTTCAAAACTATGTACACTCTTTAATCCATTAAGATGTGTAGTATTTATGTTTTGATTTTATGGTTTAGTGACCTCATTACCACAAGCTGTGTGTTTTAGGTGTACTCTGGATGCAGCTGCGTGGTGGGTAATGTGTCTTGGGGCAAGGAGGGCTTTGCGCTGACAGGGAAGTGTGGCAGCTCCTGCCACCACATGCCAGCTTTCCTTGCCTTCCTCTTCATCATCATTTCCTTCACCTTCCTATGTAGCATCCCAGCCCTCACCGCAACCCTCAGGTGAGTGGCCATGGTGAAACCATAGTGAAAAAAAGTTTCTAGCACTGTTGAGTTTGGTATTTTTACACCAAAATACTTCATATTCATTGCATCACTATGACCACTCAGTGGGACAGATTTTACATTGTGTTTTTATTACACATGCATACACATAGTCATTTCTTCTGAAGATGTAAATTATTATGAAATTCATTACCCAGGTCCATCAGCACACAGAAAAATAAAATTACAATATAATAGCTAAAATAGTAATTAGTAAAAAAAAATGGGATTGGAATCTGTGATTTTCCCTCATATCCTCGCATGCAAGGGCTGTACTGTACATCAGTTCCCTTATCTGTTATTATGTAACTTGTCTGTTGATCTCTTTTATTAACAGCTCTGTATCCCAATATGGCACCACAGACAATACAATGCAGCAAAAGGAGCTAACAAAGTATCAACTTATGTTGTAATGCAGTTTGATATTACATGCCTGCATGTCCATTTCTTTGTCGTATATGCAGGTGTGTGCCAGACAGTCAGAGATCCTTTGGACTCGGCATCCAGTGGACTGTGGTGCGCACACTTGGTAGGTTCGCTGTATTCTTTAACTAAGTTAACTTTGAATCAATCATGATGAATTATCGCCACGCAGATGCCGTAATCTTGCTGAATCAATGTTACTGTTTGCCCACAGGTGGAATTCCAGGACCCATAGCATTTGGCTCTGTGATAGACATTTCCTGCTTACTATGGCAGACTAAGTGTGGTGAGCAGGGCTCCTGCTACCTCTATCAGAACTCAGCCATGAGCCAGTACACACTAGTAGCTGGTATCATCTACAAGGTAATACGAATATCCATACAGAAGTAACGAGTTCTTTACATCCAGTATTTCGAATATTTTTTTATTTCATACTTAAAAAGTATGCTTAAAAGGGATTTCTGCTTAACTTTAAAAAAAAAACTCAACAACATTGTTTCATTACACTGCCAAAGGAACTGCAGGAAAATTTTGGATGAGAGGTTGGCGTGCATGTTTAAAGGAGAAGTTTGACATTTTGGTCAAAGTTTAGATGACCAAATCAATATATAACCATTTTGTCTGGAATAGGTTAACTTAGTATAAAGCCTTGAAGCAGGTAGTAAAAATTAGCTTGGCTCTGTCCACGTTTAAAATTCTGTGCCTCGCAATTTTTTTATGAATGTAAAAATGCCACATTTGGGTTTCCCGACCTTTAGGATGCGATTGTGTCAGGCTGTTCTTCAAGGGACAGTTGCACCTATCTCCCTTAAAACCAATAACTTTTACACAGAATGTGTTTACTACGACTTAAAATCGTAAATTGTTTTCTGTGTATTATTTATCTATATTGTCAACTATCCCTCCTCACTACTATCATCTCTTTTTAGGTTTTGGGGATAATCTTTTTCCTGTTAGCCAGCATTCTGTACCAGCCTCCTCCTGAGTCACCCCAAAGCAGCTGTGAGAGCACTGACCACGGAGTAGGAGACATGAGCGACCTGCCTGTCAAAGACCTGCCTGAAGATGGCGTCATCGTCAACCTGCATGCCAGGTGATGATGTCATATAACCCTCCGGCCGCTGAGTCTCTGTCTATGTGTGTGTGTGTGACTGTCCAATAGAAGACAGCGTGTCATTGTCTCATGTTGTCTTGCTGAGGTGTGAATATTTCAGTCACACTAAGGTGTAGTGTTTTGTTGTGACAGCTACAGTCACGTGGCAGAAGTTTAACTTTAGTAAATATAGTGAGACAGACCACTTATGGCAGGTGGGTCCAACAAACATCCAAGCTGGAAAGGTTTTAGTGCTTGTACTTAAATGTATAGCTTTGTTGACCCCTGCTGGTACTGCACATTAGTACAGTTGTGCAGTATTGACGTCATGAGACAAAACAAGACACTGGCACGGTCTCCTCTGGTGGATCGGTCTGTTACACACTTTGGTGTGAAATGGAGTTGTGTATGTGTGTTGGTGCTGTTTAACGCAGTGTGTGAATGTGTGTTTGGGTGGTCACGGGTGGTGCTTCCTTTATACCAACAGCCTTCTCTCAGCCATAATGACACCACCCCCAACATGCAATCACACAAACTGACAAAGTTTAACTGAAATAGAGAGACACAAACTGAATGCCTTCATGCACATCTCTCTCAGTCTCTCTCTCACACACACACACTTGCGGTTGTCCATCGAGTCCGATGACGATGTCCACTTCTAACAATGAGTCCTGTAGAGGAGAGTAGTGATGCAGATGCCTTGGTAGACAGACCTTCATTTGGAGATGAAGATTCTTGGTCTGGAAGACCCAACGCCGGAGTCTCCCAAATAAAGCTGATGCCTGCTTGATCCTGTTCTGGACCTCACCGTCAATGGTGTTGTCTCCAGAGAGGATGGTCCCCAGGTACTTGAAAGTCTGAAAGATGGGTGGGCAATTTTTAGGCCACCTTTCTAGGCCCCTCCCCAGCTGTGGTGAGCAGTGCTGTCCTAAGTAGGACTGCTTAATCACACAGGGGTCTGCCAAAAACAGCTCCCACCCCAGCTGTTAGCGACCATAATAGCCCTGTGTTGCTGAGGTGCAGGGTTATAGCTAGGAGCTCCCAGTAACATTCATACCTGCTCCCGTCGCCAGACACACTGTTGCTGCCAGACTTCAACCAGATGTCCAGGAAACCCACCATGGTCAGAGGTGGATATCTGCGCACTGAATTAATTAAAGTACCATAAGGGGTGCGCTCTTCCCAGTAGCGCTATCTTCACCATGATGAGGGTAAGCCCGGTAGCGTGAGTAGCCCATGACGGCCAGTCCCTCAGCATGGGTGCAGGAGGCTGTCGGGTCCTTGGTCTTTTAAGGCCCGCCTTTTTCCCACCGCCAGCACATTGCTTTTCTGTCAGGTTGCTCCCTTACCCTTCGCCTAAATAGACTGCCCACAAGGCAGTGGGGCTATTTACCCATAGTTGGAGCAGGGGTTGACGGGCGTCAGAGCATGTCCACACGGGGTCTCTGGGGCCCCCCTGCTGCTCCAAGAGCCCCTACAGTTTAGCCTGAGACAGCAAGGTACCCAGTTACCATGTGTGGCCACGAGGAGGCACTGCAGCGGACTTGGTGGTGGAGAGGCTATGTACCAGCAGGAGAAGACTTACGCACTCGGCTCCTCTTTTCACCCCCAGCGGGGGCTAGCTGGTGGAAGTAGCTGTAAGCAGAGTAGCAAGCAGAAAGCAACATATGGCATGCAACATGCACTATCTACAGACATCTCTATGTTACTATACTACTGCACTCGGCGCTTCACACACACCCTGTGTGATATATACACACATACACACACACACACACACACAGACACACACATAGATACAACTTTCTAAAGTACATGCTGCTCCCAGAAGAAAATCCTGCTGTTACTACATGTATGTGTATCGGAGTGTATGACTGACTGTTTTTCTCAAGAATTTCTACAGATATCTCAAAACTGTGTTGAATCAGTTCAAACGACTTTTTAGAATGTAAGTTTTATGACATGTCCCTTTGTTTTGTGTCATTGTCCTTCAAACGACAATGAAACAGCTTGAGAACTTTCTAGTATATGTTAAATGCTGTCTATGAAGCGTATATGATGTGAAAAAAGACATTCATGTCCATCTTCTTTTTGTTTGTCTTCCATCATTGGGAGATAGTTGCACTGCTTTTTTTCCATGGTATACTGTATGATTTATCCAGGCCAATAACAATGAAGCCAAATCATTTTACATGTCAGGTTTAAAAAAAGGAGTATTTAAAGGCACTTATATAACTTATACAATGTGAATATAGACTATTGGTCACAGTCCAGCAGCACAAATATATTTTCAATTAGAAAAGCATGTGTATTTTTGATTGCCAGCTGGACACATGTACAAGATATGTATGACAGCAATTGGATTGCATTTCAAAGTATAAGAAGACAATGTGTTTGTGATCTACATAATATAGATCTATGACTACTGTATATACATGGATTTAATTGTTCTGACTGCTGTAGTCTAGTAGAAAGAGCCCTGAGAAGCTTGGAAATTATGTGGTGACACAATATAGGTTTGGTCACACCAGCATTTAACATGGCAAAATCAAAAAAAAGATATTTTAGATTTGTTTATATAACACAACTTTTCTAAATGATATTAAAGCTGGAAACACGACTTGTGTCAACATTAGAGACAAAGTGAAATCAAAACAGGTTTTGTTCGAGAAGTACAAAGAAAACAAATTCTAAATTCCATTTATTACATTTGTAATAGCACAAAGAACGACAAATACATGGAATATATATACCTTGGCCCCTGCACAAATCCACTGATCACAGTAGTTCCATAGGAATTAACGAGGACCGATTATTCTTATATAAAGTTCATTCTTCTGATTGGTTAGATTACTCACTGTTGCTTGATTAACTAAACTCTTCAAACTCCAAAATAGCCCTATATTTGGCACCTGGTTAGCCGAGAAATCACACTGATAATCCACCCAAATCAATATAAATGCATACATACTTATGATATAATTATCTGATAAGAATCCCTCCAGTTTATTCAATACATTTATTAGAAATAGCCTTGTATCAGAGGTGTTTTTGATCATGGGTTTTAAATGACTTTTAAATGACCTGCTTTTTTACAATTAACATTGTGCAGCGCTTCCGTTTGCCAGTGTAAACCAACTGTAGGACATTCCATTCAAGTGACATAATGTTGCTATTTGAAATGCTGGTGAGATCATGCCTTTGAGAGAGATATTATGGGAAGTAGCTTGTAAATTGGAGCTGCCAAGGGCAAAGCACAATGGGCACGATATGCAGCATAAATCAGCATTTATTTGGACCTAATTATCATAGTACTGTAAGTACACAAATGTGCCAAAGCAGCCTTGCCTAACTAGTTGTGTTTTTTATTGTTGACCTTATTTATGCAAAGAATTTATTTATAATATTTCAGCATTTTTTCTCGTTTTGTTACATTCACTGTGCATTGATCAAAGGAATGCTGCCCTAGCTCTCCTTCTGCCATCCTTTGTCCACAAAAAGTCCTCCTCTTGTCTTTATTGTTTATGTGGTAGTGAAACAAGTTGACAACCTACTGTACTGTATGTTTCCTTTGTTGTTGTCATGTACTTTGCTCATGTAACAAATGACCTTAACACTCTCCAGCAGATGTTGACAATGATCTGTGAATGTGTAAAAGCAGTCCTTCTAACTGTGCTTTTCAATCAGTCCCTCAGCTTTGGCAAACCACTCTGTAAATTGATTTCTATTTTAGTTTATTTTTTATTTTATTTTTGGTACTGTATGTTTTTTTAAAAAAGAAAAAGAAAAAGAAGTGAACTTGAAAGTCAATGATGTTTTTATGGAAGAATTCAAAGATGTCAAGTGTTTTCTAATTACAATACAACAGAATGTTACTTTTTGTGTGTCAAATTTTTTGTCATCTTCTGTGCATGTGTGCGTGTGTGCGTGCGTGCACGTGTGTGTTCTTTCTGAGAATAGAAAGGGACAAATGACATGATTCATGAAAAAACAAGAAACAAAGTGAACACAGAACAAATCATAGGTGGCCAAACATTGTTGAAAACCACAAATGCTTTTACAAATCTAAAATTCAGTCTCAAATCAAGCATTGTAACAAGTAGATATAAAATAAACTACCAAAGTGAGGTTCGCTACCAGGCGGATGCTTTAAAATATTTTTAGCTGATGGTCAGAGATGCCTTTTGATACTGAAGTTGTTGGTGATCACATGTAGCCATAAAACAGGTGGTCAAAATTTGTAACACAGCAACCACAAAAGGTCATTCAACACAGTCATAAATGATCATAACAAATATGAAACTGATGGGTCCAGCGGAGAGATGAAAAAAAGGTTTATACATAAGTGATATTCAAAGGAGATTTACAGAGAAAATCTGCATTCAAAAGTGTTAAGTTTGTAAAGAAGCCTGTTAAACTGAATACAATATTCTATACTTTTATGATCAGCAATTTCCTCCCTCCATCCCTCCTTCTATTACCTGAATCATTGGCCATTTGAATTACACATGTTATTGCATTGTGCACCACCAGCTCAATATTCTCAGAAAATGAATGAGACTAGATCCAGTGAATGGGTATACCTGACTACTGTTGAATCACATTTCATTAAGATCCACTGGGTTCCTTTCTGATGTGTTTTATGAGGCCTGTCTGCAACAGACACATGCTGCTGACCATCACACACACAGATGCATCATGAACAAACACACACTTAAACTAGAGCCCATAGAAAATGACGTAAATTAAATATTTGGCTTGAACACAGTGCAAACAGATGAGACATGAAACAGGAACAATAAAAAAGCTGATACTTTTCCACAGTGTGGTAGTCTCAAAAACCCATATTTATTTAACGCTATTATTTTGTGAAAGCTATCCTCAATAATAACAAACATACTTCCACTACAGCTCATTGGAAAATTACATAAATAAAAATAAATAAATAAAAATGGAACAATAGAATTAATGATACAAAAATATAACTTTTTAACTCAAATGCCTAAATACAAAATTGCTTCATAACCATGGAGACCTTATATCACAATACGACTTCCTATAATTGGAAGAAAACGCAAGGATCTAGTAGCTGCCTAATCTTTTCTTGTCATAATGAGATATTTTCAAGTAATTATGTGATCTGGATCTCTCTGTTATGACATGTAGAATTCTCTTTTGCTATTATTTCTCACTCATTGGCATCTTTTAAACTTTAGGTGGAGCCAAACCACCACTGAATGTAATATTAGAGAAAGCAATTTATTACCTCTGACTACAAAGATTGTGTGTTTGTGAATATTAAAACAAACTACACAGAGGCAGAAGTAGCAGACGTACTAAAAGTGCTCAGATCCTTTCTGATCCATAAGTAAAAATACAACTAAAGACACTTAAAATGTCAAAGTACAAAGCTCTCATTGGAATGTATGCGAAGATTCTTTGTCATCCAAGTCAAGGTCAGTCCAAAGAGCAAAAAAGAGAGTCAACTGGACTTGAAAGCTTTTGAGGACAATCCACCTCTCATTCAAGTGGGTTCTTTAGTTCTGGTGGAGAATCTGGATATGTTAGCAGGTATATTGCAATTCTCTACCAGTCAGTCAGACCTGAAGAAGCCTCTCAGATGACAGGTGAGACATCAGTGCATTTTTATAATAATGTTTTCATTATTGTTCAAACAAACATAAAAACATCTCTATTACACTGGATTACAAATGAAAGGAAATGGCTGTTCAATATGGCTGACGTCATATTATCCACTGGCTACGTCTGCACACAAACTTCAAACAACTTCACTTTTAGTGATCACTATCACTTATCACAATTATCAGGAATATGAAATAGATACACAGAAAGAGTACATCAAAGGCAACATGGAAGAACAATCATGCACATTTCTAGCATGGCCCTGGTTACCATGATAATATTTTGAATCTCCTCCTTATTTCCAGTGGGCAAACAAGAATAATGAAGTGTAAATGTATAGCTCTAAAACAGCATGTGGATCTAACCTTTGTGTCTGTCCACAAAACAAGTTGTATATCTTGTATGTAAGGTTGGTAAGATATTATTAATTTGTTGTCCACATGTAGATTCCAGAAGTATGATTAACATGCCCTTACAGTGAATAGAACCTACATATTTTTGTTAAATGAAGTCAAAATGATTCAATATTCTGGTAATTTATATTGATATTTTTTAAAGTACATCATGTTCTAGACTTTAGTGTAGCTGCTAATGATTTTTGCCTGTGTGCTATTTGGGGTTTTGTAATGTTAATTTTAAGGTTATGACAACATTTTATCTAGATAAATATTTTTTTTAAAAAAAACCATCCACAGATGTTAGTTTTATCTTTTATTCCTCAAAAAAGGAGGACTTCTCATTTGCAAATGTTGACTATTCATATTTGAAATTTGACATTCAGTTCCCACTTCAGCGTTGGTGTCGTGGTGTCTTTGTGCTGTCAGTGATCCAGTTGTCAGTTAGTGTGGAAAAAAATTGAGAATTGAGTTTAACGCTGCTGGTAGTTACTGTGGCAACAAGTGGCAAGTGACATTAGCACGTTAGCTGCCTTAGTGTCATCGTTTAGACAATAATAACCTATGAAATTACAATTCTGCATATAGCACATGAGAACAAGGACATCTCACTGACAAAGTGTTCTATACAAATTGCATTCTCTCTACTACTTTTGTGAACCCCCAACCTTAAAATTCAACCTGCATAACTGAAGTATGAGTATATACATTGAGGTTGTAAAGGTGAGCAAGTCAGCATGATGATGTTTCATTTCATTTCGTCACTGAAAACTAAAAGCTTTAACATTCAAAGATGAACGCATTTCATATTTTAGAACCTCTTTCAGCTCTCACCGCCCCCGATTTACTGTTACATAGTATTGAGATTATATATATATATTGACATTCCAGGCATTATTTTATGTTGAGCTGATGATCAATGGAGTAAAACATTCACAAATCACTGTCTGTCACTGTTCATCGCAGTCTCTAAAATTAGCTTTTTGCAATTATCTGCCACCAACCACTGTCATGTGCTCATATCTCTGCCTCGCTCTTGCAGCTGGTGGCTCATAATAAGTTAGTGTTATTGAAGATTGGCAACCACTCAGAATAATAAATGGCAAACTGTGATAGACAAACTATGATAGTAACAATGTAACATTTGGTTAAGGAATGTTAAATTTTGCAAAGCTGGATATAAAAAAAAAAGATTTTGTGGTGAAAAGATGTTTGAATGAAACATTGTGTTTTTCAAGTCGCGTTTACAGATTCGGTGTAACAGCTGCTCCCAGTGCCCTTATTGCTGTTTGTTCCACATACAGTATTTAATGTTTTGTCGTTTTTCTATGCACTACAGTACAACACATGCTGTCTTGTGTGTGAAGGGGTTGGTGTGGCATTTGTTGACTGTTATATATAAATTGGTGTTGAATTTCCATCTGTTTAATGGTGTGATGGCTTTCTACCCATCCACACCAACTTCCTCCCTACACTGACTTTGTTCCTCTTTATATTCCATCACCTGACTTTTTTAGAGGCAGCCCTGCACATCATCACTGAATTACTTTTTGTCATTGCACCCTTAACCCCTAATATGACAACAGTAATAAAGTTTGTTTGTTTTTTATTTAAACAAGACTAGAATGTGTGAATTACTTTTTAAAATTAGTGCAGCTCTAATTTCATTACCTCCTCATGCATAAGGAATGACACAATGGGAAAGTGTAATACAAGTCTTTGGCAATTAGACTCCTTCATGAGCTAAACAAGAATAATGGGCTCTGATGAGGTCACTGGAAGGACCAACAGGGATGACTCGTTGAGATGGAGACAGAGGTGAATGCTGGACTCAAGAAATGAGTGGGGAACAAGTGGGAACTGGCTTATTTAGTTGTAAGCAGGAAGAGTCAGATAAGAGAGATAGAAAGAGTAAATAAATAGAATAAGCACCAATCTTTGTTATTGAACTTAACTCTAAGCTATATTAGAGAGATTCAGCCAGAGGTTTAAGGTCTGTGTGTGTGTGTGTGTGTGTGTAAATACTCTCCCTCTCTGTGTCTCCAGCACTCACACACAAGCTCAATACTCAATGGTTTCTCTGGTGTACAGAGTGTTTGACCTTTAATAAGTCAGTCCACACACCAGAATTCAACATCAGCTTGTTTATATTCTGACCAACATGGCAGGATAGTCTGGTACCCAGAGCACGTCACTCAGGCAGAGTGCAACATGCACTGCAACCAAGCCATATGAATCCATACTGTAATGATTAGGATACTGATTTCCATTTGTTTCTTATTACAAAACCAATGGAGGTCAATGTGATCCCCTCACAGAGGAGCAGGGTGTCATGTCAGTGCAAACTATTGGTGATGAAGAGTTGGACAGTGGTGCTGTTTGTGTGTGCGTCAGTATCGATGGCATAGAAAATGTTAATGAGGTGTCCTCCATTCATGTGGAAAACCAGTTGTGTTGTTAAAAGAGAGAAAAGGAAAAAGAGCAAGGAGGGAGAGGAGCCCATCTTTGTTAATCAATTCACTGGCTGCATCTTAAAGAGGAAGCTCTGTTTTTTTACAAATGGGCCTTATTTCTAGGATAAAATACACCCATTTACTCACCCATATCACTTTGGAGTCATTTGGATTATTTCTGGATGATATCCACTTAACAGTGTGTGTGAATGCGCACAGGATTTTCTGTGTTTAACCTGTTGGTCATGACTTTTAACTTCTGGTTATTTTTCGATCTGAAAGTGTTTAGTTCTCTTTTCATGTCCGCACGGCTCGATTGTATCTCGGCTATGATGCTAGCTTGTATAGCCTCCATCTCCTCGTGCACAGTTTTGCAGCTAGCGCCGTTGCCAGCTTCCTCGCTTTCACTCGATAAATTATCAACTCCACGTATCCACGTTTTGCTGTGAATTACCCATAGTTTGTCATTTGTTCATCCCTTTCATTCTACTTTAAACAACTTTTTGTCAAGAGAGATTATTTATAAAGGGGAAAGGTAAGCTCACCCAAGAGCACTGAGTTTATGCTGCTTCTTGCATCTGTGCCATCCCAGCTTGTGACCTTTTAAAATTCTCATCTTTCTGTCACTGAGCTCCCTGTGTACCAGCTATTCCCACCCTCCCTATTTATGTTGTGTCCAACAGTTTGATTTATTTATTTATTTTTGAAGATCATGTTTTGTACAGGGGTGGCACGGTGGTACAGTGGTTAGCACTGTCGCCTCACAGCAAGAAGGTACCGGGTTTGATTCCCAGCCCGGGGCCTTTCTGTGTGGAGTTTACATGTTCTCTCCATGTCTGCGTGGGTTCTCTCCAGATACTCTGGCTTCCTCCCACTATCCAAAAACATGCATGAGGATTAGGTTAATTGGCTAATTTAAATTGTCCGTAGGTGTGAATGTGAGTGTGAGTGGTTGTCTGTTTCTATGTGCCCTGTGATGAACTGGAGACTTGTCCAGGGTGTACCCTGCCTTCTGCCCTAAGACAGCTGGGATAGGCCCCAGCCCCCCGTGACCCTATGTGGTAGTGGTAGAAAATGGATGGATGGATGTTTTCTACCCCATTTTCATTCCCAGGGGAATGAAAATGGGGTATCCCAAATCCTGAGGCTTTGTCTTTAGTGAAGACAGCATGTTTGTCACTAAAAAAATATTCTCATACAACAACATTATGATAAATTCTATGTTGCAAATAAATAGACTTAATACATTTGAATTTAATTCCTTCAAAGCCTTCACTACATATGAGACTGGACAGACTTGAAAAATCCAACTTGTTTGCAGAGCACACAACAGCAAAGCACTAATGTTATTTTTCTTTGAGACTTTTCCCAGCTTCTGAATCTATTGAAATGTTATTACTTAAAGTGGCTGCAGGACAGGCTTCTCCAGAGCGACATTATGATTCCTTCTGAGAGCCTTGCAGGTGAGGTTTTATTCAAATTCAGACTGATTCTGTACTGTTCTCTGGAGTAGAGATGGTTTTTCACACTCTGTACTCAATTATAGAGACAAAGAACAAACAACACTCAGCTTAGATAAGTTTTGCCCCACAAACACACACTGTCCATTCATAATAGACCATGGTATGACATCTGCACTGCTTTGCTGCTGACTCAAATGCAAACAAATTTCCTTCATTTTCAGGCTGGTTTTGTGTATTTGGAGCTAGTTGTGTAATGGCGATATTTGCTACTGTTGTTAATGAGGCATGATCGGCAAAGCATAACAATATGATAATATCTTTTTTGTGTCTTTTTTCCACTGCAATGAAGTGAAACAAGTCTAAGGAAATGGGCATGTACACTTAAAAAAACTGATGCACAAGCTTAAGCAAATGGAACAGAAAGAAAAACATAATCTTTCAGCACCACAGTCTTAAAAATGTAATATATTTAATTTAGTTTATGAGAAGAACATGCATGAGTATAATGTTCTCCTTCCTGGAGCTTAACCATGCATCAAAGAGATTGATATTGTCACAATGAAGCACCAACCACAATAATTATGTCTCCTGATGAAATTTATTTGTCACTCAAAAATGAAAAAACAACGCCACTGTGGTAAGTTGAGAAAAAAAGTGGTCTGTTCTCTGCTGTCACATCACTGTTGCTGTATTTGTGTGGAATCGCACTATTTCACATTAATACATTTAATTTAAACAAAGGCCAAATTGAACCGAATTAAGCAATGTTTTTGCACATTTAAAAAATTTTAGCACTTTGGTCAAAGTGAGCATATTGGTGTCATCTTCACCACCACCACCACAAGTTTGTTTTATTATAAAGAAGTTCGGCACATTTGACTGCATCAGCTTGCATAGTTTTTTTTCCTGGAATTCCTTGAACTTCTCTAACTTTCTCAAGTTATCTTCTATCTTCATCTTCTAACTGGGCTTCTGTATTTGCAGCCTGTGCTATGATCCAAGCTATTTGTGACACCCTACGTCATCACTCATTAAATCTCAGGGGTCACATTTTGTGCGTGTGTCCAACTGGAGCTAGTCATGATTAAATTAGCTTACTGCTAAATGTAGGAGATCACTTCCTGTTTTATTTTGAAAGTAACCCTGTCTCCCTCTCTTCAGATCATTTTGCTTCCTGCCCTCCTGTGTTCCCAAGTCTGTGATTGTCAGCCTCGCCCTGATTGTTTCCACCTGTGTCCCCTTACCTTTCGTATAAATAGTTTTGTCTCCCTTTTGTTTGTTGTGAGATCGTCTTGTCCCACGTGTCCGTCTCACATCCTTGTCTTCAGTTCTAGTGTTTCTAGCATTCGGTTTTCTAGCCTTAGAGCAGTCTTTTGTTTCTAGTTTTCTAATCCTCCTTGTGAGCTTAGATCTTTTGTTTCTAGTTGCTGTTTCATCCTCTAGAGTAGAGCATCCTTATTTTGGTATTATCTGTACCTCCAGTGTTGACTGCATTATTTTGTTTATAGTCTAGTCCCTCCTCATTTATGCATTGATTCTTTGTTTTGTTTTGTAATTTTTTCACTGCCGATCACTTAGCGTATTTACATCCTAGTGTCCATGTCACTATAGCGCCTTTAGTTTCTCCTTGGTTTTTCTCCTTTAGTTAGATTAGCCTCATTGTGAGCATTTTTTTGTTGTCAATTTTTCATAGCCTTCTAGGAAGAGATTCTTCTGTTTACATGTACAATTAAATTGTTTTCCCTCCTGCTTTTAGAAGTGGTTTTGATTCATCACTTTTTGTAGTCGAGTATAGTGCCAGTGTAGGGCTTCTCTGGCGTACGCCCTCACTCACCTGGAGGCACACGCTCTCCTTCACCTCCCCGCTGGAAATACTGTGCTCAATTACTGCTGTGATCTCAATAAAAGGCTCTTGTCATTGCACCACATCCCTGTCTGAGTTGTGCATTTGGGCTCTCATCAATGGAGCCCTCACAGGAATCGTAGTTTTCCTATTTAGCATCTCCATCCCTGCTAAATTACAGTTAATCCAATAAATTAATGAAAGACAATAACATGAATCCATGTGAGAGAAAATAAATCCACTTACATACTTCCTTATCCACAGAGCTTCAATCTATTCCCTTTCTTTCATTTCTGTCATTCACCATTTGTAAATAAAAAAATAGCTTGAGGGCAATCACCAGGTCTTTACATCCTCTTGGAACATTGTTGATGCCACACACCAATTCAAACAAATTTGAAGCATGAAATTGGATGATCACAGACAGGTGAAGATCTCCCTCTGGCATAATAGTTAATATCAGTTTATCAATCAGCAGCCTGTCTGCTGTTTCATTTATTCTGCACTCCATCTGTAATTTAAACACCAAATATGCTTTTCAGGCTTACCAACCAAATGTCACCGTCACAGCATAGGGTACATCAACTGAAATTAGAATACATTGGATCTATCAGGAGTGAGAATTACGATATCAGAGACACCATCAATCGGTCATTATATAACTAACCAGTGGTGACAGCCTGGTGGTAGCACTTGCTCTGAGGTATTGCCAAAAGTATTCATCCATCCAAATAATCAGATCAGGTGTTTCAATCACTTCCATAGCCATAGGTGTATAAAATCAAGCACCTAGGCATGCAGACTGCTTTTACAAACATTTGTGAAAGAATGGGTCGCTCTCAGGAGCTCAGTGAATTCTAGCGTCAACTGTATTATAAGAATGTGGAAGTGTTTGGGAATGACAGCAGATCAGCCACGAAGTGGTAGGCCACGTAAACTGACAGAGCGGGGTCAGCGAATGCTGAGGTGCATAGTGCGAAGAGATCACCAACTTTCTGCAGAGTCATTCACTACAGACCTCCAAACTTCATGTGGCCTTCAGATTAGCTCAAGAACAGTGCACAGAGAGCTTCATGGAATGGGTTTCCATGGCCGAGCAGCTGCATCCAAGCCATACATCACCAAGTGCAATGCAAAGCGTCGGATGCAGTGGTGTAAAGCACACCGCCGCTGGACTCTAGAGCAGTGGAGACGTGTTCTCTGGAGTGACGAATCACACTTCACCATCTGGAAATCTGATGGACGAGTCTGGGTTTGGCAGTTGCCAGGAGAACGATACTTGTCGGACTGCATTGTGCCAAGTGTAAAGTTTGGTGGAGGGGGGATTATGGTGTGGGGTTGTTTTTCAGGAGCTGGGCTTGGCCCCTTAGTTCCAGTGAAAGGAACTCTGAATGCTTCAGCATACCAAGACATTTTGGACAATTCCATGCTCCCAACTTTGTGGGAACACTTTGGAGGTAGCCCCTTCCTCCTCCAACATGACTGTGCACCAGTGCACAAAGCAAGGTCCATAAAGACATGGATGACAGAGTCTGGTGTGGATGAACTTGACTGGCCTGCACAGAGTCCTGACCTCAACCCAATAGAACACCTTTGGGATGAATTAGAGCAGAGACTGAGAGCCAGGCCTTCTCGTCCAACATCAGTGTGTGACCTCACAAATACACTTCTGGAAGAATGGTCCAAAATTCCCATAAGCACACTCCTAAACCTTGTGGACAGCCTTCCCAGAAGAGTTGAAGTTGTTATAGCTGTAAAGGGTGGACCGACGTCATATTGAACCCTATGGATTAGGAATGGGATGTCACTTAAGTTCATATGCGAGTCAAGGTAGGTGAGTGAATACTTTTGGCAATATAGTGTATGATTGTAAGCCTCATAGTTAGACTGATGTACACAGCAGGTTGACACAAAAAGAGAGGGTCCAAAATGTCTAGGTCTATGTCTATAAAACAAGAACACCCAGAACAAGTGGCTTCTTATTTTATTCCCACTTTCAGTGCCAGTACTCCTACAACATCAAGCCATTCAAACTCCCAACACATTTCAAATAACTCACTGTAAGTCAGAGTCAGAGGAACTGACAGAAAAGAGAGCTTGATGGTTATTGAGGAAAATGAGTGGGGAGAAAAACACCAACAAGACGAAAATTAGGGGTTAAGAGAAGGCAGGAATGGCAGCAGAGAAGCATGTGGCTTGATATGTAGAGAAATAGAAATTGATGTTAAGTGACGAGCAATGAAGCTTAAATATGAGGAGGTATTGTTCTGTATTTTTGGTGGGAGAGTGTGTGTCCCCTGAGCCATTAATGGACAACTGTCATTTGTCAAAATGCACACATGCACTGTAATGTGTGCTGGAATGAAAATAAAGTGTACGAAACTATACTGTGATTAGCATACAGTCTTCAACATCACAACATTATGTCCCGATTCAACACCAGCCTTGGGACCTTTGTTGGATGCCTCACCCTCTCTCTTTACACCATTTCCAGCATTAATATTCATACTCTCAAATATAGCTTAAAATGCCCAGCTGTGAGCTGTGAGCCACCCACAGCTGCACACAGCTCACTCCAATCACATGAAGGCAATAATTACAGAAGTGGCCAAAATTAGCCTCTAATCAACCTGATAATGCCAAATGACTCATTTAGCTGATCAGGAAATAATAATGTCACTTAATTATGAATGAATGTCAACATAAAATATGCTCGATTATTTAAAATGCAATATAAAGCAGCAAAATGCAAACACTAGTGATTAGCCTTCAGTAAGAAACTTAACGCCATTTGTTTTTTTTATTTTAGCTTTCATTATGTTGTGTGGTGTATGAATGCATAAAATAAGAAAGCAAGTAGCTCAAATAATGTGTCCAAATGCTTTAATTAAAAAAAAAAATCTTTATTTCTCTCATATATGTTACTTTTCACCCAAAAGTAACATAATTATTGGGGATACTGGGCTGAGAATGTGTCACGATGATTGATGATTTTACTGATTGATGATGATTTTTTTCAAACCATTACTTGTTTGTTATCTTTTGATATAATTGCTTTAATTAAAGCACATCTTCTCTCTCGCTCAAGTGTCCTCTGCTGTTGGTGGATTCCATATTGACAACATATAGGAGGCTTTCTGTTCCTGGTTGATCCATTCAGCCTAAGCTCCTGCTGTCCTTCTTCAGTGCTGCATCACTGGGCCTGATCAGTGCTGTCTTCCTTGAGATGACACAATCAATAGCACAATGAAAGCTCTTAGGTCTTCAACTTACTTATCTGAGCTAAAGCAAGTATAACGACACCCCTCCCATGCATCCTTTCAATGGTCAGATGCTTTTTTGCATTGATTATTGGTTCTTGCACTTGGATTTCAATGAGTCTCATTTTGTTTATAAATACCTATTTCCATTATTCTCAGTTGTTCTTCAGACCAGCTGCAGAGAGAAGAGAATACAGAGAAAATCAATCAGCTGCTGTGTCTATCAAAGGATTGTTATTTGTGTATAATTAAGTTCTCCTTTTCACTGTCACTTAATCAAAAAAAAAGCATTACCCATAAATAAATGCTTCTATCCCATATCTCATTTGTTTGCTGATTTTGCCTAAGTAGACCGCATCACCTTCATAACTTCCCTCTCTCCACCTCTCAGCTTTTTTTCTGTCTGTTGGAGAATGAAGGCCCAGCACATGCCCTGGGGTACATCAGTGTTGCAAGGTGGTAATTCAATGAGCATGTTGATCGATATAATCATCTACCAGTTCCGCAACTCAGAAACTCAAGCAAACCTGAAAGGTCCATGTAATTACTCGCATGGCAAACATTTGAAAATATGAGCCTTGACTCATGCCAGTTAACTTAATTACTCTCCTCTCAGGGGCAAAGTGTGACAAATGAGACAATGACCTCATTAACACATACTGTGGGTGTGATGATATAAAAATGATCAGCTTGAGATTTGCTCAGCCAAGAGACAGCAGGAGCATAAAAATCAAATAGATGCTCACCTGTCAAACACTGTGAAATTATCTGAGTGGCAAAACAAACAAGTTAGAAGGCAGCTTCATTAAAAGTGAGAGCTGTGATGTTGGTAGACCTCTTAACACCAGGTGATATGTTGTATGAATAACAGTTCATTAGTTATTTTGCAAGTTATCGACATGTATTTTCCTTTTTGGACGTCAAGTGCTCAGAGCAAGTGCTCTGGAATTCAGGAGACTAAAGAACAAGGAGGAGAATTTCATTGAAAATAACTCCAGGAGGATGTGGCAGGGAATACAACACATCACCAATTATGATGACAATAACCAGACATCTGTTAATGCAGATGCCCCGCTGGCAGAGGAACTGAACCGGTTCTTTACCCGCTTTGAGACTGACAGACCAGATCCAGTCTCATCACATCCACCACCCTCCAGCAGCACAATGACACTTCAGGAACATGAAGTGAGACGTGTGCTGAGGACCGTAAACACTAGGAAGGCTGCCGGTCTTGATGGAGTACCTGGGAAGGTACTCAAAGCCTGCACTGACCAGCTGATAGGTGTCTTCACATGAATCTTGAACTATTCCCAGCAGCAAACCATCCCCTCTTGCCTGAAGTCTGACACAATCATCCCCGTCCTTAAAAAGCCAACCATTGACAATCTGAATGATTACAGGCCTGTTGCACTTACACCTGTGATCATAAAGTGCTTTGAAAGGTTGGCTGCACACATCTCTGTCGTTCTTCACACTGCACTGAGCCATCTGGCACACCAGGGGAACTATGTAAAGATGTTCTTCATTGACATAGCTTGAGTCTTAAACACCATCATCCCTGGTATTTTGGCTGACAAACTCTCCTACCATGGACTATCTCCTTCCATCTGCTGCTGGATTAAGGACTTTTTGACAAACTGTCCACAAACTGTCAAACTTGGCCCCCACCTCTCCCCCTCCATCACACTCAATCCTGGATCACCTCAGGGTTGTGTACTGAGTCCTCTCCTGTACTCACTGTACACTAACCAACGCCATCATCAAATTCGCTGATGACACCACCGTGGTCGGGCTCATCTCAGGAGAAGATGAGTCTGCTTACAGAGACAAGGTTGAAAAACTGTCAGTGTGGTGTTTGGTGAACAACCTTACACTGAACACCACTAATACACCAGTAATAATACTGGACTTCTGAAAACGTGGCACAGACCCTGCCCCACCTCATCAATGGAGAATGTGTTGAGAGGGTCCACTCTTTCAAATTTCTGGGAGTCCACATCACCAGCAACCTCTCCTAGACTGTTAACACCACGGCGATGGTAAAGAAGGCCCAGCAGCGACTCCACTTCCTGAGGGTGCTAAGGAGGCACAGTCTGGATGCAAAGTTGCTGGTGACTTTCTATAGATCCACCATGGAGAGCATCCTGGTGTACTGCATCATAGTGTGGTATGCTGGGTGCACAGCAGCAGGAGAGAGGAGAACTCTGCAGAGAGTGATCAACATCGCCCAGAAAATCACTGGCTGCTCTCTGCTTTCACTGGATGTATATTATATATACATATATTATTATAATATTATTGTTATTTTATTATTATCTTATTACTATATCATACTGTATTGTTGTAATATGTTATAATATATTATTATTACATTGTTATACGTATGTTATATCTTATAGATACACAAATTATATTATCTTTAGATATTGTTTAATATATATATATATATATATATATATATATATATATATATATATATATATATATCTATAAATACATATCTTTCTGTGCAGTAACGGTCAACAACAATGTGCAATAATTCCACTCCATTTCTATATGCAATAATACCACTTCCATGTGCAATATTCCAGTTCTGAAAATGTACAATACCTTTTTTACTTACTTATAGCATACTGTTTTATTCTTACTACTGTAAAACTGTGAATTACAGCTGTAAATAGTGTCTTATTTCTTACACAACTTTATTTGTCTTTTCTATTTTATTTTTAAGATGACATGTGGAGCAGTTCTCCTAAATTTGTTGTATGCACCATGATATAATGACAATAAAGGCTTTTGATTTGATTTGATTTGATTTGATTTGAAGAAAGCGTGCATAGAGAAGATCCTGAAGATGGACAACTGAAACAAACCTTAATTTGGCTGATTATACACTGCAAAACTCGGTGATTACAAATGAACATTACAGATGAACTCATTTTACCCAAACCATGACATTTTCCGAACAAGGCAGAAAATGGGACAAAGTCAAGTGAAGTCAGTTTTATTTGTATAGCCCAATATCACAATTTACAAATTTGCCTCAGAGGGCTTTACAATCTGTACATTTGTCCTATACAAACAGCCCTCATATCAACTTTGGAAAAAATCCCCCCAAAAATATTTTAACAGGAAAATAAATGGTAGAAACTGGATCTTGGATGCATCCACATGCTGATGGGTATGACAAAGCCTTAGTATGTGACAGGAATGATAATGCGCTGATACACCATTATATACCATAGATCAAAGCACCAATATACTTTTTTAATTAGTTTTTTGTAATTGCTTATACTCTACAGTAAGAATTGTGACACTATTTTTTCTTTGCTTCTCCTCTCCTCCTCCCATCCTGTATTTCTCTCCCTGGCAGGGTGTAAGGAGACTCTGGAATGGAGTGGGGACACTTCTGAAGTCCTTCTATGACTCTGAGGTGGCATCATCTTTTTGGGGAGCAGCCTGCTGGGGTAGCAGCAACTCTGTTGTTGACAGGACGACACTGAACAGACTGGTGAACAGGGCCAGCTCTGTGCTGGCTTGCCCTCTTGATGCTGTGGAGGTGGTTGTTGACAGACAAATGATAGCCAAGCTGTCATCTCATCTCTCAGGTCCACCCCCTGCAGAACACCAACATGTGCAATACTTCTGTGATCTTAGAACACAGTCCATATTTGGTGACTTCTGCTGCATATTTTTTTTTTTATTATTTTCTGTTGAAATTAGCATGTTAACATGATTAATCAACCTTAACATGTTAACTCTACTTGGACAAACTGTTTTTAATGCAGATTAATTGCGTTAACGTGTCAACTTCATCAGCTCTATTATTTACATCTATCTATATTAGTTATTACAGATGAATATGTTTATTCACTTAAATTTTTTTTACCTACTTATTTTGACTCTACACACTTTTGTGTGTTTACTTGTCACTGGTTCTTATTTTTATATTGGCCCTGATTGCATTACCCACTTTGTTGCTATAAAAATGTAAATATGCCAGTTGGTGGGACAAAGAAAGGATTATCTTGTCTTGAATTATCAGGAAGGGAGAGTTTTCCCCAGGTAGCTGACGTGACACCTGACACATTCAGTCCAATCAACTCTGTCATAAAAGCCTGGCTCTGTCTCTGGTCCTGTTTGACAGAGCACCCTCAGGCACTTAAACTGATTCTTGTGATTTCCTCCAGCTATGTTTTTTTCTTCTGTGATCTATGTTTTGTTTGTCCTCTTTGTTCATTCCATGTGGTGCTTACCTCACTTTGCCACCCTTCTGTGCCTCATTGTTCCCTTGTGAAAATCTATTTCTGGTTTATTGTAATCATTGCCCTCTTTTTTTTTTACACTAAACACCATTTTCACTGCCATAAATCGTCTCAGTGTATTGCCTTTCACTAAGAGTGAATGCTTAAACAAAAGCAATCACCTGGTGCAAACAGCTTCTGTTTCTAATAAACACCACCTAATTGATTTTGAGTAATTATTGTGAATGTGAAATATTTTTATTTAATTAAGGTTACCATGGGTTATAGCCCATATAGGTAGGTGTCAGCATGTCCTCTTTGGAGGGCCACTTCTCTGCAACAACTGTATTACACATAAAGTCCAGTAGAGGGTTCCGCCTGTGCTTGTGGTTCATGCATATGCACATTAATTCTGGGAGAAACTTTAACTACAGTAAATGACATAGAAAACGGAGGAAACAAAGAATGCTAAAATGTGAGTTTTAGGTTATTTAGGATTAAAAAAAAATAGATACTGCAGGAATTCGATCAGGTGGAGGATTTCTCCCTGCCCTGACATTACCCTTGACCTTTGTAAAATTTCCAGTGCCTCCCAGAATCTGTCCCTTCAATTTAGTTGTCTGTTATTGTGTAAAAATAAACTTAGGAAACTGTGAAAGCATAAGCTATACTGAAGTAAATATATATTAAGAAGTGACCCTTGACACTGACCTTATCATACGTGTCAGCTTCAACTCTGACATTTCTTTCAGTCCTAATCACTGCTGTGTCTCTGCCAATTTCACTGCATCCTTAAATCAATATCCTACAACCTTGTTGTGTTCCCTGTGCAACAAGCATGAAATATGAAAGACTGTATTCAGAACACAAAGCACTGTCTCATTTGAGACTGGCTCGGCACTTGACAGAATGTACCCACCATACAGTTCCTTGTTATTCATTCATGTAGCAATGGAGCCTTTCAAAATGCTGAAATGTCAAGTGGATGTTACTGACGCACAGACTTTTCTCACATTAACCTTGCTTTAGAGCTCATGACAAGCTGCACAATCCTATAAAGCATTTGACAGTTTGTAATACTGCCCGTTCATCATTCTTTCCTTTTAATTTAAATTTTCAATTTCAATTCAACAAAGTAGAGTTCCGAGTTTTTAATGACCAAGTTGTTAAAAATTTCCAGAATTGTTTTGTGCCTCTCTCTCAAACACACACACACACACGCACACACACACACCAGCTATGGTGGCAGCAACTAAATTTAACACAATCCATGCCACCACACAATGCACAGAAGACATGATTTTATTGTGCAACTGAGATGCATAAAGTTGGCAGTTTGCAGGTCGCTGCGGGTGGTTTATTGAGGTGTACCTTTGCAGGTCGGACAGTGCATTAGTACTCTCAGTAGGGGATACATTGGCATCACTGCTGGTTACCTTTTTGAAGTGGGAAGTCTATGTATAAACTGTAACCTACACAGCTCACTAAATGTCCAAAGAAAAGTAGCTAATAACCAAAATCTTCAGTATTGGATAATTCAGCTAACATGCTAACATGCTCACAATGAAAATTCTAATATGCTGATGTTTAGCAGGTATATTATTTACTATTTACATTATTGTTGTGTTATCATACAAAAACATTAACAATAAACACAAACTACAACGAGGCTCAGAAGATCGCCATTTATTTTGATTTTTTTCAACATCACCAAAGAATTAGATGAACGAACTGTGAGAACCTCAACATCATGGAGGGGCTCAATGAGGAGTAAAGGGATCACTAAAGTCATTAAGCTACCTTCGTACTGATAAGCCATTTGGTCTTTACACAACACCAGGCAGGGCACAGAGCCTTGCAGAGACAGCAGGTAATATTAAGTCACCAAAAAGAATGCAAGGAACACCATTTCTCAGCAACAACAGATGCAGCTGTTCTCATTGCTTGTGCACCTCAGCAGAATCCACGGTCGCAATTTCAAGTGGATCGCTGATTAAGGATTAAGGATTCAAAATCTACAAACATTTTTACAAAAATGCATGGCAATCTATCCAGTAATAGTTGAGATGTTCACAAGCTGATTCACTCTGGTTGTCACCCACAGAGCTGTGCTGCTGGCATGACAGCTCACACAGCCTGCATTAAAAACTTGGGGTTGAAAGAAGTGAAGAAGGTAGGGGAGTGTGCTGTTACTCTCACATTGCACTGTGAGAAATGCAGGATGGTTCTGTTTTCTTTACTCCATGTTGATGCAACTGAAAAAAATAACAAAAAAGAAGGACGTGATTTGGACCCATCCAGCAGAATAAACAGTATATCAGGAAAGTGTTTTGCTAGCAACCAAAAATGCTTCTCAGTAATTTTCCTCTTGGTTTATTTACTTTGTCTTTCATTATGGGCTTTCCCTTCAGATGTGTGCATAAACAAGTATAGATATTTCACCAGAGCATGAGCTTTACCATCATTATCAACACAACTCTTGTGCAGTATTGCTTGAATGTACTGGACTGGGAATGTTTGTTTTAAACTGCAAAGGAAATGACTCCAAATGAGGAACTCAGATTAGATAGCAGATCTTCAGTGGCTTCACCAAAGAATCATTTATCTTACATTGCTGCTGTCAGGTGAAAACCAAGTAATTTTCATTGTTAGTTGCACAGTTCAGTTGGTCTGATTATATTTGGACTGCAGGGCTGCCTGAGCCATTTGGTATTTTACTGTTTGGCCCATAAATGTTTGTTTTGCCAATTATATTTCATGCTGTGAGTCCTGCTGACAAAATAAGAACTGGAAAATACAAATTCTTCATGAACATTTGAGGCAATGAATTATTGCCTCTGAAATGCAGCCTGTGTATTCCACAAACACAGAAAATTACATTTTGACAATTAATACCATATGACTTTGTCTATAGTCAACGTAGTCTCATGAAATACTGGTATGATATCATACGAAAAGTAAGGCATAAATTTTTGTGCATGACCGAATGACCGGCAACATGACCGATCAGCGCATGTGCGAGCCCCAAAGAGAACCCGGAAGCGACAGCCTTAAAAATGCCGGACATTCCTTTCACTGTCAGCTGAAACCGTAACATTACAATACGCATTGAAATAAGCCAGACAACACTTCCAGTGATGGTTAGGTTTATGGATAGGATTACAGGGTTAGGCTTATGGAAATAAAATGCATATTTCACGCTAGAAATGTGATCAAACCACACCCAAACTCATAAACTACTCTACTGAAAACGTAATGAATGTCCACTGAGAATGTAAGGAATGTCCAACATGTTTTCACAGACGGAGCAGCCTACATCGAACGTCACATGATGTCCAAATTATGTGGGTTATGTATGAATTTCAGTGCAATATTTTTCGTACTGATTTGTACGAATATTTCAGGAGACCAGGTTGCTATAGTAGTATCTGTGGTAGGATGCCTACATCTTAGCCACATACACACTCACCAAAACGCAAGGTGGGTTGAATTGTTGTTATTTTTTTTTTTTATTCCAAGACTGTAGTTTGATATCCACGATGAAAGCCTAATCTTTAAAGCAAAGACATGCCTGTTACTGTTTGTAAATGCAAGGCATTCACAGTTACACTGTACGAGTCACGCTGGGCTCTCAAGGCACTCCAGTGGCTGTTGTTTGTGTCCTGTGTGGACCCAAAAAGTGATGAGTTCCAAAGACCAAATTCAGTAGTCATTAGAAAGAGAAACTGACACTTAAATATGTATAACTGCACTTGAATAAATGTGCTGTTATAACAGGAAAACTCATTTGGAAACCCTATAATTTCTTCACAAATCTTTATACACATTTGTAAATCTTTTTTTTATTAGAACGCCCAGCACTCTACGAGCTAATTTAACACTGTTTCAACGTGTTACTCTTCAACTGACTTGAACAGAAAAATAAATACAGTATGTATAAAGGGTTTTGTCTTTATTTAACATTTCAAACGTGACCGCCCACTACCCTATTGACCCCTTGGGGAAGTGGATGAGATAATGAAAAAACATTAGTGAAAAAACAGACATCCTGTCCAACAGTAAACATCGTATTTAAGGTACTGCTAAGACAGAGTATGTACTATACATCCACTTATCATGAAGTGCAACTGGAAACAGGCCAAACTATGACCAGCTGACAGTGATTATAAGTAATGCTATGTCTTGTATTCCTCTGTGACAGCCTGTCAGCCAAACACATTGAACCCTGGAAGAGACAGTGGCCCTGGGCCGGAAACATGAAGAGATTTCCTATTTAAGAAGAGGGGCATTTCCTCACAGTCTGAAGAATAACAGCAGCAGGGTGTTGTACCGAGCAGCAGAAAGACAATATTATCCTGCAGATAACCATTGTGTTCCAGCATATGTGTGCCTACATTTTGCATGCAACACACAATTAAAAACAAGCTCCAAGCTAAGATGTGCCCTCCAGAGTTGAAATGATACAGTATGTTTAAAAAAATCAACATCTATTGATTTACCACTGGAAGCTAAACAGTGTGTAAAATTATGGTGTTTATGTGTTTGCATGTTGATATCTTCCTCATTGAGACCATACCTTTAGGGACACATTTCAGGCAAGAGACCAGGGGCCTCATGTATCAAGACTTGCATGGATTCCAAACTGAGCACTGCTGTCACTGCAACAAGTCGGCCAGCTCCCGTTGGAATGAGCCAGTGGTCAAGAAGCCCAGTGTGGTCAGCACCTGTGGGGGAACATGCAACATCCCGCTGCTTGCTGTGGTGCACCAAGGTCAGTCACAGCTCTGCGCACTTCTCCACAGACAAAAGCTTCTTGCCTTAAGCAATGTTAGCGGTCATGATGAGGAGATCCCCATGTGTAGAGCCTATCCAGTCATCCATTTTCTACCTCTTATCCTCAAATAGGGTCACAGGGGGGCTGGAGCCTATCCCAGCAGTCTTAGGGCGACTTATCCAGGGTACACCCTGGATAAGTCTCCACCTCATCACAGGGCACATAGAGACAGACAACCATTCACACTCTCATTCACACCTACAGTCAATCAATTTAAATTAGCCAATTAACCTAATCCCCATGCATTTTTTGGATGGTGGCAGGAAGCCGGAGTACCCGGAGAGAACCCACGCAGACACAGGGAGAACATGCAAACTTGCCGTGAGGCAACAGTGCTAACCACGACACCACGTGCCGCTGTGTAGGGCCTATTTAAATGAATGTTCAATTCCACACTAATGTATTATCAAGGAATTCCAGCATTCACAGTCTTTCATACATCCAGATTTTTGACAGCGTATGCCACTTTCCAGATTGCAGCGTGTGCCAGCCCTCAGTATGGAATCAACGCAAGTCTACATGAGATCCCAGTTAACTGGGGAGTGCTTGTCCATTTTGTGTCATGACTTCTAATCTAGGGCAAATTAAGTTACTTCTTTCATACATTCACTCATGTTTTATCTTTTCCTGTTTTATTTTGCATTAACTATGTTCCCTTTCATTTCCAGTCGCTTCACTTCCTGCCTTCCTGTTCTCCCTTCAATGAGAAGTGATTTTTCTTTTGTTTCATATTCAAGATATTTGTCAGGTCATAGCAGCAGTTTTTTTTTTCCTTTCCGGACAGGTGATCTTACAGATGTATAGAATTTTTTCATTTGGGTTCTTTCATGTCTTGCCTGAGTTCTTACACTTAGTGTCCCCATTTGGCAAAATTATTTTGGGTCATTGGGTAAGAGTGGGGTCAAGATAAGTCTTAAGGCTTTTACGCAGTGGGGGTGTAATGAATAAATGACAAAAAAAAAAGAAAAAAACATGAATGAGCAATGAGGTTTTCCTGTCCTGGTTTGGACTTCAGAGCCCTGTGTAAATAAATAAATCAACCTTGTTCTGTAAAAAAATGACTGTTTTATCACTGCAAAACATTCACGCTCTGTGGGAAAGTATTCAAGACAAAAACAACGTTTGAGCAACAAAGTGGTGAGGATAGGGGCTGGAGTCTCCAGAAAATTAATGAAAGGCAATGTCTTATCTCCAAATGTAACCTAAGTAAACATGCGTGTTAGAGAGGGAAGAGGACCTGCTTTGCTACAGTGGCCCCAGCAGTAGCTGCCAAGTAACATTTCCTATATTCCCTGTTCATTGATACAATTTTTACACTCTGAGAGTGGATCATTAGCACTGAAGACACAACCTGTAGCATCTAATAATACTGCTGTACTGTAGTGTGGTCTCCAGCTGTTGTCTAACATAATTTCTTTGCACTTCTGGTGAGTTAGAAGAGAAGGAAAAAGAAAACCCTGACGCACAGGCGCAGCGTGTGTGTGTGTGTGTGAGAGAGAGAGAGAGAGAGAGAGAGAGAGAGAGGGAGAGTTCTGGGTATGAGTACCCTCTACATGAAAATATCTCTTAAAGTGTGTTCGTGTAATAATGCCCATAATTTTCGATGACTTTAGTTGGTTATTTTTGGTTGCCACGGTGAAACAGGAACAGACGAAAAGGGCTGCGCTCACTGAATGACCGTGCGTCATTGCAGCAGATCCAACAGCGAGCACGCCTCCTGTGGTGCCGACTATAAAGCCTGCTCGCCTCCGACTTAACAGACTGAACCCACTTTACTCTGGTTGGGGAACAAGGGAAAGTCAACAAATGTTCAAACAATAATACTCTCTGTTTCCATGTTTTCACATATAGAGGCGTAATGGATTTTAACACCACACTCTCAGGGCGCGACTTGGGCGCGCTGGCGCAGAGACTCTTTCGGAATAACTCCTTGTTTCCATTTGAAAACACTTCCAAGACGGAGGAGGAAGACCTGGAGGTCAACACGGACGTTTACTCCAGGGTGATAGTAACTGTCATCTACGCTGCTCTGTTCGCCGTGGGTTCTCTGGGGAACTCCATCACCCTGTACACCCTGCTGACCAAAAAGACCCTGCAGAACCTCCAGAGCACCGTGCATTACCACCTGGCCAGCCTCGCAGTTTCTGACCTGCTGATCCTCGTCCTATCCATGCCCATCGAGCTCTACAACTTCATCTGGTTCCACCACCCGTGGGTGTTCGGGGACGCCGTGTGCAGGGGTTACTACTTTCTCCGGGATAGCTGCTCCTATGCCACCGCGCTCAACATCGCCAGCCTGAGCGTGGAGCGCTACATGGCCATCTGCCACCCGTTCAAAGCCAAGAGCATCATGTCTCGGAGCCGCACCAAGAAGCTCATCAGCGCCATGTGGCTTGCGTCATTCGCACTCGCTACGCCGATGATTTTCGTAATGGGCCAGGTGATGCGTAAAGGCGAGAAGATATGCACCGCTATGGTGTCTCCTGTCACCATTAAGACCGTGCTTCAGGTGGGTGGTAGCGCTGTTTTTGTGTGTTGGCTTTGCGCGCGGATCTGTATTAAGTTGCGCAGATGTGTATTAAGTTGCTGTTTACAGGGGGGAATTAATAAATTGATGTGCAACCACAAGTAACACACGGAGTGGTGGTTGGTACTTTATTTACAGTGTATAGCCAAACACTGTAAATGTGTAGCTACTGCTTTGACAAACTGTGCGGCCCTATGTGGCTCCAAAATCTCGATTTGTGCCAGCTGATTTTCCTCTGGAAACTGCAAAAAAGGAAATGTGTTATACTGTAGCATACACAGAAAGAAGGTTGAGGTTAAGCTATTTATGGTTTAATTAATCAAAAAAAAAATTGCCACGTCTGTCAGTTTTTTTCCTGCCAAATGAATCAAACATGACTCAGAATTCACTGGAAATTATCAAATCGGTTTGATCAAAACACAAACTGTGTTAACCTCATTCGTCAATTATTGGATTCATTTGTTAGCCTCTCAAATATGAGTATGTGTTGCTTTTCTTTTCTTACATGATAGTAAACAAAATGTTTTTTTTATTTTTGTGTGTGTGTGTGTGTGTGAATATATGAGATAAACATTATATAACATGATTTGAAGTAATATACAGTTGTGGTAATCAGTAATTGCAAATTAACAGGCCAAATGTAAAAAGGATTGCACATTTTATATGTGCATATATATATATATATATATATATATGTGTGTGTGTGTGTGTGTGTGTGTGTGTGTGTATATATAGACAAATATGGTTTTCTTCGAACACTGCTGTGTACAGAGATCCTCCATCGATGGCAGCTCCGTCTTGGTGATGTGAGCAAGTTTCACCATCCTCTGAAGAGCCCAACAGTTGGAGGCAGTGCTACTGCCATATCAGTATAGATGGAGCGCCCATAGAAGTTGCAGAGATTCAGAGTTCAGATTATTAGAATACAGTCACCTTGGGCAAAAGCTCCAGTTTGTGCCTCGCATCACAATGATGATTTCCTGAAAAAATAACTAGTAGTCCTTCATTTAAAAAAAGTCTGCTGTTTGACAACACTGCTCTAAATGTATTTCCAGAATCCTAAAAAAAATCTGTTGGATAATAAAAGTGGTGTAGTGGTTAGCACTGTCACCTCACAGCAAGAAGGTACCGGGTTTGAATCCTGGGCCCGGGGCCTTTCTGTGTGGAGTTTGCATGTTCTCCCCGTGTCTGCGTGGGTTCTCTCCGGGTACTCCGGCTTCCTCCCACCATTCAAAAACATGCATGGGGATTAGGTTAATTGGCTAATTTAAATTGACCGTAGGTGTGAATGTGAGTGTGAACGGTTGTCTGTCTCCATGTACCCTGCGATGAGGTGGCGATTTGTCCAGGGTGTACCCTGCCTTCCGCCCTAAGACAGCTGAGATAGGCTCCAGCCCCCCTGCGACCCTATGAGGATAAGCGGTAGATAATGGATGGATGGATAATAAAAGTGCTGTTTACCATATTTCCCAAGTTGAGACTGTTTCCTAAAAAAGAAAGAAAGATGATAGCCAGAGATGACTTACCTCATCTCTAAATTTTCACCATGTGAACCAAAATTAGACTTGTATTATCAGCTATATTGGTTTGTATTGCTAACTTTTCAATTTTCTGTCAAGCCAAAACATTTTTGCCTTTCCTAGTTCTATCTTCAACATCTTTACTCTTCATCATTCTGTCTGTATGTTTGATAAAGCGCTGTTCATCTATGTTAAGAAAGTGCTTTATAAATTAATGCATTATTACAAAATGAAGAGTCTGCATCTTGAAAATTCCTTCAGAGCAGCTGTTTTTAGTGTTGTTAAAGGTAAAAAAAAAAAAATAATGGAAATAATCATTAGTTACAGCCCAGTGTGCAAATAAATGTCCTTAATGTAAAGAACATGTGAGGCATAAACAAATGAGTGAGAAACAAAGAGAGAGAAACACATGCAGTCTTTCTTCCATATTCTGAGCACAGCAGCCCCTCGAACAGAGGGCTATTTCTCAGGTCTGTCTCCACTGCTCCATGGGATGAATGATGTTGCTGTGCAGGTTGGAGGTCCTTTAAATAATTAGGCCAATCTGTCTGGCATTGTATAAAATAAACATACTTGGCATCGACTCAGAACCTCAAGTGTTGTGATTTGGATTGTGAGAGAATTGGAACTGATTAGGTGAGGCGTTTTGTGGATGCTCCTGTCACTCCACTGTTGCTTCACCGACACAAAAGCAAACGGTAACATCCACTAGTTTTATCCCATCAGCTTTTGTGTAATCACTACAATTATCATCACTATCATTTGCTTGAGTCGTTTTGTTCTCCACGTCAAACTGACAGACAGTGTTTCCCATTTCTTGTCATTTGTCTGTTATTTTTCAACTCATCTATTCATCACTCCTGCATGACAGCAATTTACTGAAGCAGTGCCAAGGCTAACAATTCTTATCTTCTAATGCTTTCACTGGGGCTATTGGCATTAACGAGCTAGGCTCCAGTTATATACTTTGTGTCGGCTGAGAAACATTTTCCTACGCAGGGTCCTGCCCTATAGAAATCACATAAGACTCCGGTTTGTTACATCCACTTGATGGGAAAAGAAGGTCAATAAACAAGTGGGACTGTCGAGTCTGGGGACATGATGTGACGCACACTAAAATGGAGGAAAAAAATGCTCCCATAACATTTTAAAAATGTGTTTGTTTGTGAGTACATTGTGCAGTATATATATATGTGTGTGTGTGTGTGTGTGTGTGTGTGTTTGTGTGTGTGTGAGAGAGAGAGAGAGAGAGAACCAATGTGAAATGAAGATAGGAGGTCAGAGAGCAAGTGGAGAGAAGAAGTGGGGGCAATGCTGTTGTCCTGCAGTTAGCCAACAGGCTTACATTCAACTGCAGGGCTGGGAGCAAAACTGTAAATGTTAAATAAAATTAATGCCAAACATCTATTATAGTTAGTTTAACTTATTGTAACCTTCAAAGACAGACTCTCAACATTTTTTTTGTCCTGTTCTAATCATTTATGAGCTATTTCACTTTAATATTATAACCCTTAGCTTGGGTCGGTACGATTAGAGGAACAGGCAAGAGTATGCAAGTTTTTTATTGATCCATCTTTAAAACCCAGCATAGGGTTGCCAAATCTTTGCCAATGAAAGTAGCTTGTGGAAGACCAGTGATGGATGGGGAATGAGTGCATGGACAGATTGCAGGAAGGCAGACCGTCAAGTTGTTTAAGACCAACGCTTCAGAGTTTCAGGAAGTTTGAGTGTTTTTAGCATTTGTGAGTTAAATTCCTTTTTGGTCATTGTATATAATACGAGGACATTTGAGAGCTCAAGGCAGAGAAACAGAAGTCATTTAAAAGTAATAAATAAAAATAATAAATAACAAATAAGACTAAAAAAATCACAATATACACATACTCAAAAAACATGTTGTTTATGAGGTGTATGTGTTGTTAGGTGTGGGTTCAGGATTTAGGTTTTAAGTTGTGTTCAGTGTGGTGATGGCTTTGGAATAATAGCTGTTTAACAGTCTGGAGGTTCTGGTTTTGACTGTCTGGTAACACCTGTCTGAGTGCAGATGTTCAAACAGATGATGGGTCTTAGTACTATAGGATGTTGTTTGCTTTCTGAAGACAGCAAGAGTTGAAAATGTCTTCCAGGTTGGGTAAGTGTGTCCTTGTTATTTTTTTTTTCCACAGTTTTAATGACCCTCTGCAGGACCTTTTCATCAGGATGCCATAGGTCTGCGTGTTTTCCTCTGAACAGTGCTGGAAGGACAGCAGCAGTTGTTGTGAGAGGTTGAGCTTCCTGAGAGCCCTTAAAAAGTGCAGTCACTGCTGAGCCTTGCCAATCAGGCAGTGGGTGTTATGCGTCTATGTGAAATCCTCAGAAAGGTGTGTGCCCATGCAGGAACTTAAAAGTTGCCACCATCTCCACACATTGCCCATTTATCTCCAGTGGCTGGTGATGATCATTTGTTTTCTTGGTGTTCAAAGCGAAGTTATCAACTGAGCACCACTCACTCAACCTCCGGACCTCCTCCCTGTAAGCTGTCTCATCACCTTCACTGGTCAGGCCCACAACTGTGACAAGCAGGAGGAGTGGTGGGTGCCCATCCGCACAGCCTGTGGCTGATAAGAAGTCTTGTATCCACAGGCAGGTGTTCTGATGGAGGCAGAGGTCAGACATCTTGTGAAATATTAAAAATGTCCGTGAACACCTCAGCCAGCTCCCCTGCACAGTATTTTAGGACACGGGACACCATCTGGGCCAGCTGCTTTTTTTGTGTTGATGAATACATGTCTTACCTTGTGTGGCTGTAGGGCTGTAGGCCTCTCTTGGACATTGTCGGACCTGAAAGCAGGGTTTCGGGACGAATTTCTTTGGTCATCCATGGCTTGTTATTCGGGGAGACACGGATCTGCTTAGTGGTTATATTATTGGTTGAAATTGTTTGTAGGCCCTACCATCTAACATAAGCAAATCTCATATTGTTTTACAGTAAGACAAGATGATTGAATTTTGGTATGAAAATACAGAGAACAATATTTTTACAAATAGGTGCACAATATGATATGGAATGTGATCTAAAAGAGATAAAATTGCATTTTCATATCACCTCAAAGTTAATACAGCCCTGATATATCAATGAGATCAAATTACAACCAGGAAGCTTTTCACCACTAAATTCTGCAAGTAAGTACTGAATTCCAGAGGGATATACTAAAGCAATACATCTACTCCTCTACTAGTGAAATCATATTCCAGTGCAAGAGATAATTTTAGGTCATTTTACTGGTTTCATGAATTTTATCATGTCAAGTATATTTTTTTTCATAATGATGTAGCAGTAATCTTTTTTTTTCAAGGTTTGCACATTTCCAGAATATTCTTTAAATGAGACATATTGTCCTTTTTCCACTATAGATAAAATAAAATGTGCATGTGCATAATTCATCTTCTACTGAGACATAATCAAGGTGAATGAGACTGGAACTAGAAGAGCAGTTAACCTCACTGACAGTAAGCTCTGGTATTTCCAGCACGTACTTTACATGCTGTGCGTTTAGCCTACTGCTGCTATGTGCACTTTTCTTGACCAATGTACGTGAGCTTGTTTGCTGTCATTACAGCAAGTGGTGGTGAGTGGTGTCCTGCTGTTCAGGACTCTCTGTTTTGGGTTGTACAGGGCCGTGTTGTTTGTGCAGAGAGATTTTTTTAAAGATTGAAATGGTTTCTTCATTGTGTCATTCCATCCCTCACACAGTTTTTTGATGTTTAACTCTTAGTTTCAAGTGTTGAGCACGCTAGTAGCAGCAGGTCTTGCTTTTTGTTCATATTAAAGATAATTATCGATATCAGTTAAATTGACATCAATTAATGATCAATACACTGTATATTAATAATAGCAGGGTGTCAGTTATGTTAGTGAAGAAGCTCAGAGGAGATACCTGAAGGATTTTGGAATTTCTTATCATTCCAGAGGTTGGCATTACCCATTCTTATGCAACATTGAAGAGCCTAACATATATGGTATATTCAACAAACATATGTTTTATAAGATAATAAACACAAAATGCTGGTCTAAGTAAATAACTAAAAGACCCAACAAGAGATGACAAAAAGAAAAGATGGCTTCAAGATTCAGGTGACTGAGGCCGCAGACACACAAAATCGCTGACACTATAAAACTACAAAGACGGCTGAATCAAAGGCCTAATGTGTGTCAGATGATGATGTCACTAAAGATGTCTAATGGCCTATTATAAATCATTGCAGAGACTGTCATTTTCAGTCACACTGACCCACATTTTGACTTTTACTGTTGGGAAGTGATTCTTAGCTTTCTTAAGATATCAGTGTTGTGTTTGTACTCCACATATGAAGCAAAATATGTCTCTTTAAATAAGAATCAGAATTAAACTTGTTTACTCTGGGACAGCAGTGTAAAGTGAGTGAAGCAGGGATCCTCTGGAGGTGAAAGGCAGAGAAGGAGAGGGAACAAGAGAAGGTCTCGGGTTTTGTCATAGATGCCTTTTCATACAGGTGCAAATGGGTCATGGGACTTACAGTAGACTATCATCACTGTAAACGTGGGTCTGTTGACGTAGTTAAAGACTCCAAGGATCATATGAGGTAACTGTCTTGGCATTCGCATGACGCAATATACCAGAAGTCCATTTTACAGATGACAGAGAGAGAGAGAGCGAGAGAGAGAGAGAGTGGATTAGAGCAGACAGGTGTTTTGTTTTTTTAATAATGTAGTGTTATTGTGTTACTTCACAGGGATCCAGAACAGGAAATTGTTGAAAATAGCATGATTATTGTCTTTTGTGAAATTTAATAACTTCAAGTCCTCAATTATTTGACTCAAGCAACACTGCTGACTATCACTGTAACTGCTCTTACATGGTCCAGCCATCCACTTGGTTTCAGCCTTGTCTGGTTTGCAAATGTATTCAAAGAAAAAAAAAAAATATCAAAACTGAATACTGACTGAATGTTGTTCAACTGGAAGGATAAATCAAATTCAGCTCCACAACACATTTGGCTCAAGTAGGATTTTGGAATTTTTGACTTAATATTTTCTTTTAGTTCAGATGCATCTGCCCTGTCGATTAAAAGAGAAAAAGAGAGATTCTCTTGTTTATGAGTCATGGAGTCCCCAGATGGATGACCCTAAATATCTCTTCTTTGTCATCATTTTTTATTGTGGCATCTTGGTTCAATTATCTCCATTTTATTTGGGCAAAGCCGAATGACAACAACAGAACAAAAACTGTCAGACAGAACTAGGCAATCTGTGGCACAGTGTGCCTGCTGGTATGTTAAGTTGTAAGTGCTAATAACAATGACAGATGGGGAAAGCAGATGATACAGAATAAGAAATAGAACTATAAAGAACCACAGACAAGCAATATGATTGCCATTTAGTTGTTATGGATGTTAAATTTAAGTAATAATAGTGTAACTGTATTTACAACTAAGAATATACTTAGACCAGTGGCCTCTGGTGATTATACAAAGTACACATAAAGGAGACAGTGGTATTAATGTTTGCCCATAAAGAGTCTCAGTGTCCTTTTTAAAGTGCAAGTGCAGGGTAACTATGCGGGTCCTGCACTCTGATGCTTTGCAGTTTCTAAACCACACAGTGATGCAGATGCTCACGACACTCTCCTGACTGCCTGGTGATGAAATAAACATCTTGTTAACATGAAACAAAAACTCCTGGACTTCTGCAAAAGCCTTCCTGGCTACAGTATATCCAGTCAGCTTCTGGTTTGTGTTCCTCTTCAAAAGAAACAGTCCAGACCTTGTTGGATCACAGGCAGAACAGAGGCTCTGTTATGTATACTGTACATCATCACAGTAGCTTAATTCACAGTGACAAATAGATGTTGGCCTTATGGACAAAATTCCTACCATTATGTCATGTGCTGCCTTGCAACAACCGCATGTATCAAATGTATTTTATTAATATTCATTATTCTGTTGTTTCAAAATGAAGGCTCTTTGTGACAGATACACAAAATTACAAAATTAAATGCATATAGTGCAATGCCACTAAAATGTTTACAGACAGCAGTGCAACACTTCTGAATGGACTGTAAAGCCAGAATAGAGTACACCGTGTAACTAATTTTCCAATACACCCAATAACAGATATATTTATGAAACTATGACACTTTTATTACTAAAACAAACTCTTAGCAGTTGCACCAGTGTAGCCACAGGTCCCCAAATTAACTGGAAACTTTAATACCACAGCATATATATGGCTTATCTGGTAGAAAATATGCAAGGGTAAAGGTGAGACAGCAGATTTTGTTCATTTCATTTTAAATAATTCAAATAATAAGTGCATATTACTGCAAGTACAAGTATGTTTGTGTTCTCCATTCTGTGGATGTTATACTAGACACCAGAGAAGAGCAAGATGGATTATTTTTGTGCGCCATTATAAACCATGGCACGACACGTGGCCTGTAGCCTCTGCAGTTATCTCTGTCTAAACAGTGTGACCATTATGCAAATATTTGGATTATTTCCTGGATAAATGGGATATATGTTTATTTAAATATGAACAAAGCTTGGCAATTATGAGAGCAGTGTCCCAGAAAAATAATAAATAGGCTCTCTATGTAAACACTCACTAAATGGAGATTAGTTAATTATTAAAGGGTAATATATATTATATATTATATATAGGATATTATATGAAAGGGCAGTAGAAAAGAAGGACATGCAATTCATTGTTGTCAATTTGTTGTCATGTTAACATAAATTAGTGTAAACAACCACCCTATGCAAAGGTATTCCCCACAGCAAAATATTGGGGAATTAATAAAAGCTGTCATTTGGATGACCTTTATCCATAAGGGATGGTCATGTTGGGCCTTGTGTTTCTATATCAACAGCGATGTCATTCATATTACATTATTTTGTGTTTAATTGTTTGAGTTTGCATTTTCTATTCCTATTACATTACGATGACAGTTAATAAACAGGACACCATTATGATTAAAACAGCAAGAACATTTATTTAAAAACATGAATTAGCAGGCAATAATTTGCCCACGTCATACTTTTTTCTGTTTATACAATTTCCAAGATTATATAATTTACTTAGAGGAAATCTCTGGTGAAAGATTATGGATAACTGTTTAAAATTTGCATTGTTTCTCAAGAAAATGTAGCGACAGAGGCCAATAACAGAAGAGTGCTGTTCTGTTGTTTCAGTGTATCCAATGCCTCAGTAGAAATTTGTTCCTCAGCCATTTTGGGATAAATTGTGTTCACCTTCATTTGTTCCTTTTTGACAGTAAGGTTAGGATTACGGTTATTTTCTCTCCATGGCCATTCCAGCAATTGAATGTGTACAAGGAAGATGGAGAAAGACATGGATGACAAAAATGTGATCATCTATTGTGGTGCATTGAAATAAAACATTTCTGAGGAATGTACAGCACGTCCTTCTGGCTCAATGACATGGCGTCACTGAAATTGTGTTATTGTAATACAGAAACCATGTGACAGAATGACAAAATGTGTGGTTTCAGACAAAAATGACAAAATATGAGGTTCTGATAAACAACATCATTCCTTTACAGGATACTTAAATTGAATATGACAGCAGAGGTAGAAAACTAAATTATACTTATTGAACTGATTATTTTTTTTTCTTCCATGGTACTATAAGACAAGAACTTGCAGTTGTGATCCAAAGCATTATGTTTTCTGGTTGTCCATCTGTCCATCCATCTGTCTCATTCTAGTGAATGCGATATTTCAAGAATATCATAAGGAAATTTCTTCAAATTTGTTCCCATGATGCAAAGATCAACTGATTAGAATCTGGTGGTCAAAGGTCACTCAGAAAGGTCATTTTTGTCCACAACTTTATATTCCAAGTGATAATTATGTCAGTTTCACACAACTGTCTGAAGAGGATGAAATGATGATGACATTTTCGAAAAGCCATGAATGTAAACTGCAGTTCATGAAAGTGTTTGTGCGTGCGTGAATGTCTGCATGTGTGTGTTTCTAACTTAGCTTAAGTGCACTTTAATTGGGGGCTGTTTACTTTGTCTCGGCTGTCTCAAATCACCACGTCCTACCACTCATCAACCTCAGCAAGTGGGTGTGAGGGTGTTTTCCTCCACTGTGTCTTAAATATGGAATCCGTATATGCCTGTTGTGCATGTATGCTTTTATTACTGATTGTATGTGCTGTAAGGTGACCTTTAGTGCCATGAATGGCCCCATTAAATGAACTGTATTATTGTTGTTAGTGGGGGTGTACCAAAATACTATGATATGTCGCAATATTTTGTCTTGTGGCACGATATTGATACACTGGCACTAAATATTGATTTTAAACAATAAACATACCGCCGTTCCATGTTAGCATGAATAGGAGTGGCTGCTGAAAATGATGCAGTACAGCCTGCCAGAAAGAAGAAGAAGAAGAAGGAAATTGTGCAAGGCAGAGGAGGATTCGCAAACAGCTGAGAAAAACATGAAAGATGCATTGTCAGATGCCAGTCTACAATCAACAGTGCATTTAAAGCAAAGCTTCCTTCTGCATCCCCCAGGGCTGTGAGTATTATCACATCCATTGCTTACTTTATTGTAAAGATCTTACCATATATGTTGTTGAGCTTACTGGATACCAACACATTCTGGGCTTTGCACATTAAGCTCGTTTCACAACATGCCCTAAAAGTGACAGCTTCTTCTTGACTCATTGCGAGGGTCCAGAGTATTGCCACGTTCTCCCACAGAAGCACTTCAGCCACTGATGCACTGAAGAGAAGCCAAATGATGCTTGACCTGCCACATCACAAGCTCCACAGAGATGTTGCTGTGTGGTGGAATAGCGCTTAGCACATTAGCTCTGATAAGCACTGTCTTTATCAAAAAAAAACATCTCTTTCACTTGTCCTTTTCATCCATTGGTGGATTATTTGGTTGCGTAATTATAGGAGAAGCATGGACAGATTTAAAAAAAATTAGTTAATCTAATTTCATCCACACGTTTGGTCATTTGTTATGACTGCATTGTTGGTTTCCTTGATGTTTTGAATGTTGAAAGTTCTGCTTCATGACCTGCCAGCACATCTCTGGCAATGCAGTTTGGGCAGTTTGTCCAAGTAAAGCTACCACCATGCAAATTTAACACTGATTAATCGCGTTCACACACTAATTTCAACAGCCTACATGCCCATGTTTACAGAGAAGATGCTGATAATACTAGCACTCAAATTGTATTTTCTGCATTCATTTTTTTTTTTTATAATTTTCTGTTCATTTGCACAGACTGAATATATTTTGGAGATGCATCATTTTATATCATTCTTCCCTTAAAGACTTATACAATTGTGCGTTAAGAAGAGCCACTGTGCAGTATACACTTTGTTTTACTTGACTGACATTCACATGAAATTGATTGACAATTTGTAATTTCTGTGAAATGGATTCAGTGCAGCCAATAAATTCTGAATTTCTTCGGTGACACAGATATTGTGATGCATCCTGGAAGAAATTTTTTGCAATATATTGCAGAATCGCTGTAGTGTGGTTATCATGGACAAAATATCATGGTAATATCGAGTCGCGAGGTACATACACAGCCCTAGTTGTTAATATAAATTGTTTACATTTTTCACTTTTGTTTTGCCTTTGAACTGATGTTCATATAAATCTTTTTTTCAAGCACCAACCATGTTGGGATTATCATTTACCTGAACATAAGTCTGATTTTGATGACCATGTGGCAATTATAATATTACAAAAACTATTTGTAAAAAACACTATTCAACAAAAAATCATACCTTTTTATACATTAGTATTATTGCTATTCAAATGTATGTGTACTCTATAATTAGTTCTATTTACATTTAATTGACTAGACATCTGTCATTGTTGGGTATATGAGTTCAGTATCTTCCACACAAGACCAGCTCAGGCCCTGGCCTCACACCTGAAAGAGTATTCACAGATCATTCAAGACAAGCTCTAGCCGATAGATAACGCTGCTGCCTTAGCCATACGGACAGCTTAGAGGCATGAAAGCAAGTCTGCTAACACCAACCAAGCATCCAGTGTTATCTAACTGAGAAAAGGTGAAATCTGAGGTGTGTGGGCAAAACATCCAAAGGTGTGAAGCACAGTAATCAAAACACTGTGTCTGAGGGGCAGGTGGAGCTTTGACCTTGTACTGTTTTATCAGTGTATGTGTGCAATCATGTATGTGCTTGTCCCTTTTGTCATATAGCCTACAGTATATACTTTATGTAGCACATATATCAGCTATCATCTCCAGTAATTAATTTGTATCGTGGGGGATCAAAAGGCAGGATGGGAAATCTTGAGAAACTAGCCAGAGTACACCTTTTATGTTTTTTAAATGATCTAAATGAAAAAAAACAGCAGAATATTGTCAACTATTTTCTATAGAGAGTAGCCACTCCCCCAAAATTATCATTATAAGCATAAATATGTAATGACGGTGAACAGCAGACATGACTATTGCATGTTTTGCTCCACTGTCAATATTCATTATTCAAATCTTTATTTCCATGTGTGCATATTGGTGAGTTCAGCGTTGTCCAGGATGTGAGGGTGGTGTTGGTATGGAAACTAAATAAGAAATGAGTAAAATATTTCTTTCCTTCATGTTGCTGTTCTTTTTATTTCCAATTACCTGCTTTAATGAATACTCCAAGTGAACAACGTTGCCAGAGGACAGATAATGTGAGTTAGAAAAGCATTATCTCGTTTGTTGTGAATTGTAGCTCCCTCACACCCACATTCAGCAGTTACATCCTATCTCCACTTGCAGACTCTCTATTATACACATTATAATAAACACTATGCTTAGGGGTGCAGTCACACCAATATTTAAGACAAGCAGGCTAGTTAGCTCAGCTATTGTGCTGTCATGACTGACAATAGCAGTCAGTATTAATACATTCATTTACATAGTACTCATTGAAAAATATTATTAAACACTAAAACATTAGTAATTACTCAGTAGCCAAACAATGGGTCTCTATTTAATCTAATTTGTACATTGTGAAACCTAGCCAGACAAATAAACATATCAATTTTACTCTGATTCAAGCTTACCAAACAGAGTATAGCTTAGAAAAGCCCCTAAATCATACACACTGGTCCTTTCATTTAAAATAAAATGGTGCTCTTATCAGGGTGGAAAGCTGCCAGCCAGTTTCAGTCACAACCCACAGAAAAGAAAAATGCTACAGCGATTAGTTGTAAATCTCTAGTGACAAAGAGGTGAATTAGAAAACTTGTCTCTCTATAATCTAGAGCGTTATTTATTGTACACTGTTGCAGCCGTGGCAGTAGTTAGCAAAGATTACATCAACCCTTTTTGTAATCTAAGATTTTGTAACCTTAAACCCTCTATATTTTCCTTCTGTATGCATCAAACTCTGCCAAAGTAATACATTTCCCTCTGTGACCCTTTCCCCTCCAATTATTCTTGTATGATATCTCAATTTCCTTATACTTCAGTCCCAATTATCCACACTGCCTGTTTTTCGACTACCTCTCATATTTTTTTCTTTCCACCCAAGCAGGGGTTTCGTCTCACTCTGGGTTTTTCTTGCTGCTTGTCTTCTGCTCTGCTTTTCAACTTCAACCATTAAACAATGTCGAGAAGGCAGGGGACCCTCAGATGTCAGCCAGCCTGTTCATTAAAGCCATTAACATTTTTCATCTGTGATTACCCCTTGCAAAAATAACAGCACTGCATCTTCATTGGTGTGTGTGTGTGTGTGTAGTAGTAGTAGTAGCAATTGGAGAGGAGAAGGTCGTAGGGAACAACTGATGTAATGGCTGTTAGTTATATTAATTAAGCAAATATCTACATAAATTAACACCTCTCACCTCTCCCAGGCATGTTTTCGCTCTTCAACAGCCTCTCATACACAGTTTCACAGCAACTCTTGAAAGAAGTCAACTGTCATAATGGATGTCTATCAGCACCGCTTCTCTCTTCTTTTATTTCCTTCTTGATTGTTAAGCTTAGCTGCACACTTTATTCTCCCTCTTTTATGTTCTAACAGCAGAGTGTAACAAAGATGGTTTGCACAAAACTTTCCATTCCAAATTTGATCAAAGCTGGCACTCATAAAATGTGATTTCATTGAGTGTTTTTGAGTGTTTCTCGATGGAACTTGTGAATTGCTTGAAAATTATTGGGAAGTCAATATGTTTTTATCATCCCTTTGCGAGGGAAGACAAAACAAAAGCAAGGAAAGTATTGATGTATTCATCTGTCAGCTAAAGTGGTTTAATCAAAGGATGGATGACCTCACAGTGCTTGCGAAAAGGTTTTAAAAAGCATAAGAAGTGGCCATCTCCAAGTTTTCCAACCCTAATTTTCTCTCATACAGTATGTACTTCTCCAACTGCGTAATACGTTATCCGACTCCGTAGCTACGGATACCCCTCGAGCACTTGCAGTTCTCTGTCGTGATGCATGTTGTGCAGCCCTGCTGTGAAATGCATCCCCTCGGAAAGTGAAGCAATTTGCCTTAATATCGCAGATAAAAGCAGGGGAAAATACAGTTTTAAGATTTAATTATTTGTGAGGGAGATAGAACAGAAGAACAGTGCTTGCTTACAGTCTTTAAAGCTCCTCTAAAGAGAGAAAATAACAGATGTTCTTCTCAACACAAAATCGGATAATAGCAAACGCAAACCAATAACTTTCAATATGATCTGTGGAAATATACCCCAACCGTAATTAGTAAATGAATTAAATGGATTTTTGAGCAAGTTGAATGTATTTGACTTGCGTTTCACCAGGCTAATTGATACTTTAGTTCCTGTCCCGTCCGCCTGTTTCTGTTACGGAGTGACAGAGAGGCTCTCCGTCAGGCTCTCCGGCAATGCAGAGGGCTCTCCGTGTCTATGTACGGCACACTACGGAGTACTATAAATTGGCCTTAAGTAATTCATCCTATGGCCTTTGTGTGTACACCACCATCGATTCATCTCCTCACCTCCTCTCCTTGTGTCTTGATCCCACCAACAGGAGATATGAGTGGAGGAGGCGAAGAAGAAATGCATGAAGTATAGACATTTAATAATTTACAGAAGGCCACTTGGTTGAAATGGGACACATAGCTGGTGATAACGTTGATCACGACTGGGGTCTTCAAAGTCTTGTCTGTGTATGATGCTGGGTCCTCTCTGTCAAAGACCAGATCCATCAAGTCATCCACCTACCCTGTGCATTATTTGACAATACAAACATTTGTTTTACATCTTCATATGCATGGGACAAAACAAGGACCGTTTTACATTTTTTTTCTACAATGTTTATATAATTGTTGTTAAGTGTTCTGAAATTTGAAGTGCAATATACAAATAAAGGAGGTGTGTACAGAATGTCAAGAAAGTCTTTACTGGTTTCTGTCACATTTTCAGTGTAATAATGGACAGCCAGACTTGCAGATTATTAATGACAAAAGCTAAAATAATAACAGAGGCTGGACATGTTGTCAGTTCCTTTACCTAAATAAAGTTTAATTCACTTGTACAGCATTCAAAGAAATGGACAACATACATGTATGTTCTTGTAGAAGAAGTTTTCACATATGAAACTGATCATAATTAAATGATTATATCTGAACCAATCTTTTATAGAATATTTGTCCTTTGAAATCTTGTGAATTGGAATAAAGAATAAAGCATATAATAATATAATAGGTTATATACATGGTGTTACACAGATTGCTTACTGAACAGATTTCAGATTCACCAGATGGATTTTTGAGTATAGCTTTTGAAAGCAACATAGCTGCTGTCATAAAATCCTTTGGTTGGTTTGTTTGCTTTCACACAACAAACAGATTGCACCAAAGTCCACTTGAAAGCTGACTGAGGCCAACCATTTCAGATGATCACTGTTTGGTTGTTTTGTCTGCACCAGTTTCCAGCAAAGAAACAGTGCTAACCAGGCAATCATACCTGAGTTTGTTATAATTGAGCCAAACATGGTGTGAAAATCACAGCTGTGACTACAACCACTGGTACAGAAACTCATAGGTTGACAAAAATCTTAGGATGTTTTACCTGACCTTCACCAGTGGTCTGTCTGTCTTCCCTGAACAGGTAAACGCTTTTCTGTCCTTTGTGATACCCATGGTGGCCATTTCTGCACTGAATGGAGTCATAGCCAATCAGCTGCTGCGTATGTTCCGGGAGGCGGAGCAAGAAAATCGCGTCTGCATCATTGGGGGAAATCCCACCATGCTGAATGTCACAGTGGAGCCCAACCGTGCTCAGTCGCTTCGTCATGGAGTTCTTGTTCTCAGTAAGCAAACACACGCACACACACCCAAATCTGTTCTGTATTGTTGGACTTCTCATGACAATCTAATTAGACTGACGTCATTTAGTTTCAATTACAGACAGAGGATTTATCATACCACTCTCACAATGATTGCCGTCTTTATCATGCAGAGGTAATGTAGAGTAATGATGATGAGATGACATAATGTCCCTCATGTTCTTGTACTCTTCAATATGAAAGGTGATTGAGAAGCAGAATGGGACGCAGATAAATGTCCCTGTCAACCCCCTGTCTCTGTCCTTCTTAAAGTGAATTACACTTACGCTTTGTATGAGTGTGCTCTTACCTTCAGTACAGATCTAACTGTGGACTTTGGCTTTGTTACAGTGGACAATGGAAATAATGGACACACAAAACCATGTCTAAAATCCTCTAATGGATTTTTTTTTTATTTTAGTTTAGAGGGGCTTGCAGATGTGTGGGTGTTTAAGCTTCTGCTCAGCACCACTCCTGCTGGTCGGAGCAGGAATTTTCACGACCAACACACATTGTTTTTAACGCTCCTCCATAGTGTGAATGGTTTGCAGCCCCAGTCAGCATTTCAAAGTGTAGAGAGGCCGTTAAATATGTTACCTGGGGAGGATATCAGTCTCTTGAAAGATGATTTGTTATGTTTTTCTTACAAAATACAAAGGTGACTATCTTTCAAGCTCAATACTGCATTAAAGTAAAGGCCACCCAAAACACATATTAAAAACGCTGATTTTCTGTTTTTTTTTTTTTTTTTTTTAAATAACCAGGAACAGAAATCCACACTTGGCTATAATTGCATGGTAGCCAACTGTTGGTAATATTGATTTTTTTATGTGTTACATGTGTATGTGTATGTGTTATATGTATTGTATACTGAACCAGGGGATATTTTGATCATGTCGATCGTTCAAACTTCACACTGTAATGAAATGACGGGTTACCCAGAAGACAGGAGAATAAAACACATTTCAAATCCCAATATAAATATAGTTTAACTAGACATTTAAAACCATTCAGTCACAAAAATAATCCTCCTAAGCCATTTTCACACATTGATTTCTTTTTCAGTTTCAATTTTAAAATACACACACTGTCATTGTAATTCAGAGAAAATGACTTCTCTTGTCATGATATGAGTGTGTATGCAGCACAGGTAACATTATTAAAGCTGTGCGTTGTTTACTAGTTTTGGGTCCATGAACATCCATCATCCTTCACAGATTTAAATTGGGACATGTTTTGGAACAAAGGTAAACATTTTAAAGTTGAAGTTTAAATGATGTCAGGTTTCAGTCATCGGACATCCCATGGTTAAGTCATTTCAGTCAGGAAGGACAATAATGTATTACGTGGTATACAATAGCATGAATGGTGAAGAGTTCTTGGCAATTTAGACCCCATCAATACATAGTATATTAAGGAGGTTGACATGCAGTGGCTTTATTAGTATCATTCCCAGGGGTCTGGATGCTGGTGGTGAAGAGATGTTGAGTAGGACTGAGCATTGATATGATAAAGACTGGAGGTGACGGGGTGGAGGAAGGTCACATTTGTTTTTGCCAAAATGACAACTAACAACAGCAGAGAGGAGAATAGTTTTTAGTCAGCTGATAGACACACAGAGAGATTTGAGTGAGTGAGTGAGTGAGTCTTCCTGACTCAACTTCTGCCAAGGTTCATATTCAAAGAGTTGTGACACCAGAGGAATGCTGAGGATGAACTTCCATGCTGGAATAGACTCTAAGCAAATGAGATCCCTGTCTGCCTCTGACTTACTGATGAGTGAGCTGAGTGAGTGTAGCGTAAAGACAAACAGACACATGCTAATGGATCCCATGCTGGCTCTGCCCTCTCCCGTTGTTTTTCTGCTTGAGCATGTCTGTGTATTCAAGCATTCCTTTACAGTACCCGTATGTAGGTGCCCATTAATTGCTCAAGATAACTTTTTAAGATGTGCTGACATTTTGGCTAACAGTCCACATCTGTACATCCACTACAGAGTAGAAAACAATCAGTCCAAAGCCTTGGTGATATTGTGTTTCTTCGCCTGAAAAATACCATCTGTAAAGAATCACCACTGAGCCCCAAGAGAAAAGAAGAGGAAATCTACATTAGACTGTGATGTAATCCATCCTGACAGGCATAACAATAATCTGTTTGATCTTTGTTGTGTAGCTCCCAAGTAGTTTTCTGCAGTGTCCTTCCCGAAGAACACAGCAAACAGTGGTGTAGTCTATGTGATACACAGGTATACATTGTATACCCACTAGAAAAAGCTCTGAATTATAGTAAAAAATATCACTAAAATGCATAGTTGTCAACATTTTCCACTGAGGGGCAACCAGTAACATTTCTTTTCATGGAGCTAAAATCCCTGCATACTTTATGCAGCCACACATGGGTATACCCACTAGAATAAACCAGACTACACCTCTGACAGCGAATGCTAGAACTGGTCTTGTAACATGAAAAGCCTCCGTTTATAGGAGCATTAACCACCATGTGACTACGTGGAGTGAAAACATGTTCAGGTACTGCAGCGATGAGCCTGGTACTTACTATATGTTCTGTATGGATAGACAATTTTGCAAATAACAAATGACTTGGCTTTTCAAATGATTTGTATTTTTTTGTGTGCATTGCTTCTTAACTGGCCATCATATTCATCTTCATGGCCTCTGATGCTGTCTATCTCCCTTGTGTTCAGGAGCGGTGGTCATAGCCTTCGTGGTCTGCTGGCTGCCCTATCACGTTCGCCGCCTCATGTTTTGCTACGTCTCTGAGTGGTCCGAGTGAGTAATGCTTCTTTCAGCCTGTCATGCGAGGGAACCTGCAATAGTTTCTTTGCTTACTGATGTCTGCAGAAACACACCAATGCAGCGTACACAGTGCACACACCCACACATACAGTAGACTTTCACATTCATGAGCATCATTTTCACATCTGCAGAAGCCACACACACACACACACACACAGATATTGGCTTTATTATTGAGAGGGTCATCAGTTTAGAGCATCTGACACCGAGGAGCAGGACAGATACATCTTCCTGATTAGACTGCCTTCATTGAACATTCTCATCCTCTCTTTATTTCTCTCTCATTTGCTATCTTCCTCTTTTCCTTCTTCTTGTAACGATTAGTCCATCAAAACCATATATTGTTTCTTTAATTAAATGTAACATACACTATGTCAGAAAATGAGTGTTGGTGCCAAGGTTATATTAGATTTGGTTTTTCCATTATAGTTTAGTTTTATTTCATTTTAACTTTTTTTTTTCTCATTCAGTTAGTTTTAATTAGTTTTTAGAACAGGTTTGCTAGTTTTTATAAGTTATCTTTTTTTTCTAAATGATTCATTTTAGTTTAGTTTAGTTTTTAATTGTTTAGCATAGCAGCCTTCAGTACAAAATATGTGTAATACTGATTCTGAGGTTAAATACAGGGAGTGTGCCTGCCTGCTACAAATCAAAATAGCCAACAAACTTAAGACCAGACAGTGATGTGCTAGTTACTGAAAAATAATAACTAGTTGCAGTTACCAGTTACTTCATTCAAAAGGTAACTCGTTGATTACTTACATCAAAAAGTAATGCTTTGCTGTTAAAAGGAACTATCTAACTATGTATCTAAAATGAAGGGATTTTTATCTATAATTTCAGTATGTTTTAGTTGGTTTGTAAACACACAATACAGTTTCAATTATTTTTTTTTCTTTTAATTATAGCTTTTATTTATTTTAGTGAACAGAGATGTTTTTTTTCAGTTCTAGTTTTCATCATTTTTTTCGTTTTTGTTAATGATAATAACCTTGGTTGGTGCTGGGAAAGCCACATATTCCTAATGATTGATGGACAAACAGCATGTTTCTTGTTTTGAGGGTTTTCTCTTTGTCGCTGCCTGGAAAGGAACATTGAACTTTACAACACTTTGCTTCTCTGCCTTCCACTGTAGATGAAAGCTTTTCTAGCTGTTTGACTTCAGTTTTTACGCACTGTATTTGTGCACAGCTTAACATCTACAATGCTCTATCTTTACACAAGTAATAAGTTTGTACACTTTTGTCACCATGGCAACACGTATTGTGTTTTCTGGTTGAGCAGCTGTTTGGTCCATTATTGTGAATGGGATTTTTCAGGAACGCTTGGAGTGAATTTTGTTAAATTTGGCACAAACATCCACTTGGACTCTCTCCATGGGAGAATAGCAGTTCAAAGAAACTGACTTCCAATCACCATAGCAGCACAATACACAGGAAATGACAAAGCAGTGAGCATGTCTTTCAATTGGGATTCAGGTGAGTGAGCAGGTGTGTGAGATTGTGCTCAATGAATGAAAACCAGGAAATGAAGAATGAGATTTTGTGCATCATGTCTGCAGTGGAGGAGTAACTGAGAGGCAAACACAGTTCAGACACCCAAGAAACTCCAGGGTATAGCATTTACCTTGAAAACGATGAAAACTGCATGAGGCAGCTCTCCTGTAATATAAAAGAAAAACCCTCCTCAATTTTGTTACTTTTCAGATGTTTGTGGGCGTTGTTACCAGAGGAGACAGTGATGATTGTATTGTTTTCACCTTCTGAGTCTTTGTGTGTCATCGTGGCACTGTAAGACGTGGACACCTACTGTAGAGGGCACTACCACAGAGGAGGTTTGAAGTACAGTACTTTGCCTGTCTGGCTCTCTGTCTATTGTTCTGCCTGGTAAAAGGCAGCAATAAATAAGGTCTCTCAAGTCTGTTGCCAAGGACATTCTTTATTTTTTTTCTGTCCTCTGCTCATTTGTAGAGATGTCCTTAGCTATAATAATCAGTTACACTTATCAATACAGAGGACAGACAGAGGCAGTGAAGGAGCAGATGGGGTGTGTAACCAATGACTATTTCTACTTGTATTATTTTTTTCCTCTAAGAGCAACAGCATCTTTGTTTTGTGTAAGAAGCTAGAAGCTAAGTTATACTGTGTATTACTGTTACAGACGACCTCTCAACTTGAGTCCACAACAAGTACAGATACTGTACCTAGCATGTTAGTTGCTATATGTGTCAGCAGAGCTGCCCCTGACCAAAGTGGGGCCCTAAGTGAAATTTTATTTGGAGCTCCCCCCCCACCTTTCCCTATCCCAAGATATCATATGTAATGTATCATAGGTACATTTCACTTGACAGCCTTTATTAGCACTAGCAAATGTAATCGTATTTTGGCTATATGAGTCAAATAAAAAAGCAACCTGAAATAGATAAATTAATATTTTTAAAAAAAAACTTAAACTTAAATGTCTTTCACAAATACAGTTTACATTGAGCACATGCACAAATGCATCCCCTCGCACACAATGGGCCCCCCAGAACACACAGCATGTGTACTGCATTGAGGGAGGAGTGGCCCTGTGTGTCAGTGAGGCTTTGAGCAGTTCACACATGACATATTATGTTATATTGTTGTTTGTTGGTTGTTATGTACTGTATGTTACATTGATGGTTGAACCTATACATATGAGATAGATGGACCAGGAACCAGTTAATAACCATTACCAAAGTATTAACTGCCTATTTAAATATTGTTTATAATTTTTTCACAAAGGATTTATCAACTATTTTAACAATGCATTATAATTTTCAGGGGGTTTTTTTCCATGCTTTACAAACCAAGTAAAAAAAAAACATTGGGTTGCAAATATATAATATTGCATTGCATCACTGTATGTGTAGGCTATAGACTTGTGTCCACTGATTGATTTGCAGCCTTACTTGGGGGATTACTGTCCTTCAGTTGAGAAACACCTGTTTGTTTGCGAGACAATGACAAACAGGTTGTATTTTGTTCCAAGAAGCACCCAGTGCAGATGGAAGCGGATTTGCAGTCAGGGCTATCAGCTAGCACTTTAAAGACCAGTAGTGTAGCAGTAAAATATTCACCTTTTCATTCCTGGTAATAGCAGCCCCCTCTGATAAATTCAGTGACAAGAAGATCAGTCCTGAATGAATCATCCAAAAGAGGAAACTAACTGATGCATGCAAGGAGCACAAAATCACTATTTGAAAACCCTGCACCTGTTGCCCACAGTTTGTCCAACATTGGGTGTAATTAGAATGGAAAATATCTACAGATTTAGGGGTTTCTTTTAAAATAGTCATTCTCGAGCAAAGACCAGCAAAATCATCATCATCATCTGTAATCCTTGAGCATACAGAATTATCTGAGTATATAGAATGAAAAGGTCAAACATCCCTGTTGGCCCCTTCATTCCTACCCTCATTCATCTTTAATGATTGCCCTGCATGCAGACAGACACGTACACTGACTTTCTGCACACTTCAGTGAACCTTGACCACTGCAAGAGCAGAGCAGATCAATACATCAGATTCTAGTAACTGAGATGATGCTCTGGAGTATGTACACTATGTGTGAGGATATTAGTGTGTAGTGATTTCTAACCTTTTGCTCATCATTTAGTGTCTGTTGTTTGTTGAGGCATCTCATACCCTTGTTTCTGTGATTCATACTCTTCTGTTTACAGTAGAATACATTAATTTCTGCTTTTGCCTGTGCAAAAGTGTTTGTTTGTTTGCTAGGAAAACACTACACTGTATATCACATATACCCTGCAAGAAGGACTGCTACCGCAGGTCGTTCCTGTCATCAGCGATGAAACTTTATAACATCAGCATCACTGGCTGAATCTGACTGCAATATATAATATAACCAATTTGCACTAATTTGCACAGCAAATTTTCACTGTTTTTCATTATAATTCTATACCTCAACCCGGTATAGGTATAATTCTATACCTATAACCTCAAGTAGGTACCAGGTTTGATTTCTGTGTGGAGTTTGCATGTTCTCCCCGTGTCTGCGTGGGTTCTCTCCGGGTACTCTGGCTTCCTCCCACCATCCAAAAACATGCATGGGGATTAGATTAATTGGCTAATTTAAATTGTCCACAGGTGTGAATATGAGTGTGAATGGTTGTCTGTCTCTGTGTGCCCTGTGATGAACTTGTCCAGGGTAACCCCTGCCTCTATGAGGATAAGCAGTAGAAAATGGATGATGGATGCCTTGTATTAATATTGAAAGGATATATGGTGGTAGCATCATGTACTGATGACAGCATGACTTGCAAAGTTAAATCGCAAATGTGTCCAAAACCAATTTTATGTTCTTTTGAACGATGGTATTTCATTACACTGACTTGCTTTGCTTGATTATATATGGCAATGTTGTGGTCTCTTTAATTCTCCCCTCACCCCAATTTGTTTCTTTCCTTACCGTCTCTCTGCGCCTCCCATCTCCTGTCCTATCTTATGTAATCTTTATATCCTTAATATTCCTCTTCCCTACTGCTCTGCAGCTTAATCCCTGTCTTCCTTCTCCTCTCCAACAGCAATGAGAGGAACAGATCACTCTGTTAAAAACATAGGTTTACATTTCATGTAGGTATGGCAGAGCAAATATAGTAAATTGCAGTGTAAAAACCTCTTTGAGTTTTTTAGTAATTACATTGTGTTTATAGTACAAGGCAATCCAGTTGGATTGAAAATTAAATGAATATGATCCAGTTTACCATGGACTTACGACATGGACTTAAAAAGCTAGAGTCACTATTCACTTTTCAGTTCATTTAATTCCAGCATAGACACTGTCTCTCCTTCCCTTCATCTGTTGTTTTGACAGCATGAGAGGCTGGTGGGAAGCCCACACTTCAAACTCAGAGATGCCCCCTCAGTAGTTGATCCATTAATAAAATTGGCAGTGAACGAGCAAAGCCTAAAATGAGCCGTGACATCTCACCAGCCATTAGTACTCATCAGACTCTCTCGAGTTGGCTGAACATCTCTTAGCCTGCAGATTCACACACATTATTTATGTGCCCAGTGGAATATATTATAATGAAAATATGATTACCAATGTCATTATACAATAGGCTACATTCTTTACCGTTAAAGGACAGTTGCATTTTCTTCCACTCTTAAAGTAATTTCTCACCAAATATTATACACCTGTTACAGTGTGAATCATTTGTGTTGCCATGTTCCATTTTTTGTCAATGAGGTTAAAGTAGTTGTAGTAGTAGTAGTATAACACACTTGATTCACTTGACAGAAACAAAATAAAACTAACCTATACTGTCTTGCCAAAATCCCCCAACTCTTCCTTGTCCACCCACTTCTAAAGCTGATGCATATCTTTGTTAAATATTGTTTGGGGGAACTACAGTGAAAACCACTGGGGCTCCTTGCTTATTCATTATGACACTTCTCCACAGGTGCGGTATGGTACGGCAGGGTTCTACACAATTGTGGCACTTTTCCACTAGTACTTTTTTCGTACCTCCTCAGCCCTGGTTCCAAGCGAACTGAAGCAATACTAAAACACGACGTCAGCCGACTGCCCTTCCACTGATTGGCCAAACACAACTCTCCCCCGCCATTTTTAAAACCGGCAACTGCTTCGCTATTTTTACACTTCCTGGAGTCTTCTCTGTCTCTCTTCTTTCGCTCTGTGTGACAAAAAGTCACAGAGCAAGCAACAAATACATGATCGTCCTCCATTTTGTGTCTAGTTTGTGTTGTTGTTCTTCTTCCCATTTTTCTGTGTCGCATGTAAATAGGGTCATGGCAGTTTCGCGGTCCCGTATGATGACACCGCCAACACATCGAGGAGGTACTCAGTTGTTATGGAAAAGCACCAAAACTGGGCCGTACTGTGCCGTGTCGTTATTGTGTAGTGGAAAAGCGCCATTAAAGACGAGATGAGCGTCAGTCTGAATGAGCCCTGGTGCCAAGGACCAGCTGGCAAAGTTTCACTTTGGGGCATTAGCCTACATGACCAGGCATTATCATTTCACTTGATGAGGGCAGCTAGGGGGGCTTTCCCAATGCACATTAATTTCACATTTAGAGAAAATGTCTCTCCTTTTCTCATCATGATATCAATGTACAAACAGCACAGGTCATTTATTCTTTACTTATCCTGCTGGAAAGCAGACAGTCAACAAGGCAAAGTATCAAAACCCCACATACTGTCGAATGAACACATTTATTTTGTCCCCTCAAACTATATGGATGTATTCATTTTATTTGAATGACTTCTCTACAAAAAATGTTACCAGTATATTTTTAGGTGTGCTACCCATAACAGTGTCTCTCTCTCTCTCTTGTTTTTTTCACAGTGACTTGTATGACTTCTACCACTATTTCTACATGCTGACCAACGTCCTGTTTTACGTCAGCTCAGCCATCAATCCTATCCTGTACAACCTGGTGTCGGCTACCTACCGCCAGATCTTCTTCTCCACGCTGCGCTACTTCTGCATGCCCTGCCGCCATACACACAGGAGGCACCCCCACCCCCTAACTCGTCACTCCATAAGCATCTCCAGCAACCACACCCTCTCCACCAATATCATCAAAGAGACGACATACTGATCATGCTGTAATGGAATACACTTCATTATGATAGTATAAATCCATCCTCAGCCACCATTTGAATACCGGTCCAACTTCATCAAGGAAATTCTGGAACTGGTTTGTAGACCGTCGGCAAAGGCTGATTCAGTACTGGGATCATCATCAAATGTCATGTAGGATGAAATGCCCTCTGAAAACACTGTGATTTAATTTCAGATGCTAATTTTTGTGTTATGTTGTGTTTTCTTTACGCATGTCATTTATACTTGCTTGGTGCAGTACAGTGTACATGACTCTACTGTTTAATATCTTTAAGAATCAACAAAAAAACTGTCTCTATAGAAATGGCTTCCGGCAATACTTTCACCACAACAAAAGGTCTGATGAAAGCCTCCTTTGTGCTATTTTGGGTGAGGATCTGTGGATAAACTTAGCTTTGAAGTTAGAAAGAAAAGCAGCAGAGTGGGTATTTTCTCTTTTTCATCCAAGTTGCATTGACAGCTATATAAGAAGAATATTGCATCATTACCATCTACCTCTAATTCAGATAACAATCTTATCCTTTTGACCCTGAAATATGAATATCCATGGAATTTGTAAATAGTGTTGACAAAGAAAATGCTTATTACTGGTAACAGCTTATTGTATTCTGTAAGTGTGTAGACAGAGAAAAAGTGGCTGTAATTGATTATTTGTTGTTTTTGTACATTAGTAACTGAAATTATCTGATTCACAGACACATGCTTACCTGAATTGCAAAGGAGCACTTCAACACAGAGGACCCACAGCAATGCTTCCCCATCAGCTGCTGCTAAAATAATCAGATCCAGGGACTGGCCTACTCAGTGCTTAGAATGTGAGATTAGAGGAACTGAGATTAGAACGTGCTGGAACTCCATTCCCTACTGCTAGTCCATCAAGGTGTCAGAGCTACCATGCTGCTAACTGCAACTAACTCCCTGAATAAACATTATCTATTTTTTAGAAAGAGAGAGAAGCGGCAGAAGGGACTTAAATACATGATGAACTGATTCAGCATGCAGCAAAAAAACAAATTAAGAAGAAAATGAAACATTTTAGCAAGATTTTCAACCTCTTAGGTAACGACTGTCACCATTTCACATTTAACCATGACTGACTATGGCAGACTCTGGTGGGAGCTGGATGACGCTATGACTGGACAATGTGCAGTATGTTCAAGAGGAAACTCTTGAACATCAATTGTCAGACTGTTGCTTATGGAAAATTAGAGCAGTGGTTTCTGTCCCAAAAGTTACAGAAATGGTGCAAGGGGTGGGGTGTTGGAAATTTTCCAGCAAACATCTGAGTTCAGAAGCATTTTGTCATCTTAACATTAACCAGTTTTCCATAATCGCTGAATTTTAGCCGTGAAACTAACATTGTCACTGAATGTAATAAGAGTTTTGCAGAAATGTCCAGTGTCTACATTGTTGTCATGCAATGCTTTGATTATATACACAAAATACCACCGGGAATGGTAGGTTAACATAATTCTTGTCAAGTCATTTCCTGTTCATGTATGCTAAATGAAAAATGTATTTTGGAACCATCGTAGTCTGACATTGGTAACAAAATGAATGTGCTATAAGTGGCTTGTTACGTGTTCAGTTCAGTTTGTTGTGTTATCAGTATTCTAAAGCTTAGATTTGTAAAGTATGTAGTCAAGGTAATGCTTTCTCCCTGCGTGTATTTGTATGTTCCTCAAGTACATGTACACTAATTTAGAATTAATGGTACTTGTGAAAGTGCTTCTGAACAAATCACAGATTTAATGTTTATTGCTTTAATATTAAAAAAAATAGGAGGATTGAATTAGGAGCACATTTAAATCACAAGAGGTTATTTTTAGCTTGTGATGAGAGAAATGAATTAGTCTGTTAGGCCTAATTCATTTGTAAGCAAAGCCTCTAAACAAAGATTTGAGTTTACTACAAATTGAAATCAATGGATTTCATTTAGGCTATAATAATGGAAGGATTACATCAGATGAGTCATTCAGTGTTTGCACCGCTTACATCACTTTAGTCATACTGTGTATATTTTTGTCAGGTTCAAAACCAAATAAGATTATGTACAAAGTCCCATTAAAGAGGGTAGTAAGAGGGTAGTTTACCCATCTAAAAGCTTACAGCCATCAACATCTTAACATGCTCACAGTGCCAGTGCTAGTCTTCTGATGTATTGTCGTCACCTTTTATATCACATGCTAAGAATTTGCTGATTAGTAGTAAACAAAAAGTAGTACAACTGAGGCTGATGGCAATGTCATTCATTTTGCAAGTAGCATGGCAACATTTTCTCATGAAACTGCTCATATGATATCATACGAAAAGTGAGGCACAGATTTACGAGTATATCTCACAAATGACCGGCAACATGGACGATCAGCGCATGCGCGAGCCCCGAAGCGAGAGCCTTAAAAATGCTGGACAGTCCTTTAACTGTCAGCGGAAATCGTAGCATTACAATAAAGCTCACACATTCAAATGACAACACTTCCAGTGATGGTTATGATTAGGGATAGGGTTACAGTTAGAGTTAGGCTTATGGAAATAAAATGCATATTTACCGCTAGAAATGTTATCAAAATACACCTGAACTCATAAAGGATTCCATTGAGAATGTAAGGAATGTCCACCATGATTTCACAGACAGAGCAGTCTGCATTGAATGTCACATGATCACAACAATTACATGGGTTATATACGAATTACAGTGCAATACTTTTGGTAGTAATTTGTACAAATATTTCATGAGACCAGCCTGAGCATGGAGTTCATGAGCTTCACTAGCAGTGATTGACAGCTGCTGAGTCCTCGACTCTGATTGATTTCATATCACAGCAGTAAATTGACAAAAAAACATCTCTGACCTCTGACTATTATTTTATTATATCATAGATGGACCTTTGAAACATGTATTCTTTCTTGTTGGTGATAGTTATTCGGTGAACTTTGTATCAGTTCATATGACTGTGTTCCTGTGCAGTATTTGTGTTTTTATCAAATCTGTGGAGGCTATAGCCATGTTATAAACTTAAATCTGCCAAACTAATTTCCTAACCCAAAGATCCACTTGACATAGTAAAATATATGAAAGATACTGTATATCCTTTTAATTTTCCAAACCATACAGACTGCTCATGCAGTTAGAAACTTGTGTTCTGTACTGTTCTGTAGAGACTTGTACATGGATATCATAACCTCAATGTGTTTCAGCCCAGTGTTCATTGTATATAAATCAAAGAAATAGTTTCCATATTAAAAGTGAAGTAATAAAGAAATGATGGTGTATAATTTGTTGATCACTTGTTTACAGTGTGTTTTTCCTATGTCTTCCTGCCACAAAGGCTCTTTCTCACAGGTATGCAAGGGCAGCTAGAAATACACACACACACACACACACACACACACACACACACACACTCATCAGCAGTGTTTGACCTTTTCTAACGTAACCTCATGACAATTAACAGTCAAAGGCTTGAAAAGGAAAAGAGGTCTGTTGCCCTCTCAAACAAGCCATATGTCGACCTTACGATGTTATCTGAGGAATAACATGGGACATTGTCATGTTCTCCTCTATCGGGCAGGGAATAACACAGCAAAGAGCAAATATCAATCGCTGTTGCAGCTTTTTGTTCATTTTAAAAGAAGCAGGCCTGGCCATCACAGACTAAGCATAGACCTAAAAAATAAATAAATCCTTGTAGTTCTTCTGTTGCTCTCTCAGCTTTGATGAATATTAGCTGGAAGCCTGAATCAGTGAAGTTTCAGATGTTATTAGATGGTCTGAACATAGCTGCTGTTGATAGTCGTGTGTATTCTACAGCACATAAGTGATTGACAGCTGATGATTTTTAGCAACAGCAAAACACTACTGCAGCATCCTAAATTCCTCAAATTTTAAATGAACTCTCCAAACTTTAGGATAACTGTTAGGCTATTCTAACTTTCACTTTTCCACAAATGTTATTACCCTTTGCACTGTAACTAACTTACCGTGAAATTCACAGTTGACTGGCAGGCAATGATAAGTGACTTACACTCCAAGGAAGAGAGTAGCGCAGTCTGCCTTTAGGTCTCCACTGTCAAGAACTCGTTCTCTGCCACAGCAGGGAAAAATGAGTTCCTCCAACACACTGGCTCCAGTGCTACATGCAGCATGCTAATATCATATCATGTTTGCAATGGTCTGCCTGAGAGGAAGACAATATGCTTTAAACACTGCCACAAATCTGTTAAATTAATATTTTCAATACAGATGGAATCAGAATATTCTTCATGGAAGTGGCTAACACAAAGGGAAAAAGGGCACAATTTATAAAAGAAGCATTTTCAAAGTGCTTTACAGACACATACAAAGCATTGAAACCAATTTTAAAAGACTGGATAAAAGAAAATGTGAGCATGTACAAATTTAGAGGAAATTCTGTCAAAACAAATAAAGACAGGATGTAGGGCCCTTCATCACAGTTTATCCATTGAATGGACACCTGGGAGGACCGTGCACCATGTTTTCCACCGGAATGGTACTTGAGCACATTTTATCTACTATAGGGACATCTAAGAAGGCAATTTTGCTGCTTTTTGCTGAATAATTATATTAATAATTTTGCAGAAGCATGAAGAGATTGTATCAGTTGAAGACAGAACCAAGAATGTGACTGTGTGAAATCATTAACTGTATTCTTAGATGAGATGATGATCTCTCTATATATTCATATTTACATTCAATTAGATTGTTTCAGTTGTTTAATACATCAGTTAATTGAGCTAGAATGGCAATATGTTTCCTCCTCTGAGAGCTCATGGGATCAAATTTTAGAGTGAATATTTTATTTTCTAGAGTGTTTCTTCATAAGGAGATGCATTTTTGCCTTTTGTCATGAGGAGCTGGAAGTGGGTTTGAAATTGTCTCCGTTGTCCCTTCCTATCCTCTATTGCGTTCTGACAAATGGAAACACAAGCCCAAGGCACAACACAACAAGCCAATCCATGTATCACTTCTGAGCACAAGAATGCTTTCATTAATGATCTGCTAAATACAAGTGGCAGCATTTGAATTGGTTCATCACAGCAGTCTTATATTCATGCACACACACACACTTAACTTGATGCTTTGAGAAAGTGGGAGAAGAGATTTCTGTTTTCTGATTTCTGCTTTTTCCAGCCATGAAGTTTGTCGCAACGCTGGTTTGTTCTCATCTTGTGAATCTGTGTAGCTCTCATTAAGTATTACTGCCACAGAAAAGGTTTTGAACAGTTTGCCAGGTTTATGTGTCTTTCTATGGACAGGCTGTCACAAGCCTATAAAGAGCAAACTTTACAGGTGTGTAGTTGAGATCAAACTAATGTCCGAGTTGGGTGAGGTTTGAATGAAGGGCGCAGGAAGTGGAGGGTCCAATCTGGCATTGCAGCTGGTAAGATCCCATCACAGACTTGTCGCTAGTTGTTTTTGCTGTCTTTTGCCCTCTCTTTTACTTTCTTCCTTTGGTTACACTGTGGTCTCTAAACCAATTTTGATTTGATACAATTTTCTCTGAGTTTCAATGCAAAGAAAGTTTGATTTACATTCAACATGTCACTGTACTCTGCAGAAAAGTGTATCACATCACCATCCATATGTGTGCATCCTTCTAGGATGCCTTGAACCATATGTCATCTGGGTCAAGGCAATGGCTGATTAGAATTTTGGTTGCATGAGGAGAGGGGAGACAGGAGTCCTCTGCTTACCTTATTAACCTTCAGTTCTCGCAGCTGGCCTTCAGTATAAATTCCACCTGGCTCTGTGGAAATCATTAGTACCAGAGGAAACAAATAGGGAAACGTGGATCAAAGCCTTGGGGCACTAATTAGTAAGATAGGAGGGACTATAATCTCTCCTCTCTTAGTCTGTCACCTGCATGGCTAGACCTACTCACCCAGCTCTGGGGAACAGCATAACACATTCCTGCATGGGTATGCTGCTGCTGCTGCTGCAGAGACATGTGTTAAGCCTGCTGGTCACAATGAATGGCATGACAGTTTATAAAGCAGCGAGCAATGATGCACTGCCATTCGTATCAGGCCATCACTGAGGCATGATGCTCATGATGATGCATTGCAGCCTGTAAGGATCGCTCCGAGATACCAATCCATCCACATGGCACAAGCTTTTATTTTCCCTTCTACGATGTAATTAATCTCCTACTTTGGATCAGTAAATATTCTTAGAAGCATCCTGTATTTTCCAAAACAGATATACATATTTTTGTGCTCACTTGCTCTGAAAATTGCAGGGACTATTGAAAATGTAAATTCTTGTGTAAAATATTGTATGGGAGTGACAGTTTAAATTTAAACTTACTGAAGCAACTGAAAGTAAAAGTGAAACTCTAATGTTGCAAAATAAATGTAACAAATCTATAGTCAAGTTAAACAGAAACAGCTAGAGAACATTTAAAAATGGGTGCATAATTCAGGAATTAGAATAAATAATAAAAGCAATCAAAATTTCAAATAATGTTGAAACAAAGATAGTTGAAGGGCCAGTTGGTATGTAAATATTAACTTAAGTGCAGAATAATACAATACGATACAATGCAATACGATAGAACCCTGAAAAACCCTGAAGCACCTGCCTGCAGTGTCAGTTGACATGTATGAAAGCAGCTGATTTGTAATATAAAGCATGGTGCATGCATGGTGAGAAACTATGCAAGGAAAAGAGGAACTTTATTTTTATAGACATATTTCATATTTATAGACATATTTTTAAGAAGCGTGACTTGAAGCGATATCTGTTTGTGATGATGGCTGGGTCGGTTGTCAGTCGGGTTTAAAAGCTATAGAGAATTTTGATGGTGTCTGTACTTTACTAATAAAAATAAAGACACAAAGACACACAGTTCTTACCCCTAATTTCACTAACCTGACTCTTTTTGGTTTTGGCAAGAACTTGATTTATCAAATCACTCCACTGGTGGTTAAGGAAATGGGACGGGTGCAGGACCCCGTCGTTATTATCGTCTCCCCGCTGATTGCTCTAGTAGAGGATCAGATCCGAGAGGCTGAAAAACTGGGGGTTACAGGAGTAGAACTTCATTAAAGATGACGGACAAGTGGTTTACCCAATCACATGCAAGAATTTTTGATAAGGCCACGCCTCCTTTGTAGAACCCGATATGTTTCCATTCAAATCAGTGTGTCAATTTCCACTAAATACAGAAGCCGGTGACGTGCCGATGCCTGCTTAAACAAATCAACAGAACTTCTATTTTTGTCGGACGTCAGAGCATGGCGCATGAATTCAGCACAGAGCAGTGTGGGACAGGAAGTCGTGTTCAGACATGAAGTAAAACATCCAGTTTATTTTCAAAATCAAATAATCCGATTTCTTTCTACTCAGTGAACACAGGGTTGTTCTGTTTCACTGACGCTCCGCTACAACCCGCTATGTTGCACAATTATACATGAATTCACAATATCTCATTAGTCAGCGAGATCTTGTTCTAGCGATTCCAGCTGTCCAGCGGAGCCGCAGCAGGAGGATATGGTGCGTACTGACGGACGATAGACGTCGGCATCATTCTGCATTCAGTGGAAATTAGGGGTTACTCAAGCCAGAGAGGTAGTGTTTCTCTCTGTACCCTGTTTGACAAACAACAGAGATTCCTCCTTGCTCCTCAGAGCAGAAATAAAAGCTTTGAGACTGTCTCCAAGGTGACAGACCAGAACAACTTTCAAGCGAGAAGCAAGGAAATGTCAAATAAGAGACATGAAACACACCCCTTGAGGCAGGCCTGGTGAGACCCATTAAAAAACATTTCCATGATGTTGCCAGACTTTCAGTGGGAAAAATAAGCCCATATAGCGGTAGCTAGTTGCAGCATTCCATCTCAATACTGAAACATTAATAAAAAAATGTCTGTTCCCTTAAGATATTTAGACACAAAAACATGGGGAAAAGGGTCCAGGTTGAAGAGATCTGACATTGTTCTTGCCTCAGTGGGTAAAGTGGTTGTCCCTGAACCCCAGGGTCACGGGTTTGATCCCCCGCTCCACTGTCTGCTGCTTAAGTGTCCTTGAGCGAGAAACTGAACTGCTCCCTGAGGGATGGGTCAAATGCTGAGAAAAAAAATGGATGCGATGTAAGAATCAGTGGGGAGGCAGTAGTCCAGTCTGTAGAGACTTGGGCTGGGAACAGGAAGGTCACTAGTTCAAGTTCAGGTCAGACCAAGTCTGGAGAGTGGGCACCGCTGAAGTTCTTACACATGTATACTTTTTAATTTTATAAGCATGGTGAACGTTTTTAGCTTTAATTTACTGTGAAAGGAAGGTGTAAAAAAGTGAAAAGAGGCAAGACATAGGGTAAGTCTGTGAAAAAAGAAAGACGAATAAACTGAGAGACAGAAAACTAGAGAGAGAGAGAGAGAGAGAGAGAGAGAGAGAGAGCAAATGAGAGACAAAGATTTGATCAAGCGTATAAACAGCATGTTACTGCCCAGTCACAGGATGGAAGTAAACCTACAGAGGAGGTATCCAAATCCAGTCTCTGGGGAATTTGCACAACAATCTATTTTTCACTCCAACACAGGAGCTTAGAGAAAACTCTCCCACAGGTTGTCATGAGGGAGCCGTCATTCTCATTAGCTGCAGTCAGAGGGAAGAGGGAAAGCAGTCAGATAGAATGGCCGTGTCAAGGACAAAAGATCAGATCTCAGTAACATACCTTACTGTACTTACTTTAAAGTTACTTTTTGTTTGCCTACAATGTTTCTACAAATTAGCAAAACTAAGGTTGAAAATTCTGCCCCAGAATAAAGACACAAAACAACATAAGGGACATATGCTAATTTCCACATTCATACTTATATTTTGGGTTTCTGCAAGAACACGTTTACTTGCTTTAATGTTCCAAACACACATTAATTTTTCCTCATACAGTCTGAAATTTTTTACTCTTGCAAAGATAGTTCTCAAGCTGTGGTTTATTCAAATGAATCTGCATGTGACATAGGAAATATATCTGAATATTTTCTGATCTAGACAGCCCAAAATTAACTGATTGGGTTGTCTTATCTCACAGACTCCAGATTCACAGATGTATTCAATCATTTTGTTTATCACTGTACAAAATTATTTTTATTTATTCTTCTCCTACACCATATACATGTTGGAATAGTTTTGGACTAATGATCATCAATCACTCTTTATACCAAAACAAGCCACTACACTGCAGGAGGTTAAGCAGGCGGAAGAAACTTCAACTTCAAAGTCCTAATCCTGTGCCAGTTTATAATGCGACATGCTGATATTGCTGCATTTGTTGTGTGTGGGTGGCTGTGTGGTTTATGTGGCCTCCATGTCAGTCATTTTCAACATTACTGGTAGTGCCACATGCTACCCATGCTACACCTACCCACATGCACCTGTGAGCTGTGTGTCTGTGTGTTTGTGTGTGTGTGTGTGTGCATGTTGTGTAAGGTTATGCTATGGTATTAATAATGGTCTTGTTAATGATGGATTATATGCTGTGGTATTTCCTGTAAATCACTCATGCATGTAAAGGCACAGGAGTGGTGGACCCTGCCACTAAAGATATAGAAAAGTGTTATAGTATTATGTCTAAATGTAATACTAATGGTTGCATATATTATTATTATTATTATTATTATTATTATTATTATACTGACAAATACACAGATTCATGTAAAAAAAGCACATTTCTTACGACAGCAACCCCCATTTGGATTTCAAGAAGAGTTAAGAAGAGTGAAGAAATTATTTAATTAAACAATTACAACAATTAACAATTAAATAATTAAGTCAAAAATATTAATACAATTATGGAAAATTTAAAAATACAATTATCAGTTGCATAAACAGCACAGAGCTTTTGGTCAGAGTTCAGGGGCAGCATTCCTATCTAGGAAAAAGCTACCATCTTCTGTTTTCACTGTAATAAATTACAGTGAAAACACCCCACACACACACACACACACAAAGGTAAAACTGCCTCACACAGGCTCCTCCTGCGATTCAGTTCACATGTTTTGAATAATGAATGTAAGTTTGCAAGAGTTTGAATTATCTTGTGTGTAGAGCCACTTTTACAACCCATAAAATCCACAGGTTCAATAATAGCCCTCAGAGAAGTGTGAGATTCATGGCATGCCTTATACAGCCTAGAACTCTTTAGTAAGTGATGGTGGATGGATGCCATTTATATACTACACTGAACTGTACTTGAAAAGTTGAGAGAAAAATATGTGTTTTTGTTGAACAGTGAACCAAATTGGTGTGGTGTGTGTGTTTCAATGTCAGTGCTTCTATTTCAGGTTTTATCTTTTATCTGGAGATAAGCGCTGTAGCACAGTCTGCAAGGACTTAATGTATGTGTGTATTTCAGACCTGTGTGTGTCTGACTGTGATCTCAGTTTCACCATCTAGAGAGGCTGAACCAGACCTTCCTGGAGTTTTTCACTGTAGTAATCTCAGAGAATATCACTTTGTTAATGAAGCGCTCAGAAATAACAGAAAGAAATGCCTAGAGTTCAGTCAAACATGTCAACAGATCCATTGCATTTAATGTTCTTGGGTCAATCATGCTTGATGTCATGTGTAGTCTCCCTCCATAGGCCATTTTTAGCTAGGGAAACCCTTGCAGATACAGTAATTCATTTGTTTTACTGTAAATCCTGAAATAACTGTTGCTTTACTATTCAGAATTGTTGAGGGCTGGACTCAGTCTCAGCTGACACTGGGCAAAGGTGGAATACACCAACCCAGCATGTCTTTGGACTGTAGGAGGATGGTAGCAATCCCAGAGAGAAGCCACGCCACCATGGGAGATCATGCAAACTCCACCCAGAAATCAAACAGGCCGGATTCAAACCTGTGACCATATGGCAACAACACTATCCACTGCACCTTGATGCCCTTTGTGCATTTCATTATGTAAAGTCATACACTGTTTTAATGATCCTATTTAATGATTACACTGCTCTTAAACCCTTTCATCAGTTTCTTTTAGAGAGAGAGAGGGTTGTAAAATATAATTACATAGTTGATAATAATTAATTATGGCAACTGAACAACATTCAGCAGGGCGTTTGAGCTTTATAGATTACCCGGTTGTATAATGTGACATTTATGTGTTTTCCTCTGAATTTTTCAAGATTAATAATAGCAACGGGAAAGACTTGAACTAGTGCAATTAAAGGTAAATGTTGCAACACAACAGTGAATAGTAGATGATGTGACTTCAATGACCATGAGCCGTGGTTAACATGGAATGAGCGCTGTCGCCAAAGGTTTTTATAATCTGACATCTAGTCAATAGCAATTTAAAAGCTCTTACCTGCCAGTCCGCATTTGTGTTTTCCTACAAAATGTTGTCATGTTGAAAAGGAACAAAATACCTTGTAATCAATGTGAGAAACATGCCTAAAGAAGTGGATAACAAAAGTTCTTGGGACTCCTGTTTACCCCAACATTACAATTACCAGCCCAAAATCATTTTGTCTATAATACACTTGTAACAAACAGCTTTTATTTTTGATGCTTATTCACCTGTTTACACTCCTTTGAAACCACCCACTACACCTGGCTAACTACTTGTCTGGTATCATAACTGTTATATCCTGTCTGTTATGTTTTTTTTTTTTTTATTATCATCACAAACGTATGTTGTCCAGTCTTCTTCAATCTGGTTTTATTTTGCAATGCTGTCTCCCTCTTGTTTCTTTTAGCCCGATTCCTAAGTTGGAAGCCCAAGAACACAAACAAAATATAAAAAAAATAAACAGTGAAAAATAAACAGTTCACAGATATTTATTCAAGTCACAGGTAAAGTATGGTAGCGCTGGGCTCTGAATGATAGAGGTCTGGCAGGATCTCAGCCATGGCAAGCCCTGATTCCTTAGTTTAGTACACATATATTTTCTTGGACTGGGCCTGTCCTGTACAGAGGTTAAATTTACACGCAACCGAAAGTAATTGGCCAGTTAACATCAACATGAGCAGGCCAACCACTGCTCATGTCTTATTTTGAAACATGCTACACTGTGTGCGTGTGTGTGTGTGTGTGTGTGTGTGTGTGTGTGTGTTCTTGTACTTGCACATAGTGAGGACCAGAATTAGTATTTAACCTACAAAGTGAGGACATTTTTGGGAAGTGAGCAGATTTTTGATGGTCCTCACTTTCTGACAGACCTTTAAAGAGCTTTTTGAGGGTTCAGACTTGATTTTTGGGTTAGGGTTACAATTAGGCTTAGGTTAGGTTTAGGGTAAGGGTTGGGGTTTGGCATTTTTTATTATTTTTGAAGGTTTGGGTAAGAGGCTAGGAAATGCATTATGTCCTCCTGTGTGTGTGTCTGATTCTGCCTTATGTCCAAATTAGGGTCACACACTTGACTCAAAACCAGGTGATAGGGAATGGCATGTGCAACTGGGGACAAAGTCCATGTCCCCAGTTGTTCAAACCTTGATTTTGGGTCAGTGGTTAGGGTTAGTTGTTGTAGTTAGGTTTAGGGTAAGTTTGACACACTGGACTGCCAGATTAAGAAGATCCTGTCGTCACATAATCAAATATTATCAGATATTGTGATTAACTAAGAACATACAGTCATTGATATGAACTGAAGTAGAGAAATGCAAAATTAAATATAAGGCACACAAAGTCACAGAGATATACTCAATATAAGATCAAAACATATATTCTTTGTAACATTTCAGATCATTTTGCTTCCTGCCCTCCTGTTCTCTCATGTCTATGATTGTCTTCCCCTCCCCATGTTTAAATAGTCTAATGTGAGTTTGTCTGACTGATACTGATTCATCCCTCTGGAAAAGAGTGATTTTGATTTGTTCTCTGATTCATGGATATAGAGTGAGATTCCTCACCGTGAACATTTTCTGTGGATACTTTTCTAAATTATTTTTTTCCCTTCCCCGTCTGCAGTTGCTTTGTTTGTTCTTCTCTTTTTGCTGCCTTTTTCCATAGCTGTTCCTCCTTGTGAAAGAGTTTGTTTTGTTTTTTTTTGTTTGTTTCCCAAGGCTCCCTCAGACTGTTACCCTTGTTTTTCCTCCAGTAGCTTTCTCCTTACCTTTTACCAGGTACTCTAGTTTATAGTGAGCAACCTATAGGGCTCTATAAGAGCCTTTTTGTTTTTTCAAATTTTTTAGCTTAGAGTTTTCCCCTCCCTGCGAGAGATTTATATTTGTAGATTAGATTTGTTTGATTCTCTTTTCATTCTGGAAAGGTGAGTGTCTTTCCAGAGTGCGCTTTCAGTTTCACTGTGTTAAGGTTCCCTGCCAGTCCTGTGCATACCTGTTATTATTGTTATATGTTATTATTCTGAAGGACCGCTTCACCAAGTCCTGCTTTTGGGTTCACGCTGTGTACATGGATCACTCAAAACAACATGAAACAGTGGTTTATCAGCCAAAAAATCAATCTCTTAAATCAGCGCTACAGGCAGAACTAACTGTAAAGAAAATTGAACTGCTGTTAAGCTGTGCTGCTGAATAATATTCTTGGATTTGATTACAAATTTATTTTTCATTCACAACATATATTCAACATGTCTTCAATATCAGCCAACATCATGGTTTGTTATTACTTTGCTCTGCTCGAATGCCCAACAAAACCACTTTGACTTCATAGCCACATATCAATGTTGACTTAAAAAGCTGTCAGCTTCAGACAGATGCCTTGGTCTCCAGTGATTGATTCAGGAAAATAGAATCCAACAGAAATTAGCACATTTGTACAAACTGTTTATTTCTGCACATATTATATTAAGTTTGCATTTGTGTATTTGGTCTTACCTAAGACTACTTGCAGAAGTTACCATATTTTTGGAGGGTGGAGTACAAATGGCACACGACAAGACTGAGATGTGATATCTGCATGACGTCAACACAGTCTCATGACAGTTCTTCGCATACTGGTGCACGATTTGGTTAGGGTATACACCAATGTTGACCATGACAGAACTGAGGGACTGACTGCCCTGTCTACCAGTTGAGGTAACTGAATGCTGCAGCATTGCTCCAACATTTCTATTTGTTTCACTGCAGCGAAGTTGGGGTTCCAGATTTCATGATAGTGATATACTGATCTTGGACATAGTCATCCTGATGAGAGAGAAAAGACTGACAAACATTTATAGGCACAATAAAACACCTAAACTCCAGCATGACCAATATATTGTCAGTGGCATCCCAGTTGGAGATCCACAAATATTATAACAGTAACATGAGCCACTGATCCCACAGCAGTGCAGCACAACTGAATGATGTGAATGAAACGAATGATGTTTGTCAGACTGCTGCATAGGAAAGCTTCTCATCTCTGGCAGTCCTTCACACATTATATTACAAAATACAATGCAACACATTTCAAACTGTCACTCAGACTGACCCTTTTAATTCTGTATTGATTTGATGTTTGGACCTCATTCACTTTTAAATTGTTCAGGGAAATCATTGTTGTGCAGTTTTCCCCCAAGGAGACCCTGCCGTGCTCACGGGCATTTTAAAAATATATAAACTGAAACTCACTGCACTTGATGCACCGCATTACACACTTTAATAGAGAGCAAGAATCTTTCTGAAAATATATCCATTTTCCTCAGGCAACCTGTATTTAACCCTGACTGTCAGAGTCAGAGCAAGTTCAGTAACTCGTTTCAGCTTTGATTAAAGGCGGTCTAAAGCATTAGTATGGAGGGTGTTCCCGGATTTGGCTTTGTTCCCTACATTTTCTGGGAGTTGTTAAACCAGATGTTAGACAGAGTTGAACCTGAAATGCTTTCAGTTTTAGAAATGTTGATATTTTCAACTTTTGCAGGGTTCACTGTAATTGTTCCTAAATTATTTCCAATTATATCAGTTTTATTCTTCCTCTAATTCTTTCCAGGTGCCTGTCGTGTGTTGTGATCAACTCATGAGTTTTTGTTTTTACTAGATTAGACCATCACAGTACACTATGTGGGAAGTATTTGAATTGTATAGACTGTGTAAACACTTTAATGTTTGACCACAGACACCAGATGATAGATTAACTCATCCCTCTTTACATAAACCACAGGGCCCCTCAAACATTTAAGGTTTTATGTCAACAAAGATAGTTGTGTTTAAATTCAGTGTTACTCACAGAGTGGGCACAAATGGACCTCATTCAACCTCATGTTCATGTAGGAGACCACTATCATTTTAACCTCAAAATTAAGTTTAATTTTCACTTCACAAATATCGTAGTTTTAAGCCCAACAATGTATTTTTTTTCTTCCCAAACCTAAGTGGTTTTGTTGCCTGAACCTAATCAATTGTTTGTTTTTAATTAACAACATTACTTGTTTTCTGTGATGAGTTTGCATGACAATGTGTTGAGAAAGCTGTGAAATATGGCCCTTAACACAAAAAAGCAAATGAATTCATGATTGAACATTAGCTATATGTACGCAATTTCTATTCCATTTCAGAAACATTAAACAAGAAATGAACTCACACAAGAACGTTGTGGGGGCTACTGGTGGTCAAAAACTACAAAGTACATTTAAACTTTACAAGATATGGATGTTGGATAAATAAAGATTATTGAACAACTTGAAGCATTTAAATGATTGATCGAACATACAATAGCCAAATGTATTGGTTACAAAAATATGTGTGTTATATTATGCAAATGTATCTATTGTTCTGAGTAGAATAAACATTATGTATGTGTTTGTATGTATGTATTATGTATCAAATATTCACTCTTCTCTCTTATTGTGTTTTAGTCTCTACAAATGCTCCATTGTGTTCGATAATAATAGCCATGTTTCCATTAACAAATATGGTAGCTGAAGCTACCTGGTAATGTGCAAAAATGTTTTCCTTTTCTGCTATGCGCACTGATTACTGATTATGTCAACACAGCATAATGTTGATGCTATATTGAACCAACATGTGTGAGTTCTGACCCAGTGATTTTTAGTGTGAAGCTAAAGCTGCAGAAGGAGAGAGGGAAATTCATAGGAATGAACAGATGGCCATAAAGGCAGTGAGTAAGAAATAAATCATAATCAAGTGCCCTAAATCTGAGCAAGAGGCATACTAACTGTGCAGAGATTGGAACAATGTAAAGGTTGGATAAACAAAGAAACAGATGGAAGAAGACTGATGAAGCAATGACCTATCAATCAATTAAAGAGGCCCATTCATGCCAAGACTTGGATATGAAATGCCTGGTTGACCTTCACTATCGCAGTCTATCACTCATTCATATGGCACTAATGAGATAGCAATAGGGTGTGATGGATTGTATGGCTTGGTTCACAAAGCAGGCTATATATGATAGCCAAGCATGGAAAATGTCTTGCAAATCTACAAATGAGAGAATTGAGGAAGATAAACAGCACACAGAGTGGCGTGAGTGAAACCGAGAAATGAAAACTGAATGTTTGTATGTTAGTTGTGTACACAAGCAGCAGTGAAGAGTCATTAATGGGACTTGCTGAAACCCTAAGGGTGTAGTGTCAGCGCCATTTCCTTCAGATTAACAGCAGACAAACACTCGCTGGTACAAAGTGAATCTGTTGAGCTGGAAGCCTCCAGCTACACTGGGGAAAAGTAATTAAAGTTATCAGTCATAAAATGGTCACAGGCCTTCAAAATAAAACATTTGTTATTTGATTTTAATGAAAGTAGAACTCATTATCGTGAGAATTTAAGTGTTTTTCTTCTTTGCTTATTAAAGCTCAGCTCTCTTGATTGTAGCAAGCCATCCACAAACAGAACTCTGTGTGATATGAATGTATTCACTAACATAGATGAGGACATGGAATCATAAGTGGAGCCACTGGTAAGCAAGGTCACAATTCCACATTGAGTTTAATCTGAAAAGCCTTGCTAGATAATTCTTGGAGTTTAGGGATGCCTAAAATGTTATGACTATAAATAATTGTTATATAAAATTGCATGTGAAATACCTCACATTAAATTCTCACTTCTAGTTTTGTTTCTTATTAAGAAATAATAATAATAAAAATAATATTTTTTTATATATTGAAAAATATTCCATTAAGTTCAGACATTAAAAACAAAGTATGTAACTTAAAGAAGTACTCACTCTGCATTAAAATGATCCCCATCAGTATTATAGATTTGAATTAATATTGCTTTAATGTGCGTTATCATTTACTGAGTAAATGAAAGGTTGAGTTCAAACAAATTTATGTACTGCTGTGTAGTTTAAGCAATTGTCACATATTTGTAGCACCACTATACCACATCACATCGCTCCTGTGAGATGCAGCCTGTTTTCAGCCTTGTCCAGCTGGTCCAAGAGGGCTTTTTTCAGAGTTTGGGACTAAGACCACAAAGGAAGACTCTTTCATGCATAAAGCTGTCAGACAAATGTAGTGGAGTAGAAAATGCAGTATTTTAAAGATAGTGTGATGAAAAGGCTGACGGGCTTAAAGACAGTTCAGTTATTTTTGTAATAGATTTTTTTTGTTTGTTTCACTGGGAAAAAGGGCAAAAAAATAACAAACATCATCAGCAGCTATCAGCCAAATTGTTGTTTTAAACATCAATATAGCCCAGAATTTCACAATTGGTGTATCCCTAGAATAAAAGGATGCAGAGGGCCCCATGCCTGCCTTTGCCTAGTGCCCCCAAATTCCTTAGTCCACCCCTGTTCACTTGTTTCCCTTCCTGTGCTCATTTTCTCTAAGTATCAAACCAGAGTGATTGTGATGAAATGAGCAAAAAGGAAAGACAAACAGAGCAAACCCAGGGAGCAGTGCGTTAATCCTAATAGTAAAAGTCTTTGGTGTTGCCATCTTCCACCGAAAATGACTTAGAGCTTTCACTGAATGAGCAAAATAAAATCCCCTTCTTGGCTCTCAGCCCACACATATGCACAAATCCCCACTCCTCCACAGAAGCAGTGCTGATTTCCAAGAGAAGGTCTCCTATATTTTATCAGCCCGTCCTGACTCTTCAGTCCCCTGTTCACTGGATTAACAGATAACACAGCAGGAGTCTCAGTGGCAGCAGTGCGATTTAATGTGCAGCTGTTCACCCACAATATAAAACCAGTACAAAATGCATTAATTCACACACACACAAGTATGTATCTCAGTCATCTCCCATGGTGCGTCAATCATGCAGACAATTTAATTATCTTTATCAGTAAGCCCCGTGGCTTCAATCACTTAGACTCAGCTCGGCTAGGATTTTTCTTTACATATTAATGATAAGGGACACTAATTATTTAAATAAATGTTCCTCTCAAGTACACTGCCTACACCACTCGCAGTGAACAGTGCTAACAACACTAACAGTTCAATAATGCTGGAGCTAGCAGAGATAAACTGCCACTTGAGGGTGGATGTGAGCTTCAGCAAAGACATCGGTTGGCATTATTCTTCTATATCTTTACATAGACAATAGTTGATAATGATATATTAATATTCTGATATCATAGTCTCAGGGAGAGATCACTCCTCCATATCTTTATGTGAGGGCTAGTGCCTTGGTGGGGTCACACAGACTGTACACTACTGTTCAGGTAAGGGTGAGGGCTTTGCCAGGCAACATAATGGCTGTTTTCCCTTTTTTCAGATTTAGTGCCAGACTGCTGCTTTGTCTGCTGCTTTGTGCCATGTGGTCTGGTTGTTGACTCCTAACTTCTGATTGGTGTGGACGTGAACCAGCTCACCATAAATTGTCTAATTGTCTTCCATAGTCGCTTTGAATTTCTCTGTGTGAACCAACCGAGTTGTTGGTCTTTCTGTCTGCTCCACAGCAGATGATCCGCTTGTTCTGAACCAACCTATATTAATTTTGCATTTTCTTTTGTTAGGTTGTCAGGCAGTGGGAGGATCCCACTGTACAGGAAGTATCCGTGGTACATGCAGTCATCTTTGCATACAGTGTGGTAGGTTTGAAGAGTGGTAAGCACCTAATGTAGATTTACTTAACAGTAATTGTTGCAGTGTCTGGGCCTCTACATAAACCCACAACCAAATTTATTCTCAGGTACAGTGAGCGAGCCGGAGACATGCATTCAAGTCAATGCATATCAGAGACCCTGATATTGGGGTCGGTCACATTTACATAGACAGTAGTTGAAAATGATATATTTATATTCTGATATCATAGACTCAGGTAGACATTAAGCTTTACATAGACAATTGATGATCATAGTTTAATATTTTATATCATAGACTGAGGTACTTTTTTCAAACTTTTTGTTTACAACAAACTCTTTAAAACAGCAATTGCTCCTCTATATCTTCACGTAGACAGTCGTCGATGATGATGAGACATTGATGAAAATCTGAAGGACATCACATACTCTGACATCATTCAGAATGAAATGCCATAAGAATATTCATTTATTATATGACATCTGCTCAGTACAAAATTAAATCTGTGCAGACTTTTGCACTGACGGTTTGTCCTGTCTCCTGATAGCACTGCTCCCTGTCCCTATAAATGTGTCACTCTGTGTTAATTTATCATTTTTCTTTTCGATCCCAAGCAGGACGCTCATCTGCACATCAATCACACACTTTATAGACAAAATGGATTTGCTAATCATAGTGATGAGAAGTAGCTTAGCTCCCACATTCAGAAATTACATCACAAGTGGCTGTTATGAGCGTTTGTGAGCATGCACACACTTGAATGTAATTATCTGGCATTACCATGCATTGCTAATTACAATTACACTGCATTTAAATCTCACTTGAGTTAACTGAATGAAAATTGAATAGGGGCAAAAAATTAATGAGGCATGGGTGGAGAAGAGAGAGCCCAAAAGATGAGACACAGCACCAATCACAGACAGATTTGAATAACAGTTTTCTTCTTTTATTCATTATTCCCTTTTTTAAAACATATCCCAAATGCTATGGTGTTTCTTTATTACAGCAGACTGGTGGCTAAAATGTTTTTGTTGGAAATTGTGAAATACTGTGTACCCATGGAATTTCTCTTTCAATTCATAATTTTATTACGTCTTTTTAGATTATAACAAGGTTTCAATTTACTATACAGATTTACAGAACGCTACAAAACGCTGAAGCCAATGGTAGCTTCAGTGGCGTTAATGCTGAAAATAAAACCACACCATGGGGTGTGATAAAGCTGCAGTAAGTGATACATTAAGATGAGAATGTCCCTATTAATTGGCACCGAAAGGATGTGGCCAGCGAATCTCTTCAATTCATTTTCGGAGAAATTGGTCAGCGATGAGAGATAATAATGAGCAATGGGTGAAAATGAGGGCCACGTGGAGAGCAAAAGCTAAAATCTCTGCCAGGAAATCTACCAGTCATATCACGCTCCATCTCAGTTTCTCTAATCTCATTACTGTCAGACAGGGAAAGGGATTAAGATTTCATCCTGTTGGTGAATCAAGAATGTTCAAATTTACTTACCATCTACTTTACTCCCTGCAGATAAAGTTCATTCTTAAGAGATCATAAAGATGCTCTCCAGATGCCTTCTTACACTGAACCAATGAGCCATATATATTACAACACAAGTTTTCAAAAGGCAAACTAAATTTGTAGTCTTATTTTAACATCTATATGTGCCTCTCTAGAATCAAATGTCTTTTTACATTTGACATGTCACAAAGCTACCACTGTTTGCACCTCAGTGAGTTGTGCAATGAATTGAATAAAATGGATTGAATAAAATCTTTCACTGTTCAACAGGTGGCCATCAGTTCTGATTGGCTAAAGACACATAAACACAACTATATTCCTTTTTGGAAAAAAAAAGCATTGCTTTGTTAATTATTAACATTGCCCATTCTTTTTTGCATATTTATTTATTGTACTTTGTGTCTAGATGACTTGTAGGTATAGTGAATGAGTTGAATGTTCACTACTTGAGAAATCCAAGACAAGATGTTAACTTTTGAAACAGTTACACCAAGGCACTTGTAAATATTGAAGTGCCTGTAATGTATTAAATAATGTGCACTGAGTTTGGTTTAAAGTAAATAACGTAAGAGAAGTTTTTTTTACTTTCAACTTCAAATGTGTGCACGGGCAGTGTCTGCTTCCTCCCACCATCCAAAAACATGCATGGGGATTAGGTTAATTGGCTAATTTAAAGGTGTGAGGGTGAGTGGTTGTCTGTCTCTAGGTGCACTGCAATGAACAGGCGACTTCTCCAGGACGACGACCCTATGTGAGGATAAGCGGTGGAAATGGATGGATGGAACTTGGTAAGTAAATGCCATGGTAAATGCCTGATTTATTGCAGTGACTCATACACTGCTGTGTATTCATAATTGCCTCTCAAACTGTGACTACAGTATTTTATGTATCATGGCCATAAATAGATCCACAGAAATAAACCATTAATTACTGATTATTCAACATCTTTGAAAGGCACCATTAAGCTGCACCTTTGTTCTTACAAGCCCTCTTTGCTAAACATATAATAAGACAGAAAGGACTGCATTAGTCTGATACATACACACACATGTTGTGTACATGTGCGTGCGTGTGTGTTATTTCTAAAACCACAGTGAATTCCAGACAAAATATGGTATGGTTTAGTTCCATGTCTCCCTTTAAGTCAGAAGCTTCAGTCCACGTCAACAAACATTCAACAGCAGAAAGCTGTTCTGTGGATGTTGATTCATATATGGGGGCAGGGTTCTTGACAGAGCTTCGAGATATATCTCACATCTTAATGGATTCCTTGTATGCTTTCTTCATGAAGCCCCAATAGATCATGATGACCTTCACTACTATCAAATGGGAGTGTGTGCAGCATGAGAGGACTCAGGTGGAGGGTGTTGACGCACTTCTGCGCTTGATATTTGTGCAACAACATACATCAAGATGAATGATTCCAGCTGAGACGTTAAGTACAGACAAGAGAAGGGATACCTGCACTGCTTAACTGATGCAATGAATCTACTTCACAGATCAACTGATATTGCTTTTTTGTTTTGACCCCAGGAAACGTGAACATCTGTTTTGAAAAGGCTTTCAGCCACAATTGTAGGATTAGAGTAACTTTAGTCAGAGCTTATTTCCTCTTTCACATCAGTAAAAGAGCAAGATCAGGATCTTGTTTGATCTTTTATTCTGTTCAAAATCGTTTCACATTATTTTAATTAAACTTACTGTGAACCGTCTTGCTGGTTATAATTAAATTTGCCTAGTTAAAGTATATTCTCATTTATTAAATGAAATGAAAAAGGACAGAGTACACACACACACACACACACACACATATATATATATATGTGTGTGTGTCTGTGTGTATATGTATATATATAAAATAAGGAAACAAATGGGAATAGGTCAGGGCAATTTGAAGTCTGAAGCTCAGTATTGCATTATAATGTGAAAAGTTTGTAGTTAAAACAAGATGCTTTTCTAAGATATTTTCATTTTATTATCATTCTGACATAAAGACATGTCACATTACTCACTGAGGCAAATTCTCCATCTTTGCTTAAAACTGCAAGGGTCCAGGATATAATTATAAATATCATATAATATTGTTATATTATGACAAACAGCACGATCATGAAAGCGTATAATACCCATCTTCCGGTTCCCACTCAGGTTAACACTGTTTGCTCTGCCAGCACTTTTGTCATTTGTTGTACTCTGCTGTTAGCACCGTTAGCTGATTGATATTCTATCTCAAAAGAGAGCTGCAGCCTAGAATAATGCAACGGGGCAAGGAGGGCAGGCAGAGAATTAATTGCAAGTAACCAAGCTGAGAGACAGATGAACCTAGAAAGGGAGAGAGGATAGAAAAACTAAGAATTTAAACTAGGTTCAAGGTGACAAATGGAGTAGATTTTAGAGAAATTGATCAATCTATTAGAAACAGTATAAAATACTGAAATGTGACAAAACCCCATTTTCTGACATTTGCTAAATGGAATACAGAGACACCAGAAAGATAACACTTACTGTTGTCTGTCTAAATGAGAAGAGAATGAGAAGCAAGGAACAACTGAAGATTTAAAACAACCCTCAGGCAAAGGGCCAGACACTGGACCTGAACATTGGCACATAGATCGTTGCTACAGCATAGACTGTACAACTGATCTATAGAAGAATTAATGCTCCTTAATGTCTGATCTTCTGGCTCTCAGCTAGTTAGTGTCTTGCCCCTACAGTAAAACATGAATAAAAACAAGTACTTTACAAGTGCAAAAGTAAAACACTGAATCTTGGAGTGGTTTGCAGCTTTAGCTTCAGTCTTTTACCAACAATCAGGTGTATATTAAAGCCCTCTTTTACAAAATTATTGTTTCAAAACAAGTCAGCTGGAAACAGTAAAATGTAAGCTGAAGACAGTATTTTCATTGAGCTGACAAACCTTAGATACACATAATTAGCTGTCAGTGACATTTGTCATTTCTAGAATGAGAAGCCAAAAATCAAGGATAGAATGAATGTATCTTTGTATGTATCTGCATGTGCAGCACAAGAATGAAGAGAACGAAGCAGTTTGGGTTTAAATGTCAACAGGGCACCGATGTGTATTTTTGATAAATACAATGGAAATAATATAAACGGTGAAATGATAAAATTACAGATTATGTGTTATATTGGCTCAAATTTAATTTAAATTATTTAGATCAAAGAGGGGTTGTTAGATTTATAGCAAGAATTGAGATTTTCTGATATGCTCATCAGACAATGTGAATGAGGACACAGATATATTTGCTTCATTCCATGTGGATAATGGAATTACACAAGGTGGTATTTCATGATGTTTAATATTAATATAGATGATCTATCACTGCTGTTAAATGAATGAGAAATGGCATACACGATAACCACATTAGGGACCCAGATGATTGGGTGATTTTCTGTCCATAGTGCTGGTCTTCACCAGCTATGTAGAATCTATTCACAATATGGCACAGGTGTTAAGAATAAAATATAGAATGCAGATTAGAGTAATATCATAATTCACCGAAATAGGGAGGTAATATTACTGTTTGTGTTTTTTTTATTTTTTTTCTGTAAAACTTACAGAGGTGACAATTGTGAGAAAAGCATGTTCTCAGTCTGTCCAGGTGACACAAACACCCAACAACATGTAGGATGTGATGTCAAATGTGCCTGTGCCACAAACACACACACACACCACTACATCACATTTAGAAAGTGATTACTGTCAAAAAAAACTGTACATCATCCAACACTTTATAGGCAAACAACAGTATGCACCGTGGTAGTTAAAACAGCTATCACATCTTGCTCAGTATCTAAAAAATGAAAAGAGACAGGATAACACAAACACACAGAAAATCTGAGACGAATGAACTTCTGTGCTGCTGAAGCAATTAAGCGGTGGAGAGAAGAGCTGAAAATAGTTGAGCGTCGAGAGGAAAGACAGAGAGTGATAATCACTTACATAACCTTTTCTTTTGAAACAGGTCCTTATGTCCCTCTGTATAATTATACACACACACACACACACACACACATAGTATATACAGGCAGATTAATACACACATCTTCACTATTAAGATCTACTTCCCCCTCTCATTGGCCCACTGCTTAGGTGTGTTCAGGGACACGGGAAAGAAAACAGTTTTAAGCGTTGCCATGGAAACTGATAAAGTCCTCAGACCCATGGATCAAAATGAATGTGATTTTCTGTGACAAGACATCAAAGATGGAGAGTCGAACGAACGGCCACTCATCAATCACAGCCATTTTGAGAGTCAGTAATTCCTGTTGCATTGCAGGAATTTGTATTGCGGTCCCTGTTTTCATTTTGTGTTTCATTGTTTATTTATCATGTATTTAATAAAAAGCCTGTCAAGGTAATGGAGATGTTATCTGGTAAGCAGCAATAACATATTTTCTTCCTGAAAAACACAACCTTGCACATTGCACATTTGTACTACACAATAGGGGAATATTATTCCATGGTGACTGAGAGATTGTATGTATAATATTTTGATGACAGCATATGCCTGGAGGTTGCTGTCTTTTCTACAACAGTATCCCATCTGTATAGGTTTTCTCAGTCTCTAAATAAATTTTGGAACAATTGTCTTACTTTCTGGCCCTTGGCTACATCACAGCCTTTTGAATTTTGTTTCTGCGGGTAGATTACCTTGTGTTGTTCCAAACTCTGCGCTGAAAATGAGATGTTAAAAAGCCCTTTCCATCATAGGTCCTGGACTTCACAAAACAGACTAAAGTTTATAGACTTGTTTTTCCTCTCAGCAGTGGTGATGTTTGGTAAAATCTTGGACTGAGCAGCTTCCTGGCTGTGATTTTTCACTTACACCTGTCTGCTCTTTCTTAATTCAGATTCATTTTTCATGAAACAACACCCTCATATTTTTTCTATTTAGCTATCACGAATTTGTGTTACCCTTAATGGACGCTCAATAACAACTCATGTACTGTGGTTATCATAGCTAGTCAAGCTCAAAATGTAATTTAACAGGAAAATGTGTCTATTCATCATTGGCAAACTTAACAAGACCCAAAGTTCTTGTCTGATGCTGATGCTTACAGCGTGGATGGTACAAGGGGGAGAAAACATATCTTATTTTGATTCTGACAAATCTGTACCCACATGCAGTTTTGTAGCTGTGATTGTTGACTTGTTACAGACATTACAAAAGAAAATGTCCAATTCATTATTAATTCTGTGTATAAAGTTGATAGCCGGATGTATTTGATGCTCAGTATTGCACATAGTTCGCCAATTTGAGACATCAAGAAGTCAAGCTGACTGCACTGATAATCCCAGATTGTAACAATTTTCAGTCTGTACAAGTCATGCTTCTGCGATGAGGTGGCAACTTGTCCAGGGTGTACCCTGCCTTTCGCCCTAAGACAGCTGAGATAGGCTCCAGCCCCCCTGTGACCCCATGAGGATAAGCGGTAGATAATGGATGGATGGACAAGTCATGCTTGAGTAGATGAGGTTGATCTCAAAATGTTTTTACAGAAATATATCACTCTATTTGACTTTAATTATTGTATCATGGACCAGGTTTGTTTAAAGCATTTTTGTTCTCTCAATACAGATTCAGACAAGGAGAAATTCCCCAGTGTTTCACTGAAACAATGCCATGCTGTAGGCGTAACACTAGTTGTGGGTGGGAAACCGGAAGCCCAACTTTTTATGAGAGGGGCAACAGCAAACAGGTTCAACAGCCTTTTTTCACTGAATACATGGATCAGCAAATAAAAAGAATCAGCTGTATTGATAACTTCAACTTGTTCAGGGGACCTAGGTGGGTGACCTCCATCCAAGCAGACCTAAAGTTAAAGGTGATCTTTACGTTACTGAGAACATTAATATATCAACAATCAACTGTTGTCTGTGTAAAGACATAGAGGAGTAATGTATACCTGAGCAGAGAATGAATGTATGTTGGAATCAGAGCTTCCCTGTTCCTTCTTGGAATTGCCAGGTCGGCTGTATGTACTTATGTACTTATAGTGCATGGTGCATGTGAGTGTGCTCCACCAGTCAGCTCATGGCTGCCACTCTGCACCGCTTTCATATGGTATCCTCTTCAGCATTGTTGTTCTTCATTCATTCATCATTTGTGGAATGTAAAAATGTATTCTTTACATTGTGTTCATAGAATACAGTATTTAAGTTCTACACTTAAATTTTCAATGATGAAAAAAAAGGATATTGTTTGATACTATCTTTATTTCATGGTAAAGAACATTCTTTACCATGAAATAAAGATAGTAAATAAAGATAGTTGTGTGCCATAGTTTTTCACACCTCTTCAACAGAAATGTAATATGTTCTGACAATATAGAACATTTTCTTTTCTCAACTCCATCACATACACACACCTCTCCTTCCCCCTCTGTAAACACCGACTGAGAAAGGGGTCAGTCGATACCAACTATATTTATTGGAGCAAAACACTGGCATCTCACAGGCCATCTGGATGCTTACACAGTGCAGTGAACTTGCACCTGTTCTTTCTTGGTGCTTGTTTGTATTACAAAGTCAATCATTTTCTCCTATTACAGAGTCAATCATTTTCATTTTCCATTTTAGCCTGTTGCCAGCAGTGACTGCCACGTGGAAAGTTGACATTGCAAACACAAGAGATGGTTTCTAATAGAGCTTTGACCACAGATTACACAACCTAGATTGTAAATTTCTCTGTTTTGAAGCCAAAAGGTGACAAAGCACTTTGGAATCAGGACTGGATTTCAGAGGATTGTCTTATGTCTTAATAAGCACTAGTCAACTGATGATGTACTGTATTTTACCTACTTTAATTTGCAGCTTGTTTGCCTTCTCATGAAAAGTCCTTTGGTGTTATAAACCTGCATCTCACTGATAGGTTGTGCTGAAATTGCCCTCATTACTGTTGTCATAATGTTTGAAAGGATGGAAGTTACTGTTAAACTCCCATTGTAAATGCTATTGAATCAGTATTCCTGTCAAACAAATGCATTTTATGTTAATTTAAGTAGAAGACTAAGAGGAAGAAAAATAGAGGTGCAAAATAACTCTAAGAAAGCACATTTGCTCAAACACTGTACTTTTTGAAGTACTGAATTAATACATGAATTAACAAGTGAAATATTTATTTTTGATCATTTACATAAACTATCTCTCATGGAATTATTTAAACACATTAACGAACAACAAATCAAACTTCCTGGTATGTTAACACATCATCATATAACAGCATCATCCAACTAGAAAAGCATTCAGAGAATGCAGACCTTCGCCAAAGCGACAGCGGCGATTTTTTATTATTTAAAGTTACCCCCGCCACCAAGGAGGTTATGTTTTCACCGAGCTTGTTTGTTTGTTTGTTTGTCAGTTTGCAAAGTAATTCAAAAAATTATGGACGGATTTTGACAAAATTTAATTTTTGGTGGTGATCAGATCGGATCACCACCAAAAAATTAAATTTCGTCAAAATCCGTCCATAACTTTTTGAATTACTTTGCAAACAAAACAAACAAACAAGCCCTGGTGAAAACATAACCTCCTTGGTGGCAGAAGTGGCCTAAATTAATTTTAAGTTAGGCCATTTCTGACCAAACCTGAAAATTTCGTCAAAATCCGTTGTAACTTTTCGAGTAATTTTGCAAACCAACAAATATACATACAAACAAATAAACAAACAAACAAACCCTGGTGAAAACATAACCTCCTTGGGGGAGGTAAAAATGTATATGTACATCATCCAAGCATAATCATAAAAAGTTACCTCCAGGATATATCCTGCAATGGAAAAACAACAACTATTCAAACACAGAGTGCCCTACAGAAACATAAACAAATCCAATCATGACAAAAAGCCATAAAAGTCTGAGGAATTTATTTATCTATTTCTCCTCCAATGCTTTAGAAAAATATTCAGAAAATTATAGGGTAAGCCAACCAGAGTCAGAGTAAGGTCCCCTCATGCCTTCGCCATGTTAGGAACAATACAGCATGTGCAGTATTCATGTATGCAAACTCCACACAGAAGGGACCAGATCAGATTAGAACCTGTAACCCTTTTGCTGTGGGGCAACAGCATTACCCACTGCCCCACCAATATGTACCTTCATCTTTCAATAATCTATTAATAACAATAATAACCAATTCCGTCGGTAAGAACAACAGGAGATACAATGCTCGAAAGAAGTGAGGCTAGACATTCTTCTTGCTTTCATGCTGCCCCTCCAGGCACCTTAGGGCTACCTAAGGAAGCTGAATGAGGATATTAATAGACTATAGGAGAACCTGTGTCTATCAGTTGTAATGGTTCCTATCGTGCCTTTGATATTCTCCTTTAACCCCCTATTCACACAGAATTGTTCCTTGGACTATTATCCAACACACATCAGCCATGAAATTGAATCCTGCCATCACATGGCATTCAACAAGCTGTGCGGAGATGAAAAGAAACCCCGTGTGATGTTGTCAGGCGCTCCAGCTGTATTGCATACTGATGCACTGACATCCTATCTTAACAAACCATAAAACACACTAACCCTCAAAGGAAATATAGGATAATATTGCCATTTCCTTCTATGCAATTATATTCATCTTGGATTTAAAACATTCTCAACTGATTCATATTCAGACATTTTCCAGACATGTTTTTTCTTGTGATGGTCAGTCCCCCTCGGGGCGGCACGTGGTTAGCACTGTCGCCTCACAGCAAGAAGGTACTGGGTCTGATTCCCAGCCCAAGGCCTTTCTGTGTGGAGTTTGCATGTTCTCCGCATGTCTGTGTGGGTTCTCTCACTTCGGCTTCCTCCCGTCATCCAAAAACATGCATGGGGATTAGATTAATTGGCTAATATAAATTGTCTGTAGGTGTGAACAGGTGTGAGTGACTGTGTCTCTATGCATGATGAACTGGCGACTTGTCCGTGGTAGAAAATGGATGGATGGATGAAAGGTTGACTGTGGTTTTTCAAATGACCACTTAAGACTGGCTACAAAAGTAAGTCATGACGCACTAAATGATGTGTCCATGATGTGTCAATGTTAAAATGCTCAACTTCACAGCAAAGAATGGTTTTGGTCTGTAGAGCTAATCTACCTGTTTATAACACCTGTACAGAGGGTGAATTTATATAGAACTCACATTTTTAAATTATATCAAGGCTTAACGTCAGGCATAATTGAGGGCATGGCCTTTTTGAGTGACAGGCAGGTGTTGTGCCAGTGTTGGGGTGCAACCTGAAGGCTTTATGCTAGCTGAATACGTGAGTGTCTGCACGGCTAATGTGGTGTCACACCATCAAACACAGTCCTTCCTGGGGCTTCTGTGAGATGGGTTTTCATCTGTTCATTTTTTTCTTACTACGCAGACACACACACAAAAAGAGTTTAAAAGAGCCAAACGTTTTCTCACTGTTCTACATCAGCAACAACTGAAGCTTTAGAGGATGTGGATGGTTGGATATCCTTGTCAACTTTTGCCAGGTTTTATCCATTGAATCTGGCTTCTTCTGCCATCCCTTTATCTGTCCTTAGAACTGCTGCAGATTCTTAAGAGTCATTTGTTTCTTTGCCTTGGTGCTTCAGGATGTTTTCATTTTTCTTACCATCAACATGTTGCGTGGAGAGACTCATTTTGTTCACACACCTTTCAACTGCTGACAATAAAATGCTTGAACTCGACTGACAGTGCTCTGCTTTTTACTAAGATGGGACAATAAGAAATAGGCCTACTGTAGCACAACACCAGCCTTACCCTTTAACTAAATATTAGTTCAGAGTTTTGCATGCACAATGGCAACTGATGCTGAATTTTTTTCATCTTTGTCTGGTGCCATGTGTGAACAAACACACCACATTATTCTAGCAGCAGATCTATAGGTTATATATTGATATACACATTGATCATGATTCTTATTTGCTGCTGCAAGTGCCTCTGTGCTGCCAAAATAAGATCCAATAAAATCAGTTTCCTGTCAAAGATTACAGGGTGATTTATTGCATTAAAGATTGTTTTTATTTGATAGTGTTCTCCTGAACGCCCAACAGATCAGGGACTCACAGACACAAATTATTGACAAAATAGAGCTATAAAACCAGATATGCCATCACTGTATTCTAATAACAGCACAACACCAAGGAACGAAGCATGAGCAGGTGTGAGAGTGAAAGCTTGTAAGGTTATAAACACTCCCTCATTGTCTTTATTGACCATGAAAACACTTCTGCTTCAGAGGGGTTAATGAGTCAATTTTAATGCCAATTATGAGTATTTCAGTGCTGTCATGTTTGTTATGTTTGAAATAGATGACTTTATTAGCACATTTGCCTTAAGGTAACTTGTCAGACAGAAGATGAATAACCATGAAAGTACAAAACGGTGTTGATGAATGACACGTATGACGGTATAATCATAAAACCAGTGTACTTTACCTCAGCAGGAGGTGATGTAAAAGTGTGTAAAAATAAAAAAAAAAATTTTTTTAGAATTGAATTATGCCTATATTAGTCATATTACAGTTTCACTGCAGTCATTCTGAGAACTTAAATTTGTTTGTTCACATCTTTTATAGCTTTAGCTTGCAGAAGGCTAATTGAGTAAGCCTGTAATTCAAGAATACAACACATGTGAAGCCAGTTCATTTCCTGTTGCTGGATGATTAAAATATACTTCTACTTTGGTGCTGCCATCTCATATTCCTTGTGTCAGATCAGAGGGGGATTACTGCTTGATCACTGCTTGCAGCATTCTCAAGAACTACTCAGCTTAGTCCACAGAGCCCTGAGGCCACCTGATCGCTGCGATTATTTGTTTCTAGAAAGTATCTTAATATTGATTGCTTTCTTTATAGTTAGATACATGTACATATACATATACAGTGGAAATTTTAAAAATGCATCTTTAATGTAAACAATGCATCAGAAATAAACTGCAGGCCCAACTGAACCAGTTTAAGTTAGAAAGAAATACTTGTTGTACAGCGTCTCCTTAAGGGTAAAAACTGAAAGTGCAGAGAAGGGTCTGGAAAGCGTTACACTTTCTTTCAACTTTAACTTATTTTTCTCACATTTGCATCTGGAGCTTCCATATAATTTCATTGTCCATTTCACCGCATTTATGAAGGAATAAAAATGTTTTCTTTGAAACATCACTATGTTAATTCATAATTTAAACTTTTAGGTTGACACAGTCTCAACAATGTCTTCAGTATTCTCTGTGTTAAGGTTAAGTCAAAGATAAGGTGCAAGTTAATCAACCTTCCAAAACACTTAAAAGTACTGACAATGTATTGTCCGAAGAGTCTACTGTGTTGCTTGAAAACATCAAAGATAATAAAAGTGGTACTTTGTGGTGGCATAATCATCAGCTCACCTTTAGCTGTTTGTATGTGTGAATCTGTTAAATGCGTCTTAAAATAAACAACGTGCTGTTGGCACTAAAATTGTTGAACTGATTTGAAATGAATTGTTTTTCAATTATGCTTTTGACAACACTGAAAATGTTGCAGCATTAGTAGTGGGCATGAGGCAGATCATTTCGAGAAAAATATTGATTTAGTGAACTCTGTTGGTGAGGAGCTGAAATTGCAGTCAATGGCATTGAAAAATACAGCATGTCCCTGCTTGTCTTTCTATTTAACAGTTCTTCAGTGTCATGGTCCATTCAGTTGGACTCAAAAAAGGAAACCAAACAATAAAAAACAATAATTTCATCATAATTCAGGAAATAATCAGCATTATTGATTATTCTGTGTTAGCATAAGTTACACCAGGGGGTTTTAAAGTGTGGGATCTCCCCTAAGAAAACTGAAAAGCAGCCGCACCTCACCCCTCACACACACCTCATCTTAAACATTAAACATGTTAACACCTTTATGTTTATAAAGTTTTGAATACAACAAAACATCTTCAAGAAAACAAAACTTCACTTTTCAACAGATTTTGTTAAAAATATGCCCACTAGTGCGACATTATCTCACATTATTATAAAATGACCACCCGTATCTCACCCAGATACAGCAGTGCTATTTTCTGATTGGCTGGAGCGTTCCAACCCCCCGGTGAGCTCTGTGATGCCCAGAGCGTCTTGCTACACGTCCCACTGCAGATAGAGCGCTGTCACCTGGGCGGTGTTATATAACAAATAATAAATAATAAATAGAACAAATGAGAAGTATCAGGTGTGACAGGTGACAGTGTGAAAGGGTTAATATGCGCGTGTCACACAAAGTGTGCAATATCACTTCTACTAATTTCTAATATTCACTGTAAAATACCTCTGCTGTGTTCACTAATGTTGTTCATTTATGTTCTACATATGATTATTTTTGTTTTCACCTGGTTTGCTGCTTATTTAGATTTTTATACATTGTTATTGATGTCCTTATTTTCTATAGGCCCTTTCCCATTATTGTTGCACTTTGCTGCTGTAGCGTTGCAAATAGAATAGAAAAGAATAGGTTTTTATTTAGGCTGTCCCCCATTGGGGGAAATTCACCCGCCACAGCAGCACAGACAAAATTACAGACAAATTCCAGTAGTTAGAAAAGATACAGCAGACAGCAGCAATGACATGATAATAATAATAATAATAATAATAATAATAATAATAATAATAGGATAAAAATACAATAAAATATTTACAATATATACTAAATACAGTTGAATAAAAATATATATTTTAACTGCAGAAATAATTGTTATAAATAATTATAAATAATTCTTTGGATTAATAAAGGATAATCATATCTTACCTATCTTAATCTTACCAACACAAGACGAACTTCACCTCGATGTGTTTCCCTTAAAAAAAAACCTGACGTAGCGTGACGCAGATCCTTCCGTCCTTATTCTCCTGTGCCCATCCTCACGCAGCATCCATCCAGCGCACTTCCTGCATCCCCCTGGTCCAGCCCCCCTTCCCTCTCCTCCCCTTCTCCCGGGGTGTGTGAGCAAGGATCACCGCTCCGTCCAGCGGAGAAAAGCAATGAAAACCGAGGCGATGGAACCACGAAAGGACTAGCAGCGCCACCGGTAAGAGGACCCGAGCTTGTCATTAAAATCAGGAGTGCCACTGGCCGCGGCAGAACTGCCGTTTTGCAGAGGATGCGCTTGCGGAATGGAGAGTTCTGCATCAAGGAAATAGACTAAGCGTAGTAGTAGGCGGATGGTGTGTATGTGAGGAGTAAATGTGGGGACAGTGTCCATTTGGAGTCGTATCAAGCTATTTTCTGCTGTCTGTGTCTTGTGGTGCAGTTGATGGAGGGATGCTGCGCAGTGCGCCCTGGCAGATGTGCGCGTTTTGTTGTCGTCCTGTTTTAGCGCGCAACTCCAGGGCCTCTGGGCGTCAGATGCATGTTGTCCACCGGGGCAATAACAACAGAGATATAAACGCACTTTTGGAACAATCCTGACTGATTGCCTGGGTCTACATGGTGAAACAGCTCAGCGTGTCTTAAAGCCAAAGTAAGTGTGCCATCCATGTTTGCAGGCAGGAAGTCGTGACAGGTTGCCTGGCGCCGCAGTTTGACCTTGCAGCATTTCTGTTTTTCGGAAACGCAGGTCCCACCTGACAGACAGTAGAAGCACAGTGCCTTGTGGGATACTGAATTACTGCAATAACACAAAGGCTTTATCTTAGCTCAGCGATGATTGCATTTTCCATCATTCTGCTCCTTATTGGTTTCAACACAGTTACAGTCAGAAAAGAGTGGATGGTGTAGGACTGAGTTTCACCCCAAAATGGCCAAGTATTGTCAAAGTTAAGCATTTGGATAAAGCACCACATACAAGCATGCTCTTAAATTAATCTGTGAACATGAACAGATTATGAGGCACAGACCCCCCCCATTCCAGATAGGAGAAAAATAACCACAATGAAAGTCATGCTCTCTGGTCATCTCAAGTCTCCCTGATGTAATTTTTGTGCTCTTTGGCCCTTAGCATCCTGTCTCTTAATGCATAGGAACCTTTATTTATGAGCCCACATACAGTCTGCACAGGGTCTGAAATGCAAGAGCGAGGAGATCAGAAGAGCATCATGCTGTAACTATAGAAACAAAGCTCTGTGTTGTTTACTATCCTATAGTGGTTGTTAGTTTTGTCCTTTGCAGCATGGCCATCTTGTCAACAGCAGGCTCCTCCATCCTGTTCCTCAGTGTTCTCAGCCAATGGCAGCTCTCCTCCTGCTCACGTTCCACACAAGTGGCGCACTGACCGTCGCCATGGTGACTTGGCATTGGGTTTCACAGCATGGTGTTTGCTCAGAAGCACCCGTTGGTGGGAAAATCTGTAATTCAGTCTTGTTCTCCTGTGATAATTCCAACCACAAATGTAACACTGCTGCAGTGATGTCATGATTTTATGCAACAGGTAATGTCAGGTCTTTACTTGTGCACAATCTCCAAAGGCTCCTTGTTTTCACTTGTGTTGAGTACAGTGCATGCAGAATGCATAATGGTAGCATATATGGCTGCTCTTAATGCTTCAAACAGCATTACCATCTAAGCTGCTAAAGAGCTACGCTCAGCTAGTTGCTAACTGTGTCTGTCTGTCTGTTTGGTGCTGAGCTAGTTATTCAGTGCTTTTGTATTAATGTAATGTGATAGCTGTCACCGGTGAATGTCTTTGGTAAACACAGAATAATACCTAACATTTATGAAACAACAGACAGTCAGTGGTGACTAGCTGGTGAGCCACTTAACAGGCCGATATTTTCTCAGGATGTGGTAGAGACCTAAACAATGCTAAAGGTGTGTATTAATCATTGATCATTTATTCATCCAGCAAACAGAAGCACAACTTGAAATGCTAATGCTACTTTGTGTCTACTTAATGTATAAATAAATAGACAACTGTTGGCTAACATCTTCCCCATATCACAAGAAGGATGCCGTGTTATTTTTAACATAAAAATGATTAAATGATTACCTCCACGGGCGGCACGGTGGTGTAGTGGTTAGCACTGTCGCCTCACAGCAAGAAGATACCGGGTTCGAATCCTGGGCCCGGGGCCTTTCTGTGTGGAGTTTGTATGTTCTCCCCGTGTCTGCGTGGGTTCTCTTCAGGTACTCCGGCTTCCTCCCACCATCCAAAAATATATGTATTAGGTTAATTGGCTAATTTAAATTGACCGTAGGTGTGAATGTGAGTGTGAGTGGTTGTCTGTCTCTGTGTACCCTGCGATGAGGTGGCGACTTGTCCAGGGTGTACCCTGCCTTCCGCCCTAAGACAGCTGGGATAGGCTCCAGCCCCCCCGCGACCCTATGAGGATAAGCTGTAGATAATGGATGGATGGATTACCTCCACCAAGGAGGTTAGGTTTGTTGGTTTGCAAAGTAACTCAAAAACTTATGGATGGTTTTCGATGAAATTTTCAGGATTGGCTGGAAGTGGCCTAACTTAAAACCAATTAATTTTTGGTGGTGCCATTGAATCGGATCCAATCACCACCAAAAATTAATCAGTTTTAAGTTAGGCCACTTCTAACCAACCCTGAAAATGTTGTCAAAAACCATCCACAACTTTTTGAGTTACTTTGCAAACCAACAAACAAGCCCTGGTGAAAACATAACCTCCTTGGCGGTGGTCTGCACTCTCTGAGTGCTTTTCTAGTTCTTTCATAGTTTTCATAGTTTATCATTGCATCCTCCTCCTGAGTGGAGCCTGATATCAGAGAGAGTGAAAGGGATTAATATGCATCATCTTCAGTCTCCTCCCACCTATTAATGTGATTGTTAATATTGATTTTTTTTTCTCAATGCTCTTTGCTTGTTTTGCCTCTGAGGGAAATAGTTCACACACTATTAGCAGGATCACTTAGGCTGCAGCGCTCTGGCATGCTTTTAGTGGCTGCTTGGCTCACTAATGACAAACCCATGGTGTACGATATTTTGAGTATTTGACCTGATTAAATGCATAGTCCCTCAGAAGTTAAGCTAATATCATGTGCTTTTTACCCAGAAATGAGGGCTAAAGCTTGTCCAAATCTTGTGAGACCATGGAATGAGAAATTTGTGAAAGAAATTCGCTAGCATCGTATTCTCCTCTCGTTTCCCTTTCACTCTTTGTGTTAAGTGTTGTGCTGATTGATGGTCCAGTAAGAGCTGTGCTGTAGTTTTCTTGCTGTGCTCTGCTGGATCTTTGCTAAGCCAGTCTGCATCCGCTGCAGCAGTAGGGTGACTCTGCAGGTTTGGCCTGATCTGTGTACAGTGTGAAAATCAAAAGTCACTGACTGAACTTTACTTCCACCCTGCATTTATTTAGGAGGGGCTTGATGAAAGGATGAGTATATGCTTGATCCTTCTCCAGCGATACCTTACTTCACACTTTCATTCTTGAACTACATTCACATCCACAGAGCAGCAGACGTGAATGTAGTTCAAGAATGAAAGTGTGAAGTCCACAGTTAAAATCAAAGAAATGTTAAAGCTGCAGAGACTTAAGTGACTTTTCAGAGATAATTTGATTTCAGATTTTAGTTTAGTTTGGAGTAACATTATAGCTGAATGTAGCAGTGCAGTGTGTGTACAGTTGATAGTTAAAGTGGAACAGCTGTTCTCATTTTGGTGACAACCTGCTCTAATTTTTGTTGAGCATACTCCTGCCATCAGAGTATCAATATGAATGTGAATGAGTGAATGCTGACATGTAGTTTTTAGGAGGATGCCAATCACAGATGAATGACAAGTTTATAGTCCAATATCACAAATTACAAATTTGCCTCAGAGGACTTTCAGTATGCACAGGATACAACAGCCTCTCTCCTTTACAAATGAACCTGATATTATCATTTAATGTCTAGTCTCCATATTGTTTTGTCAGTTCCTGCTTTATTTTGAAGGTGTGTCATCTTGTGTTATGTGTCTGGTTTTACTTCCTGTCTGTCTATCTTTCCCATCTTTCTGATTGTTAGCCGCATTCTGATTGTGTCCACCTGTGTATGGTTACCTCATGTATAAATACTCGTCTCCCCTTTGCTTCTGGTTTGATTATCTTCTGGGGTTATAGCATTGTCGCCTCACAGCAAGAAGATACTGGGTTCGAATCCTGGCCCGGGGCCTTTCTGTGTGGAGTTTGCATGTTCTCTCCGTGTCTGCGTGGGTTCTCTCCGTGTACTCCGGCTTCCTTCCACCATCCAAAGACACGCATGGGGATTAGATTAATTGGCTAATTGTCCGTAAGTGTGAGTGGTTGTCTGTCTCTATGTGCCCTGTGATGTACCCTGCCTTTCACCCTAAGACAGCTGGGATGGATGGACGATTACCTTCTTGTCTATATGCTCAGCTTCATGTGGGTTTCCTCCATGTCCAGGTTCTGACTTTCCATCCACATTTTGCCAATATTCTGTGTTATTGTGTTCTTTGTTGTAAGTCAGTTTCCTACAATTTCTGTAGCGATACTTTACTGTAGAGATTCGACCTGCCCTGTCAAGCGCTGTGTGTTACTTTGTCTCTGTACTCTTTACATTGGGACCCTCTCTCGTAAGCTGTGATCAGTCCACTAATGATGATGACAATAAGTGAGTGAAAGAAAACAAGTATGAAATGCTCAGAGAAATGCTTTGCTCATATCAGTATTGATAAAAGATCCTTAATCATATATTTATAAAGCATGAGTCTGCGGCCATTACCACAAAATGCTTGTGGACAAGTCTTTATCACAGATAACACTGACATAAAGTACTAGCATTCTATTAAATGTATGACAGCTAAACACTGTTTATTTAGCTGTCCTGATGTTCCTTAAGCCGGCTGTTTCAATCATGATCTACTTCTGCCTATTATTGAAGATACCTATAGGTGATTAGGTCCATATTTGATACAGTCCACTTACAGTTATCAATAGCACCTATGAGTACCACAGAGCACGCTAATAGAAGCTGCTGATTGTGCAGTATATTCAGATAAGAGAATGAGTCATCAACACTTCACTAGGGAGAGATGCAGCACTGCAGATTACAGATGATGTTCAGATGTGATATTAAAATTGGATGACGGCTTTTCAATTTATGGCATTTAGGAAATGTTACAAGCATGCAGTACCTATTTTCCTCAGGCCAGAAGAACACAGGCTAGATGCCACTACTTTAAGTGAGCTAATGAAGAGTTCATCCAATACAAAATATGATGATCCTGATTAATTAACTGACTCTTCACCCATATCATCTAGACCTATATAAAATAAATACAGTTCTGTATTTTTAGTCGCAGAGAAAGAAACGGGCTTGGATTAAATTGACCACAGGGTTGATCTATGGCCAGCACACATATTAGCCCAAATTCACATTCATGTTGAATGGGTTTACTTGAAGAACAGCAGTTACTCAGTGTTGTGGATGTTGGGGCTGTCTGACAGCCTGTAAACATCTGTTTGTGCATTCCCATCCGACACAGGCAAATGCTGGCAGAGGATTCACTGAAGATCTTGATTTACATTACCGCTGCAGTCTGCTCTGTCTGGACAAGGAGGAGAGTTTTATCAGAGATTAATCAAGGTCATATCATCATAGAGAGGGAGGATGCACTGTCATTCATAAGACAAACCACAGGCTCTCCTTTGTGGTAGAAAGTGTGTGTGCGTGTGTCCAGATGAACGTACTGTCTATTCTCTAACATCCCTTCTTCAGCAGCTTCTCCTGCCTTACTGTGCTTTTTCACCTAAACAAGGTCCCTCTCATGCTGCCTCTTCCTTCCCTTTCTCTCCTCTCCTTCTCTCCCTCAAACCCTCTTTTTCTTCTCTTTTCTCTAACTCTATGTTTTCTTCAAAAGCTGCTCACTCAGGCTGTCCGTGGCAGGGGAGGGTGTTACATAACGGGCCTAAATTAATAAATCCTGTATGATGTGCTGTGTTGGAGTTTCATCTGTTGCGACAGCAGCCAGAGCTGCTGCCAGAACATGCTGTCTTCCTGGGCCTAAGGCACACTGTGTAGGGTACAGCTGGAAAATCCAATATTATGATAATATATTACATATAATAATATACTTTTTATTGTGAGTATGACCAATACCCACAATAATATTTAGCAGGAAAAAAATCTGATTAATTGGCGGATAATAATAATATGATAATATGATTTTTTTTTCCAGTCCTTTAAAACTTGATTTGATTAGGGTATAAATTGAAGGCATAACGCTTGGTGCATCTAAAAAAAAAAAACCCTTAAAATAGAAATAAGATTTTCAAAAAAGGACTCAGTAATGAGTAGCTGCGTCATTCTTGTTAATCACGTCAAAAAAATTGTTTGGGTATGCTTGATGCTAGTGTTTCCAGGAGGCTAGTGGGAATGTTGCTCCAAGTGGTGAAGATGGCTTCACAGAGGGCATCCACTGTCTGGAACTGGTGTCCATTTTTGTAAACCTCCCTTGCAATCCAACCCCAAATGTTCTCAGTTGGATTTAGATCAGGGGAACATGCAGGATGGTTCAAAAGAGTGATGTTATTTCTCAGGAACTTTGTCAGGCAGGCATTGTAAACTGCAGTGTTGAAAAACCCTGTCATTGCCACACTTTGCGCAGGTAGGGTCACTCACTGGTCATATCTGTGTTTTCTTCCAGACGCTCAGTGTTGAAGAACAGAGAGACAAAGTGAGGACAGAAGAATTGAAAGGTTGTGCATGAGGCTAACTGTCCTCCATGTCTGCCCCTGCTCCAGCCAATCGGAGGTCTGCGTTGGGCTCTCGCCGGTATGTAGTCAATAAATGGTACCTGTTTTTTTTGTTTTGTTTTGTTTTGTTTTTTTCAGTAAGATAGCCGAGTTGAAGAGAAGGAGGGAAGAAAAGTTTGATCCTCCAACACTGTACAAGATATGATATTTGTCCTTTGTTTATCAAGTGTTTCAAAGTAGGAAATCAGTCCTAGTTTTGGTCCTATTTTTGGGTCTAAGAGATAACTAGAATTGATCAAGGTTCTTATCTTGCTTGTTCTTAAATAATTAATTATAAATGACTCTTATCTTATCTATTGATTACAAAGTTCTGCTCAAATAGGCTTCTACAAATGACCATTTTCACAATAATAATAATATTTTTCATTAAGTCATTGAGTGCCAGCCGTTTTATAGAACCAAAAGTGCCTTGTGCCAGCGATTTTTTGCCATTTTGGGTCATTTTTTTGAGTCAAGACCCACAGAATATTTTGTACTATGTCTCTGAAAACAGAATAACTGTTCATCTTGAAAAAACATGTTTTTACCTTGTTCCATTCTTGTTTTGTCTGGAGTAGAGGTCAGTTTCACCAAAATCACCATGTTTTGCTCTCTAATCATCTAATCGCTGCTGAAAAAACATTTTGACACATATATGTCAATGGCGAAGTGTTGGATTTTAAATAACGTATAAATTTGTCAGTGGCACTCAAAGAGTTAATCTGGTGATTATTACTTGGATCAATTATTAATTTGATAAAACAAAAAAATATTTATTGTTTCCTTTGTTTTTTCTAAAAGTAGAACTCATTCCTCATCTTCTTGCCCAATGCTGTTTTTGTACAATAACATTTTTTCAAATAAATCATATTTAATAAATTGTTTATGCAACGTTACACTGAGAATAAAAGGAAAATTTGTGTTGCCAACTTGATGATTTAGCAACTTTTCAGACTCTCTCAAAGTCGTCTTTCACCAAGCAAGGATTTCTGTTCAAATTAAAAGAAAAAAGTACACCTTTTTGTTCCAACTGATAACTGTCACTCTGCTTAATAAGCTACGGTTGTGTGTAATATGTCATAAAAAAGCAAAAGACGTCAGAAATTAATTTCTCATAAAAGTCACCTGGGGGATTTCCTTAAATTTATCACCCCTTCATAGTACATAATACATTTATGGCATACGTTGGGACGTTGAAAAATTTCTTTAAAAAAAGTCACAGTATTGCATGTCGAAAAAAGTCATATGTCATCATACAGACGTATTATTGTATGTTAAATGAATTTGTCGCATAATGTGTTGAAAAAGTCACTAAATGGTATGGGTGGTATGTCATAGTATAGTATAAAGTTAAATTATGGTATAAAGTTAAAAAAAAATGTCAAATTTTAATATGGTATCTCGAACAAAGTCATCAGACCACCATATTATGGTTACTTAAATTTGTTAATTTGTTATGTTGGGGGAAGCCATGTCAAAGCATGCTGAAAAATTTCATAAAAAATATTTAATATGTAGAAAAAGTCAAAAATTCTCAAGTCTAAAAGTAAGCAATATACTTTTACAATATACAGCAATATGTCTGTTATATGAATTTAACAAAAAAAAAAAACATATCATAGCATATTCAAAAATTTCATTAAAAAGTCATACCGTATTATGACAAAATAAATACAATTTTTAATATGTCACAAAATGATTTTGGCTCATAATATGTTGAAAAAGTTGTCAAAAAGTAATATTATAGCATGTTGAAAAATCAAAAAAGTCATCAAAAAAGTCATACTATAGTACAGTATGTCGAAAAAAAGGAAAATTCTCAAATTTTACAACATCAAAATAAAGTCATCAGAAAATCATATTATAGTAAGTTGAATGATTCGGGAGCATAATATGTTAAGAACGTTGTCAAAAAGTCATATTATAGCATGTTGAAAAAATTCATCAAAAAACATATGTCAAAAAGTCAAAAAATGTCAAATATCAAAATGTCAAAAAGGTAATAAACCACGTTATAATTTGTTTAAATAGTTGGTATCATAATACCTTGAGAAAACCAGTCAAAAAGCCATATTATAGCATGTTGAAAACTTTCATTAAAAATTCATATTAGAGTATTTCGAAAAAAATAAAAAAGTCAAATTTTAAAATATCAAAGGAATGCCATCAAACAACCATATTATAGCATGTAAATTTTTTTAAAAAAAAGTCAGAGTATAGTGTGTTGAAAAAAAGGGGGAAAAAAATCCTAACACATCAAAAGCGATCGAAATTAGTCTATATTATAGTATGTTGAATGAAGGTATCCTATACAAAAAGACAGTATGATGAAAAAAAAATCTATGGTATAGTAGGGGTTATAAAAAAATAAATATGCCATAAATTAGCATATCATAAACATATAGAAAAGTCATAGTATAGCATGTCATAAAAAAGCTCATATCTGAAAGCTCTGTCTCTAAAGGTTAGGAGATGGTTGTGAGGAGTGGAGAGCAGGCTGAAAGTCAGAGAGGTATTTCGGAACAAGAGCATCGGGGTATTTTAACTCTTTGAGTGCCATTGATGTGTGATTGATGAGTTTCATTCAAAATACAACGCTTGAGTCTTTTGCCATCAGATTTTTTTTTGTCTGCAGCGGGACGCTGATCTCAGTCTCCCGCAGCCCGTGAGTAATTTCTGTGCTTCTGTGATTTGTAGTCGGGACGTAATGGGTTAATATGCACCACGGAGATCAAAGCAGGAAGTGGAGACGCATTTAGATAGTAAAACAAACAGATTCTGGACAAAAAGCGATTTTGGTGGCCTCTACTCTCCTCCAGACAAAACAAGACCGGAACAAGGTAAAAACTTTTTTTTCATTATGAAATATCGGGATTAATTTGAGTTACTCTGTGTTTTCAGAGACATGGTACAAAATATTCTGTGTCTAGACATATGACTGAAAATGGGCAAAAAAAACGCTGGCAAAAGGCATTTTAGATTTTAAAAAACGGCTGGCACTCAAAGAGTTAAAATGAGCAGGCTGATTTTGGAGGTGATTCGGGAGTTGATTGGGAGCCAGGGAGTGGAAGCTGTAGTGCTGAAGTCGAGCTGTGTGCTTTCGGCGTATGAGTTGAAGTGGAGCCCATGTTTATGGATGGCCAAGGGGACCATGTAGATAGTGAAGAGAAGGGGTCCAAGTACAGAGCCTTGAGGTATGCCTTGGTTGACTGTGGCTGGAGGGGAGTGTGAGTTACCAATGATGGCAAAGTGTTTTCTGTTAGAGTGGTAGGACAGGAAGCAGGAGAGAGCAATACTGGTGATACCTGAGTGGTTGGATGGGCAGTCAAAGTTGGAGATGATGTCAAAGGCTGTGGAGAGGTCGAGAAGAATGAGGATGCAGATATTTCCAGAGTTGGCTGTGATGAGTAGGTCATCAGTGATTTTGATGAGGGCAGTCTCTATGCTGTGGTGTGGTCTGAATCCAGATTGGAGAGGTTCTCAGATCATATGGTTGGACATGTGTTAGTGGAGATGGTTGGCAACTAATTGTTCCTAGGGATTTTACTGAGGAATGTAAGGTTGCAGATCGTTGGTTGGAGGTCAGTCATTGTTGAGGTCCTCCGGATCTAAATCATGTTTCTTGAGGATGGAGGTGACTGAGGCCTTTTTGAAGCAGGATGTCACTGTGCCAGATTCCAGACACTCCAATTTGTCATTGAATAGCTGGCATAGTAGTATGTCCTCAAAAATAATATAATAGTATAGGGTCATTGTATAATATTCCATAAAAAAATCAGTATTGTATGTCTTAATATTAAATGTTACTTTAAGAGCTGCAAGAATTAGACTAAGCTAGCTCTATCTATATAGGCCCACAGTGGTTTGTGATTCATTGTCATGAATTAAACATGTTTCTGTTTTTTTTCACAAATCACAGCTTACATGCATACATTCATTTAATGTTAATAAAAAAGTGATTTGCAACCTCAAAGCCTACCCAGCTCTCTCTTTCTTTCTACAAAATTGTTGCTGCCAGGGATGTGTTAGTCACCTCAACTGGTTTCTTTTTTCCATTTACCTCTAATACTGATACTGATGGAGGAGCTGTGGTATTTAAGAATATAATAGATTTAGTCAGCCTCCTCCTTGCATCTTTGACAATGTTATTGAGTACATTGAAGTGTTTTCTCCTACAGATGCTGGACTTCCATGGCCTGTTTACTGGACACAGTTTGTAGCATAAGGCTTATTTAGTTTCCCTTGTCTTTAGGGGCCAGTGGACTTTCTCTATATCTGTTAAGCCTCAGAATAAATGTTCTAACTTTGCAATACAAATACTGCAGTAATGTTGTATGCAGAATGCATGTTTTATACATATTCTCTACAATATTCTTGCATTTCTGGGGTCTAGTTTTACACAATCATCACTTTGATAATATGAAGAACGCATTTGACAGGTGAGCTGAAGAATCACCACCACAGTACATGTCAATAATACTTTATACTTTTTCTACTTAAACTAATCATTTGTTAAGTGATTTTAAAGTGATTTAATCACAGTCTCCTCTAGATGTTGCAAGTCATACATTTATGGAGGTCACAGATGGATAAATGGACTCCTAAACTGAAGCCAAGATGTCTGGTTGCTGTGATTTTATTGGTGTAGTGATATGTAACTACAGACAGTTCAACCTGTAGCTGTGGTGTCCTCCTCTCTCCCGTCTCTTTTCTTCAGATTCAACCCTCTGAAGGCGTTGCAGCCCAAACGCCGCTTGCAGCAAATACTGGCATCGTCACCCGTCCCGGTGCCCAAGCCGGCATCGGGGACGGCTGCGCCAGCAGCCTCAGCGCCGGTGGCCATTCCTGTGCCCGCGCCCCCTGCGTGAGACACACTTAAGTTACAGTCTCAGAGAGCATGCTCCATAGCTGTAGCTGTAGCTCTGGCATGCACTGTAGTCACTCAAAGGCCAAGCTCACAGGCAACATTTATGCTACTTGTCTCACATGTTTCAGGAAAACACAGGTTTTTCTAAACATGAAAATAACTCTGAGATCGCAACTAGAGCTGTCAGTGTTCATACAGAGCTTAGAAGTTGGCATTAACAACAGCAAACAACACAAACGCGTGTGTTGTTATGTCACATCACCTCACAGTCTATTGTTGTCCTAGCAGGAAAAAAAGGGAAATCCGACGGGTTTGCACTTGAATGCACCACTTATGTGTACTTGATTTGAAGAATATACTACGATTTGGTCCATGTTCCATGCAGTTCTTCGTAGCATGAAGTTTAAAGGGACACTATGTATTTTTTTAAGTAATTTATTACCTCAAATCAACGTATTCATTCATAAATAGATCCTCATTGGTGTAAAATAACCTATGCCAACAATCTCACTAATCCTCCTGGGCGAAGCATCAGTTATCTGTCTTTACATAGAGTGGGTCGCTCATATGGAGGCTTCCATGTCTTTCCGCTCTACAAAAAACTACGAACTGCCGAGAGGGACCTAAAGCACTACCTGCTAGTACCCATAGGACAAAATGTATTTACGCGTTTTGCAATTCACTTTTCACAGAGAAGCAAGGTGGAGACGCCGGTTTTACTTACCCGGCACTAAACTAAAACCTGCACTGCACTTTTGGTTATAATAGAAGACCAAACTTATGCCACGCCGAATCCTCATCGCCAAAAAAGCGTAAAAGGGCCATAAAATGACTGGAGCTCCGGGTCGGGGATCTGCGGTGCCCGGGAGCGCCCCATGCCCGACCACGGAAGTCCTCCGGACCGGTGGAGGGCTGTGGAGGTTCGGGGGAAAATGACTGGAGCTCCATGCCAGGGGCTGGGGATCCGCGGTGATAGTGGCCACCCGGGAGTTGACCCATTACCATTACCGTAGTTCCAACCATGTTGCAGTGCATGCAAAGTCAAATTTAACCACTAGATGGGAGAAAAAATTACATAGTGTCCATTTAAAGTGTTTGGAGGCTCTATACATTATAGGATAGCACCGTAATTTCTCTGTGGCAGTATACTGTGATCGCTGGTTCACCACAGCGGCTTAATCAACAGCACCTGACCAATAACCAGTTCAACAGCAAAGAGTTGGTGAGACACGGGCATTACCTAAAATGACAATGTGCTTTTTGGTTTATTTAAAAAAATGAAAATGAGTCCTCATGAGCAAAGTCTATATCTCTACACTTGTCCCCACCACTACCTTCACAAGACTGTCACCCACCACCAACAGTCCAAGCACAGCTTTCACCCAGCAGGTGGATAGAATAGACTGACACACCTGAAACACCTGCTCACTGCTTCAGCTGCTTCCCTCTGCCTGTTTCTGCTCTGTCTTGGCTTTTGTCATATATTGATCTTCAAGAACTGAGTAGTCAATATGTGGCCGCCACCGCTATTGTATCACACAGGACACGCTTACTCAGCACAAGCTCGAAGCTTGAGGAATATGTGCTAGTCCCAGAAATAAAATAGATGTACATGTTTTCATAAAGAAAAAAGAGTTACACGCTAATGTGTCAAATATCCATATAATCTAACATCGACATACAATGCTTAACAAATGTATTTGTCTCAAAGACCATCCAGCATCATGAAGTGCTTTAACTGGCACTCTTTCTTTCTCAGTGAGTTCCCTACGCGTCACCATTTGAACAGGAGTGGAAATTGTAAACTAAGTTTTTTTTTGTAAAACAGTAACTTTTTAAATGCATGGATAACAACAATGATATTTTAGCATTAAAATATACATTACATTACAGAAACATAAAAAATATTTTGGTTCTCAGCAATACTGTTAATTTAGGGCAGCGGTGGCAAACACCTTACACTGGGTAGTGGTCTAATAAATTTCTTAAGCACTGTACATGATCTACAACCTTAGATGTGACTCTGTGAAGCTGAACAGCAGTAAAATGCTAAAGCAATGTGTAAAACTGGCAAAGTTTGCCAACATCAGCCATCAGTGACGTATTGAAATGAGTAGCAGAAAGGAAGATTGAGTTATTTTGTCTTTCAAAAGTTAGTTTCACTTGACGTTCTAGAATTTGGTAAATTAAAAGTATGAAGACATGTTTTGGATTGGAGTTATCGGGTCCTGTGTGAAAATCCCTCATGGCTGCTCATATTGGTCCCGCTTGTCCCCTCCTCCCTCTGTGGAGGCCAATGATTGGGCACGTAACAGGTTGTTACAACATTCACTATGTGTCATACAGTATCACTAATTATAAAACATTTACAATATTTATTATCTGCAAGGAATGCCTTGATAGAAGTTGCCCATCATGGACCACCCTTCCCTCCTCTGACTAACAACTTTATTTTTTTGAGCAGGATGGTAGCAATGGCTAAAGGTGAAAAAAATGGTTTTATTTTGCTTTTTTTCAACATTATTTTTCAGATGAATTTACATGGTCTCTAAGGTGATTCAATCAGGGGGCTATTTGGCATAGCATGAAGACTGGAAGCGAGGGAAACAGTTCATTTAAAGCAAATAGACTCACCTACAAGCATCTCTATAAGGGCCCTTTCACAAGCCATAGTTTGGCGAGTCTGAATCAGAGTGAAACCGATACTTTTGGTTAGTTTGCTGAGGGATATATGCAAAGGAGCGAATCGTTTTCCTCTCAAGAGCTCTCACATCTGAGCTTTACATTTCCACCTGATAATGTTTTTCACTTTGAATCTGCACTTATCTACTGTGAAATCCTTCTCTTCCAGTTTATCTCCAATGACTTATAGATATTGAACAAACATTCCTTTATTAAAAAAATAGTCAACTCTGTTTTGGTCCACATCAGATTATGGTTACTAACCTGCTCAACCAAAATTTGTGCATTTCTGACAGACAAACCACTAGAAAGTGAAATCAAACAAAGTTACCCATAATATTTCACTGTAACTGCAACTTTGAGATAATATCTCACTGCATATATATCCTGGATTGAGTAACCTATCTTTGGAGTGACTGAGGCTAGTTCTTTCCCCCTGCTAAGCCAAGCCAATCACCCCCTAGCTCTAGCTTTATATTTAACAAACACATATGAGGTGAGTATAGATCCTTTCATCTCATTCTCTCATAAATTCAAATAATCAGTGGTTAATCTTCAGGAAAAAAAAAAGAATACCATCTTCCCTGGTGGTCTGTGGACAGAAAGCAGACGTGTTGAATAGGTCTTAATGATTTCACAGACGGATACAATTTGTTCATTATGACAGTTGTGAACTTTGTGTCTTTTAATAGTCAATCCAGATACTAGCAAACATATCACTTGACCTGTCATGTTCTGATGACCTTTTAGGTTGTATTAGATCATGTTGAACCTGTTTGATCATTTCTTTGATGACTACCAAATCTGCTGCATGTAGAGAGGTCTGTGTGAAAGCTTGTTTGGAATGAAATGCTCTGGATCATATGGCTCTTGAATGAATAAATACTAATGTTGCCTTTGTTTGTCTTTTTTGTAAGTAATTGGAATTTCAGAACAGTTTTTTTCTATGCCATTAAAGGCCTCATAGTTGCAAATGACTTAATGTAGCTGTCTCATATGGGAAGCCAATGCAGCCGCGATGCTTAAGCAGAGCTAGCTGTCTCGCCTTTGGGCTCCATCAGTGTTACTATTTTGCAACTCCAGCCCTGAATGAATCAGGTGAATCCTATGCTGGACAGCTTTGTCTCACCTCAGTAGTGTGCACTCATTGTGGCATTGTGTCAGTCTGGAGTGTTCTCTGTGATTTAACACCTTGTTGTCTCTGCCTGGTCAGGTTTGACTACTGCAGGTTCATAGAGCTAGACTACGTTCCTATGGAGACAGGCTATATGGTCTCAATGCGCCCGACTAAAGGCTACGCATCGACCAAGTCGCCAACTAAAGGATATGTTTCCACCAAGTCTCCAGATCGCCACAGCCGCTCAACAAACTCTCCCTCGACCCCTCGCTCTCGGTCTGAGTCCCTCTTCTCTCCTCGTCATCAGTGTTGACTTTGTGAAGCATGGGAATGACGAGATTCTTTGCACTGCTGTGAATGTTGATGTTACATTATGGAAAATATGACATAACTGTTTCCACAATATCACGTCTCGTCTGACCTGTTATTCTCCTTCTTCTTTTTTTCTTTGTTTGCTCTATTTTGTTCTTCTTTAGAAGAAGTTATGTCATTGATTTTATCATGTCTTTGCTTTGGTCCTCAACTTTCACAGCATATTTTTTAAAAAAAACTGTGTGAGTGAAAAATCAGTGTTATCAGTGACTTTGGTCTCTGTATTTGTAATGTGCAGTCTGGTGTTGTATTGCATGTTAGTGGATGTGGACTCCAGTCTTTTTTGAGTTGTGCTTTTGAATGATGTCGTGATGGTTTCACTCAACAGCTCACAGAATTCGTCACCTCGTTACTTGGAGTGTGGTGTCATTGTGTTACCAGTAAAAGGTTACTATATCTCTTTTTACTTTGCACCAGGCGCACACCGGCCACACCCAGTAACAGAGATCCCTATGGCAACACCTCCCTCAGCAGCAGCAGCAATTCAGGCTCTTGTAAAGGCAGCGACTGCAGCCCCACTAAAGGGTAAGACATCAGAAAGTGCATTTGCTGCTCTCATCAGTATTTTTATAATAACAGAGGATCAAACAACTATGTGCTATGTAATAAGTGGTAGCTAGTAGTGACAAACCCACAGAGAATTACCCTCTGACTCCACATTGTTGTCCCCAATTTTATCTCATCAGTGTAGTTTTCAGCTGCAGGAAGCAGCTGTTTTCAGCAAGTAAAAAACAGTCTGAACAGTCAAAGCAACCACACAGCACAGTAGTAGTAGCCAGTAGGAGGACGAGGCACAACCTTGAGAAATACCTTTCATATGTTTGTGTCCTAGACGTCATCAGAAGTACTCATGTACAGACAACCATGGTATCCGACCCCCACCGCCAGAGCAGTATCTCACACCCCTACAGCAGAAAGAGGTGTGCATTCGACATCTGCGGGCCAGGCTAAAAGAAACCATCAACACTCTTCAAGACAGGTGAGATACTGAGAAAGAAAGACAAAAGTCAGGATTCTGGACAAATTCTGGAGACTCTGGAAACCCTTGCAGTCCTTTGGACAGAAACTTTGACCCTTGTCTAATTCAGGAGGACACTGGTTGGCTATTTATTTATATGCCTATACTTTTTGTTCCTTGATATATTCAGGTACAATTTATGTATATCTTCAGTTTTGCTTCACTCTTTCTCTACTAATCTTTGTGCTTTTTAGCGCTTGTTGTCATTTTGGGGTGGGATATTTTTGTTCTGTATGTCTTTATGTTGTCTGTCAGTTTGTATTTGTATATCTTCAATTCAAAAACCAATAAAAAAAAAAAAGAATATGGGAAAAAAGTCAGGGTTCTAATCAAGTAAGCCTAATATCTGTATCCTCATATTTCTCTTGTTCTTTCTTTCTCCTCTCTATTTTCACACTCTTAGGGACACGGAGATAGATGAGCTTCGGGGCCAGCTGTACAGGATGCAGGAGGACTGGGTTGAGGAGGAATGTCACCGTGTGGAGGCTCAGCTGGCCCTGAAGGAGGCACGCCAGGAGATCCAGCAGCTTAAACAGGCTGTGGACACAGTTCGCGCCAGGCTCAGTGATGCTGGGGGGCTCAGTGGAGACATAGGGGTCCAAAAGTACTTTCAGGACATCAACACTCAGAACCACAAGCTTGAGAATCTTTTGCTCAGCATGGAGCTAGCCCAGGCTGGATTAGCCAAGGAGGGGGAAGCCATACCAGGCTGTCGTACCCGTGTTGGAGGTTCAGCACCAGCATCGGTATCAGGGGAAAGTCCAGGGGGAATACCCAAACCGGCAGTAGGAGGGAGGGGATCTTGCTCCTGTGACGGTTCTCCAGCCCGTTCTCTGACCCGCAGTTCGACTTACACTAAGCTGAGCGATCAGGCACTGGCAGACCGGAACGGCAATGGCCCACACTTCCCTTGTCTGTCAGGTGACGGCACCCAGGACAGTGGATTTGGGTGCTGTGGGGAAAGCAGCATCCCGAGCCGGGCCGACCTGCTGCTGGAGGCCGCCTTCCTCTCTGAGGAAACAGCATCTTTACTCAACTCATACGCACAGACCTTTTCCCAGCCTCTGCCTCATTCCCTGCCTCATTCTCTGCCTCACACTTTTTCCCATACATTACCTCATTCTTTCCCTCACAATCTGTCCCACTCTGTGCCCCACACTATGCCACACTCCGCCACCTATGAGAAGCTGTACACAGGTGAGCGGCTGGCACCCATTCGTTGCAGCCTGGGTGGAGTGGGCTGTATGAGCCATCCCTGCCTGTCCCATCACCACCTCTACCTGCATCCCTTACGAGAGACAGGTATTCAGACTGAAAGCTGCCCCATCCCTGAAACGGTAGGTTACCCTTCTGATCTGGATACAATTGCGGAGCAACGCACATTCCGCTCCCAGGCCTGCAGCCCCACCTCCACCTGGATGTCTGATGAAGGTGAAGAGGAGCTGGACTCCACCACCACAAATTCAGTTAACACAGCAACGATCATGAGTACTGCCACAGAGCCAATCGCACTGTCCAAAATGCAGCTGGTCCCTCCGTTACCACGTTCTGCTACTGTGGCGTGCTCCATGGAAAGCCCCCTTCTTGGGGGGAAAGTGGGAGCAGATGAAGAGGGAAAGCAGGAGAAAGAGGAGGGCGATAAGGAGGCTGTAACAGAGAACCAGGAGGAAACAACAGTGATGACACAGGCAGAAGATGGGCAGCAGCCACAAATGGGCTCAGTGGAAGGCAATGAGGTGGACGTTCCAAATGGAGAGGAGGAGGCAGCACAAGGAAAACTGTTTGATTTAGCAGCCACATCAGAAGGGACACAGTGTGCACTTAAGTTTGGAGGATGTTGTCAAGAAAGCAGGCAAGATGGGACATTACTGGAAAACCTCAGCATGGACGACAGGCAGCAAGAGGAAGTTCTATCAGCAACATCAACCCAGGTAGAGACAGCAGAGCTGAGTCCTCTTGGAACATCACCACATGTAGAACAGCCTCACACCTCCCAGCCAAGGAGATCAACTTCCCACGAGGAGATAGCTGGTGTCACTGTGGTGGAGTTACACGATGAGGTCGATGATGGAGATGAAACTAAAGAACAAGGTGCCGCAGGGGGAGCCACAGCAGAGGAAGGAGATTCCTCTGGGCCAATTCAGAAAAGCTATTGGAGTCGTCACTTCCTGGTTGATCTGCTGGCAGTGGCCATTCCTGTGGTGCCAACGGTGGCGTGGCTCTGCCGTGGTCCAGTCCGTGGCGGACAGCCTATGTATCATATAGGGTCACTGCTGCGAGGCTGTTGCACGGTGGCGCTGCACTCACTGCGCAGGGGAGGTGGGTTGAGGCATTACCCCGCAGGCGGGGGAGACCTTGGCGGAACACACATATAAGAGGAGAATCTGTGGTCCTTAACTAGGACCTCTCCTATACGAGTCTAGGCCTTTTGCAGCTAGGAAAATACCTGGAAGAGAAAAAGTTCCTGTCCTGTATTCCTCATCAAGGTTAATAGCTGAGGGGAGCATCAGGAACAAGAAATGTGCATTTATGTCTTGATCTCTGACTCTCTCTTCTGTCCTGTTTGGTCCTCCTCCTTTTTGTCTCTCACCCACTGGTCCTTGCTGTTGCTACCAAGATGTCTGCTAACACTTCTGACTTGTGCAAAACTGAATGAGCTGATTGAAATGAATGTCCTATGCTTGGATGTTAAATGCTGATTGTTTTAGTTTTAAAAGCAGGGAAATGTTAAAGATTCATTGATCTGTTAAGTGAATACATGAAACATGGTATGTCTATATGTTTAAGAGTGTGCCTGTATTTAACCAAATAATGTTGTTGTCTGCAGTAGATGAGCTAGACTCTGAAAACATGAAGGTTATTTACTATAAAGAAACAACAATATAGACACAGGTTAATTCTAAGTTCACACACTTGCAGCGCTCAGCTGTTGGAGGGCAGATCAATCGTGCTGTCAAGCTGAATACAGTTTACTGCTGCTTCCACTGTTTCTCTTTACAGTATGTCAGAGCAGATTAGGCCAGATTTTAACTATAAAATTACTTTCTTTTGAGTGAGCATTCAGACAAAAATGACCCTGGATTAAAACTGCATGGCTGCGTGGCTACAGGAGCTGGAAGTACCTAATTCGTAACATTTTGAGGTGCTGGTAGGCAGAACTTCGGACATTTCCTGAAAGTATTTTTTCCATGTTTTGGCATGTCTCAGACTGTGCTGTGATAGAAATGAAACAAAAACTTCTCTGCAGGTGTGGGCTTGAGGAACCAGGGATCGAACCGTTGACCTTCCGACACCCATGTGATATAGACCTGTGCTGCGGCTCTGATAATCACTTGATATTTGCCTCTAAAATTCCACTCTCCCAAGATATACATAACATCTATTTCTCTACTTCTTGAAGAAGCTGCTCTTTGGATTCCCTTAACCCCTGCATGCACAGGAGCCCAGGATAGCCTGACTTCACTGCATGTTTTTAAACTAAGGTTGCATCCGAAATTCCATACTATACACTACATACTTAACATGTGTACTATCATTCAACATTCTTTTGGGTGAATAAATGTAGTATGCATAATTTCGGACACACTTCCTTCCCAAGAGCCTGAGACGTAACCATGGTAACCCCTGCCAACCTCACCTCTACCGGCAATCTGCGATATTAATACATCTAATAATAATCTAATAATACACCCTTGATATGTTATTATTATATATGTTAATAACCATCATTGTCCATTGTGTTGTTGTTGTTGTTGTTGTTGCATTGTGGGACATTTATGCCGGCGTAGTGTCCAGTGCTTGCATACTGTAATATTTACCGGAAATAATATGCACCTCACGTACTATTGCATTCATACTAAGGGTTATATTAAAAAAATCTCACCTACTGTTTTAGCATACTCAATGGCACGTTAGTAAGGAATTTCGGACGCAGCCTTAAACAAGCATCTATCCTGATTGACAGGTTGCCATGGTAGCAACCTTTCTACTAGTCTTCAAGCATCCTCTGCTTTATGGTCTGACTATGAATTGGACCATAATTTAGTCAAGGAATGTCATGCTGTATTGAAGAAAACTTGAAAACTAGCCATTGAGGACTCATCCTCTGCTGGTTTAAGGTACATTAGCTTCACTTCTTTTGGTCTATGCTCCTTTATTGTTTTTCTCAACCGTTAAAGTAGTAGTGAGACATTTTGAGAAATGAGATCCTGCCAGGGATCTCATGTCTGTATTCTAAATATGTTAGCTTAGCTCTGTCCTTTTCACCTACCACCACCTCTAAACCTCACTAGCTAAATAAAATCAGTTTAATCCGTACATAACCAAAGTGTAAATAACATAGACATTATGTTTTAAAGTGGATTTTTTTCCTGTCCTTGAGTGGTTGGTGCTTGCATTCAAAGCAGCTGAACTATTAAATTATTGCGAATAACTGAACTACATTTGGTTGCATTCATTTCACATAACACACAAAGGAAATTTCTTAAACCAATTCCAATAGGAAAGTTATATATTGATCAGACACCTGTTTGTAGATACTCACTGGCTCACTTAGACACTTGATGTAGATCTGAATGAGGTGAGTTGTGCTCAGTCTGTGCTCTGTGCTGTATATTTCTGCTAACTTAATGCTCTTGTGGTGTAACTGTCACTCTGGTCATTGTGTATTTCAAGTCCACTGTACAAGAGTTAGTCACTGGGAATAAATCAATCTAGATCATTCTGCAAAGCATTTCTAGACACTAATACATGTTTGTCGACACTCGTAAATCGTATGTAAATCAATAAGATATCTGGGTTGTAATTGCATTTTGGGTCAGGGTGTTTACTTAGTTTGGATGTGGATGGAAAATGATCAAAGTGGCACCTAATGGAAAGTTCTTCTGTTTGCTAATCTTGTGCAGATTTTACGTCATGTGTAATAAGAACAAATAAGCAGCCTGCAACTGTAAAATGTAAAATATGTCTCATTGTCAGACTCATGATGATGATCGATGATCACGGACCGAGACACAACCAGCAAAAAAATAGTTTGACACCAATTATAATTGTTGAGTTCTTCGGTGAAGAAATGAGCAGCATGAATCTTTTTTTTATTACAATTTGGTTGACATATTTTGCACTATTGTTCACTTTATGAATTTTAAGCAATTACTTGAAGATGGGACTGTATCGAAAGCGTTGTATGTTCACTGAAATCTTACTGATTGTTCTGTTGGTTCTGTTCAAAATGTTCAAGATAATGTAGACATTTCAGGTAGATCCTTAAAAATATTTTTTTTTTCTGTTAATACTGTAAAGCTGTTGCCTTTCATCCATAATAAGAGCGAATGATCTCAGCTCTTTACATATGACCACAATCTACAAACCGGACAAAATAATGGCAATTTAAGTCAGATTGCTGCTGTGAAAAATCACTGGTAGAGAACGAGCAGCGCTTATGCTTCGTGTTCTTGTCAGATGTCAGTGACAATCAATCCTGTCTGTTTGGTTTTCACTTCATTAAGCTGAAGGATCCACAAAAGCAGCAGCCATTATCAATGCACTGAGATCCAAGACTACATTGAAGACATAAAGGACTGCATCTTCTCCACTTGGTCACATGTGCTCATCCATAACCTTAACATCACTCTCATTAACATGAGTTGTGGGCACTAGTTGTGTCTCCTGACTGTATGAACCACTTCTCTTAAGTGTAATAGGAAGCTAAAACTATTTCATGTTTTGCAAAAAGCCATATACTCCTGTGAGAGAACAGGTGTGAAAATGTGGGAGACGGCGTCCTCCTCCTCTCCATATTGACGTTTTGTGAGTTTGGGAAATCTCTAACAATCAAAGTTATATGAATGATAAGTACTGTATGTCAGCATTGTACTATATGATTTCAGTCTGTCAGGCTATTGTAACAAACAAGGGCAATGAAGGAAAGGGTAGATTTAGTGAATTTGTGATGCTGCATTAAGAGTTTCAGGTTTAGAAATCCATGCTTGTTGTGGGTAGCAGCACTCAACTCAAACCCCTTTATTTACCCTATGCTCAACAGTCTACGCTTTATGTGCCAGTATGTGTCTATTGTGTTTATCACTAAAATGTAGCGCATAGTTATTATTTTTTGTCTTGTATACTTTGAGTTTCATTGAAGCATATATACATTTAAGTGTTTTTTTGGCAACAGGCACATGAAGGCGCACAGCCTCGGAGTAATATTGGGGCTTCTGGGATTTGTGTTCGGGACATGAAAAGACGGTATACGCCACAGAGTAGGAGAGGAGAGTGGAGACGATGGCGATTAGAGAGCAAAACAAAGACTCTGGACAAAAAGTGGTGATTCTGGTTAAAGTGGCCTCTATTCTCCTCCAGATAAAACAAGAACAGAACAAGATAAAAAAAAAAAAATAGAGAGTATCCTCTTTCATTTGAGCTATTCTGTTTTCAGAGTCATAGTACAAAATATTTTGTGGGTCAAAATGGCCAAAAACGCTGGCACAAGGCACTTTCAGTTTTATGACTGCTGGCACTCAATGAGTTAAGATGTAGGAAGTCTTCCTGAGTTTTGTGTGCTCAAGCATAGACATAGACAGGAGATTTTTTTTCATATTTTTGTCATTTGCTTTAATATGTTTAATGTATGCTGGTGTTTGTAACAGGACTGTATTATACCTCTTACGTCTGCACTTCTCAGAGCCATTTGTTCCCCTACATATTCCTATTCAGTGGTTACAGTAACAAATATTATGGTCCGCAACCATTTATGCTATATGTTATTTATGTTATAAATGCTTAAGTTCCAGCAGAGACTTGAAGCACTTCAAGGTATGATTGATTTATTAATTAAAAATTTACTCTGACTTTCCTCTAATCAATCTTTACCACACAGCACTTTATCAAAGCCCATTCCTAGATTATTACAATGCCAAGGAGGTCAGTATCCCCACAGTGTCCTATGCTTTCTCTGCAAGAATGTTGTTGTACCTCACAAGGAACGTGTTTTCTATTATTGCCCCATACTATACCTGAACTTCCTGCGGTAGTGGTGGTTGTGCCAGTGTGCGGTATGCGAGTGGAGGGGGTGACTGAGTCATTATATACTGCGTATATCTTTAAACACATATGAATATTACTTGATGAAGACAAGGGGAGATTGGGATGTTTAGCTTTTTTGGGGAGGGTGTGAATATTTGAATGTGTATTGTCATTTTATGCTTTGTTCCTTGTCTGTTTGTCAGAGTATGTGTCCCATAGCCTATGTAATAATAATTAATGTATGCAGAGGTTATACCAAGTCCATTAACACTGATGGCATTCAATGCCTTGTATAGGAATCTGATTTGATCTATTGATATCTACAGATAATGTAATGTAAATGAACTATTTTAATGGTAATAGTAGTGTGTACAGTTAATTACATCAATGGGCTACTTCTCCATTCACACTCCCACCACACTGTGTAAAGAAAGACCAAACGCCCCAACAGTATATTAAACAGCATGGAGGAAACATTTCTGTTGTCTTCATCTGTGTGTTTGTCTGAATCTTTATTTCTGGATGTTTTTTCTTGCTTGACCTGGGATTGCTGAATTTTCCCAAACCACACTAACTCTGAAGAATATACTGTGTGTTAGTATGAAGACAATTGTCCTCAGTGGAAGACAAACACCACCAAGCTAATGTGACTGTTTATTTGTTTTACAATATTATCTTGGTTACATTCGTATATAAACTTTTAGATTTTCTTACAGAATGACAGTGATGTTTATCAGATTGCATACCTAGAAAATTAAAGGAATACATGCATCCAAACATGAACAGCATTAAAAGGAGCAATTTTATATAACAAGTAGAAATTCACAACTGTTGAACAACTGCTCAGTCTCATTGTGCTCATCAGTCAAGGAAGGAATATTACAGAGGGGCATCCTCGAACAACACATAGCAGAGGAGAGCAAGTTTGTTGGCTAAACCCATGATGTGGAATTTAAATTTGATTTGAGCGGATTATTTTCAGCATCAAATATCAGCTGTTTCTTATGGATAACATATACCTTTGTTTTCATGAGCTCTCTCATTAACATGAGGCACCACAAACGCAATAATGAAAAAAAATCTGTTGAAATGGATACAGGAAAGACAACCTTTTCAAAAGGTAGTGGAAAGTGCACTTAGTGGGTTCGCCCAGCACAGACCCTGTCGAAACAAACACCAACATTATCTGACAAACACCTTTCAAATAACTTCCAGCTAGCTCATCACTTCAGTGCACCGTGGTTTTGCTTAATTGTGCCTTTCATTGTCTCACAGGTCTTTGTGTGTTTGTGGACAGGGCTAAATCCCAGCTGCATGGGGCAACAAACAACTACTGCTGCCCTTTTCCTTACACTTCCCCTGGAATGTGCACAGTGTTCCCCAGTACCTACAAACACATCAGAGCCTCATTGTGACAGCTGTCTGCAGAGACAGGAAATGCAGTAGAACGATACCTTGCCCTCTTGTGGAGAAGATAGAAACTGCTGCATTGTAAATCTCACTTTTATGTTAGAAATGTTGGGTATTCACAAAAAGAAAAAGCATCACTATTTTTACCAATATATGGTATAAACTAAAACAATAACTTTGCTAAAATGTATTAGTTCACTGGCCAAGTAAAAATTACTTCTAGAATCAAGTCAGCAAACATGTCACATATGAGGACCCAAGCGTTAATTCAGATCAGATTACATACTCACATTGGGGGCAAAGTGCAGGGAACGGGGACACAGACATAATCTACATGGTCGGGCTCTGATGAATGACCACTGGCTTTTACAGCATTATGACAAGATGAAGCGTCACATGCCAGTGATTCGTCTCCACAAGGAGGCGGAAGCTCTGGACCTATGGGCATGTGCATGGCTTAAAAAAACATTTTGTACTGTCCTTGATCTCAAATACAAAACAAAAAAAAATACACATGTAATACTTAGACTACAAGGTTAACATATAAAAAAGTAATAGACATGTCAACAGAGAGAAGGGAAATGTAGAAAAGGTAAAGACTACGCTGAACGACTGAAGAATAGAAAAGAAGGCATTTGAGATTATGTTAAAGTTGAGATGATTGTGATACAGGAGGTGGTTTGGTATGAAGACAGAGAGAGCGAGAGACAGAGAGAGAGAGATACAGATAAGAATGAGGAAGAGAGAAATATCTCTGTATTGTAGATGTTCTCAAAGTCCTGCTGGTCCTCACACCTCTGGGACAGAGTGATCCATGGCTGACCGCAGAAGGCCTGTCGACATCCTGGGAAAAAGAACACACATCCATGAGCTTTAAGTGAATAGCATCATGCAAAATCCACCTTTGCACTGGGATCATTTAAGTTAACTCTGTATTTTTCTCCCTAGTCCGTGTTTCGTCATGTTGCTGTGACTGCACTACAACTGTGCACCATCAATTTATGCCCAACGTTTTATTTTGCTGTCTTTCCATCATGTGGTCAGATACTGGACCAGTTTAAAAAATAACTGTCTTCAATAATCACTGAAACAAAACATGAGGACATGAGTCCGGGCCAAAGACTAAGATTATAATTTTCAGCTTTTTAGTTACATTTCACAGTGTTCACATTGACTTACTTCCACCGAACCAACAGGAGTAAACACGTAGCGTGAACATGAACCGACTGGGAACTTGGTTGAGTTTTGGTCATGACAAAAGATTCACTGAAATGTTGAAGTCTTACCTCTTAATCATGTGTTCATAAATGAACTTGGGCATGATGGTGATGGTCATGGCGGATGGAGAGGTGGTCAGAATGTCCTTGATCTGAGAATCCTGGAATTTTGAAGCAGGAACAGTGACGTGAGGACTTCATGATCAATGTATAATATACTTTTTTTATTATTTCTTCACCCTTGTGCATCTCTTGGGACATTTTGGGTATTGTTTTTTGAATTGTGCTCAGTAAAAGTGGAAAACAATAATTGGCATTACAGAATTTAACATTTGGAGTATTTGGTAGTTACGATGTTGATGTTGGTTAAAAGATCTGACGCAGTATTAGTAAATAATTTTGTGGCAGTTTTTTTGTCCTCTAAGAACATCAGAGCAACTTTTTAAGGACTGCACAAGGGTTAAACATTTAATCTAAGAATACATTCAAAGCCTTGAAGGACAGGATGAAACTACAAGTCTACAAGAGAAAACAATGGACTAAAAGCAGAGTGTGGCTACATTACTGATACAAGCTAAACACCTTTTCACTTCACCTCACATTTGTACAGATTTGGGAGCTGCTGAATGCTGCACTTACTTAAAAACGCGGCACGGCCCCACGTTACACTACATTCTTCATGCATGCCGTCGTTCCAATGCAAAACCAAATTAGCCAACAAACACTCTACAGGCATCACACGTTCTGTATTATTGTAGCATACATATTACTTCTTCAAATAATAAGCACTTCCTCAAATATTGAGTTTAAGGTTATTTCATGAAAAGTCTCACACATACTCAGGTAAAGAAATAGGTGTCTGACCTTGAGTCCAATGACATTTTGTCCATTAATTTCACAGATGTAATGCTCAGTCAGCAGGCCGTTGCGGGCAGCAGAGGCATCCTTGACCAGTGAGGTGATTTTGCCAGACTTATAGATGAAGCCCACGTGGCCGGAGCTGTCTTTGTGCATGGTGACGGTGCGCTGAAATGGTCTAGAGACATACAAAAATGCACACAGAAAGTTTAAACACAAAGGAATCTACTGATGCACAGCTACATTTTAGAGAGCCCTTTAGACTGAAACATGAGAGAAGAGCTCAAATGCAAAGTGCAGATGATTCAGCAGCCAGCAGAGGGAGGCAAACCTTTCAGCTTCTTATGGATAGTATGAAACTTCTGAGCAGCATGGCCACTTTCTGAATGAACTACTACAGCCTGGAACTAACAGGTAAACAGTGTTTGAATTACAGCAGAGCTAAGAGGAACTTGGCTCTGAGAATTTCAGGGGGAGCTCTAAAAATTGTCCATGTTAAACTGGAAATAAACTGCTGGACATAAAACAAGAATAAACATGTCATGAATGTGTGGGGTGTATTTTCTCATTAATGTTCATTTTTTTTCGAAACATTTGTCTCAATTAACACAACTGCATGCTTTTTGCTGTGGCCGTGGGGGTGCTGGACTAGAACTGCGAGATTTACGTCGCCATCTGAACTCCTCATTGGCGCTATTTGTTGTGTGTACTTGTTTGCACCTGGACGGAGGCCAAATGTTTGCACTGATGATTTAATTTACTGCATACTTTTTGTATGTTTCTAACAGTATTAACCACATTGCTGTATTAACAGTGGAGCGTTTTCCTCAGTAACCCTATTATTGACTGCACTTAGTTACATGAGCATGCGTGTGAATTGGAAAGTCGTGGTACGCACTGTAAAATGGTGCTCCCCAAAAGCCACTGTGTAATTCAAACCCTGCAGGTAAACCTCACCTGTCCCGGACCACAAGCTCAATGCGGGTCTCAGCCGCAGCCTTCAAGGCCTTGTGGGCCTTGTCAACGCTCCAGCCAGCACAGTTCTGCCCGTTGATCTGCAGGACCTGGTCCCCAAAGCGTAGCCCGGCCAGGGCCGCGGGGGAATTAGCCTGCACCAGCTGGATAAACACTCCCTGAGAGGAGACAGAGGAAACAGATTAAACATTCAAAATGAGTCCAGGGATTAGATGAAAAGAGTAGAGACCGAAAACAGACGTTGATAGAGGAGAGAAAACAACAGACTAAGAGAAGAAAGTGAAG